>CM031237.1:174706373-175443991 GCA_018340775.1 Taxus wallichiana var. yunnanensis | reverse complement strand
ACATTGACATGATCAATTTAACACAAAAGAGATATACATGTTTCTCAAAGCAGTCTCTCGAGAAAGATGGGCTCTATCAAGATTTTTTTCTTAGAAAATCAATTCTGACCTCTAACACTCCAAACATCCAACCTCCAACCCTTTTTACAGCAAAATCGTGCCTATTTTTAACAGTTTACAACAGATCCTTTTCCCCCAAAAAATAATCCAAGCATTGAATGCAACAATGATTGCGATGATTCCGATCGTGATTCCTAGAATCATATCTGTAAAAAGGTTGTCAGGTGCTCAAGGGGTGGATCTCTTTGAATATATCCTGCATTTAACTCCCTCTTCTAGTAGATCACTTTTCCCTTTACTCGCCAACCACTTCCACCCCTAAATTATCAAATTTGGTTCTTTGTGTGCTCAGGAAAGTAAAAATAGAAGATCAGATTGAGCCCAAAGGTCAGATCTTATCTTAATGGCAAAAGACATCCCTAGATTTTCCTCACCAAACTTAGATATCAAATTAACTCCCCTTCCTTGTTTGGTGTGCAAGAAACATTGAGAAATCATGAAGACTCGCATTTATAGGAGCTCTAGAGTGAGAATGGTAGAAAAGTCAGATATAGATGCACAACTTCCATTGATTTCTATTTTGGATTTAGACCATCCATGTGGGAGATCCATTTTAAAAATGGTCCTACAGGTTCCCTTTTTCCTTTTACAACTTTTGGAAAAATGTAAAATTTTCATATTTTTCTCCGCATCTCCGCCCTTGAAAAATGAGCCTGACACGTGTCCTATTGTGGGTCCCAGTAGAACCATGCTTCCTTTTTTAATTTTAACTCCTTTTTCCACAAAAGGAAAATTTTCCAATTTTCCTCCAAAGGTCCGCACCTCCGTCATTGACTGGAGCAAGCTTTGATCTTTCTTCATCGTGCCGTGAGTCATTTTGATGATTTTAGTCTTTTGAATATTAAGGGGAAAAAAATCCAAGTTGCCCTTGATGGCCCACCTCCCCACCTCTTAACATTTTCAAATCCAACCTTGACCTCCTTCTTATCGGGCTTGTGGGCCATTTTAAGATTTTAATCCTTTTGATGGCATGAGGCAAAAAATCCAAGTTGCTTCCAATGGTCTACTTCCCCACCCCTTTCACTTTTCAAACTACCACGTGTCACAATGGCGCATCTTGAGATGGTCCCCAAAATTTTAGACCTTAAATAAGCGTGGGCTTGCCATGTGTCTTGGGCCCTTTAAGAAGTTGCTGAAAATTCTAAGGAAAGAAGACTCGGCGGAGACCTCCACGTGTAATTATGGCGCAACTTCAAAAACCTTAAGGCTTTAAAATGATTTGGCGAGGGTGTGCTTCCATTTTATAATTTTACTCCATTTTACAAAAGGGAAAAACATCAAACTTTCCTCCTATGGCCCGCATCTCCACCATTAGCTTTACCACGTTTCCTCTTGCGGGGTCAAAGTAAGGATTTTTCCCTGCCACTTAAATTTTTCTTTAATTAAAGCCTGGTGGGGCCGCGGGGCGGGTTCAAACATTTTTCAAAAGTATCCAAAAATAACAAGTTCAAAAAAATAACCCTCCATGCCCCATCCAATCAAAAGAAGCCACATAAGTACCAAAAGAACCAAGGAATTGAGTGGAGCTACGAGACCAAATTTTCCTTTTTGCCAAAAAGGCAAAAAACAATAAGTTAAAACATTTTCTACGTCGCACAATCCATAACTAACCAAAAGAATCCCACGTAAAAGTGAGATCTTTGAGGAACACTTTTTTACGAGAAAAGAATGGTCAATCAAATATAAAATACTCGGATGAATTCACCATTCACGGGTGCTCGATTTTTGCTAAGGATGAAATTTTTGAAACAAAACCAAGTGAATCATGGTTCGAGCATCTTTACGACCATGGATTTGGATTTTTCATAAGCATACAAATGTAATTTGATCATTCTTGAGCTTCCATGATCGGGGTAAAATAAGAAAATGACATAGCCTACTGTTTTGAAGAAATTAGGGCAGGGAAAAAGTAATATCTCTTCCCAAATGGTGTGAGATCCCACGGCACAAAAATCATCTTTGACCAAGGATGGGTAAACGCCACATAAAGTGCATTGTTAGAGGCAACTAACAGACCAAGTGCTAAGAATAGACCATTGGGAAATGGAATCGTAGAAAAAAAAACTAGCATAAAGGAACAACAATAACCATTCTCCAAAAACCAGATCGAGAAACCAACAAAACCAAGCCACATAGGACAAGATGACAAGTAAAAAACACAAAATCGACGAAACAAACCAACAAACTATATTCCCTATCCCACAAGGTGATGCTCACTTTGATTATGGGGAATCAATCCAGGAAATGCTTCATGTGCTTGCCATTAACAGGTAATTCAAGAAATTCTCCATCCAAATCCTTCAAGAAGAAGGTATTCTCACCAATCCTAATATCAATGGAGTAAGGGCCCATCCATAATGCATCAAATTTTCCATGCTTTCCCTTATCTTCATGCCTACTATCCTATATCAGCACAAGATCTCTAACATTGAAAGATCTGGGAGTGACCTTCTTGTTGAACAACTTTTTTCTTTGAACTTTACATGCCTTTGGTGGGATGCCCTCCTTTCTTCATCAAGTTCAACAATCTGGTTAATGTGGGCATCATATGGACTTATTTCTTGATCTTCCAGTTGCTACATGAATTGATATGAGGATAATTACATATGTAGGGGAAGCATGGCCTAAGTTCCATACACCATCTCAAATGGACTCTTTCTAGTGGCTCTTTTAACAGTAATTAGGTCTTCCTAGACAACAAACTTTAATTACTCAACCCATTTTCTCTTGTTTAGCTCCAAGGTTCTTCTATTAATGTTCAACAAATTTTTATTTTTGGACTCAAGGTTGTCCATTTCCAATGAGGATTGTAATTAGAAGCATATGTCAAATTGATCCCATATTCTTTGCACATTACCACCAAGGGTTTAGCTCTGAAGCTCATGGCATTGTCAACAACAATTTTAACTAGCACCCCAAACCTACAAATGATATGGTTCAACATGAAGTCCATGACAATTTTGTGTGGTACCCTTTTGGTGGGATTGCCTCCACCCACTTGGTGAAGTAGTCTGTGGGTGTAAGAATCCACTTATGGCAAAAGCATGAAATGGTCTGAAATCTCACTAATAAAATCCATTCCCACTATTTGAATGGAGCTTAAATTGATGAGTGAAAGGCATGGGAGCCAAAGCTTTCGAGTCTTCTAAAGAAATGCAAGAACTCTCACATCTTCTAACCAACAAGGTTGTATCCTTGAAGAGAATTGGCCACCAATAACTAGTCCTCAGGATCTTGTGTGTTGTGACTCTTGCAGTGAAATTCCCCCACAAACTCCTCCATGGAGATCAAAAATTATCTTGGGGGATTCATCTTAGTAATGCACCTTAAGAGGACTCCCTCCGGTGGTTTTTCCAAGCTAACCCATAATCAATAATGACATATTTTGGGAGGTCAACTTAATATATCTCTTTTCTGGTTCTTACTTAAATACTCAGGGTAGTATAAGTGTCTGAGATAAAAAAATCACATCCTTATACCACTCAGAACTCATCAACCTTTCAAAAACACCTACCCTTTCTTCTTCTACCTTATTTACCTCAATATTTTGCAAGTTACTCTCATCCATAAGCTTAGCCAAGCCCAAACCTCTCACCACCTTTGTGGTTTGGATATCCATATCATATTCTTGCAACTTGTTCACCCATCTGCATCTTTTTCTTGAGAGCTCCATCTCTGATAAGATGTCCTTGACCATGGCATGGGGAAAATAAGAAATAATTTTAGAACTTAGAATGTAAGGCCTAAAATAATTTGTTTCTTTCACCAAGGCAAATGCTTATTTTTTCATAATAATGTATTTCAACTCAGCCCCCTACAAGAGCCTTACTAAAAAGGAAATTGGCCCCACGGCCCTTCATCATTCTTCTCGAATGAGGATCCAAGCAATAGTGTTCTCCTTCTGAAGCTATAAAAGGAAAATAGTTAGAAAGGATTATTATAGTCTGGAGCTTCGAAAATAGGGGCATGCTTTAATGCCTCCTTGATCCCATTAAAAGCTTAGATGGTAGCCTCCTCCCATTTGATGGCCTAGTCCTTCTTTATCATGGAAGTAATTGGAATGGGAAACTCAACAAAGTTTGATATGAATCTTCTGATGAAGTTTATCTACCCAAAGAAGGACTGAATTCCTTTCTTGGTTCTTGGGATTGGGACCTTGCTGATGGCCTCTACCCTTTCTAGATCAATCATCACCCCTTCTTGTGACATAATGTGGCCAAGCAATTTTTCCTTCTGTACTCCAAAATGGCACATCTTTGGATTGAGTGAGATGCCATATTCTCTACATCTTATCAACATCTTCTCCAAGTGCAGCAAGTGATCACTTCTCTTCCTAGAAAACATAGTTACATCATCTTGATAAACATCAATAAACTCATTGATGTAACCAGCAAAAGAAACATCCATTGATCTTTGAAAGGTGGCTCTAGAATTCATCAAACCAAAGGGCATCTTGACATATACATATGTTCCCCAAGGGGTGGTAAAGGATATTTTAATTCTTTCTTATTCCTTCACCACAACTTGGTTATAACCAGAGAAACCATCAGGGTAGAAAGTAGCTCAGAACCAGTCACTAGATGTAGCATGTTTTCCATGTTTGGTAAAGGATAATTATCCTTTATTGATGCTCTATTCAGATTTCTAAAATCCACACACAACCTGATGTCACCATTCTTGTTTCCAACTGGTACTAGGTTTGCAACCCAAGAAGAATACCTTGTGGGTTGAATAATCCCTCCATCTCTCAGTTTCTTTAGTTCTTCTTGCATTTTGAGAGACATGAGCAGATTGCTTGGTCTCTATTTCTTCCTGAATGGTTTTGCATTAGATTCCAAGGGAATCTCATGTTGAAATAGATCCTCTCTATATGCCTTCATCTCAGAATAATTCCAAGCCATGAAGTCTTGATAACTTTTTAGCAATTGGATGTAGGGCTACTTCTCCTCCTTGCTGAGATTGCTTCCTAACAAGATCTTCCTTGGTTTCTCCTTTGTGTCAAAGTCATGCTCCTCAATAACCCTTGATGCTACCATGAATCTATTAATAATGTGATCAACATTATCAAAGTTGGACTCAAGATCAACCAGCCCCTATGAATGGTATTAGTCTTTAGTTGGATGATGTCTTTGCCAAAACAAGGTTTCTTTACCCTCTATTATGCACACCATTGGCTCTCAATCAATATTATGATCAGAAAACTCCCCTTTATTCTGTATAAATCTTCTGACCTAAGGATCATCATCAAAAAATTACCAATGCTTAATGTTGTTAGGGACAAATGGTCTTGTCAATACTTCAACATCATATTCACAATATGGGGACATTGCACAATTATCAAACCAAGATCTTGACATAGCAAGATTATCTGACCAAATCATTGAACCTCCTATCATGATGTACAATGTTGAATGAATCAAACATCTCAATGAAATCCCAAACTACATGCTTGTATTGTTTCATTCGCTGATTTTTTGTGGCATACAGTTTTCTAACTTGCTTGACAATTAATTCTACGAATCTCCTTTGACAATGATGTCTTTAACACCATATTTCCAAGAAATCCTCAAACCTAACAACAATGCCTCATACTCAGCAATGTTATTAGTGCACTCAAAGTTGAATTTGAGGGAAAAGACAAACTCTTGCTGGCCTGGAGAGATTAGAACAACACCAACACCATTTCCAAACTTGGAGGAAGCTCCATAAAATAATAAAGTCCAAGGAGATCCTTCCTATTCAAGACACTTGCATTCTTCAATCTTGTGCTCTTTTCCATCAGCAAATCCTGCAAAGTTATCAGCATCAACACTTGTGTACAATACCTCATAGGATGCATTGTTGGAATCCTAAATAAGGTGCAACATTTTCTTTTCCCCATACAACTTGACAAGGCTGCCCTCAATTGGGACAGTGGAATTGACATATCCATTTGAACACTCCCACCAACACTTGCAACCCACTTTATAGATAACAACATGCCCCACTTGGTTGGGCAGTCAACAATAACTACATCAAGCTTAAAGTTCCTGCCTGGATAGGCTCCAAGTTATACCACCAGACCTTTCACACATTACACCACTGGCACCTCTCTAGAATCCATAACAGTACACTTCCCATATGCTATTGTCACCTTGATATCCATCTCATTCATGACTTCTAGAGGCATAACATTGCATGATGCCCCTGAATCAAACATACAGTTGTGCAGAAATCTATCCTTTATGATCAAGGTAGTGAAGAATGGACCCACATTCAGCTGAGAGTCTACCAAGGATGTTCCCAAATAAACCTCAGGTGGTTCATCTAGCTCTTTTGATGCTGGTGGTGCTTCTAGTTCTTCAATGACTGGTGGAGTCTCCACAATGTTTATGTTTCTACCTAGGGTAGTCTTCTCCTCTTTCAGTCCAAAATACTCCAATGCCCTCTTCTTGTGCTCAGGGATCCTAAGAAACTCAACAATTGGAACTAAGATCTTGATCTGACTCAAGACTTGGGCAATATCATAAGGGACAGACTTTGGCAATGCAACATTGGAAGGATGACTGATACACTCATTAGATGGCACAGGATTTTTGACAGCTTGGGTATGAGGTGGGGTATGAGTTTTGTTTGGGACAACAGGCCCTTTGGCATATGCATCTTTCTCAGGAGACTCTTTAGGAACATTTGAAAGCAATGGAGTTTTTAGCTTGGCCTGAGGCCCTGTCCCTTTGAAAACCCTACTTCTTGTGTTGTGTTCCTTTTCTTGAGCCACAACAACATTCATCAATAAATTCCTATCCTCCTCAGATGGGATTCCTCCATCATACTTCTTTATCATTAAGCCCTCAAATATTCAAAGTCACTATTGGGAAATTCAAAAGCTTGTACTATATCTACTTCTAAAGCATGAGAGGGAGGGAGGATAAGTACCCGGTGGATGTAATCCCAAAAATCAATAGGAGTTCTAGCACTTATCACCTCAATTGAAGTTTTCCCTTGTTGTGAGCTCGTGGAGACAACCCATCATGCAAACATCATCATCATTATCATCATCAACGTCTTCTTCTTCCTGTTGATCTTCCTCACATGGAGCATGGGGCATGAAACATCTATCACACCAATCAATGACATTTGTCTCCTCCACAACAACAAATTTGGTAGCCAAAGTATCAGGTACCATTTTGTTTTCCTTGGAATAGGACTATTTATTACCAAATCCAACAGGTCCCTTACCTCTATCATCAGATCTTTGGTGATTTGTAAACCTTTCTTGGCCCTATTGCTTGTGTTGATATTTGTTCTGGGCTAACTTGTATGATATTTCTTTGACAGTCCCTACCAAAGTTTTCACAACTTCCTCCAAATCAGCAGCCTTACTTATTTGAGGCTTTTCCAGGTTAATTAGTTTTACACCCTCCCTTTTTGGATGCTTTCCAATTTCCTTGATGTTGTTCTCTATTTACAGAGCCATGGTGAAGGCCTGCCTCAAATTAGTAAGGTTTTTGTCCCACAAATAGTAAGTAGCTTTATTATCAAATGCATCTGAATATTTTATCAAACATGACTCATCACATGGCCTTAAGCTAACAGGAAATATTCTCAAGGTCTTGTTAAACCTTGTGTTGAAATCATGTACTGACTCATTAGGATTCTTCTTGATGTTTTCAAATTCTATCAAAAGAAGCCTAGGGTCAGTTCTATCATCATACTGCAATCTAAATGCATTGTTCATCTCTGTCCAAGAATCAATGGAATTATCTAGCAAATATTTATACCAATCCCTTACATCTTCTTCCAAAGTATGGATAAACAGCTTGATATACACATCTTCATGTTCAATCTAAAACTCTTCCATCATGTTGATAAAAAGCTTTATATTTTGATCACCAGTTATAACGTTGTTTCCTTGGAACTTTGGTAGTCTGTTTCTTACATATTGAGGAACTGCATTTGGATAACCAACCATCCCTACAAAATTTATAGGTCCAAAGGTATTTAAAACAAATGGAGGTTTGGGTGGGGGTAGGGCCATGTTGTTTTGAGGAGGTGACCCTGGAGGGGAGATAAATTGATAAGGGGTAGAGGGTCTTTGAAACACAGGAGTATAACTTTCAAAATGGATATCCCCTAAAGGCCTTATTTCCTAGAACTTCCTATCAACTTCTGAAAAGACAAGGGTAGAATGAGAAGCAAAATTTTCAAAATCAAATGATGGCCCATCTCCAGCTGGAGAATTCAATTCCACAAAGAGGCTACCTAATTCAGAAGCACTCGAATGATAGTCTTCAATGATAGGCCGATCACTTTCATTAATGGAGATCCCTTTTCTTGTCTGTTTATCTCCAACAACTCTCCAGGATTTTCTTCCTTATGAATTTGCTTTTCCTAGCTCTGAAAATAATGTCCTAGTGGGATCCCTAGCAAAGAAATATCTTCCTCCTTCCATCTTTGCAAAGATTGGTAACAAATATCACTTGACAGAGGTTGAGACACTGGTATTCATCAAGAATCAGATTAACAGGGAGTCGCCACTAAGGATTTCCACCTTAGTTGTGCAAATGAACTAAAATATGATCTATCAAATGTCTGTCAATACTAACAACTGGAAATGGAAAGACCTGAATCTTCTTTTCCTAGATTTATTAATGAAATCTAGTCCACTTATTGTAGAACCAGGGTCTGAATATGAACTGTGATCACTATGTCCCCTGTTACGGCGCCAATACAGTGTTGGTACCCAAATTGATTCTCCTTCAAAGTCCGAGCAAAGACATCACATTTTTGTAGGAAGCTTAGAGACAGATAGATCATAGTGAGTCATTTTATAGCTGGGGATGGGATCAAACTGGCCTCTATCACTCAGATGTGGAGAAATGGATAGCAACCTCAAGAGGATTTGATCTATCCTCTCTACTTTATGGTTGTGCCTTTTCAACCAGGGTGAGAGAACCCTTTTTGTAGCCTACTATTTGTGGAGGAGATGGAGGTATCCTTGTGAAATTATTAAGAATACCTTGAAGAAAATATGATCAATGCAACAAAACCTAACTCTCACGAGTTTTCACTCTAGATAATGGAGATATTTTCTAAGCAAGGTTCAAGCTACTAAAGAAAATTAAAACCTGATTGTTTCTCCATGTTTTGGTAGTAAAATTTATGCATTTGTATACACACATGACAAACAGGGGTAGTATGAGTATGCTTGGTTGTTTTAAATGAATTTTGGTTGGAGGTGAAGTAGGATAAACTTGATTATACCAGATCTTTAGAGAGACTACAATATTGAGAAACTTCACAATAGAAAGCTTCAAAACTAGTCAAGATGTTCCTTCAACCAATAGGTGTGTTCCAATGGAGGCCCAAATCAGCAGGTTTTCACATAATCTTTAAGATTCCAATATGAAGGATCGAATTGGAAAACTCAATTAAATACTATAGTTTCTTATTAACCACGCCTAAAGTACACCCGAAGACTTACAGATAATTTTTATCAACAAACGACAGTGAATTGATTTTAAATCTATTTATCTCATCCAATATGAAGGATCTTCTTGAAATGAAATTTCAAATACCATTAAACTATCACAGGGATGAGCTTGAAAAGAGTTTGTGAGAATCGAATCGAGAAACGAGGCACCACGAAATAGTTGCACTCCAACTCGAATCGTGAAAGCTCCAGCGATAAAGAAGGAAAAAATTGATCAAGTAATGGAAGAACTTCTCACGAAACAAATCTTGCATAGAGGAAAGACAGCGAAGTGTCTTGGCATGCTCATAAATGAATAGAAAAGGGGTACATATAGGGTGCTGAGTAACCCTAGTGCAAGACACATATGAAACCCTAAACCTAACCCATGTGAGATGACCCTCCAACATGAGAGGAGGACACATAGGATAACTCACACTAACACCCCCCTTCATCGAAGCTGGGCAGCGACTGTGATGAGTCAGACGGAAGAGAAAGACACTCCTAAACAACTAAGAAAGATGTGTCAATGGGGCCCGGTAACTAAAGGCCTAATAAGGTGCCCATATACAAACACAATATTCCTAGAAGAAGAAAAGAAAAGGACTAAATAGCCCTAAGAAGATGGGAAGCTGCAGAAGACCTCACCCCAAGAAGAGACCGTAAGTGAAGAAACTTCATCTCAGTGAAAGGCTTGGTGAATAAGTCTGCAATCTGATCAGCTGTCTGAATGTACTGAATGTCGATGATACCATCATGAATAAGCTCCCGTATGAAGTGCATATGGATCTCAATGTGCTTGTCATTCGCCGATGCTGAACTCGGATTTCTCGTAAATAGAGATAGTGCTTGTGTTATCACGGTAGATAATGGTAAGCCGCCGAAAGTGGATGCCAAACTCGTCAGCCGAATACCTGTAGCCAAAGAACAAATAGAACTATTTGCAGACATATCTCAAACAAAGAAGATAAAAATTCAATATAATATTGCAATAAGAACAAATAGAACTATTTGCAGACATTACAAACAAAGAAGACACTAATTGCTCAGAGTCAACACAAAATAACTCAAATTTGATTAAACTTATCAGTAGGGGAAAGTTTCTAGAACAATCTCAGAACTTTTCAATGGCTATACACTCGCAACCACCTTGACATGATCAAGTTTAACACAAAATAGATATACATGTTTCTCAAACAGTCTCTCAGAAAGATGGGCTCTATCAAGATTTTTCTTAGAAAATCAGTTCTGACCTCTAACACTCCAAACATCTAACCTCCAACCCTTTTTATGGAAAAATCGTGCCTATTTGTAACAGTTTAAAATAGAGCCCTTTTCCCCCAAAAAACAATCCAAGCATTGAATGCACCAGTGCTTGCGATGATTCCAATCGTGATTCCCATAATCAGATCTATACAAAGGTTATCAGGTGCTCAAGGGGTGGATCTATTTGAATATCTCCCACATTTAACTCCCTCTTCTGGTAGATCACTTTCCCCTCTACTCGCCAACCACTTCTTCCCCTAAATTATCAAATTTGGTTCTTTGCATGCTCGGGAAAGAAAAATAGAAGATCATATTGAGCAAGAGGTCAAATCTCATCTTAATGGCAAAAGACATCCCCAGATTTTCCTCACCAAACTTAGATATCAAATTAACTCCCCTTCCCTATTTGGCATGCAAGAAACATTGAGAAATCATGAAGACTTGCATCTCCAGGAGCTCTGGAGTGAGAATGGCGAAAATCAGATATAGATGCACAACTGCCGTTAATTTCTATTTTGAATTTGGACCATCCATATGGGAGATCAATTTTAAAATGGGCCTGTGGGTTCCCTTTTTCCTTTTACAACTTTTGGAAAAATGTAAATTTTTCACATTTTTCTCCACATCTCTGCCCTTGAAAAATGAGCTTGACATTTGTCCTAAGGTGGGTCCCAAAGGAACAAGCAGCCAAATTCTACTATTCCACCTATTTTTTAGAAAAGGGAAAATTTTCCAAGTTTTCCCCACCGTTCTGTCCTTGAAAAATGGGCCTGACACGTGTCCTATTATGGGTCATAGTGGAACCACGCTTGCTTTTTTACTTTTAACTCCTTTTTCCACAAAAGTAAAATTTTCCAATTTTCCTCCGAAGGTCTGCACCTCCACCGTTGACTGGAGAAATCTTTGACCTTGTTGGTTGGATATTTTGTCAAGCTAAAATATGAGGTCCAACCACAATACATGGGATTAAATCCCTCCTCAAAGACAGGTGATGAAGCTTGTTTATTACTGTTCTAAAACACAACAAAAACAATATGTATAATATTCACACTATTCTAACCATTGAGGTTGGGATACAATCCCGAAATCCACATCAACTCGAGATGGATATGTTACAGCTTTAGAAATAGAATGGATTAGAAAGGAAAATATTATAGATGAAACAGAGTGGGAAGGGAATGAGAGGAACGTATTTTCTTTCAAGCAAACACAGATCAAGAAATACTTATACGAGTTTTAGATAATGAGTGTAATATTTGAAACAATTAAAATAATCAAGAAAACTAAACAAATAATAGCTTAATATCTTAGACGTAAGAATAATCTCTCAAGATAGATGAATCCCACAACACAAAGTTTACAAAATAACACTGTTTCTATTCCTCAATGATTAAAAAGAAAATACAAAGTTTTTCTTCTTCTTCACAATAGCTCTTAATATTCTAAAATCTCTCCCCTTTGGAATGCACAAGCATCCCTTATTTATAATAGAAATGAGCAGAGAGAAAATAGGATAAATCCTAGAAAATAGTCATTTAATGAGAATCCTATTTTTCTTGACTCTCACGTAGGAGAACAAGTCAAAATTTGCTTCCTATGTGACAAAATGAAAATGAAAAAGACATGTCAATCCCGGATGGAAATGACATGAAACATTATGCTTATTATATTTCATCATCCTTGTCTTCCTCCAGAAAATTCTGGTCATCTCAAAATTCCTAAAATTTATGGATTATGCCCTGCATCTCAGCTTCATCTAGCGTGCACTGGAATAGTCACTCAAAACCTCGCAAGTTTCCTAAGTGTTGCTTGCATTACCAAGAAGTTTCTTCAATCTCTTATTGAGTTTCCTTAGTGATTCCAAAACATTCTCAATCCTTATGAACTTATCAATGGTTTTCAGATCAAAGATGGAAGTTGGTTCATGCTGGATTGATTCTTGGATTTGTTTATAGAAATCATCAAGCAGGTAAAATATTCGAGCTTTCATCCAACACCTTAGAGAAGATCCTAGATAGCTCCTTTTCTATGTCATTTGTGGCATCAACCAACTGATCTCTAGATTCCCTCAACTTGTTGCAAGCTTCACTGAGAATCTTTATCCTGAATCTAATGGCTTTGGTTAGCTGGAAATGTTTATCCCCATGCGGGATGATTCCTTCTTCCATTAAGATATGGGATGGAACCTGTTTCAGCGCATTGAGAGCCTCAAAATTTAACTTGAGGTTCTCGAATTCCTATGAAAATTCATCATCCATTTTTTCACCATCCTTCTTTATCTCCTCCAAGGATTTATAAACCTCCATTGTGTCATCAATGACCTTTCTTCCTTATAGGAGTATCCTCTGAATCCATTCATCAACCATTCTCCCCTTCTCATTGATCTTTTCAATCATAGGTACTGATGAGAAATCGAACCTGATAGGAGTAGGGGTAGAAGATGATGGTGTTGACTGAGAAGGCTTTGAGAGCTTGAGCAATACCTCCGTCAACTGTTTAACTTTCTCCTTTAGCTCATCTCTGCTCACCTTCGTTTCCTTCAACTTCTGGCATAACATGTTCATGGCATCCTAGGCATCCTGTTGTGCTCCTTCTATTGTTACCTTTCCCAGATCAACCCTTGTAATCTGATAATCAATGACCATTATATCCTCCTTTGTTTTTTTTGGTCATGGGAGTGGAAATCTCTACAAACTTATGCCCTGAGGCATCCACTAAAACCCTTGAAACCATTTTGGGTTTCTTGGTAGATTTGGCAGGAGAGGCCTTGAGGGAATTGAAGTCAAAGGCTGGTAGAGGAACTACCACCTTCCTCTTCCTTAGGGTCTAATCAACTAACCATTGAGGTACAATGGAAGAATTTTCTCCTATCGAGGTGTTATGGTTACATCTGTAGGTGGAGGAAGGTTTACTTATGGAGTAGTGATGACTACAAGTGTGGTGACTGTGGGGATAGATTCAATGAATGAAGGTGCAAAAGGAGGAGGCATATCTATAGCCATTTTAGGTCCAAGAAAGAGGTGAGAGGTTGGAGAAGATGTTGGCCATGGCTGATGAAATTGGCATAGAAATATGAGGTGAGGAAGATTGGGAGGGAGGAGGTAAGGATTCTAAAGTCAAACCTTGAGAAGAAAGATAGAGACTTACCTCCGATAAGTAATCAAAAAAAGGAGGAACAAGATGTTGACCAACCTCATCTTCTGAAGGAATTTTTCCTTGTTCTAGTGGAGGAGGTGAATCCAAGTACCTCAACTATTTTTGAAGGAGTGGTAGATGATGTGGCTCCTTGCTTTTCTCCCCTTCTGAAAAACTTAAATTTTATCTGCCTCTTAGTAGGGCTTTTATCCTCTTCCCTCTCTCCCTTAGAGGGTCCCACTTCTAAAGTAGCTATTTTTGAAAAGATATTTTCCTTATAACTCATTCCCAAGAAATGAGCCATGCCTTGGTATGGACAAGAGTTTGAGTAGCTCTTTTAGCGATAGAAGCTTTTTCAGCAACAGACCAATCAATGGCTAGGAATCCGTGTTGGTCTCCATCCGACTATTCATACCTAGTGTCTAGGACACTTTCATTGTCCATGGTGCCTTTGGGGATATCAGCTAGATCTAACATCTGAATTTCTTCAAGCATCAGTCTATTGTTGTCTTTTCTTCGATGGCAACTTCATCCCGAAGATCAACCCATATGTCTTCCACATTGGGCACATGCAGATACAAGGTTCCATATGACTTGAGGACTCCTCGATGTCAAATCCCTCCCTAAGCTTCATATGTTTCTTCAATTTTTTTAAAGCTCATGCACCACGTTCTTGGCCTTAACCACTATAGAGCATGTATACCTTCTAATAGAAATAGGGAAGGAGATGACGGATTTGTGCTTGCTTTGTTGGAATTTGTGAAAATCCAACAATTGTTTGACTAACTCCATAAGGATCAGTTTGTCACCTAGGAACCTGGGAAATGGAAAGGGTTACCATGGAACCTTACCACCCGAAGATAAGTAAACTTCTTGAATTACAAGAAGATGTAACCCCATTTTGACACTTCGGCCCATGCTTCATCAGAAACCCTTCTTTTCCTCATATCAAGATCCAACCTGCAAATTTTTTCATAGAAGAAGGCATCGTTCACTCTTCTATATTGGTCTTTCAGAATCTTTTATTGTCATCTAAGAGAAGTACCGATATATGTGTTATTTTTCTCATTTTCCTTCGCATCTAGCCCTAGGTAGTTTCTCATTCATGTTGTTGCATAAGTGACGTATAACATCATATAGAACTTGTCGGTAGACAAGACTGTTTTCATTTGGGAGTCTATCTCGTCACTTATTAGGCTACCCCAATCAATCCCTTGGTCATTCTTCTTTATGATGACCATGAACTGGTACATCCACCCTTGGAAATCTTTTGACTCTGGGAGTCCAAATAATCGACTCAAAGAAGGTGATGATGATATCACTGATTTTGAGAATAAAATCACTTCTAGGGACCAACTTGTCTTCCGATCTTTGTCCCAGGCCTTTTATGTTGATTTAAGGTTTAAATCAACATATTCCACAAATTTGGGCAACCTTAGGAGTTGATCAAAGTAACCTCCATCCAATTTCACTATAGACTCTCCTGCTTGATTTCTTACTAAGCGGGAGGCTGAGTCATAGTTGGAAGCACAGGCTAGGATGAATTCAGGGCATTGAGTTGATATTAGAAATCCTGCTGCGAGAGGGAGACCACTACTACCGGCTATCGACTTCATCCAGAATTCTGAGAAGAATCCTCAATTCTCTTCCAGAAGTCCTCCATATCTATATTACCGAGCTCTGTGTCCTGAATGTCATAATTACAACTTATGTAAGAAGAAGACTCCATCTTCTGATACTTATACTTCATCTTTCCTGACTTATCCTTAGATTGGTTGGGGTCCAACATGAGGAGTCTCGAAAAATAAATGCCTTGATGATTTCTGGAAGAGCAATCGGGCTTGAAAGTTTGTTGGACAAGTGCACAGACCCGCCACATTGTTCATATTTTGAGACTTGTAAAACACCTTCGGAAACCGACACAATGGAGTGTATGTTAGAATTAGGACATGTTGAGCATCAACGAAAACCCACACACTGTGGAAATGAGGAAGTGTCAGACAAGTTGGAAAACCCGACACACACAAAGTGGAACCTGGAGGATGTCAAGCGGTAGAAATTCCCGACACACTGCGGATCTTGATGGATGTCGAGTACCGAGTAAAACCCAAAACAAGGAGGAAAGAGAAAAATGTTAAACACTCTACAAAACTTGAAACAAGTATATCAAGTTTCTGACATGTCAGAATATGAAAAATTCCCGCCTCGTGATCACTTAGGAATTCCAAAATATTTTTGAAAACTACAAGTTACAACCTATGAAAAATAAGTAAATAACCTAGGGGTGAATTTCAAACAAGAACCCATATGGGAAAAAGACAAGAAACAAGGAAAATAACCCAAAACCCTAAACCTAGAAATGAGAAGGAAAAGAAATGGAAAGCCCAAACAAACACCTCATAAATAACCCAAAAAGCTTCAAAATAGAAAGAAGAGAAGAATACCTTCAACTAGCTTGCAAAATGATCAAAAATGGATGGTGAAATTGATCGGGAAGCTCGATCGGGTTTGGAGGTAGAAGAAGCATCAACGAAAATCCAACGCAACAAAAACGATAAGGTAACAAATGACGTGGAAAAACTGACTATTTATAATAACCTAGCATTAATTACACCTCATTTGATGCGTGTGCCAATTTCCAGAAAACTAGACATTAATGACATGTCATCATGCTTGGAGAGCGTCGAAAACTTGATACAAAGGATTTGATTCAATTCAGTTTTGGGTTTCAGGAAACAAGTGACATGAAATATGCATTTGGTAAAGCATGCTCTGATGTTCGGAAGTTTCAAGAACCTGACGCAATGGACTTAGGCAATTAGTTTTTGGGTTTCATGAAACATGAGACATGCAACATGCAAGAAACATGTTTTCATGCAATGAAAACCGAAAACCCGAAAATATCTTTCAAAGGGAATTTTAAGAGATTTTTTCAAAATTTTATTATGGTTATCTCCATTTTAGCTGAAATCACTAAAACAAGATAACAACTAGCTCCAGTTGGGAATTTCTTTAAGACATCAAAGGAAGAGAACTCATGTATCAAAAATCTTTATCCATTGGGCTACGGAATCAAGAGAAGAGAAACCAAAAACAAAGAAAGAAAGAAAGGAAAAAAGAAAACACACAACAAAAAATAAATTATAATACAGTGTAAGAGAGCATCTTACATTACTGATGGAACAACTTTAGATGTTGGCCACTGAAAGGTAGAGGGAGAAACTCTCCATCAAGATATGATAGACAAAAGCTATTTTCACCATTTAGCTGATGAATTTTGAAAGGACCTTTCCATAAAGAATCAAACTTGCCATGCATCTCTTTCGATTATCTCCTCTTATCCTAGAGAAGTACTAGATCTGCAATCTAGAAATCGTGTTGCTTTGATTTTTTTTCAAATATCCTATTGACTTTTCTCTAATGATCTGGAATGTGATCTACCACCTTGCTCCATTCTTCTTCTAGCCTGGTTAGGTACATTATCCTTTTCTCAATGGAATTTTGAATAGTTTCATCCTCAATTGATTTAGCTAACCATAAGGCTGGCAATTCTACAAAGATAGGAATCTCACCATCAGTTTCATACAACACCTAGAATGGGGACATTCCAATAGCTCACTTAGGAGTAATCTGATCTTCCCATAATGCATCATACAATGCTTTATGCCATGTCCTCTGATTCTCCTCGACCATCTTTCTGATTATGGTCACCAGGTTTTTGTTGCTTGATTCAGCCTGACCATTAACTTGGGGGTAATAATTGGATGAATGAGCCAACGTGATCCCAAATCCATAGAAAATTTGTCCACTCATGTGATGAGAAATTGGAAGCATTGTCAGCAATGATCTTATGAGGCACATCGAATCTAACAATTATATTCTCCTTGAGAAATTTGCACACAGCTTCGGAGGTTTCTGCTTGATTGACACAACTTCCACCCACTTGGTGAAATAGTTTGTGGTGGTGAGCACATAATTATGACCAACACTGGAGGTAGGATTCAATACTCTAATGAAGTCAATTCCCCATTGGTGAAAAGGTTCTTCAATTATCACAGCTTCAAGGGAAGAGCTGTCAGCTTAGGACGACCAACGAAATGTTGACAAGCTTCACACTTAGCCACCCATTCAGTTGAATCTCGAAAGAGAGTAGGCCAATAGTACCTGGCCCGTAAGATCTTGTAATCATCACGAGAGGAAGATAAATTTCCTCTGCATGCTAGATTGTGGAAGGATTCTAGCAACCTTATTTGTTGAGACTTATCAACACAACGCAGGAATACACCATCAATACCCTTCTTGTATATACCATTATCCCATAAAATGTATCTTGTGGACCTTAATTTAACTTTCCTCTTCTCTTTTTGGCTTAAATATGGGGACATTCACCGTAAGTTAAAAAGAAAGTGATATCTGCATACCATTCATCGGTTGTGCTTACAAAAAGCACCATGGGAAATTATGAAGAAGTACCTTCAATTTCTTCGTACTGTCTTAGAATTATTTTCTTGATCAATTGGCACAGGGCTCTTCCTCGTACCAACTTAGTAGGTCTGATTTTCAAGTCATATTCTTGGACTTTGGCTATCTAGTTACCCCATTGACTACCCAACTCTTGTTGAGTCAAAATGGACTTAACTGCAGTATCAAGAACAAGAACGAGAGTGTGAGAACTCAACACATAATACCTGAAATGCTTCACTACTCTCACCACTGCATAAGCATGATTTTCAATTTGTGACATCTTCAATTCATGTTCCTTTAGTGGGCAGCTCATGAAAGAAATGGGAGCTTTGATTCTTTCTTCATTCTCTTGCATTAGGATGGTTGATACTATATGTGGAAGCGTAGCTATATATGATGAAATCCTTCTTGAAGTTCTGGGCATACTAGAATAAGAGCATGAGAAATTGCTCTTTTGACTTCTTCAAAATCAACCTTCCCTTCAATGCTCCATCGAAATGGAGTCTTACCTTTCATCATCCCAAGGATATCCTTGATTTTATTGGCAAAGTCAAGTACAAATCTTCTTTGGAAATTGACCTTTCCAAAAAAGGAATGCACCCAAGTTTTTCTTGTAGGTAGGGTAAGGCTTTTAATGGCCTTCACCTACTTTGGGTCAATCTTGGTTCCTTCTTTAGTCATGATATGACCTGAAAATTACCTTTTGTTACTCAAAACATGGAATTTTTAGGATTTAATGAAATCCCATGACACCTGCACCTTAAGAGTACCTGCTCCAGGTGATCATAATGATCACTTTGCTTCTTATAGAAGACCATCCAGTCATCTAAATATACAACTATGACTTTTCCCATCAAATCTCTAAAAGCTAAGTCCATAGCTCTTTGAAACGTGGCACGAGTGTTAATCAAACCAAAAGGCATCCTCCTGTAAGAAAAGGTCCCCATGGGGTGGTGAATGTTGTTTTATGTTGATCTTTAGTGGCTACCTCAATCTGATTATACCCTAAAAATCCATCAAGCATGGATAACATTTCTGATCTAGTGATAGTCTGCAATACTTGATCCATGATAGGAAATGGGTAATTGTCTTTTAATGAAGACTGATTAAGGTTCCGGAAGTCAACACAAATCCGGATCTCACCATTCTTCTTTCTGACGGGGACAATGTTAGCAACCAGGTAGAATGATGGATTGGGAAGATAATCCTTGTGTCTAACATCTTTTGAATTTCTACAAGAATAGTCCCTAAGATCTTTGGGTTGTAATGCCTTTGCTTACGCCTGTAGGGTTTGACATCAGATTTCAAAGGGATGTTATGTTGCACATCCTTGGGCTTGAAAGACTTAAGGTCCACATAGAGACCATGCCAAGACGTCCATATATTTCTTCAGGAGTGAAGTGAATCTTCCTTTCTCCTCAGGAGAACAACATTTTCCAATGTTTACCATCCGTGGTTGTTCAGAAGAGCCTAGATTAACTTGATCTACCTCTGACGAGGAAGCACCTTCAGCTTTCCTTTTTCCTTGAATAAAACGGTCATGCTTGTCAAACAGACTTTCCAAAGAAACTAATCCCTTCGGAATCTTATTGCCTTTGAGTTGGATGAATTCACCATCAATCTCTTGATATGAATTCAAGATGGACTCATGGAAATCTGATTCTGATCCTTCAAAATAAATCTCACTAAAATTATCAGCTTTCTTGAGAAAATACAATACCTGTTGATCATCATTAAATGCTTTCCAATGTGCTAAATTATCTAAAACACTTGGACAATACACAATCTCAATGGTATACTTGTCCTATTTGAACTTTGGGTGAGGAAGGAGAAGAGATGCAGACACATGACTAAAGAATCAGCTTTATCGTTGTAATCTCTCAAAACTACCTTGATAGAAAAAGCATCAAAGCATTCTATGTTGTCCCACACCTTGTTCCTGTAATGCCTTAGGCGATCATTTTTTACCTGATAGATCCCCCTTACTTGATTTACAATCAACTCAGCATCTCCCTACACTTTAAGATTTCAGATTCCCTTTTGCCTTGCCATTTCTAATCCTAATAACAAGGCTTCATATTCAGCCATGTTATTAGTATTGTCAAACTGCAGCTTGAAAGTGAAGGGAAAGATCTCGAAATCTGGAGATATAAGAACCACACAGTACCTGATCCAGTAGTTGAACAACTCCCGTTAAACTTGAGGGTCCAAATAGCATTAGGATATTCTTCCTTAATACCTGTAAGGCACCTCCAATGTCATGAAATAATTTCCCAAGCCTGCATCTTCGAAGAGAATTTGAGCTTTGGGGTCATCTGATTTAGTGACTAGGTACTTCACTTGTGCTTTAGGGTGGAGGACATGAGGAACTCCATTCACTGGAATTTTAGCTTTGGTCTAGTCCATATTGATTTCTCCTCCAACATCTTTGCAAAAACCTCTTCCTAAGAGAATACCATAAGCAGCTAGGATATCAACAACTAGGATAGTCATTTTTACTCTCTTTTCTGGGAATGCGACAAATGCAAACTGTGCATCCTTGATTTGGCCAATCAAGGGGACTTGTTTGGTTTCCATGGAGTAACACCACCCATAAGATTTAGTCAAGGTAAGTCCAAGGGCATGGGCTACTTTTTTGGGCATCACGTTATCAGAGGCTCTTGAGTCAATTATGCAATTACTAAGTTTAAACTGTTTATAAGTAAGGACAAATAAAACGGTTCAATCTTTCCCAAAGAAGCAATAGAGGTCATATTATTCTGAGGTAAAGGCTAAGTGGGATTAGGCAACATGCCTTTTGAAGATGAAGGGATAACAACCTTTCTTCTAATGAATTTGGCAAGTTTCTCAAATTGCTTAGGATTTGACTAAAGGTACTCGGCTTCCGACATTTGGATTTTAGTTTTCTTTGCATGATCAATAATGTCGAAAGTGGTATATGAAGGAATGATGGTGGGCTTAGTTCTAGTTACACTAGTTTGAGCTGAGGCACTGGTCTTGGGGGTAGGAGAAAGAGAGTTAGAAGAAGAAGTTACCTTTTTAGTTGTCTCCTTTTCAGTTTGCACTGAGATAGGAGAGCCTCTTTTAGCCATAACCATAGGAGCTTCTTTACCCTTCTCCTTAGAGCCTTCAACCGACTTTCTGGGGTTTTGAGATTGAGCTTGAGTGAAGACTGCAAATGACTGACCATCATGTTTGCATTGGTCTTCCTTGTATTCCAAGTACCCAATGTTGGAGTCGCCAGCTGAATCGTCAAAAGACTCATCAAGCATATCCTGAAGCTTCAAAAGCTTCATGAGAATCTTGATCTTCTGGTTCTTCATCTTCCTCAACTATTTCTGATCTTTGTGTTGATAGGAGGAGCTTCAATGGCTAGCCTTGTTGGAGCAGCAGTCAACCGATTCCTATCTCTTGTGGGAGTGCCATTGGTATTGTTAAAATTTTGTCTAGGAATATCCCGATAAGGAATGTTGGTTGCTTGTTGATACATTTGCTTCTTTAAGGTGATCAAGTCATTGGCCATCTTCTGAATCATAAGGTCAGTAGTACTTTGAGAAGAACTCTGATTTTTAGGCTTAGATGACTCTCTTCTAATCTTCTGGCCGAATGAGATCATCTTCTATTTCAGTGGTTGTAGCTTGAGCAGTAGCCAAATCAGGGATAACAAACCTTCTTAATAAGAAGCTCACATCAGGGGGTTGAGCATTGATGAAGAAACACTTTTGATTCTCAAGAGTGGGAATGGCTAGCACCAGAATCTTCTGAATTAGCTTGTTGAATTTTTCCATGAAGTCCCACATGGGCTCATGAGACTCTTCTTCATATGTGTAAGTTGTGCTAACAAGTCATGAGAATATTCATCTGGTTTGAACCTTACTTCAAATATAGATCTCATGGTAGCCTAGTTGGTAATGCATGCATTCAGAAGATGGTAGAACCATTCTACTGCCACACCATGTAATGTTTCAATGAAAAGTTAAACAGAGACATCTTCATGAGCCACCCCAAAGACACTACATGCGAAAAGAATGAAGTGATGTGTTCATTAGGGTGTTGCTTCCCATCACCATTGAACTTAGAAATATTCTTATGAGACCCATGTGGTAGATCATGCAATGACAGAGTTAGGGAAAGAGGACCAATAACCACACCCCAAGGCACAAGTTGTGTTATCATCCTTCTGAATGAAGCACGCAGGAATCTGAGTATCAGACAAGAATAATGCATGGCAAGTTGCAGAAGCTTCTTGTTCTTGAGGAACTCAAGTTCTTCAAATAGGTGAAGAACTTCTTACTCAGCTAGATACAACACTGTTGGGGGAAAGTCTGAAATTGTGTTGTTGCAGCAGATCAAAGAATGGATCAGTTTCACCCCTGGCTCAGCTTAACCGAGTGAAGATCTTTCTAGCCATCTTGAACTGGAAAATGGATCTACTAAAATAAGGAAAATACGGAGTTTCCAGACACCAATAAGATAAGCTTAGTCTTATCAATCTGTATTCCCTCAGCAGAGTCACCAAAAACTGTTGGTTGGATATTTTCAGGCCAAAATATGAGGTTCAACCACAATACATAGGATTAAATCCCTCCTCAAAGACAGGTGATGAAGCTTGTTTATTACTATTCTAAAACACAGCAAAAACAATATGTATAATATTCACACTATTCTAACCATTGAGGTTGGGATACAAACCCAAAATCCACATCAAATCGAGATGGATATGTTACACTTTAGAAATAGAATGGATTAGAAAGGAAAATATTATAGATGAAACAGAGCGGGAAGGGAATGAGAGGAATGTATTTTCTTTCAAGCAAACACAGATCAAGAAATACTTATATGAGTTTTAGATAATGAGTGTAATATTTGAAACAATTAAAATAATCAAGAACACTAAACAAAGAATAGCTTAAGATCTTAGACGTAAGAATAATCTCTCAAGATAGATGAATCCCACAACACAAAGTTTGCAAAATAACACCTGTTTCTATTCTTTAATGATTAAAAAGAAAATACAAAGTTTTTCTTCTTCTTCACAATAGCTCTTAATATTCTAAAAATCTCTCCCTTTGGAATGCACAAGCATCCCTTATTTATAATAGAAAGAGTAGAGATAAAATAGGATAAATCCTAGAAAATAGTCATTTAATGAGAATCCTATTTTACTTGACTCTCATGCAGAAGAACAAGTCAAAATTTGCTTCCTATGTGACGAAACGAAAATGAAAAAGACATGTCAATCCTTGGATGGAAATGACATGAAACATTATGCTTATTTTGTTTCATCGTCCTTGTCTTCCTCCGGTAAGCCTTCTTGTCTCAAAATTCCTAGAATTTCCCGATTATGCCCTGCATCTCAGCTTCATCTGGTGCACTGCAATAGTCACTCATAACCTTGTAAGTTTCTTGAGTGTCGCTTGCATCACTAGGAAGTTTCTTCAATCTCTTATTGAGTTTCCTTAGTGATTCCAAAACATTATCAATCCTTATGAACTTATCAATGGTTATTAGATCACAGACGGAAGTTGATTTGTGTTGGATTGATTCTTGGATTTGTTTATAGAAATCATCAAGTAGGTAAAATATTTGAGCTTTCATCCAACACCTTGGCAAAGATCATGTACAGCTCCTCTTCTATGTCATTGGTGGCATCTATTTCACCTTATTCTAGATGTGTTTCTTCGAATGTTGACAAAACAGATAATGTGCTAGGAGGAATACCCGTTAAGATGTCGGTTGTAGGTTGTTGCGCGCGTATGACTTTTGAATCCACAGCTGATAGTGAGAGATTCATTTTTTCTTGGAGGAACTACCTTAAATGGAAAATAATACCACCAAATAAAAGTTAAACAATATATGTAGTGGACTGCCTAGCGTGTGCTAGATCCGGGAAGCGTGATACTTCCTTGATGGCTGTTAACCCACTGTTTAAAATAACTTAATGCTTACAATAAAGGAAATCCTACTATAGTTAAAATGATTTAGGTATCTCATTCATCTACAACAAGAAAATTCATTCACAACGGGCTAAGCTATGATTGAATCTAAAGGTCAAAGTCTTGGTCAGGGTACTGATATGAGTCAGGGTGAAATTCCGGTGGTTTTAGGTATTTGGTAGTGGTTTAGAAGCTCTGTTCTTGGTTTCTGGTAAAGACATAGAGACCGACATCAATTTGGTATGAATGATATCGATTTAGGTTAACCAACGATGGTTGTGGGTAACCGGCATCAGTATGATCATGGTACAGGAAATTCAATAAAACTCGAGGTGAGGGTAGATCTAAGGTTAGATGAAGATGGAAGGGTGATGGCAAGATTCGTGTGGGTATTAGGTGTGCACAGGAATGATTAAGATCCAGGATATGGGAAGTTTAGGGGTATGGGAAAAGGATGGTCAAGTTTGCATGGAGGTAAAATGGTGGTGGAATGAAATAAGGGCGAAACTAATAACAATAACAAAATAATCTACCCAATGATAAATGGACAAATGTTGGTTAACAAAGCACTTATCGCTTGTATGAGCTTAACATCTGGTTGGTAATGGTGGGTGATCAAATGGAATGAACTTGATGTAGTTTTGGCACTTCCCTGGATGCTCCCATGAAGGCAGATGGCTATGTGATTGCTTCCGGTGTTGGCTATAGACGCTCTAATGAGTGTACTTACACTGGTTTTGCTTGCATGCATCTCTGGTTTCCTGACTTTTTCTTAGAAGATGTGTTTACCTCTCAGAAATGTGTCAACCTCAAAATAAGGTTGTTTTGGGGGTTAAATGGTAACCGATAGTGGTCCCATCTTAACCGACAATGGTTTAGGGTAACCGGCATCGGTTAGGGTAGGGTTTCCTAGGTTTACTAAGCTAGGAAGATCCCCTTATTTTTTGGGATCTCGTTTTGTTTACTCCACAAATTAGAATGGAAGCTTCCTTCTAACATGTGAGAATGTGGTTAGAAGGAATGTAGGCATTGTTTTTAGGGTTTGGTGGGTTTTAGTTAGTTATGGCAACTTACTAAGAATAGGTCTTAGGGTGAGGTGGCTAGATAAGGTGTCTAGTTGAGGTGGATATGTGTTCATTATCCCAGTTAGGATATTTAAATAATAAATATGGTGAGGATAATGAATTAAGTTAATTAAATTAATATTATAGTGGGGTGAAGGGGGCCATGGTTAGGTAAATGTGTTCAAGGTGTTTATTTGGTGAGGGACCAAGGAGAGTGTGACCCAATTTTGGTGTCTACATTTTGCCCCTTTTTGTCATGTAGCTTGTATTCGTAAGTGATCATTGACAAAAATACGATGTGGTTACCCCATGTGTGGGTGAAGGTGATCCCCCTCAAACCAAGAATTGATGAGGTAGAAGGTAGAATTGGTGAGTGGTTGGATAAAAGGAGAATGTGATGAAGAAGAAGGTGGGAAACGGGGGTAAAAAAAGGGGAAAATGTCCACTCGGGTAATCTAGGTAATGGGTCAGGGTCAAAGGTAGTAACAGTCAAACACACACACACATATAAACTACAACACAGTACCAAGTTGAAGAGCAGTGAACTCTACATTGTCTAAGGTCAATAGGTTTATCCAAAAAAGGTTGAGGTGATTTTGGTATCCAAGGTATAGGATATGGTCAGGAAACATGACATAGGTCAGGTGTAGGAACGTTTAGGTGTGTTCTGGTACATCAAAGGTTGGGTCAGGATAAACAGTCATGGCAAGAGGCAAGGTAAGGTCAGGATGGAAATCAACATAGGTAACGATGCTGCAAGGTATAGTGAACACATGGGGTAAAAGGTCACTAGGGATGGTCCAGGTCCAAGTATCTAGGTCACGACATAGGTAGGGCCGGGGTATGGGTAAAATAATGAGTCCCCGAAAGAGGACGAGGGGAGGTAGTAAATGATAAGGTAAAGAAGATCAATTGAAGTGTCCCAGGGAGGGATGGGTGAGGTAAAAAGGGATTCGGGTCATAAATTAGGGGTAGAGGGTAGGAGGGATTTGGATAGGATTGGATGGGTGAAAGGGAGGAAAAGGGCATTAAAAGGAAAAATGGGGGTTGGGCGTCGTAGGTTTTGATGTGATGAAAGTGGCGGCATCGGTTGGAGGGTAGCTGAAGTCGGTGCTAATGTGCTAGTATCGGTCATGAAGCAGGTGATCGATGCCGGTTGAAGGGGGTCGAGGTCGGTTAGGGGTAACTGCAGTACTGGTCGAATTTGGAGAAAAAGGGGGCCAAAAGGTGCCCAAGGTTGGGTGGGTGAGGTAGATAGGGGTGAGGAAAGTGGTTTAGGTGAAAATCATAACATAGGTAAGGGGTAAAAATAGGTAAGGGTGGAGTTGTTAGGGAAAAAAGTATAGATGTGTGGGAAAATAGGTAAGGTCAGGGAGTGGGTCAAAAATGGAAGTAAGTGAGGGATCGGGGTGTGTGTAAATAGGTAAGGTGATATTGGGTTGGGTAGGTGTAGGGTAGGTGTAGGGTAGGTAAGTCAACGTTGATTAGGGTTGGGTTGGGGTCGGTTGGTGATGGTTGGTTTGGGATGGAGGGTAGGCTAGGGGATAAATGGGTAAGTAGCAAAGTAAAAGAGGTAGGGTAATGGGAATGGGTATGGGTGAATGTAGATATAGTCTTGTTTAAATGATGTGATTGTTTTGTTGGATGCAGGCGAGAGATCAGTTGAGGATGTGAGACAAGGTGCCACCCCTGCTCGTGATAGTTCATGGTGCAATGACACCCGAGGAGTTGCGGCAAAGACGTTGAGGAGGTGGGCACGAGTGCGGTCCAATGGTACCGATATACAATCCAACAACTAAGTCGATGGTCGTCCTCATTGATAGATGGGATTGGCGACCAACATGTTCCCGTACAGACCGGAAAAGTGACAGGTGAGCATGAGAATCTACAAGTGACTCTTCCGCGTACCCGACCTCTCGAGGTCGTGCCGAGACAGCCGGTGGGGGTAGAATATGTGTTGGATTCAGACAAACTAGTTAGGCAGTCTAATGTCTTCGACACGCACTAATGGAATTTGTGAATCTAAGGCAAAGAAGGCCCTTCTAACTTGGACTGGTGTGATAGATCGATCAACAAGGATGACTGCTCGAAGGCTCCAATCAATATCGAGCTCTGGCGTGATTCGATCTATGGGTTGCGGAATACGTGGAAAATGACCTGGGATAGTTTCGTGTATGTCTCCTGATAAGGTCATATAGTGGATGGTGAATATAATTGACTTTTATGGATGATTTTCTGGCCTAGTCCAGAATTCTCTAGCTTCGTTAGCCGCTATATTCAGTAAGGACAATTGTTCGATGATGATGGGTGGAAGTGGAGTGGACTAAAATACTAGTGTGCATAGGCCAGTGTCTATATCTAATTCTCTTATGGATTCGTTGGGTTGTGGGATCGTGGATCACAACCCGAATGTTTGTTCTCTTTCAAACCCTTCTACTGATCATGTGGATGATTTTCTAGGGTAATCTGTAGTTTGGGTGACTTGACCAAAATGCATGTGCACTGGTCATCTTCTATGTTTAATCCTCTTAAGCGAGAACCGATCGCCATTGTAAATCGTGGTTGTTTGGAATACTTGTATTCTGAGATTTTGGTCTATGTCAACTATTGCTGTGACGAGGTTTGGTTGAGGCACGATTGGCTCAAATATATATTCCCTGGGCTCCTGAGGTCCCGTGATTGTCATACGAAACAAAATGCAAATCTAACTGTAATGAAGAAAATTCTAACTACATGAAATAAATCTAACATATATAACTTTTTATTCTTCTAAGAAATCTTTTGACAATTTTAAGGAAAGCAAACTATTTTAAGCGTATCTAGAAATAATAATTAAATAACAATTTAAAACAGACAAGATAACCGAGTGTAGTTATTTGCCTGTGTGATTTGTAGAATTATTCTAAATAAATAAAATAGCTCGTCTAATCTATCTGCAAGATTCTCGATCCTACCTCAGAAGTGAGGAGTGAATCATAGTTTCTCAGAAACTATCAATCCTCACAGCTTCCCTGGCAATATCGAGAATAGAATTTACTGAAATGAAGCAATTTATCTACTCTATTTGATATGATTCTGACTAGAACTTTGAAATTTAAAACCTGGATTCCGCAGAACAGTGGCGAATCCGATGGTGTGTGTGATCTCGTCCCCTCAGTATGATCTCCTCGTTCTTTCATGTTCACGTGGATCCAGAAAAGCGTGTAATGCTAGCACCGATAGGAGTAGATTTTGGGACAAGGACAGCTCAGAATGTAGACCTGAAATGTGAGTAGGAGAGGGATAGCGCAAGAGTACAGAGCTTGGCTTATGTAATTCCTAGCGGGATTTTACTGCGAGTCATGCAACATGAAGCGACCAGAACCTGTAACTATCCTATACGAAGAGAAAAACCTACAACTTTAATGGCTTCCTAAGCTACTCTGTTCCAATGGATTGGATAAAATAAAGACACTGCTTGCACAAGCTGGATATGTGGCTTACCAATAGCTGAATAAAGCTAACCAGGCATATAATGAACTGAACTAAGAACTCTAAGCAACAATGAAAATTAAATCTACAGCAAAGAGGAATTCAGAGGCAAGCTTTAGACTGGATTTGGATGAAATAACAGCACTGCCTACACAAGATGGGTATGTGGCTTACCAACAGCTGACCAATTTAACAAAAGATGCAAGTGAATTCAAGCTATGGCTTCTAAACAAGCTAACTAGCTAAAACACTAAAATGAGGAAACGAAAGCAAAACTCAAACTCCAAAATCCAGCCAAAATTCAGACTAAAAACTCCAGACCCAAAATTCAGACTAAAAACTCCAGACCAAAATTCAGACTAAAAACTCAGACCATTTGCATGTGCACAAACCATGCATTTATAGGAATTCAATCACCCAAAAACCAAAACCAAATTGAACTCCTAAACAATAAACAAAGGAAAAACACTATTCCAGGGGACCAAAAACATAAATGCATGCTCAAGTCGGCAAGGAAAAGCTGGTGAATCATGATATTTCACGCGAGTCACGTCAAAGAATGTTCTGGAAAATGCGCACAGGACCGCCGCCCGAGAGGCGGCGGCAGTGACCGCCACCTCCGTAGGGCGGCGGTTGGCCACATGAAGATCAAAAAGGCCAAGGAAAGAAGAAAAAGGGGGAAAACAAAGGGCGCGGGGGCTAAGCGGGGCATGTGGGATGTTAACGCATACTCCGAGGGATTTTCCGGATCCCGAACACCTTGCGAGGAGACCTGTATCATCATTGGGGCACTTATTACGCTGTTCCGCAGTACAGTACCTTACAATTTTGGGTACGTACATATTGCCCCCTCGGAGAAGCGTTTTAGCCATGAAGAGGCATAAAACGGTGGGTCCGAGTATGGCAGTCCCGAAATGGGGAGTTAGAAGCTATACCTTACTCGTCCGTGTGTTGAAACGACGCCATCCGAAATTCCCGCTATCTGCAAAATGAAAAGAGAACTCAAGTGCAGATAGATACAAAACTTGGAAAATAAACGCTAAATTAATAGGGAATGAGAACGTACCATTCGTGCGGGGATAGGAACTTACCTCCATCAGCGCTCCAAACCTGCGAAAAAGTCTTTTTAAAACGAAATAGGGTGCTATATATATGAAAGTGGGCCCATTTTCCTATTCATTTGCGCGCGTTTGATTTGATTGATTTTGAGCTCTGGGACCCACGGTGACGGTTTCGTGCGTGAGTAGAGTCAAAACGTCTCGCAGCGAGATCATGATCATGCCTCCACGTGTGGAACACCGCCCTGCTAGATCACAGGTTGGTTTTCTTCAATTTTGCATTTTTCCCTCTTTAAATTTGAAATGTTAAATTTTTCATAATGGGGGGGTTATTTTTGAAAATGTTAGGTTCAAAAGGTCCACCTAGGGGGGGCGCCTACTGGGTAGGCTCCATTTTTAGTTTAAATGGTCTTTTTTTACTCATTTTGGGCTTTTTGGGGTTAGAACCCGTGTGGGTTTTTGACCATGACCGCCACCGCCGTGGCGGCGGTTACATGATCGCCGCCCTTAAGGTGGCGATTACAAACCGCCTCCTGCTCGGGCGTGGTTCGACAGAATGCAAAAGAACTTGATTTTTGAGATTGCACTTGTATTTTCCTGCATTTCTATATGTTTTTATGACCTTCTTGGTATTGCTCAGATACTAACTTGCTCTGTTTTGTGTGTTTTTGGGTGTATGCAGGCGAGGGAGGAATACATCAGATGGAGCCGAGAGAGAGAGTGTGACTGGCTGTCAGGGGTATTGGATGCCCTCTCACCAGACGAGGAGGACACACTACAGAGGGCCGGTATACTGCGCATATCGCGCGTCCCACATGTCACACCATCTAGTCACATCCTTTGTGACTTATTTTCATATTGGGACGCAGATCGGAACACCTTCCGACTGCCAGGGGTCCGCGGTGAGTGGACTATCACGCTGGAGGATGTCTACCGTATTTTGGGGGTCCCGATCATCGGGAGGAGACTCACATTAGAGACGGCCGGCTCATGGGCACAGATTGCACAGTGGGCAGGTTACATGGGAGATGCAGCTATCTCCACGGGGTCGAAGAAGGGAGTGAGAGTTTGATCCATCCCTTCTTTGCCTATCCCCATATTTCGACAGGCCATCATGGGGATCCTTGCCTCGAGATTGATTGGGGACAAGGGAGGGGACACTTTGTTATACTGCTGGGCCCCCATCATTGCACAGATAGAGGGGCATGGCCGGATATATGCCTGGGGTGCAGACATTCTGGGGACCACCTACCACGATTTATACAGGGTGGTCCGTTTGCAGGGACAGTCATTGAGCCACCCGACTCTAGTCATGAGTTGGGTGTATGAGCATTTTATTCCTTATGGCAGAGGCGTAGAGGTGGCAGATCCAGGGGCTGTGAGGGCAGCCAGATGGTCAGATATGTCGGTGCTTAGAGCACCTCACCAGCCAGTTGCCTCCCTTACCACAGCAGATATGGAGGTGACACCGTACCAGCTTATGGCCAGCATATGGGGCGAGGAGACCCTTACATTGATCTCCTGCTCCACCACAGGGCAGCTCATCGACCGCGTGGGACGGGTGGAGGTACATCCTTTTGGCAGAGTTCCTCAGCAGTTCGGCCTTCCATATGTGGGCATGCTTCCCCAGTGGCACCGGCTTACCAGATCGATTAACGAGGCTAGAGGGGGGCCTAGAGGCCGAGGTTGGACAGTGGTCACTCCTGGCACTCCCATTGCAGCTAGGAGGATAGTTTGGGCCAGAGGGAGAGCCGGTGCGCCTCGGGCACCTTTGCTTCAGATTGCTGCGGGTCCTGCTCACAGCAGTGATGACCCTATAGACATTGACTCCGATTCTGAGGAGCTTACAGAGGGAGGGTCGGAGGAGCAGACTGATGATAGTGATCCTGAGTGGCATGACACTCAGGATATTATGCAGGTGGAGAGGGCCGAGGAGAGCGCAGAGAGGGACACTCTAGTCTCAGAGGAGCCACTCTCTCAGGGCCATGGTGGAGAGGATGAGTCAGTTGTGGGGTGACATGTTGCCCCTGCTACAGGAGCAGCCCCTCTTAATCAGCGGCGGCGTCCGTAGTGGGTGCTGGCCCCACGATCCATCTTGGAGGCCCGGTGATCCGAGTAAGTTATCCTTTCTTCCTTTCAATGTTTGTTTAATTTAGGATTTGTTATCTCTCCTTGTGTTTGTATCTTGTATATTTCATCCTCTTGCTTGGTTTCTAATTCATTTTTCTCCTTTGTTTGCAGAGACTGTCGACGAGTGGCGGGATCTGATCCGTAGGGTATGCACTGATTCCCTGATGATCCCCATGGATAGGACCCGTGTGGAGCTATCTGTAGATGCCGGGGAGCCCTCAGCAGCCAGCAGGCATACCGACATCTTCGCTCCTGTTTGGCACGTGGCCAAGATGGTGTCGACTCTCCGTATAAATTTGGTAGCTATAGGACGGCTGAGCGTCTTATGAGGAGCCATTCTCGTGGTGAGACCGCGGCTGCTCCTCGGGACCCAGAGCCCTCCGTTCATTCAGAGCGCCAGCGTAGCCGGAGCCCTAGGCGAGGGCGCGCACCTTCGGAGGGGTCGCGTAGGGGTTGAGAGACCACTTGGCTCCTATGTATTTTGTATTATAGATTTTTTTGTATATCACGGGCTCTTTGAGCATTTTGACCATGCCTAGTGCATGATGGCATTGTATATAAACATTGATTATTTATATATATGCATTCATTTTTGGATCAAAAGCTTGTCACTCATGCTTTCCCTTTCTGTTTCCAGTTTCCTCATGTATACTACGATGTATGTTTTATATGCTTTCTAGAATGTATGCAATGGAAAACAGATGATGCAAATGTTTGCTTTCTTTTTGTGTTTCATGATGCTGATACATGATATTGTAGATATATTGTGATCTTGAATCGTAGCTTCTGTGAGCAATTTGGATACCTCATATTTGTTTTGGCAAAGTGATGAAAATAACCAGTATGATGAACAGATTAACTTGCCCCACTCCTAACTCCACGCAACTAGTAAGATGCGAGGGCTTATCACCAAGAGCCAAGAAGGGCGCAAGTTATGAAATATGGTGAAATGATAGTGATGAAAGACAGACAAAGCTTTGGTGGAACCAAATTGGAAGCTACAAGCCTACCCTACCTGAATGACTTCATAGTTTTGTATGCAACTTGCTTTGCGGTTTATCTAGACTTAGACCCGTAGATGGCCACATAGTAGACAAAATCTGGATTTTTAGGATTTTTAACTCTTTTGGAATTTTGAACATCTGATTCATTCGTTTTTGACTCAAAGTTTGAATAGTTTGTTTATGACCTTTTAACGTTTGCTTTGTCAAGAGGACCCCCTACACTTTGCCCCATGCTACCAGTAAGAAGCGTGGGTTTATCACCGTGGGCAAGGCATAGGCGAGTAAGGGCATTTCCATCCTTTCCCAACCCTACGTCACTAGTAAGAGATGCAAGCTCATCACCGAAGGTTGGTGGGGCAAGGAAATGTGTAAAAATAAAATTTTCTGTTTAATCACTTTTTGACTTGCTTATTTGAGTAAAATGTCAGTATATGCTTATTTCCAAAGAGATGTATATATGGGATAGATGTGACACCATGAAGCTTCTAGAACAGACCTTAGGCAAGACACCTATCCTAAGAAGAAATCAAAGCGAGAACAAACTTGCAGATCTTGGTATGGTTACCGTTAGGGCTTTGTCATGTTTGATTTATTTGATAAAAGATTCCAAGATGATTTGATGATACATGAAGATGGAGAGGTATGATTAAAGAACATTATGCCAGAAACATCACGAGTTTGTAATGAATTGCTTTGAGAATAGATTTCTTGATCACAACTTACGTAAGAACAAGTGGACAAAATGATCTAGATCTATATGAAGATGCAATGTAGATAGTTATATAGGTAGCGTTAGCTGCCTATGCGTAGAAACGTTTGAGGTGCAGGGAATTGACTGTTTCGCCAAACTCCTCACCTTCTAACGTACATAAGAGGTATGCACCATTTCCGTAGTCCTTCATGACTCGGTATGGGCCCAACCATTTGGGCCGGAATTTCCTTCCTTCGCCGGTCTTCTTGTCGATCCGGCTGTCTAGTCTTAGAACTAGATCACCTTCGTATATATCACGTTCATAGACCTTCTTGTTGTACTACCGGCACATTCGGTCAGCATAAGCTCTATGCCGCTGCTCAGCATCTAACCTAGTTTCATCTAGGCTTTCTAGTTGGGAAAGACGTGCTTCTCTGTAAGTGTCTTCATCCAGAATCCCTTGTAGTGAAATGCGGAGACTGGGTATTTCGACCTCAAGCGGGAGAACTGCTTCTGCCCCAAATACTAGCGAGAAAGGAGTTGCTCCCGTTGGTGTTCTTATTGAGGTTCGGTGGGCCCACAAGGCCGGATATAACTTCAAATGCCAATCTCACTTGTTTTCTTTCACCGTTTTAAGGAGAATGGCTTTCAGTGTTTTGTTTGTTGCTTCAGCCTATCCGTTGGCTTGGGGATAATACAAGGAAGCCGTATGATGGCTTATCTTAAATCTACTGCATAGTTCGTGAACTTCTTCATTTTTAAAAGAAGTTCCATTATCGGAGATAATGATTTGTGGAGATCATGTACTGCCTGCAAATGACTTGGTTCAAAATGAACTTGGCGATCACAGAACCAGGTACAGTAGTAAGAGGCATGGTCTCTACCCATTTGGTAAAATATTCAGTGGCCGTGATTACAAAATTATGGCCATCTGTAGATGAGGGAGAGAATTTCCCTATTAATTCTAGACCCCATGTAGAAAAGGGCCATGGAGTAGCGATTGGTTGCAGAGCTTGTGCTGGCATGTGGATCTCATGGGAGAATTCTTGGCACTTATGACACCTGCGTGCAAACTCTATCACGTCATGTTCTAGAGTGGGCCAGAAATAGCCCATTCGATGTATTTTTCAAGCGGTGGCATGGCCACCGAAGTGGCCTCCACATATACCGCTATGGGATTCATGGAGAATCCTCTTGGACTCTTCTGTGTCAACACACCTTAAGAGCATTCCATCGAATGCTTTTCGATAGAGCACCTGCTCTATAATGACATATTTAGCTACGATTATGCGTAACCGCCTTCTTTGTTGTGGTGTAACTGCCTCCGGGTACATATGGTCCATGATATAATTAACGATGTCAGTGTACCAAGGACACTCAGAGATAGCGGGTCGTGTTTCGATGTAGTATACACATTCATCTGGAAAGTCTAAATCTACTAGATCGCCTCCATCTAATGGGTTGTCAGCTAACCAATCCGCGATGATTTTCCCTTTAACCGACTTCTGATTTACAAATGTTAATTCAAACTCTCCCATTAAGGTTATAAAACGTCTAGCCTTTTTAGATAAGGACCCTTGTGTGAGAAAAGTTCGTAAATGGTCCGTTTTTACCATGACCTTCGTTTCTTGATTCAGCATATAATGTCTTAGGCGTTTAGTAGCAAAGACTATGGCAAGGCATTCTCGTTCTGCCTATGTATAGTGTGTTTCATAGTCGAGCAGCGTTCGGCTAATGAAATAAATCACACGTTCTCTCTTGTTATCGTCTTCTTGGGCCAACATACAGGCCAGCGAGACATTGGTAGCTCACGAATATAGGATTAACGGGCGATCTAGCTTAGGTGGCATTAGCGTAGGTGGTGATAACAGAAAACACTTAACTGCATCAAAAGCTTCATTGCAATCTTCAGTCCAATCAATGCTATAATCCTTCTTGAGTAAATTGTTGATTGGATGAACGGCGAAGCTTAGGTCCGAGATGAATCTCCGGATTGCACCCAGCTTTCGAGAAATGATCTGATTCCAGATTCACTCGAAGGTGGGACCATTTCGAGGACAGCCCGAATTTTGGTTGGATCAACATCAATCCCTCATGATGATATGATGTAACCTAGGAGCTTTCCTCCTGTTACACCAAATACGCATTTCTCTAGATTTAGCGTGACTCCGTATTCTATTAGACGTGAAAGAATGACGCGGAGTACTTTGGGATGGTCACAGCGCTTCTTGGCTTTAGCCAATAAGTCATCTACGTAAGATTCCACGATTTTATGAATTAGATCGTGAAATATGTATGTCATGGCCCGCTGGTACGTAGCACCGGCGTTCTTGAGACCGAATGGCATAACAACGTAGCAATAGGTTCCCCAAGGAGTTATAAACGTGGTTTTAGCTTGATCTTGCTCAGATATTCTGATTTGATTGTATCCCGAGAATCCATCCATGAGAGACAAAAGTTCAAAACCAGCCGTTGCATCAACGATAACGTCTATGGATGGTAATGGGAAATCATCCTTAGGACACGCTTTGTTGATATCTCGAAAATCTATGCAGATGTGTATCTTTCCATTCTTCTTGAGAATGGGAAGCGATGTTAGATACCCATTGGGAGTAGTAGCGGCTTGATGAATCCTACCACGAAGGAGTTTTATTACCTCCTCTTTTACCATGAGAGCTACTTTGGGCTTCATGGGTCTTGATTTTTTTTAATTGGCTTTGCATCGATCTAGTGACGAGGTTGTGCACCATGATATGGGGTGTGACTCCCGTCATCTCCTTATAATTAAATACAAACGCCTTTTGATGTTCTTTGAGAATCGAGTATGTATTTTGACCTCTTAAGGGTTAACGAAGAGCCTAGTTTCATATTCTTGGTTCATCTTGTCCCGATGTTGACATCGATTGTTTCTTCGATCAAAGAGGTGTTACCCTCTTCGAACTCGAGTGGTCTTTGGAGGTAAATCTAAATCATCCCTATTTTATACTATGTATATGCTAGGTTCCATTTGTGAGGGAAGATCCGTTATGGGATTTCCGAAGTAGGAAGACGAATGTGGAATCAAGGATAAATCTAGCATGTGATAGGAGAGATGTAGTGCCGCATAGGCATTTAAGTAATCCAAAGTAGCAGCATCATTATCAACATGGTCTAGGATGGTAGATTCACTTTCGCTTGAAAGAGGATTTGTCATTGTTTTTATCAATGGTTCATCACGAATGGATACCGTGAACTGGGTATCTTCTAACTCATTGCTCGGAGTAAAACGTGATGCTGAAGTTGCTATTGAATCGGCGAGAAGATTTTTCTCTCGCGGGATTGCTTCAATGGATATGAAGTTGAATGCCTTGCTTAAATCTAACACAACATTTTTGTAGAGTTGTAAATGTTCGGCTTTAGTTTCATATACTTCAGAAACTTGGTTTGTCACTAATTGCGAGTCTCCCAGGACTCTGATGTTATCAATACCAATTCTTTTGGCTAAGGTAAGGCCAAGGAGGAGGGCTTCGTACTCAGCGCCGTTGTTTGTGCATTCAAAGTTTAATTTAAAAGTGAATGGGAGGACTTTCTCCTCGGGTGAAGTAAGAATTATACCTGCCCCGCTCCATAACGACATTTAGCTCCATCGAAATGGAGAGTCCAATACTTAGCCGGGAGTACAGATGTTGGGGCATCTGCTGCGTTTGCGCATTCTACTTCTACCATACAGAGATCCTCTGCTGGCAAGGAACCAACACCTAGGGAAAATCCTATGCCTACTGAATCAAATGGTAAGAACATTGGTGAATCTTGTTCTATCAACTCAACAATTTTCGCAGTAGTCCCTAATGATACTGTTTCTTTAGTTTTATCTTTAGGGGTTGGAATTGTTTTGGCTATCACTGGTAGTTTCAAGATCTGTCGTAGGTACCAACTTTTCCTCTGGTTTTGGGTCAGTAGGTTTATTAAGTTGGTTTGTTGGCAGTTCAAATTCTGAGTGCACCCCTGGTCTTTTCTTTAAATCAGCTAGGTGCAAATCGAAAGGTTTTGGATCGCCTTTGGCTACAAATACCTTTCCTAGATGCAGGAATCTTACTTCTTGAAATAGCGTGGAAGGGATTGCCTTCATGCGGTGTATCCACGGTCGGCCGAGGATCATATTATAGTTAGTTTCCCGATCTATAATATAAAACTCAGTCAAAATGGTTTTGGGCCCTAAGGTGACCGGCAGTATAATAGTTCCTATCGAAGTGGCTTTAAGGCTATCATAGCCTCTCAATGTATTTCGAGTAGTGGAACAGTTTGTTTCCCCATATCCAAGTTTTTGGAGGAAAGAGAAAGGGACTATGTTAACTACGGCCCCATCGTCAACCATTGCCCGTTTTACATAGTTATTATAAACCCATACTTGCAAGTGTAAGGTTGGATCACCTCGACATGCAATCTCAGCATCTGTGGGCATTTTACTTATTTTGAATATGAATTCGAATCCTTGTCGGCTGCCCCGGAGGGTGGATATCAAAATCTATGTGATTTACTTGTGTTTCGAGGAGGTGGAGTGATGTTAATTAGATGGCCTAGACCTAGTGCTTCTAAAAGAGCAGCTGTGAGGGGGAGAGTTCTTTAGTAAGTCCAAAAATGAAATGTGTGAGAAGGTCTTTGTCGGGTCACTAATTAAATCATAGCACCGATGGGTTTTTCAACTATTTGCTGACTCTTATCTGTCTCTGGCAGATGACTTGGGCTCGGTTGAGAGAAATACTCTCGTGTTCTTGTTATAGCTTCGATAGGTAGTTCAGCGTCTAATTCTACCAAACTGACTATCTTGGGTCTCGGTTGAGCTCCTAACTGTGGCGCAACTGATGGATTTAATGAAGTCGAGGCTTCATGATCATTGTTTCCCGTCATTGCACTTTTGTTTGCTCCGGTTGGATTCAGCCTATTGCCATCATGATTTGGGAGCGGATCGTTAAAGATCTTGAGGGGAGCATTCTGAGGAGAAACTGCCCCTGTGAGCGTATTTGGTGATGATGAGACGGGATCTGCCAAAAACAAGTCTGTGAAGAACTGTCTTTGTTCTTCTGGCAAGCGTTGCATAAATTTATTGTAGTCATGGCACGTTCTAGTATCGTGACCCCAAATTTTATGGAAACCACAATAAGAATTGGGGTTGTAATTCCCATTTTGTTGGTTTGGTGTGTATTGTGGCCTAAAATTTCGATCAAACTGTTGCCTATTAGGATTAAAGTTTTGGAATTGTTGTTTCTGGTTTTGACTTTGGTTTTGGTTACCAAATGAGTTTTGGCTTGGCCCTTGTATGGGATTTCACCATTGTTGTTGTTGTTGTTGTTGTGGATGGTTAAAATCCACTGTATTGATCGTCGGGGTAAAGTTGTTGTTTCGTTGGTTGTTTGTTTGTGACGGAGCATTAACAACATTCACCCTCTTGGGCTGGTCGGTTACCCCATCTGTTGTTACCCCACGATTTTTGTTAAGGATTTTGGGTCCTTGATTGACATTTGTGATAGTTGTAGTGTTTTGAGTGGAGGTGATTAACCTCACGTTTGTTCCATATGTCTTCCGACCACTATCTATCGCTGCTTGGTCTATTCGAAGAGCGCTCTCAAGTACTTCATCGTAAGTTCTTAGTGGGAACTTTTGGACTTCTTCCTTCACCTCCTTGCTGAGAGAATGAAGGAATAAATCGCATAGTTCCATCTGATCCATGTTTGGAGCACTTGTTGAAGAATAAAGAACTGTACGCCACCTCTGGATGAAATGGACGACAGATTCATTGTGTTCTTGTTTGATGTGCAAGAATTCCCTGATTCCTGTTCTCAACAGTTTGTTCATGTCGAAGGCCTTGATGAACTCTGACACGAGTTGTTTAAATGAATGGATGGAGGCTTCAGGTATCCTGTAATACCAGTCGAGAGCAATACCTTCCAAGGTTTTAGGGAATATTTTAGCAACAACCCCATCCCAAGGGAGTAATTCTCGTATGGCTGTAGCGTAAGCTTTGATATGTGCGTTCGGATCTCCCTCACCCTTGAACTTGGGTAAATCAGGAAGAGGTCTTGGAAGCATGACGCTTCGTATGGTGAAATCTAAGGGTTCCTTTAGATATTCTGAATAAGTCCCTATCGCATAGCTTTCGACCATTGATGGTGGTTGCTGAGGGAGTAACGGTGGGATAGGTTGTTGATATGGTGCAGAGTATGTGTTAGACAGGGGCATAAGGAAGTCCCTGCGTTTGAGCAAACATGCCGGGAGAGGAGAACATATCTCCTTGTGGTGATTTAGAGTACATGTTTAAGTACGACGGGGTATTGTCAAGGAATGGATTGTTTGACACTAGACCGGGAGGAATAGTGTTAGAGATGGTGGGCCTTGTTGGCATTTGTTGTGGATAGTGAGGAGGCATGCCTAACGTGCCTACTCCTGTGAGGAGATCTACTTGGCCAGAGTGGTATGGAGGATTGGAACTTCCTGTTTGCATGAACGGAGAATTTTGACTTGCTTGAGCAAGTTCTAACCCTCTCACTCTTTCTACTAACGTTGAAATGACTTCATTTGGTGAAGTCATGGTGCTTTGCCTGAGTGGCGTTTGTTGTATACCCTGGTGTTGTATAGGCATGTGATAGCCTGTCATGAACTGATTGCTATCTTGCCAAGTTTCTCCGAGAGTATTTCCTATATGCAGTGGCATAGAGGTATTTTGTTGAAAAGAGATCTCGGGTTGTATTTGTAAACTTCCTATAGGTGGGTACATACCCGAGAATGTTGTTCACTCCTAGGATAACGTATTGACTGTCCATCATCTAAGACCAGGTATGGGTCTGACTGTCTACTGATTTGTGATCTAAGTAGCATTTGAGGAGACGAACCAGATTCTCCGGTAAACGTCATATTGTTTGAACCTGAAGGCTCTGTTTGTTGCGTTTGAGGGGGTTGATCTAACTCCTTAGTTTGAAAAGATGAATTATATCTGATTCTTGGGGTTTGTGTTGACAACTGATTAGTTGAATAGTTGTCGCCCCATACTGAGAGCGAGGGTGATGATTGCCTATTCTGTTGGGCGTAGTATGCCTCAAGACCCAAGAGGGGTCTGCCATATGCATCGAATCCCGACATATTCGGGGGGTATATGAATACCCGCAGAATAATGGGAAGGAGCGAAGGTGATTTGTGAAAGGAAACGTGATATTATGACTCCGAAAGAGAAAGTAGGAAGTTTACGTCAGCTTCACTAATTTCATTTCTTTCACGTCGGGTTCACCAATTTTGTACGCCCGAAAAGCGACAGGTGAGTGTGAGAATCTACAAGTGACTCTTCCACGTACCCGACCTCTCGAGGTCGTGCCGAGACAGCCGGTGGGGGTAGAATATGTGTTGGATTCAGACAAACTAGTTAGGCAGTCTAATGTCTTCGACACGCACTAATGGAATTTGTGAATCTAAGGCAAAGAAGGCCCTTCTAACTTAGACTGGTGTGATAGATTGATCGCAAGGATGACCTGCTCGAAGGCTCCAATCAATATCGAGCTCTGGCGTGATTCGATCTATGGGTTGCGGAATACGTGGAAAATGACCTGGGATAGTTTCGTGTATGTCTCTTGATAAGGTCATATAGTGGATGGTGAATATAATTGACTTTTATGGACGATTTTCTGGCCTAGTCCAGAATTCTCTAGCTTCGTTAGCTGCTATATTCAGTAAGGACAATTGTTCGATGATGATGGGTGGAAGTGGAGTGGACTGAAATACTAGTGTGCGTAGGCCAGTGTCTATATCTAATTCTCTTATGGATTCGTTGGGCTGTGGGATCTGTGGATCACAACCCGAATGTTTGTTCTCTTTCAAACCCTTCTACAGTCATGTGGATGATTTTCTAGGGTAATCTGTAGTTTGGCTGACTTGACCAAAATGCATGTGCCTGGTCGTCTTCTATGTTTAATCCTCTTAACTGAGAACTGATCAGTTGTAAATCTGTGGTTGTTCGGAATACTTGTATTCTGAGATTTTGGTCTATGTCAACTATTGCTGTGACGAGGTTTGGTTGAGGCACGATTGGCTCAAATATATATTCCCTGGGCTCCTGAGGTCCCGTGATTGTCATACGAAACAAAATGCAAATCTAACTGTAACGAAGCAAATTCTAACTACATGAAATAAATCTAACATATATAACTTTTTATTCTTCTAAGAAATATTTTGACAATTTTAAGGAAAGCAAACTATTTTAAGCGTATCTAGAAATAATAATTAAATAAAAATTTAAAACAGACAAGATAACCGAGTGTAGTTATTTTCCTGTGTGATTTGTAGAATTATTCTAAATAAATAAAATAGCTCGTCTAATCTATCTGCAAGATTCTCGATCCTACCTCAGAAGTGAGGAGTGAATCATAGTTTCTCAGAAACTATCAATCCTCACAGCTTCCCTGGCAATATCGAGAATAGAATTTACTGAAATGAAGCAATTTATCTACTCTATTTGATATGATTCTGACTAGAACTTTGAAATTTAAAACCGGATTCCGCAGAACAGTGGCGAATCCGATGGTGTGTGTGATCTCGTCCCCTCAGTATGATCTCCTCATTCTTTTGTGTTCACGTGGATCCAGAAAAGCGTGTAATGCTAGCACCGATAGGAGTAGATTTTGGGACAAGGACAGCTCAGAATGCAGACCAAAAATGCGAGTAGGAGAGGGATAGCGCAAGAGTACAGAGCTTGGCTTATGCGATTCCTAGCGGGATTTTACTGCGAGTCATGCAACATGAAGCGACCAGAACCTGTAACTATCCTATACGAAGAGCAAAACCTGCAACTTTAATGGCTCCCTAAGCTACTCTGTTCCAATGGATTGGATAAAATAAAGACACTACTTGCACAAGCTAGATATGTGGCTTACCAACAGCTGAATAAAGCTAACCAGGCATATAATGAACTGAACTAAGAACTCTAAGCAACAATGAAAATTAAATCTACAGCAAAGAGGAATTCAGAGGCAAGCTTTAGACTGGATTTGGATGAAATAACAGCACTACCTGCACAAGATGGGTATGTGGCTTACCAACAGCTGAGCAATTTAACAAAAGATGCAAGTGAATTCAAGCTATGGCTTCTAAACAAGCTAACTAGCTAAAACACTAAAATGAGGAAACGAAAGCAAAACTCAAACTCCAAAATCCAGCCAAAATTCAGACTAAAAACTCCAGGACCATTTGCATGTGCACAAACCATGCATTTATAGGAATTCAATCACCCAAAGACCAAAACCAAATTGAACTCCTAAACAATAAACAAAGGAAAAACACTATTCCAGGGGACTAAAAACATAAATGCATGCTCAAGTCGGCAAGGAAAAGCTGGTGAATCATGATATTTCACGCGAATCGCGTCAAAGAAAGAAAACGTTCACGGAAAATGAGCGGTTATGGACCGCCGCCGATCGGGGGGCAGGTTTACATCCATCAAGATCAAAAAGGCCAAGGAAAGAAGAAAAAGGGGGAAAACAAAGGGCGGGGGCTAAGTGGGGCATGTGGGATGTTAACGCATACTCCGAGGGATTTTCCGGATCCCGAACACCTTGCGAGGAGACCTGTATCATCATTGGGGCACTTATTATGCCGTTCCGCAGTACAGTACCTTACAATTTTGGGTACGTACAGCCCACCTACCAATGGGTGAGATGACAGTCACCCTGGAGGACGTGTTCAAGATCCTGCAGTTACCTATATTGGGTATGCAGGTGTATTCGATCTCCTCAGAGGCATCGGAGGAGTTAATGTTGATAGTGTTTGGTGAGGGGATGGTGGAGATAACATTCCACAACACTAGCCTGAGCTATGGGGAGATGTACCTAGCCCGTCCAAAGGAGAAAAGGCTAGTAGTTTTACTGATGGAGGTAGTCTGATGTTTTGCACTGCCAGATGTAGAGGGTGGGATATTCCCACGATCACTAATGGGAGTATTACATGACATGATGATACGAGAGGACCCACTGTTCTTGGGTGCTAACATTCCTGGTGTAGTTATATAGAGAGTTGTGGGTGTATGGGAAGCTCTATAGTTTTAGCCTATGTTGCACCTTTTTACTTCACTGTTGTGCCTATGAGCACATTGTTTGTGTGTGTCCAGTGGATATGCCTTGAGCAGATGCTTTTCAAGACGGGTTTTGTATGTGTGGGGTATAGGTGATGGGTGCTGTTATTAGTGAGTGGTGATTAGATAGGGCTACACATGATGTAGTATATTACCGGAGGCTACTTAAGGGATTGTCTAGGATAGATATTATATAGAGACCGTATGTGGGTTATCCCTCATACAGGTAGATGGCTGAGGAGTTAGCTGGCCTTCAGCTACTTAGATGGAAAGACAAGCATCGTGCAGGAGAGCACGAGATGATCCCCATAGAAATGGTCTGACGGTAGTTTGGACTTTTACAGGATATACCACCACCCTTCCCACAGTACTCGGAGGGATGATGTGGAGAGACCATTGCCACTTCCACAACCGACAATACCTATTAGGTAGGAGGAGTAGATTATAAACCGATGGATTGATGATGTTGGCTTAAAAAATAGGTATAGAAAGTGGTGGTTGGCTCATTTACAAGCAGTACCAACCAGACTGGGGCATCCAGATTTAGCCACTATCACGGTGCAGAGAGATGCCCTGTAGGGGCAAGTGGTGACCCTAATTACCCAATTGGGGATGGTACAGGGGTAGTTAGCTAGTTTAGAGGTGGAGGTGGCTGAGTTACATGCATAGGTGGCTAGTCTTCAAGCCCAGATGGCCCAGGGTGGAGATGGAGATGGTGATGATGGTCAGGTGGCCACCCTACAGGAATAGGTTATAGGTTTGCAGGGCCAGTTGGCCACTACACAGGTGCAGATTCAGGCATTACAGGTGCATGTATAGGCACATGGTGCGAGGCTGATGGCACCTCCACAGGCACCAAGATAGGGTCCCAGTTCATAGGTAGGGGTGGGACAAGGTCCCACAAGACAGGTACAAGGGCCAAGGCCTATGGGGCCACCACAGACTGTTCCCATATCTAGGTTATGGGATGCCCTAGGTGAGGCCAGATACTACTAGGATCAATTGATGGTGGCCGAGATAGATTTTCTATCCTATGGAGAGTACATGGAACAACAGGCATCTAGTGAGAGGATGAGATCCCGTACTCACAAGTGTGGAGAGTACAGGGGGCCATCGAGCCCCGAGACATGATTAGGGTGAGGCCACCAGCTCACGAAGGCCAGCTCTAGGTGATGTACGGGGGCTGACCACGACCTATGGCGGGTGGTGAGATGATATTAGGCCATCAGACAGAGCCGAGGAGGAGATCGAGAGAGACTGACATGGAGGATGTCTAGCAGGATGAGGCTTGATGCCCATCCTTGTATTTTGATGTATTTTAGTCATTTTTTATATATACGCCTGCGTGCCAAAGACAGTGAGGATGTACGAGATTTTTGCATATTTTTGATCATATACCACCTGCGTGTTGAAGATGGTGAGGTTGCATATGAGAGTTTTTAGAGACTAGATTATATACACTGGACTATGTGCCGAAGACATGTGGTAGTTATGTATATGGATACATATGTTTGGATATTGTATTTATAGAGATGATGATGATTATGGGCATTATGTGCTTGTGTTGATACAATTTTATTATTATGCATAGATGGATTTAGGATAGGTGTGTTAGGCATGGATGGAGTCAAGTCATAGGCATGGATGGAGTTAGGTCATAGGCATGGATCGAGTTAGGTTGTAGGCATGGTTGAGTCAGGTTTTAGGCATGGTGGAGTTTAAATTGGTTGAGGTTGTAATTCATTAATTTGTGTAATGAATGATGATATGGGTCATGTTTAAGATGTTTTATAATACATGCATGATGATGGTAAAGAAATGGTAGTCATAACAAATGTATGTTTTGTTGATGATAAAAATGTGAAGAAACTTGTTGTTTGTTTGGTTTAATTTCCAATTTTTGATATAAAAAGGAAACTAAGTAGGGTAAAATGTGATTGGGGAAAATGAAAGATGAATTGGTTAGGGTAGATAGTGGCCGAGCTAACCTCCAAGGGCCCCATGCCCTCAGAGTGCTACCTACATAGTCCTGGTGAAAAGGGACCTCAGGCCGATGTAGTTCTCCCATAAGCTAGGGAAGAATGTGAGGAGGTATGAGAATGATTTGGTAGGTTTTAGGCATGATTTGAGTTTAGGTCTGTTAGGTATGGGTGAGTTGTGGGCAAATTGGTATAGATTATTTTGATTGTGGTGGAAGAAGAAGATTACCTAAAGGTAAGTGTCAAGGACCAAGTCTGTATAAGGTAATCAATATGTAATAAAGAAGGTTAAAAGATAAGAGGGGGCAAGAAAGCCACCTGATTGGTGAGGATCATAACTAGTGGACCATACCGTAGGTAGGCTAGTAAACATAAGACCCTAAAGACTTTGCATGATTGATTATCCTAAAGGTGAATAATAGTCACATGATCACTAAATGTCACAATTCCAAGAGGTCCCTTGAGGCGGCAGGAAATGAGAGTGCGAATGGTGAGAGGGATGAACAGTGGTTAATTTTTATATGGTATGAGGTAGCATGCCTTTGTGGCAAGAGATCTAAGGTCATAATGGGCAATTCCATTACTAAAAGGTTGTTTGTTTTAATTGATGTTTAAGATAGACTGATCGAGGCGGGAAGTCTATATGGGATGAAGAAATTAACTCCCTGAGGTCTTCGTGAAGCTGATCGATGTGGGAAGCTTCAGATTCTCTCTCTATTTTTTTTGTTTGAAATAGCTTTATATAGCTGTCCTTCAAGGGAGCAGTCTATTTATAGTAGTGATTGTAGAGAAAAATATGTCCTTTTAAGGGAGTCATATTTTTATTGGAAGTTTGACTCAAGGAGTTAGATCCCATGTGAGGGATTTTAATTCATGGAAAATACTAAGGTGAAGAATAGGATTCTTGTTTAGAAAGTAGGGTGAAATGACCATGGGATCTCATCTAAAGGTAGACGAAAAGTATCCATGAGAATCATGCTATGTGCAGCGCCATGGTACACATATTCAAGAGAAGATAACAAGTGACGGGTATGCACATGATTCTTGTTTAATCATTGGTGAGGTGTAAGAAGTGGATAGTGCTCAAGGGACGAGCATGGAAAGAGACAAAAGATGAGGTATGACTAAAAGTCAATAGTAGAATGGTCGAAGATGCAAGGCATTAAGGGGCTTAGGTTTGGGTTTACCATCGAGTGAAGATAAACGATAAGCACCTGATCGTAAGTATGGGTCATGATGTATGGTCAAAGCCAATTAGAAGCAAATTTTCCCCGTTCACTTTTTTCTGATTTGGTTACATGTTGATTTTCTTTCAGGACAAGGTCACCGACTTGGAAGGTTCATTCATGGACACGTTTGTCATAGGCACGTTTGATACGTTTTTGGTAAACTTGAAGATGATCAAGAGAATTAAGATGGAATTTGTCTAATAACTCAAGTTAGGCTAAATGGTCCTAACATAATTCATCATCAGTGAGCATGTCATGAAGAGAAATTTGGAGTGAGGGGATCTGGACTTCGAGAGCCACAACAACCTCTGTATCATAGACCAAAGAAAAGGGTGTGGCAGCAGTGGAAGTATGGATACTAGTGCAGTATGCCCATAGGGAAAAAGAATGTGCATATGCCAGTCCTTCCTAGTATCGTTAACCGCTTTCATGAGAATTTTATTCAAGGTTTTGTTGGTGGATTCGGCTTGGTCATTGGTCTATGGGTAATAAGGTGATGAGAAACTTAGCTGAATTCCAAAGACATCGCAAAGTTTTTGCAAGGTTTTATTTTTGAATGAGATACCTAAATCATTTTAACTACAGTAGGATTTCCTTTATTGTAAGCTTTAAGTTGTTTTAAACAGTGGGTTGACAGCTGTCTAGGAAGTATCACGCTTCTCGGATCTAGCACACGCTAGGCAGTCCACTGCATATATTGTTTAAATTTTATTTGGTGGTATTGTTTTCCATTTCAGGTAGTTCCTCCAAGAAAAAAGGAAGCTCCCACAATTAGCTATGGATTTAGAATTCATACGCATGCAACAACCTACAACCGACATCTTAACAGATATTCCTCCTAGCCCATTACCCTTATCTATTTTGTCAACATTCAAAGAAACACATCTAGAATCAAGTGAAACATTTTGGCACACCCGATAGGACTTTTGGTGGATAAATTAGAGGTCGAGGTCAGCCAAAAGCATGAGCCAAAGACACGACACGTTGATTTTGGTAAGGTTTGGCATACATGAAGTGTAAGGGGTTGGTGTTGGTCACAACATAAGTTTTGTGATTAAGTAGGTAATGGTAGAGTTTCGTGGCAACGAAAACTAAGACTAAGAAGATTTTTTTGGCATGAGTGTATCGGGTTTCGTAGTCTAAAAGAGTACGACTTATGTAATAAACCACCTACTCCCTGTGTTTCTCATCGCGATGAGCAAGCATGGCCCCCAAGGAGTGATTGGTAGCTAAGATGTATAGGTAGAAGGGTTGATCATCTTTAGGTGGAATGAGTATGGGTGGTTAGAGAAGGTATTGTTGTAAGGCCTCAAAAGCTTTGTGGAAGTCATTATCACATTTAAAGGAGACATCCTTCTCGAGAAGATGATGAAATGGTCGACACAGATCAGACAATTGTGAGATGAAATGACGAATAGAATGCAACTTACCTTGTAGGCTACGGAGTTGCTTAAGATTAGTGGGCGGAGGAATTTCAAGAATGGCCTTGACTTTAGCAAGGTCAACTTCTATACCACATAAGGAAACGATAAATCCTAGGAGCTTTCCTGAGAGAACCGTAAAGACACACTTCTTGGGTTGAAGGCAAACACAATATTTAATAATGTGGTCAAAGATGGTTTTTAGGACGACAAGGTGCTCGGAGTGTCATTTATATTTGGCCAGGAGATCGTCCATGTAATCTTCTAATATTTGATGCATGATGTCATGGAAGCTATAAGTCATAGCCCGCTGATAGGTGGCCCCAACATTTTTAAGGCCAAAAGGCATGAATCGGTAGTAAAAGTTCCCCAAGGGGTGATGAATGTAGTTTTGTGTTGATCCTCTGGGGCAAGCAAGATTTGGTTATAACCCGAGAATCCATCCATGAGTGACAACATCTCGTGACCAGCGGTGAGATCAACCAGTTGGCCAATACCAGGTAAAGGAAAGTCATCTTTTGGGCAAGCTAGATTGAGGTCACAAAAATCCATGTAAATGTGGAGTCCCCCTGTCTCCTTTGTGACAAGGAAAATGTTGAAAATCCACCAGGGATAATCAATGGGTAAGATGAAGGAAATGGAAAGAAGGCATTGAAGTTCTACTTTGATGAGAAGGGAAATGTGAGGGTGCATTTTCCATGCTTTTGTTTTATGGGCTTAGCATCAGGAATGGTTACGATATTGTGGACCACTATGGTGGGGTCAATACTGGGCATATCTACGTAAGACCAAGCAAAAACATGGTTATGGTTTCTAAGAAGAGAAGTGATGGCTTCTTGTTTAGCAGCATCCAAAGATTGACCAATCTTTAGAATGTGAGGGTCGTCCTAAGTATGAATGTTGATTTTTAATAGTCAATTCATTCAACATGGTTTGGGTCTCAGATGGTAGCGACCGATGAATATATGAGTCTTCTGCACCAAGGTAGGTGAGTATAGATTCATCATCATACTGAAATTGAACGATGTTAATCGAAGGTGTATCATCGTCGATCATTTCAGGATACAAGAAGGGAAGAGAGGAAGGAGCCTTGCCTTCATCTTGATAAGTCAGAGGCCCTAAGGAAATGGTGTTTATGAAAAAAAAAATTAGGAGGAATGGATTCTGGATCCATCGACTTCGTTGGTGAAGGTGGCGATGGTGGTGAGGAAGGTGGAGAAGGGCTGATATCTTCAATGATTTCAACATGGACCTTCTTGGGAGGTGGTTTAGCAAAGCCGATACCACTATAGTCATTATGCTTACGAGTAGTACATGGAATAATAGTATGGCGGCCTTGCTTGTAAAAGACAAAACCAAAACCCTTCCACGCACATCAGTGTAGGAAGGTGTGGGAAAAACGGTGATTGGTGAGTGACTGGAGGTCGGCGAAAAATGGGCGGCTTTGTGATAGTGGTTAAGGTGTGTAAGTTTTAGTATCAAGTCACCCATAAGTGATATTGGTACGAAGGTGGGGAGGACCATAAAGGAGACGCTCTCCTATATAGTGATCATAATGAGGGTGTTGGTGAAGACTTCTATATTTTGTGGGGTAAGGAATGTGTTGACACTACATAGGTGATACTCCCCCAGAGTGAGGCGTTAAAAATGCCCTATAAGGGATCGATGGTTGGTATGTGGATAGCTAGAATAGACGATATGTCAGATGTCAGATCGGGGGTGGAGGTAACGAATTGGGAGGCGGATGGTTTGGCTATGGAGGTTATGGCAGTGGTAGGAATAGAGGATGTAGGTGTGGTTAAGGTATCGGCTACACCTTGGTGAGGGGAGATGTAGGTGACGTTGCGGAGGTTCCGGAGGTAGATGCTTTGATGTGTATGAGGACGTCATTAGGTTGGTAAAGCATGTTCTAATTTTTGAAAGGTGATGGTCAGTTAGAATGGTATAGGTGTGTCCTTCATGCTCGAACTTCACATAATGATGCAAAGTGGAAGGGACACAACCCATGACACTAGCTTCAGAACATCAGAAATCTAGTCTTTGACGAGCTAGTTCGACGAGGACTTCTTGAATATTTCCTTTTGATGTCAGCTACTAAGAAAAGCGAGTTTGGGAAGAGTTAGAAGTAGGTATGATGTTGACTGTGAAGACGAAGAAGAACGCCCCACCAAGCATCGTCATCTCTCAGCACGCAAGTATCGAGAGCATCTACGAGCTAGTACTTCTCATCAATGAGTAAAAGTTGTAATAACTCTTGAATAAATAAATAAAAAATTATTATTTATTATTATGATGGCTGCTCAGAAGTTGCTTCTTTCCTATGCTTAGTTACTTAAAGGGCCCAATTTTGCAGCCTAGAAAACAAAAATGAGGAAAATCCTTCAGTTTGAAGGATTATGGGGCATCGTGACTGGATCTGTGAATGCTCCCACAACCCCTGATGAATTAATAAAGTATGAAATGGATAGTGACAAAACCTTGTTGCTGATAATTCTCAGTATTAGTGATGATGTGAAAACACATGTTCGAAATGTGGAGAAACCAAAGGAGGCCTAGGACAAGCTAGCAACAATTTATGAAGCCAAAAATCAGACTAAGATCTTCCATCTTTAGTAAAAGTTACACACCCTTGCTATGGGTTTAGATGAGAAAGTTGAGGAGTTCTTACATCGTGTGGCTGAGCTACGATCGAGTTATTAGCGCTCGGTGAAATAGTGGATGAAAAAATTCTCATACCGATCACCTTGAGAGCACTCCCTTCTCAATTTTGAGTGTTCGTTACACTGAATGTATCTAAACAAACAATGGAATTCAAAGAACTTGTGAATTTGTTACAACAAGAAGAGGCCATCAATTCATCCCAAGAGGAGTCTCAGGATAAATCCCTATTCTCAAAGCCATATCATGGCTAGAAGAATCAAAAGGGTCCCCAAAGAAGACAAATCAAGTGCAACCAAAACAACAACAGAAAGATCAAAAGTCAAAGAGGTGGTGTCACATTTGTAGATCCAACACTCACAACACAGATCATTGTTGGTACAATAGCTTGAAACAAGGGTCTTCAAGTCAAACAAGCACATTAGGGCATGAAGATTTTCAAAAGTCCAAATGACATCCCACTGGAGAAAGCACAAGGGACATCTCGCAGCCCAAGAAGATAATGAATCTAATGAGGAGACCTCAAAAGGAGCCCATTCTAGTAAGAACCTTTTGCTCATCTCTCATACTTCATAGCCCATGAAGAGATTCTAGCTGATAGACTCTAGTGCAAGTAAGCACATGTTAGGTGACAAGGTGTTGTTTGATTCACTAGACAAACAACCCACTGGTGATCAGGTTTGGATAGCCGATGATAAAGAGTATGTTACAGAAGGAATAGGAAGAGTCACCATTCCTCTAGGACCACGAAAATGTATGCTTACAAAGGTACTATATGTTCTTGGATTGACTAGCAACCTCTGTCAGTGACTCAACTATTGAATCATCACCGAAGGTATAATTTCTTATCCAAAATGGCATCAAATCATGTTTGATCTCACGAAAAGGTAAGATTATTTCTAGATATTTTCTAAAAGATAAGTTATTTACTTTACATATTGTTTCATCTTCTCTAATAGCTTTATCTACATCAACGGTACAATCTACTGCACTCTGACATTTTAGATATGGACACTTGTTGGCTAGTTCATTGCATCATATGAGTTCAAAAGCAATGGTTCATGGACTACCCAAATTTTCCATTTCCTTGCCTCTGTGCCCTGGTTGTCTTAGTAGGAAAACAACAAAGGGATCCATTTTAGGCAAGCACCTTCCATGCCAAGAAGTGTCTGGAGGTAGTTCATACCGATCTGAACAATCCTCTTCCTACTTCATTTTTCAGGATACAAGTACTTCCAACTGTTCGTGGATGACCACTCCCGCAAGATGTGGGTGTTTTTCTTGAAGAAGAAAAGTGAGGCTCTTCAACATTTCCATAACTTCTATCATCATGTTGTGAAAGAGACCGACAACCACTTCTTCTACTTTGCTCAGATTGAGGGGGAATTCACATCAAATAAGTTCTTGGCATTCTTGAACCAATAAGGCATTAAGCAGAACTTAACTACTCCCTACACACCTCAACAAAATGGCATTGTTGAGCAACGCAATCGCATAGTGATGGAGATGGCTCGTTGCATGCTAACAACAACAAAGCTAGAGGAACGCTATTGGGATGAAGTAGTAAAAACAGCTATATATCTTCTCAACAGGGCACCAAAAAAGATTTTACAAAATAAAACACCAGAAGAGGTATGGAGTGGTAGAAAGCCATCAATTTCTCATTTGCAAGTATTTTGTTACACAACATACATGCATGTCCTAGCTTAGAAGATAAATAAGGTTGAGCCAAGGACACTCCCGTGTACCCTACTTGGCTACAACACTACCTTAAAGGCATATCATCTCATGGATCCAAAGATAGAAAAATATACGAGAGTCGGGACATGGTTTGTGACAAGTCATCCTTTGACTCTGTAGTGACATCAGAAGAACCATTACTAACCACCTCTCACCGACTAGTCTTTGAATCAGATGAACAGCCAGAGGAGTCTACTCAAAGAAAAGAAATGTTGCCAAGAGAGCTATTTGTTGACCTTGGAGAACTAGAGAATGTGACTCCACATCAATCCACATGGAATGACATAGTTCTTCTCAAAAGCAGCCAAGTTCTCGTCTGAAGTGGGTATAAAGCACCATCAAGGACTCACATTTGCAACAACTCCCAAATACATCATCCGGAGTCAAAACAAGGAGTCAAACAAGAAATGAGGTAAACTTTGCACTCATGAGTTCACTGATTAATAGCTCGAGCTAGAAAATGTTTGTGAAGCACTCAGTCAACCTCAGTGGAAGGAAGCCATGGATATAGAATATGACTCACTTATGAAAAATCAAACATGGGAACTTTTCGATCTTCCTATAGGAAAGAAACCCATAGGCTGTAAATGGGTTTTCAAGACAAAATATAAGGCAGACGGATCCATCGACAAACATAAAGCATGTCTTGTAGCAAAAGGATATGCTCAGAAAGAGGGCATCGACTATGAAGAAACCTTTGCACCCACTGCGAAGATCAAGACCATCAGAGTTGTTTGCGCACTGACATCATAATAAGGATGGAGACTTCAACAAATGGATGTCAAGAGTGCTTTCCTAAATGGTGATTTGAAAGAAGAAGTGTACATGACCCAACCTGAATGATTTGTTGATGAAGAGCATCCTAAGAAGGTATGTCGTCTCATTAAATCATTGTATGGATTGAAACAAGCTCCAAGGGCATGGTTTATTAAGATTAACAATCACATTTTGCAGCATGGCTTCACTTGTAGCCCCTCAAATTCAAATTTGTATATAAAGAAGGTAGGAAAGGAAATTATCATTCTTGTTGTATATGTAGATGATCTTGTGATCACTGGTAGTTTAGAAGATCAGGTTGATATTGTGAAGAATGATCTCAAAAGAACCTTTGACATGACATATTTGGGGCTACTACATTATTGTCTTGTCTTGGAAATATGGCAAAAGGAGCATCAAATTTTTGTCTCCTAGATAAAGTACACCAAGAAACACCTAGAAAATTACAGAATGTCCGACTAGAAACCTATATCCACTCCCACGAAAAAGGTCTTGCAACTTTCATGATTCCAGGACTCACCTCAAGTAGATGCCACTCTCTATAGGAAATTTATTGGAGGGCTCATCTACTTGACTTATACCAGACCAGACTTATGCAATGTTGTCAATTATCTTTCCGGGCTCTTGCATGAGCCAAAGATATATCACTAGACTGCAACATATACAATTAAGGTACCATTTCATTAGGACAACTTTGGAGGAAGAGAAGTTGAAGCTGGAGAATATTAATAGTAGTTATATTCCTGCAGACATGATGACTAAGGTGGTCACAAGGGAAAAACGGAAGTTTTATTCAGCTTTGGTTGGTCTTCATAGAAACTAGTGAATGGTTGATAAGATTTCTCATAGGAAAACTAGTCTCCAAGTGGGAGATTGTTAGGTTGTGGAACCTATTTTCATTTGTAAAAGTGTTGAAGACTGTACACTTTCCACAGTTGTCTTACTAGGGTTTAGGGGTGGAAGCCCTCGGTAGCAGGGGTTCGAGGGTGCAACCCCCAAAAAAAAAATTTTGGCCTCGAAACAAAACATGCCCGATATAGTGGGAAATATTCTTTTTCTCATATGGGTGGGATTTTTGACCCATAGATTTATGGGACAGTTTTGGCACATAGTTTTGATACCCACGGTTTTGTAAAATTGCTTAAGTAGTTGTCTACTTATGTGGTTTTGTGCATATGGTAGGTATAATGTAACATTGCAGATGTGTTTTGAATTTGGGTGTGAATTCTGTAGAGTTTGTTGAGCATAGCTCCAAAAAAATCTAGGTATTGTATTGAGAGAGTGGTGGCTTGTAATAAAATCTAAGCAAGTGATTCTTGGTGGACATAGCCCAAATTGGGTGAACCACATTAAATAATGTCTCTTTGTGTTGTGTTATTATTATTCTGCACTTTTATTTGAGATCTGTAATATTTTCTACATATTAGTTTCTATTGTTGTGATTCTGTGAGGGATTATTCCACATATTTTATCCCTTATTTCCTAACAGATCATATTTTGGACAAGAAAACAATGATCACATGACATGGGAAATACAACAAATATCTGGTACATTGGAAAGGACTGGAATAAGAGGACAACACATGGGTCTCATAGTGGGAGATTAAGAATCTGGATAAATATAAATGGCAGAAATTTGAAGAAGACAACTTGCAAGAGCTGCATTGTTTTCAGGCAGGGGAGAATGATGCACTATTTTTAGCAGGAACTTGAAATGGTCATAACTTGTGTTCTAGGTGTCATTTTGAGTCCGTTTCTTTTTAAACCAATTGTTTAGATGAGATGAACGCATCGACCAACCTGTCCTGCTAGTTGGAGCACGTTTTAGACCCGAAATATGCCATCTGGGGACCGGAAATTAGGATTTAAGTTGTAATTTAGATTTGTCCTATTTTAGAGCATTAGTTAATTTTAGTCTCTTGCATTAAAATTAGGTTAGAAAGTTGGCAATTCCTCTAATTTAGGCTTGTAGAAGATATGTGGCAATTTTTGTGCTTATACGAATAAACATGTGAACTTACTAAGAATATCAAGTTCTAGTAAACTACTAAAAATAGTAAATTTCACCATCTAGAGTAGATTTAGTCAAATTTAGCTAAAGTTTGTTGGGGAATTGAATTGGGAGTTGTTTTCCTATTTAGGAAGCATTTTAATCCATGATTGAATAATGAAGAAGGAGATTTATATTCTTTTGAGTTCAAGTTATTTGTAGTACATTGTGTGTGTCACAGTTTGGCTACTTTACTTAAGTATTCTTTGGCCTCTAAAAGATCACACAAACCTTGATAAGATCCTTTAGATGTCATGTTGTGACCATAAAATAAATAAGAATATTACAAACACGTGTGTGTGTGTCACATTCTACATTGAACATCCACAAACACATGTGCAAAAGAAAAATAAACATTTGCACACTTAAAGAAGTTGTACAACATTTCATAGAATCTTGTGTACTCACAAATTAAGTACAAAACCTTACAAGACATAAGAACTAATCAATACTTGTTCAAAACAAAACAAACAATATACTAAGAGAACAAATATATGTTGGTGACTGGTAGACATAGCTTACTTTCCTGAACTAACATGTTTTTGAGTGATGCACTATTACAAGTAAACTCAGATGCTCTTGTATCATTTTACTTGTAGGGATGAAAAATTCCAAGACATAGGAATATGGATGAGACAATTTGACTATATTCATTATATATCATCATTATTGATATTTTAATTTTACATGTATGCAAACATAGACATCAAAGTAGGGCATTATGTAGGCACCTAATTTTGGTACATGACTAGTTAGTTGCTATAGTACTAGTGTATTAATGTATTTATTGATCATAAGTCTAAGTTGGAATCTTATCAGCACATTTTCTATAAGATTTTCGAATTTGAACTTATCTTCTAGCATTTTCTATGTCTTTGATCTCATTTCCCTCTTTTTGACTCCTTATTCCTCTCTTTGTGGGTCCTATCTCCTTTTATTTTCTCTTGTATTTTTGGGTCTCTCTGCCTGCCCCCAATTTCTTTAATTTTCCTATTTTATTACTATTGTATGATATGATACTAATCATGCAAGCTTCTTGACCATTATGAAACTTCCCATTTTGTCTTTTGGGTCCTTCTCTCCCATGACTTTGGTGCCTTGAGGTTTTGGCCCTTGATTTGGTCTTTTTTTCTTATTATGTGTCAACTTGAGCACCAACATGTTCTAATTTGAACTCAAACATTTTATAAATACAAAGTGTCACTAGTAAATTTAGAACACATGAACACAAAAAGAATATTCGCAGTGAAGTTGTAATGAAATAACTTGTCTATTTCTAATGTAGCGATGTACTAAAAAATATATTTCAAGCAAATGGAAACATATAAACGAGCTACTTGTTATTTCCATGCATAAAAAAGATAAGGTTTGGGACAACTGCACTACATTGAATTGCTTGTTAATTGCCTTATAGTTGTATGTCAATTGTGTATTTTTTATCCAATTGAAGTGTCTATTAAATATCAAGGAATATCATTGTTTTCTTTGGTTTAGCACATGGCCGGAAACACATTTATTTCCTTATGCATTTTTTAGACTTAGGGGTAGGTTAAGCGTTTGGAGAAGGAAATTAGTTTATAAGTGACTCGTGGTGAAAATCTAAAGAAAATGAGTGATGTAGTATGAAGATCACATTCACAAAATCATTTTTGCAGATATCTAGAAAAAGTTAGAATTATAGTCATCGTGATTTTGGTCCACTGGTTTAGTTATACTTATTATGGTCATTGTCACTTTACTAGTAGCAAACTTAAAGTTCGACTCGATTTGTTGAATGAACTTTCTTTCTAATGCCTCTCACTATTAATAAATGCCTCCATATTAACGTAATTGAACATATTATAACTCCAAACCCTAATTCTTTTAACACTTTAATTATTTCATATTTTCCTATAATTTAGATGGCCATCTGTTGTGAAGTTAGGTCTAGTCACTTAAAAACAATTTTGTAACATTGGGGAACACCTGTAAGATTAATGGGCATGCATAAAAAGGAGATGATCTTTAAGAAGCGAGTCCATAGTTCCCAAAGTTTACATGTTTTCCATCTAGGGGGCTTTTGGTTGATAGAGGTGGAGTGGGAGGCGGGGAATTGGGATGGCATGAAGATGGACTGCCCTCGGCAAGGTAATACCATACGCTTCTGACATATCCAACTTGTGAGGAAGACTCCAATCGAAGCAGTGCAATAGTTGTGCGAGGCCAAGTTGCACCATTGACATGGCTAAACCGATTCCAGGGCATCCTCTCCTGCCCGAACCAAATGGTATCATCTCAAAACTTTGACCTTTTATATCAATTTGGCTCCCCATAAATCTTTCTGGCTTGAATTCCGTGGCTTCTTCCCAAGCACTTGGATCTCTTCCAATGGCCCAAGCATTTACCAGAATTTGAGTCATCTGTGGTATTTCATACCCTCCTACTGTGGTATTTTCCACAGAGAAGTGTGGAAGGAGCAGAGGAGCTTGTGGGTAAAGCCGCAGTGTCTCCTTCACTACCGATTGCAAATATTGAAGCTGAGGCAGATCGGATTCCTGTATCAGTCGATTCTTCCCTACAAAAGAATCGAGCTCTTCTTGAGCTTTCTTCATTGCAGAGGGATTTCTAAGCAATTCTGACATGGCCCATTCCAGTGTTCCCCCTGAGGTATCTGTGGCTGCTGCCAACAAGTCCTGATAAACCCACATACAAATCATGGCACCCAATACAGAAATAATTCAGAAACATCCTTGGAAACACAAATTTTGAAAAGAATAATGGATTTACAGGAAATAGAGGTGTATACATACATAAGTGACGTTCTTGATGTGGCCTCGTGTAATTTTGATTTCCATGGATTCATCTTCAGACAAGGAAAGCAGCACATCCACAAAATCTTCGTACTCCAAATTGTTGCCGTTTTTCCTCCTTTCAATGTGTTGGTCAATAATTTGCTCCATAAACGTGTGAAAGATGTTGGTAAGCTGGGCTTGTTTTCGCCTAATGCCTTGCAAATCAATCCAACCCAGGAGAGGAATGTAGTCTCCGTAATTAAAGCCGGCAGCGAGAGAAAGCAATTCTTCCAAAACCTCCTTAAAAACTCTTCCGCCCAGCTCGGCTTCGTCGCATTTCTTCCCGAATGACATTATGCAGATAATATTATTGGTGAGGAAGCCCACCTCCGCTGTTACGTCCACAGCCCTGTCACTGTTTGCTTTGTGGAGTATGGAACGTATCATGGCAAAGACTTCTTGGGCTCTGAGGGATTCGAAGGACTTCAATCTCTTGGGGGAGAGGAGCTCCTGGATGATGATTTTGCGCATGAATTTCCAGTAGGGACCATACGGAGCGAATGCAAGCTTTTGGGGGCTCAGAAAGTGGTTATCATCTCCCATGGGAGGACGGCTTGCAAAGAGGTGATCCTGCGTTTTGAGGACCTGTTTGGCCATTTCCGGAGAGGAAATTACAATGGTGGGAAGAGAACCGAGGTAGAGGGTCATAATTGGGCCATATTTGTGGGATAGAGAACACAGGGATCTGTGAGGAAGATGGGAGATGAGGTGCAGGTTGCCGATGATGGGGAAGGGTAGTGGTCCAGGAGGATGTTTCCCTGTATTCCTTGATTTTCCGAGTAGCAGCCATGAAACAAGTAGGAACATAAGCAGAAGAATCCATGAAATAATGTTCAGGAATTCCATTGCAAATGCTTTGATTGTAATTTGCTTCCCCTCTCACTTATGGAACCACGAGAATGCGCGTTGAACAATTGTTTTTGGTTTTACAATACGATGCGTAATTGTGGGCAATTGTTTTTTCGTTTTACAATACGACGCGTAATTGTGGGCAATTGTTTTTTTCGTTGGATAAGGGGAATCGAGTAAAAGGCGGTGCGAGATCCACGTAATTTTGTTAATTTAAGTGAACAGTAATACGTGACGCAATAATGGGAGCATCATTAGTTACTCGCCGTGTCGGTAGTCCTTAATAGATTATACAAGTATGTTTTCTTTTGAAAGGTTTTGTCCTTTATTTGGTGGTCGTATTTGAATTCAAAATGTCTTAATATTTTGAATTGAGATGGAACCAATTTGAGGTGGGAGAATCAATTTGGATACCAAAAAGACGCAAATTAGTTCCATCATGACAAATAAAGACATTTTGAATATTAAGAAAATATTAAGACATTGATAGCCCTGCTGTCTAAGACGCAACCTTTCGAAAGTGAAAAACTAATGATGGATTAATTTTAGCGATTACAAAAATATAAATTGATTTCAAATATCGAGAACCTACCATGAATAATTGGAGGCATGTCAGACAAATAAATGACCAAGATCTATTTGATCAACACCCATGTACCAAATGCAAACTACAACCATTCAAATTTGTTGCGTGTGTCAAAGTTGGGTTCATCCCACTTAGAAAGGCCTATCAATGTCTTAATATTTTCTTAATATTCAAAATGTCTTTGTTTATCATGATGGAACCAATTTGCGTCTTTTTGGTATCCAAATTGATTCTCCCACGAGGGCTGAGCAAGATCACAAAACTGGCAAGATGCTTAGAGACAAACGAACCATGATATGAGTCATTTTGTAGCCGGGATGGGATTCGGTTGGCTCTTTGTCACTCGGGTATTGGAGAAGTGGATAGCACCTCACTGAGGGTTTGATCTACCCTAACTACTTTAGGTTGTTCCTTCAACCAAGGTGAGAGGACCCGTGTTAATGAAGGACATCAAGAGACCCTTCTCTGCACAATTTTCATGAGAACCTTGAGGAAATATGATCAATACAACACAATCTAACTCTCACGAGTTATCACACTAGAGAGTGGAGATGTTTCCTAGACAAAGGTTCGGGTTACTAAAGACAATGATTGAATCCTGATTGTCCCTACATACTTTGGCACTAGAATTTGTTCATTTGTGGATACATAGTACAAACAAGGGTGGTTCGTGTAGGATTCATCGTTTGAGAAATTTATTGGTGGGAAGTTAAGCAAGATAGAGTTGATTGTACCAGATCTTTGAGAGCCTTTACAGAAATTGGAAAACTCACAGACATAATGCTTCAGAACAGCCAAGATATTCCTTCAACTAGAAGGTGTGCATCAATGGAGGCCCAGAGACGCACGTTTCACACACTCTTCGAGAATTCAACACAAAGGCTCGTGTTAAAGACTCAATTAAATGCTAGAAATCCTTGGTTCGTCATGCCTAAGATACACTCATAGGCTTACAAACAATCTTTATCAACATAGTGAGAGTAAAGTGATTTTAAATTGTTTATTTCATTACTAGATGAAGGCTCTTCTCATAATGAAATTGCAAATGCCACAATACTAACACACGGATGAGATCTTGTGTGACTCAAAGAGATTTTAACATAAGATTGTAATAGGAACAAGAAAAACTATTTGAAAACATTCGAAATAAAAAGCGAGACACAATAATGCACATGATCAACACAAATTCATTCAAGGTTCATCAGATTCATCAAAGAAGGGAAATTTTCCTCAACAATCTCAGAGCCTGTCAATGGTTGTACACTTGCAACCACCTTGACACGATTGAATCCAAAGACACAAGAAAACAAACTAGTCTCTCAGACGACCTCTCGAAAATATGGTTTCTCTCAAGATTTCTCAGAAAAGTTAACCTCGACCATTTGCAAGAGTATTCTCATTGCATTTATACAATTTCACTCGCTCACTCATCCCAAATTCCCCCTAAAAGAAGAATATTCAAGGAATCCTTTGTTTGTTACAAGTTTGTTCCAAAAAGTGATGTTTAACAAATTTACACCCCAAAAGCGCCAAGTGGATAAATCATGAACTTATCACATTTCTTAGACCCTCAACTATGACTGGGATGCCATATCATAATTTTTGACAATCTTCTTAATCATTCTTTTATTCTGTTGTGCAAGAAATCCCCTTTTTAATAATTCTCAGGTGGCTGTATTTGTATTGAATCGACAAGCAATCCTTTTCACCATTGAGAATACACCTTGAGAAATGAGTGCCCTCACATGGATACCTACATTCGTGCCTCTCATAAATGAGTTTCCTCGCATGGATTATACGACATACCTATGTTGTGAGTCCGAGTCGGCCAGTGCAAAGAGGAGCCAACGAAAACCTCCACGTGTCTCCTTGGCGCAACTGCAAAGGTGAAGTCCAGAGGCAGGTTCCAAAATGAGCGTGGGCCTTCCACGTGTTCATAACCATAGAGAGTTGCATCGGTTGATAAAAATTTAGAGTATGGGAAGGCCTAGCGGAAGCTTCCACATGTTTATTCGGTGCAACTTCAAAGATGAAGTCTAGAGGTGGGACCTCAAACGAGCACAAGCTCTCCATGTGCCCTGGGCCCAAGAAATTTGCCTTGGCCTTTGAAAGAGTCTCAGTATAAAGAGGAGCCAGCAGAAGCCTCCATGTGTCTCTTCGGTGCACTTTTGATATGGTGCCCAAAAGCGGAGACCCTAAACAAGTGCGGGCTCACCACATGTCTCACTGAAAAAGTTGTTGAAAGAGTTTAAGGACTAGCGGAAGGTGCCATGTGCCTAGGGTCTGAGAAATTTTCCTCAATCGTTGAAAAGTATAAGTATGGGCAGAGCCAGTGGAATATTTCACATGTCTCTTCGGCACTTTTTGGTATGAAGCTCAAAATAAGGACTCCCAAACAAGTACGGGCCTTCCACGTGTCTAGTGTCTGACAAATTTGCACCAGATACTTGAAAAATGTCTAAGTATGAGAGGATCCAACGGAAGCCTCCACGTGTCCCCTTGGTGCTCTTTCAAAAGTAAAATTCAGGGGCAGGTCCCCAAATAGGCATGGGCCCTCCACGTGTCCGGGCTTAAGAAAGTTTCTTGAGAAGTCTAAGTATAGAGAGGAGCTAGCGGAAGCCTCCACGTGTCTCCTTGGTGTAACTATAAAGGTCAAACCGAGAGGTGAATCCTCAAATGAGTGTATGCCCTTCACGTGAATCCTTAAATGAGCGTAAGCCCTCAGTGAAAAAATATTTGAGTTGAAGCGGGCCTGAGAATCTCAAAATTCCCAGCGACCCACCTCTCCACTTCTAACTTTTGATGTGGGCCCCAGCGGAGTTGCGGATCATTTTATAACTTTGCTCCTTCTCACAAAAAGGCAAAAATCTTCAAAATCCTCTGGCAAGCCGCCTCTCGCTTTTAACTTGAAAAACAACCACATGTTCATCTTCGGGGTCAAAGTAAGAATTTTTCCTTGTCGCTTCATATTGTTGAATAGCCAATTAGAAACTATCAAGGCCACGGGACCAATTTGACATTTTTACAAATGTGACAAAAGTGACAAGTTTCACCAAAAAGACCCATCGGGCCACATCCAATTAGAAAGGACCATGTTTCCACGGATGTTGGGACAAAATTTGACAGGGAAAACATGACTGTGGAAAAATAGAAGGAAGGGGAAACCCCAATTCATGCCCAAATTAAAAATTATTTCTCATGGATAGAGAAACAATAAACAATACCTAGCTCAACGTGATCCATGACCCAAGGAAAGGACTGAAAAACAACAACTTGGTGAAGGCAAAGAGTTTCACACATCCATACAGGGGGACAAAAAATACTTCCAACGATGCGAACTGAGAAGTTTTGAACAAATAGGGTGAGATTAAATTAAGCACCAACATCGGCTCGACTCGGGGATGGGCACTCCCTGCGAGTGTCGCAAGAACAACAGACCAGACCATGTGCCAAAAATCCATTGGGAAATGGATTCAAGAAAAAGCTTGCAATTCGAAAAACAACAACCAAATCTCCCAAGAATGAACCAAGAAACCAACAAAAACTAGTCACCAAGGACCAGGAGAAACCGAAACAAAAAAATGTGAAAATGGAACAAAAACAAAAGACTATACACTGTACAATGATGCATGCCTTGATTTTGAAAAATTAGTTAAGGAAATGTTTCAAGTGCCTGCCTTTTCGAGTATGACCAAGCCAGAAGTCTTGATACTTTTTAACAACTGGACATATGCTTGTTTTTCTTCTCTATCCAAGTTGCTACCTAGCCATATTTTCCGAGGTTTATCTTTTGTACTTTTACCATATCTAGAACAAATCCCATCAAACATCAGAGTGTAGGGAGAAATAATCTACTCGGCATACTTGCACTCATCAATTTTATGCTCCTTAAAATCAGCATAACTCTCAAAGTTATCAACATCAACATATGTGTATAATACTTCATAAGAAGCATTGTTAGGGTCCTCAATGAGATATAACATTTTCTTCTCACCATATAACTTCACAAGGCTGCCCTCAATTGGTATGGTGCATAAGACATGTCCATTTGCACACTTCCACCCACACTAGCTGCCCACTTTCTGGATAATAACATCCCCCATTTGGTAGGACAGTCCACAATAACCACATTCATGGTTAAGCATTTTCCTAGAAAAGCTACCAACTACACTACTAATCCCTTGACATACCCAACTACTGGAACTTCTCTTGAATCCATAGCATTACATTTCCCATAAGTTGTTGTTACCTTGATATTTAACTCATTCATGACCTCAAGAGGCATTACATTACATGAGGCTCCTGAATCAAACATGTAGTTATGTACCAGCCTATCTTTAATAATCAAAGTGGTAAAAAATGGATCCACATCCAACAGAGATTCAGCTAGAGAAGTTCCCAAATATACCTCAAGTGATTCTCCTGGTTCCTCCAAGTACCGTGGTATTTCTAATTCTGCAATAATAGGATGAACCTCTATATTTTTCACACTCTTTCCCTGAGTAATGTTTTCTTCCTTAAATCCCAAATATTCGAATGCCCTTTTCATATGCTCAGGGATTCTAAGTACTTCAACAATGGGAACAATAACCTTGATCTGACTCAAGATTTGGGCTATGTCACAAGGAACATATTTGGTTAGGGTAGTATTAGGAGGGAGATTCACAGTTTCATCTAAAAGTATAGGAGTTTTCAGAGTCTGCAGGTATGGGTAGGAGCACAGGTTTTATTTAGGGTAATTAGGCCTTTGCCAGATGTATCTTTCTTAGGGGTTTCCTTAGGGATATCGGTAAGAATTGGAATCTTTGGCTTAGCTTGTGGCCCTACCCCTTTGACAACCTTACTTCTGGTGTTATATTCTTTCTCTTGAGAAACTACTGCATTCATCAATAGTTACCTATCCTCTTCGGAAGGGATCCCTCCATCATACTTTTTAATCATCAAAGCCCTTAAGTATTCAAAATCATGATTAGGCAGATCAAATTCTTGCACCATATCAATTTCAAAAGTATTAATAGGAGGAAGAGGTAATACCCGGTGAACACAATCCCATAAGTCTTTAATAGTTCTGGCACTTATTAATTCAGTTGAGGTTGCCCCCCGTGAGTTTTTAGGGCGTTCCATCATGCACAAATCATCATATGTCTCATCATCATTAGCTTCCTCAAATTCTTGACCTACATCACATGGGGAGTTTGGTAATAAACACCTATCACACCACTTGATAACATTGGCCTCCTCCATAGTAGCAAACACTGGCAGTCAAAGGATCAGGAACCAATCTATTCTCCCTGAGTTGAGGTTGTTTATTACCTGATCCCATGAGCCCTTTCCCTCTTTCATTTGGTCTGTGATCACCTCTGGGATGATTTCCAGATCTCTCCGATTGTGTGGTTTGTGCTGACCACGGGAACTTTGTCCTATCTATTTTTCTACTATGGCCAATTTATAGGATATCTCTTTAACTGCTATAGCCATAGTTTTTACAACCTCTTCCAGATCTAAAGCTTTGTTTGATTGAGGCTTTTCAAGATTGATCAACTTAACACCCTCTCTCTTAGGAGGATTTCCAACTGCTTTGATGTTATTTTCTATTTGTAAGGCCATGGTGAAAGCCTGCCTCAATGTTCCTGGGTTCTTATCTCTCAAGTAATAAGCAGCATTTTTATCCAAAGCATTAGAATATTTTATCAAACAGGCCACATCACTTGTCCTTAGGGTTATAGGTAACCTATTCAAGGTCTTATTGAACCGAGTATTGAAATCATGGACAAATTCATTTGGATTTTTCTTTATATTTTCAAATTCAGATAAAAGGAACATGAGATTTGTCTTATTCTCATATTGCAATCTAAAGGCATTTTTCATCTCGATCCATAAATCTATTGAATTATCTGGTAAAGACTTGTACCGGTCATGTGCATCCTCATCAAGAGTATGAATAAATAACTTTACATACATGTCTTCAAACTCAATTTCAAAATTTTCCATCATATTGACAAAAAGTTTTAAATGGTGGTCATAGGTGGTGGCATTATTTCCTTGAAATTTTGGCAACCTATTTCTGACATCTTGTGGCACCATATTAGGATATCCATCCATCCCTCTCGAAATCTATAGGTCCAAAAGTGTTGACAACAAAAGGAGGTCTAGGTCGAGGTTGGGCCATATTGCCTTGAGGTGGTGAATTTACGGGAGAAACAAAATGATAGGGAACAAGGGTCTTGATCACTCTAAAGATCCAAAGTGTGATTACACAACATGGAAACCTCTCTCCAAGTGTGGGAACTTGTAAAACCGAGAGGGAATCTCCATATTAGAGGCTGGTTCCACAAATTCCTCTGATTTAGATCTATATTTTGCAAAACTACAGAGGTTTAGATCCTAATCCTACTCTAACTTGCAAGGAGACAGGGGTAGAAGTGCAAAAATTGAAACTAACTAAAGATGGTGATGCACCAAAAGGAGTGGTGAAACATATTTGTCATGCAAATAAACACAGACCAAAGTTCACAACATAAAACATACACAGACTGATAAGGTATAATTTAGGATCTGAAATGAAGCAAATAATACAAACAGAGGACTGAAACCCATTCACAGAGCTTGCATTATCTTTTCAGTGTCAAAAACACGCATTACACCCTCAGAGAGGTAAAAGAAAACTGTTACAATCTTTGGAGAGGTCTGATCCTTGCTTCAGTCACTTGCTGGAGCTGAAAGAAGAAGTTGCTATGTCAAAAATTGTTCCCCTTCGTAAATGAGCCAAATCTGGCTTTTACATTGCATGGGTCGAGCCCAGGGGACAGAAAACGTACAAAAACATGAGAGCCCATCCCTTCTTGACTGTAGGTGCATTAAAATGGCATGGGGAACCTTACAAACCCATACCCTATCATTTTGACTGGATTACAGGAGAATGCGACCCATTCTGCATTAAATCTGGTCGCTGGAATGTCACTTCTGGCCATGAACACGCGTCAGAGCCGTTTCTCAATTTTCTCTCTCCTAGACTACACCAAAACTCAAGATTAACCCCAAAATCATGTAGAGAATTTCACAAGATTTCCGTTGATATAAAGAACGTGCAAATCCGAGCTCTGGATCGAAAGATATGTCGATCTGAAGATTTAGGGCACAAAACAGTGAAAATGCATTTTGAAATTTTTCTCGCGCTCTGCCACCTGGATGACACGTGGCACGCGCTGATTGGATATGTAATTCTCTCTCCTCTCTGTCCCATGGGTTTTCCTACTTCATTGGACACGTGTCCTCTTTTGATTGGCTGGGCCATGCTTGAAACCTCGCCCTTTGACTTTTGGACTTTCTCCCTTGTGACACGTGTCGCGATTTGATTGGTCCGCGGGTCTGCCACGGCTTTTCGCGCCCTTCGTCTTTTTGTCCGGATGTCCCAGTGTTGTTTGGGACAGAATCCTCCGATCCACCCGAAATGGGCTTCCTTGTCCCTTATCTGCCGATGACACGTGGCGCAATCTGATTGGCTCTCAGCTTTTTCGGCTATCCGCGTCCCACGCGTCCCTTTGTCCCAACTGTCCCAATACGAAATTTCTCTGTTTTGGGTGAACCGGCTGGTTCACGTCCTCCGCGCACTCACGGCCCAGATGTCCCAGTGTGAAAGTTCCTGTTCCGGCCGAACCGGCCGGTTCGCGTCCTTCACGTACCTTTGTCCCACTTGCTCCCGGACTGTCTGGGACAAATTCTTCCGATTCACCGGTTCGGCCGGTTCGCGTCCGCCGCGTACTTCTGGCCCGACTGTCCCGGTGCTAAAGTTCTCTGTTTCAGCCGATCCGGTGGTTCGCGTCCTCACGGCCCAAATGTCCCAAACTATTTTTCTCAGCAGTTAGTCAATTTTTCTTCCTCCTTCGACCGGATCGGCTTCTCGTGCCCTGCGCGTCCTTCTGTCCCAGATGTCCCTTTGCTTCGCGGGCCGCCTGGAGGCTTTTGGCCGATCCACGTCTCGATGTCCCTCATGTCCCTACTGTTGCGAGGACTAGGACTTAGCCAATTTTCACAATTCTTTCTGGCCCAAGCTTGTTTTTGCAGCTTTTTCACCTTTTCTCAGAACTTGCTCTTTTCAACCTGGACAGGAGAGTTAGGAAAAATATGAGGGGACCCTGGAAACATGATTTTTTGCCCTGGATCAATCAATTTGCCTGGGACTTGAGAATTCTGATGTATGTTATCAATTCAACCCTGGGGGTGAATTTGGATAACAATTTGGCGACTCAGTGGGGATACCTGCCTGCTAGGTAGAAGATACCAGTTGCCTGAAGTAGTCCATTGGGCATGGAGTCATCAAATATTCTGTTTAGGACCCTAACTGACTCAGAATGTGCAAGGAGGAAGATGGAATGTTACCTGATGAAAGCAAGGATGCTAAACATCTCCATGGACAGCAAGTTGTGCCAAAGCACTTAGGGAAAACAAACTAACCTACAACAAAACAATGTGCACAAGCACTTGGAGGAAAGAAAATCTAATCTAATATTTACAAAGGTAGTGAACTTCCCTCTAGAAGCAACGCTTGAGATAGATTCCATTGATCGGAATCATAGTTCTTCACCATCCAATGAGGCCAATCGAAAGCATTGTTGTTCTTGCACTTTGTGACCATGTATGGGCCACTCCAAATGGCATCAAATTTTGAATGCCTTCCCGGTTTTGCTCTATCCACATCCCATTTCAACACTAGATCTCCAACTTGAAAAGATCTATCCTTGGCCTTTCTATCAAAGGTCTTTGATCAAAGCTTGATCCTTTTCCATTGCTTGGGATGCCCGATTTTCGATCTCTCGCAGCTCCATCAACTCTGCATACCTCACCTCCATGGGCTCAAATTCAAGCAACTCCAGCTGCTTCATGAGTTCCAACGTTGGCAACTCAAGTGACATGGGCAAGATTGCCTCTCTTCCATAGACAAGCCTAAATGGAGAGTTACCTGTGGATCTTTTGGGAGTGATCCTATCAGCCCATAAGGCTGATTTCAGCTTGGTATGCCAAGACCTCTGATTCTCATCAAGAGTCCTCCTAATGATCCTCAACAAGTTCTTGTTTGTAGACTCGGCCTGGCCATTACCCTGAGGGTAATAGTTCGATGAAGTGCTTAGGTAAATACCGTTCTTGACAGCCCACTCAGTCACCCTAGATCCAATGAATGCCAATGCATTATCAGAGATTATTGTGGCAGGTACACCAAATCTGGTTGTTATCCCCTCATAAAAGTCTAAGATGCTAGACTCATTCACCTCTTTGAGTGCTACTGCTTCTGTCCATTTGGTGAAGTAGTCTGTGGCTGTCAAAATCCATTTGTGCCCTTGGCTTGAATTGGGATTAATGACTCCAATGAAGTCCAAACCCCATTGCATGAATGGCTGGTCAACTGAGATTGGATGCAATGGAAGGGCAGCAAGTCTCTCTTTTCCTGTGAAGAATGCACAATTCTTACACCTCTTGATCCATGCATAGCAATCACCAAAAATTTTAGGCCAATAATAACCAGCCTTCATGATTTTTAGAGCTGTCACTCTTGGTGCAAAATGGCCACCAGCTGGTCCACCATGAAACTCTTCCAACACCCTTTGAATCTGACCTGTGCTAATGCATCTCAGAAGACTCCATTCACATCTTTCTTGAACAAAACTCCATCAACAATGGCATACGGAACAGCCTGCAACCTGAAGTGTCTCCTTTGGGTCTTGTTCATCTCCGGAGGGCATAGGCCTGTGCTTAGGAAGTGCATAATACCTTGGGTCCAGCAAGGAGTCGGGGCAGCATTGTCTTCTTCTTGTTTGCCACTTGGCTCATGACTGTCCTGGACTGTCAAAACAGCCTCTTCTTCATTGCATACTTCTTTTTGTTTCCCCAAAACCAGCTGCTCACACAATCCTTTCCCTCTTACCAGCTTGGTGATCTTGATCTCAATGTCATACTCCATGACACGGGTGATCCAACCTGCCCTTTTCTCATTCAAATCCTTGTTGAGGAGGAAGTCCTTAACCCCAGCATGTGAGACCAGCAGTTGAATCTTATTGTTTGAGACCAAATGTCTGAACTTCTTCAAGCTCCTGATGACAGCAAGGACATGCTTTTCAATGAAAGAATACTTTATTTCGTAATCTTCCAAGGTTTGGCTGAAGAATGCTATGGGCTGTTCTGAACCTTCTCTATTCAAATGTTAAGATAGCCGAGATTGTGTCTCGATCCTCCAAACGCATACAACATGAAGTCCTTTGAAAAGTCTCTGGGTTGATAAGAGTTGGAGCTTGTGATATTGCATGCTTGATGCTTTCAAAACTCTCTTTGCCTTTCGCTGTCCATTTGAATGCCATGACTCTTCTTCAACATCATTGTTAGAGGCTTCACAAGGTGGAAAAATTAGGCACAAATCTCATGGACAAAGTTTATCCTTCCTAAGAAGCTTTGAAGAGATTTCTTGTGGTGTGGCAATGGGAGCGTTCTTGATGGCTTCAACCCTTTCGGATCAATTGTTAGCCCTTCCTAGAGACAATGTGGCCCAACAATTTGCCCTCGTGTGCCAAGAATATACACTTCTTTGGATTCAATGACACTCCGAACCTTCTACACCTCTCAAACACTTGTCTCGAGGTGAAAGAGATGGTCTCATTGCATTCTTTGAGAAGACAAGTGATATCATCTAGGTATACCAAACACTATATTGTTGATTAAGCTTTGAATGCCATATCCATAGCTCGCTTCGAAATGTTGCTCCAAGCATTTGATAGGCCAAATGGCATCTTCGAGGCATAGGTGCCCCATTTGGTGGTGAAAGCCATCTTGAATTGATCTTCTTCCTTCACCATTATCTCGATTATAGCCCGAGTATCCATCAAGTAGTGAGAACCTTTCTGAACCAGCTACAACTTGCAATATTTGCTCCATGGAAGGGAGTGGGTAATGGTCCTCGAGGGAGGCTCTATTCAAGTCTCTCAAGTCACACACAACCTGATTTCTCCATTTTTTTTTCTCACTGGCACCAAGTTTGCAACCCAACTTGAGTGTTTGATGGGGAAGATGATACTGGCCTCAATAAGCTTGCTTAACTCTTTTCTCATGAGAGGTTCAATATGGGGATTCACTGGCCTTTGCTTTTTTTTTGCCTAACGGGCTTGGATTCCGGATCCACTCAATAGTATGTTGTGCCAACTTTGGGTTAAAACCTCTTAGATCTTTGTAAGTCCAAGCAAAGATATCTGGGAACTCTTGACAAAGCTGAACAAAATCAGATTTCTCTTGTGAGGTACTTACTTTGCCAATCTGCAATGTTTTGCCTTCTTCCACTAAAATAGGCTCTGAATCTTCACCCTTCACTTGAATGTTTGCTTTCTCCTTCCGAATCGATCATTCGGGTCAAGATTGACTCCAAGGTTATGAGGCCTTTTGGTAATTTGTTAGTTCTCAGCTGTACTACCTGATCACCATATTGCTGCTCCAGCTTGTCTTGATTTCTAGCGGAGAACTCAGCTTCTTCTTGTAGGAAATTAACAATTTGCTGATCATTCTCGAAGACTTGCCAACTTGTGTTGTTATCTGGAACAGCTGGTCTCACAACCAATTTGATATGAGGCTGAGATTTCTCACTTTTGATACTCTCTACAACATCAAACGCAGCCCCAATTGCTGCAAGTCTGTCAGCGGCTTCATTCTTTTTTCTTGGGATGGAATTGATGCTAAAAGCTTCAAAATCTTCAATAAGATCCCATACCCGATTTTTGTAGCACTTAAGCAGATCATTTTTGGCAGCATTTTTTCCTTTGACTTGGTTTACGACCAGCTCACTATCACCAAATACTTGTAAATTCCTGATGCCTTTCTTCATTGCCCAGTGCAGTCCATGAATTAAGGCTTCATACTCAGCCGTGTTGTTTGAACAGGAAAACTGGAAACGGAAGGCTGAGTAATACCTTATACCTTGCAGGTGAAATGAGCATAGCTCCTCCTCCTGCACCTTGTCTACTCCTTGATCCATCAAAGAACAATTGCCATACTTCATTCTTGTCCTTATGATCTGGCTTGGTGATGCTGGGGAGAGGTTGATCCTCTTCATGTAAACAATAAACCCCTAGCTCAGATTCTTCTATTTCTTGATAAGGATCAAAGGCATGCACTTTGCTTGCCCATTCATCAAGAGTCAAATCTGGGATACTTCCAACCTTAGTGTCAGCTTCATCAGTGCTAGGGTGATCTTCTTGATCAAATGCTGAGCAATTGGCATTAATCTGACTTGGAGTGTAAGGCTCAATATGGAAGTTTGCAATAGGTTCGGATCTGATTGTGGCCTTAGTTCCATATCTTGTTCTGAATAGCATGTGTGACCAATCAGCAGAAAATAGCCTCCAATCTTGGCCAAGTGAAGTCCTCGACAAACATAGGGCAAAGAGAGTGGTGGAAGGTCTATGATCGACACATCTTGTAACACTATTACGTTGGGACATGCATGCAAGGTGAGGCTCAAACCTTTGATTACTCCAACCGTTGTCACTGCTGTCCCATCTAATTGCACTACACCCTTGGAGATGACTTCATATTGAAGCCCTAGCTGATCAGCTATTTGCTTGGGCATTACTGAACTACTTGCCCCAGAGTCAATCATGCAATTATGTACCAACTTGTCTCCTATGATCAATGAAACATAAAATGGAGGGGGCTTCAACATTTTACCTTGTTGTCCTCCATGATTTCCTTCAGGCTGGGCAGCATTTGTGAGTACCTTCTCTTGCATTTGGACTTGTTGATTTGAAGTTGACCAGTCCTTCATGGCAGCTTGTAGCAAATCTCTTTGGCCTGGGATGGATAGTGATTCCCACATTGATATGTTTACATTTGTCTTCTTCATCTGATCAATGATGTTGAATGGGGATGAAGCATCCTTTTGTTGTCCCTAGCTTGCACATTCATTCCTTGCACATGGGCAGCAACAACTGGCATCTGAGTTGGTTTAGGAGCTGGTTTGGGTGCTCCTTGCATGTTTGGAACTGCATTTTGTTTGCCAACACCTTGTGGAGTGATAGAAGGTCGTGAACTACTTGGGGCCAATGGCTGTTCTTCACCCAAATTTCTCCTTTTTGACCTTGTGTTGGCTGCAACACTTTGAGAGGGTATTTGATTCATACCACATAAATCTTCAGCCTGCCAATTGACAAGAGTAGTTTCATTCGGAGATGTTCCTTGCTGAGGTGCTTCTTGCTGCTGATCTCCTTCGTGGCTGGACTCTTGCGACCCACCAATGGTTTGCACCATCAGAGCTTGATTTAATGCACCGTTAAAGCACATTGATTGGTTATGTGGCTGACTACATGGGAAACACCAATCATATTCTTGGGCCATGTTATTTTGGACTGGCACTAATGCTTTAGAAGCAGATACAACATTGGGGTTATAGGGCTGAAATGGCCTATTAGCGGGAGGCCTTACTTGGCTTTGATTTTGATTTGCAGCCTGATTTGGTGACCTATTTTGTTGGTATGGGGGCCTAGCCTGGTACTGTGCTTGAGGCTGATATGGTCTAGCACTTTGAGCTTGTTGTCTTTTGATAGTAACCAGCTCATTTCCCAAATTTTGCAATTGCTTCATGACCTCTTGGAGTTCATTTGAAGCACTAGAGGATGAAGTAGAAGTTTCACTTGAACTTTGATTTCTAGGGGTGGGAATAGGAGCCAAAGTGGGTGCTTGACTAGTGCTTGGATTTTCTAAGTTTGGATACAAGGGCATGGGAGGCCTAGGAGCCAGTTTACCAGCTTGAATAAGACAGTTTTCGGCTCTAATGGCAATGCTATAAGCAGCAGGTAAGGTTGTGCCTCCCATAGATTGAATTAACATAGAAATATCAGAATTCAAAGCTTTAAGGTAATATAGAAAAGCACCTTCTGCTGTTGGCCTGACTGCCACTGGAATCCTATCCCAAGACCTTTGAAATCTGAAGTCAAGTCACGGCACCGCTCGTGGGGGCTCTCTTGATAGTTGTCAGCTGCTCCAAAAGAGACAAGTTGTCTCCCTTCTCTCCAAATTGCTCGTGAAGTGCAATACACAGCTGATTCCAGTTTGTGATAGAACCAGCTCCAAGGCTCCTAAACCATTGCAATGCTTTACCCTTGAATGAAGATGCCAATAACTTGATGCCACTTGCATTTCATTGATTTCATGGATTGCACAAAGGTTAGCAATATCTTTAACATGATCACCTGGAGTAGTCTGATTTTCTCCAGTGAAGTAGGGAATGTTCTTCAAGGCTGCAATAGGAACTGGATGTTGTGCATTGAGAGCAAGTGGGCTGCTGCCTGTGAAGTTGACGTAGGGGTTGTTCTGAGCCATTCTAATTGGTCTTAAAACCCTGTTGATCGAATGAAAGGCCTACTAGGTGGAGGAGTTGAGAGAGTTCTGTTTGGTGGAGATGGAGACCTTTGAATCCTTCTTCCTCTTTGCCTTCTTCTCGGAGATAATTGCAGGTATTCAAACAACACTTCTTCTTCTCCAACTCTTGACCTTGTGGTGATTCTTCTCATGAGTTTTCAGGCCTGAGCTTGGAACCAGTTGATTCTTCCCCTTGGAGTCGCCAGATATGCAAATAATAGCTCTTTTTAAGCAAGAAAAATGCAGCAGATGCACATCAACCCTGCTACAATAAAAATGAGACCTCTGTCCCACCGGCATGCCAAAATATTTGCAGCACTCACAAAGCACCCCCGGATGCAGATCGCTTCTAGGTTGATCACTCTAGCATCCAGTGTGATTGCACAACATGGAAACCTCTCTCCAAGTGTGGGGACTTGTGAAACTGAGAGAGGAATCTCCAGATTAGAGGCTGGTTCCTCAAACTCCTCTGATTTAGATCTATATTTTGCAAAACTACAGAGGTTTAGATCCTAATCCTACTCTAACTTGCAAGGAGACAAGGGTAGAAGTGCAAAAATGAAACTAACTAAAGATGGTGATGCACCAAAAGGAGTGGTGAAACATATTTGTCATGCAAATAAACATAGACCAAAGTTCACAACATAAAACATACACAGACTGATAAGGTATAATTTAGGATCTGAAATGAAGCAAATAATACAAACAAGAGGATCGAAACCCATTCACAGAGCTTCAGATTATCTTTTCAGTGTCAAAAACACGCATTACACCCTCGAGAGGTAAAAGAAAACTGTTACAAACCTTTGGAGAGGTCTGATCCTTGCTTCAGTCACTTGCTGGAGCTGAAAGAAGAAGTTGCTATGTCAAAAATTGTTCCCCCTTAGAAATGAGCCAAATCTGGCTTTTACATTGCATGGGTCGAGCCCAGGGACAGTAAAACATACAAAACATGAGAGCCCATCCCTTCTTGATCATAGTGCATTAAAATGGCATGGGGGACCTTACAAACCCATACCCTATCATTTTGACCGGATTACAGGAGAATGCGACCCATTCTGCATTAAACTGTCGCCGGAATGTCACTTCGCCGCCATGAAACACGCGTCAGAGCCTGTTTCTCAATTTTTCTCTCTCTAGACTACACCAAAACTCAAGATTAACCCCAAAATCATGTAGATAATTTCACAAGCTTTCCGTTGATATAAAGAACGTGCAAATCGAGCTCGGATCGAAAGATATGTCGATCTCAAGATTTAGGCACAAAACAGTGAAAATGCGTTTTGAAATTTTCCCGCTCTCGCCACTGGATGACACGTGGCACGCGCTGATTGGATATGTAATTCTCTCTCCTCTCTATCCCATGGGTTTTCCTACTTCATTGGACATGTGTCCTCTTTTGATTGGCTCGGGTCAGTGCTTGAAACCTCGCCCTTTGACTTTTGGACTTTCTCCCTTGTGACACGTGTCGCGATTTGATTGGTCCGCGGTCTGCGGCTTTTCGCGCCCTTCGCATCTTTTTGTCCCAGATGTCCCAGTGCTGTTTGGGACAGAATCCTCCGATCCGCCGAAATGGGCTTCCTTGTCCCTTATCTGCCGATGACACGTGGCGCAATCTGATTGGCTCTCGGCTTTTTCGGCTATCCGCGTCCCACGCGTCCCTTTGTCCCAACTGTCCCAATACGAAATTTCTCTGTTTCAGGTGAACCGGCCGGTTCGCGTCCTCCGCGCACTCACGGCCTGGGATGTCCCAAAGGTGAAAGTTCCCTGCTTCGCACGGAAACCCGGCTCGGTTCACGTCCTTCGCGTACCTTTGTCCCACTTGCTCCCGGACTGTCTGGGACAAATTCTTCCGATTCACCCGGTTCGGCCGGTTCGCGTCCGCCGCGTACTTCTGGCCCGACTGTCCGGTGCTAAAGTTCTCTATTTCGGCCGATCCGGGTGGTTCACGTCCTCACGGCCCGAATGTCCCAAACTATTTTGCTCAGCAGTTAGTCAATTTTTCTTCCTCCTTCGGCCGGATCGGCTTCTCACGCCTGCGCGTCCTTCTGTCCCAGATGTCCCTTTGCTTCGCAGGCCGCCTGGAGGCTTTTCAGCCGATCCGCGTCTCGATGTCCCTCACGTCCCTACCCTGCGAGGACTAGGACTTAGCCAATTTTCCAATTTTTCTCGGCCCAAGCTTGTTTTTCTGACTTTTTCACCTTTCTCGTAACTTGGTCTTTTCAACACGAGGCAGGAGAGTTAGGATAAATATGAGGGGACCCGGAAACATGATTTTTGCCTGGATCAATGTATACCCGCAATGGTGAGAGGTGAGAAGAGACAACAAAATGAGAAAACGATGGAAAAAACACATCATGAATTTTTTTATTGCTCCAGGAGTTCACATAGTACACCATTAATGGGAAAGAGGCAAGAAAATTCCATTACAAAGCCAAGGGAGGAGGCTTAAACTCCACATTCGACCACGGAAAATAAAGAGAGAGGGAGGCAAAGAAGAAGAATGAACAACCCTTACAATGAATCCTGCCCTGTATTTATAGATTTGATCAGAGAGAAGAAAGAGAGAGGGAAGTGGGAAAAGTGGGTTGAAGCTCAACCACTATTGTTAATGCTTCTAATTAAATATGCCCCAAATCCATCTTTATTGCATCGATCTTTGGTTCGGTGCCTTGAAGGAAGAGGAATTGGTGGAAATAGATTGAATCCGATATGGTTGTTGAGACAGATGGATCCTATATTGAAGGCCCAAAGACGTTTCCTCCATTTTATTTACCTAACCACCTCAAAAATTAAAGTCTCAGACCTCCATGGCGTAGGCGAGGTCTATATCTTTCCAACGGTGTTAGATTTACAATATTTCAAGCCCTGAGTCGAAAGATATGCCCCTTCAAAGTTTGTAAGAAGTCCATACAAATGGATGGGGAAAATAGTTTGTAAATGGGCCCCCCCTTATGAGATGGGACACGTGGCAGACAAATTAGAGCCAAAATTAGGCTTACGGGCCCGCAATTTATATTTTTCCCTTTTGTTCAAAAAACACAAAACTCAAAAACTCCCACAGTCCCGAAGTTCTGCCTAGACACGTGGCTCCTTTTGGTTAGCTGGGGAATGTGCTTCCATCTTTGTCTTTGTTCCTTTTGAAAAAAGGAAAATTTTCACCTTTTCCCCGACGCCCCGCTTTGGTTTTGACTCAAGACCCAAATGCTGACTTTTTCCTTGGGAGGAGTTGCGGGCCATTTTGCAACTTTTATCCTTTTGAGATAGCAAGGCGCAAGAATTAATTTTTTCCCTAAAGGCCCACTTTCCCCTAGGACATGCGGAAGCCAGATTAGTGCAAAATCCTTTACCCCTTTTCGTGAAACATAAAACTCAGAAAAACCCCGCAGCCCCAAAGCTTTTCCTTTGACTCTGCTTGACCATTTTCCCCTACCTCCATTTCATCCTGAGACACGTGGAGATGTGGTGCTTCTTTGATCTTCTCTTTTTGGATTCACCTTTGGAGGAGCACCGTTAGGACACGTGGTTCCCTCTATTGGCTCTTCCATACTAAGTTGATTCTGGATTCTTTCCTGAATGGTTTTGAGCCCGAAGACCTTAGATCCTTGTCGTTTTCCTTTCTTTCTCCTGGCCTCTCTTGTAGCACTTTGCCCCTTCTTTTCTGACCCTACAATTCCATTATTGAGTCCTCCCTTGACCCTTTAAATAGATTTAAGACATGGAAACACCTAGAAGAACCGTTTCTTCTATTTCTTCTTGTGCAAGGTCAAATTTGACTTTCTTGGGCCTTTGTTTTCACTTTTCCTAGTTCTGGAACTCGAGCTCGTGGGTCTAAATCATTTCCCTTCATGTTTTCTTTATGTGTAAGGATTTTCTGACCAAACTTTCTAGGGGAAATTTGGGATAACACAACCTTGGAAGAAACACGGGAAAATTGAGAAGCACACTTTTCAAATACAAATGATGGCCCCTCTTCAGTTGGAGAAATAAAATTTATATAAAGATTACCTAGTTCAAAATCACTTGAAGACGTATGGTAATCTTCAACCATAAATTGATCACCCTTCAGGACTGATATCTCCTTTTTATTCTTGATCTCTAACAACTTTCCAGACTTATTTTCCTTCTGAATTTTCTTTTCCCAGTTTTAGAAGTAACTTTCTAGTAGGGTCCTTAGTGAAGAGAGATCTTCTTCCCTCTATCTTTGCACAGATTGATGACAAATTTCACTTGAAACAAGTTAAGGCACTAGTAATCATCAACATTTCAATTCAACACGGAGTCGCCACTAAGTATTTTCACCTTAGTTGTGTAGATGCACTATAAGTAACTTGTCAAGTGTCTATCAATTCTTAATTTCTCCAAAGCTTAATAGATCTGACCTTCCCTTACCCATATTTATCACTATTGATGAAAATTTAGTGTAATAACCATTAGAAATTAGAAATACTGCATAATGAACATGTAATCTTGCACAAATCTTATAGATCTCAACAAAGGATGACATTTAAACAACATATTTGTACTTAAATCATGAAAGAAACATTACCAGGGTCGGTATGTGTACGTATTTGTTCAAATAATCCTTGACAACGATGCCAATAAGGTGTTGTTTCCGCACAAATAAATCCTGGTGTTCAAATAATCCTTAGCAACGATACCAATTTGGTGGTGTTTCCACAAAAATAGGTCTTGGTGTTAAAATAATCCCGAAATGGCACCAATTCGGTGATGTTGCCACACAAATAGGTCCCAGTGTTCAAATAGTTCCCAAAAACGGCACCAATTTGGTGTTGGTATCCAAATTGATTCTCCCATAGGAGAAAGCGACATCACGAAAATGGTAGGATGCTTAGAGACAAACAGACCATGATATGAGTCATTTTATATCCAGGGATGGGATTCGGATGGCTCTTTATCACTCGGGCATTAGAGAAGTGGATAGCACCTCACTGAGGGTTTGATCTACCCTCACTACTTTAGGTTATGCCTTTACCTAAGGTGAAAGGACCCATTCACGTAACTTTGTGTCGGTGAAGGACATCAAGAGACCCTTCTCTACACAATTTTCATGAGAACCTTGAGGAAATATGATCAATACAACACAATCTAACTCTCATGAGTTATCACACTAGAGAGTGGATATGTTTCCTAGACAAAGATTCAGGTTACTAAAGACAATGATTGAATCCTGATTGTCCGTGCATACTTTGGCACTAGAATTTGTTCATTTGTGGATATACAGTACAAACAAAGGGGTGGTTCATGTAGGATTCATAGTTTGAGAATTTTTTTGGTGGGAAGTGTTGGTGCTCAATTTGATCTTGCCTCGTTTGTCCTTGAAATTCTTCAATCTGCGGGCTCTGTTGTATTTTCTATTTCCTCGAGCGGATGCGTGAAAAGTTTTCTTCATTTGTATGCTATTGAAAGATCATTCTCCATGGTCATGGATCACATTTGGGCCTTATATAATTTCCAAATTCTCTATCCTTAAAGAAAGATTCATTTCCAGGTGCAAATGGTGATTTCCCTGCATTTTACGGTTTGACAGGTGTGTTTTCCCCGTCAAATTTATATCTTAGCATATGTGGAAACATGGCCCTTTCTGATTGGATGTGGCTCGGTGGGGAATTTTGAAACTCTAAGGCCCACTTTAACTCAAATATTGTCCACGTGGAGGGTCGGTGCTCATCTAAAAATTTTCCTCTTGGTTTGACCTTTGGAGTTACACCAAGGAGACACGTGGAGGTTTCTGCTAGCCTTGCCCATACTTAGACATTTTTCATGCGGGACGGTGCAGCTTTGTCAGACCATGGACATGTGAAGGGCTAGCACTCATTTGAGGATCTACCTCAGGGTCCTACCTTAGCAGTTGCGCCAAGGAGACATGTGGTGAGCCCGTGCTTGTTTAGGGTCTCCGCTTTTGGGAACCATCTCAAAGTTGCATCGGGGAGACACGTGGAGGATTCTGTTGGTTCCTCTTTATACTTAAACTTTTCAAGCAATTTTCTAAGGCCTAGGATACGTAGAGGGCCTGCGCCTGTTTGGGGACTTGCCCCTTTTTTTTTGAAAGAGTGCCATGGGGACACATGGAAGTTTCTGCTCACTCTTCCCTTTCTTAGACTTTTCAACATCCAAGGAAAATTGTCTCGAACCCTAGACACATGGCACTTTTCGCTGGTCTTTAAACTTTTTCAAACTCTATTAGACTGAGACACGTGGTGATCCCATGCTTGTTTGGAGTCTCTGCTTTTGAGCACCATATCAAAATTGCACCATTGAGACATGTGGACGACTCTAATCTTAAGTTGAGAAAGGGAAGAATCAAGGGTTGTTGTCCATTGTTTTTATTTTTCCACCTTTTATGCTCCAAGAATCCTGGAGGTGCGAATACACATTTTTTTTCTTGCAAATTAGACTCATAGCATAGGTATGTGGAATAATTTGTGTGCGGATAATCATTTTTAGAGGCACGAATGCAGGTGTCCATACGAGGGCATTCATTTCTCAAAGTGTTGCCTCGAGGGTGAAAAGGATTGCTGTCAGATCTAGCTATATAGAGCCAACTAGAAAATGATTAAAATGGGGATTTCTCACACGAAAGAATAAGAATGATTAGAAGGATTGTCAAAAATTTGTGGCATGGTATCCAAGTCATTAGTCAAGGGTCTGAGAAATGTGATCAGTTCATGATTTTTCCACCTGGTAGCTACGGGTGTAAATTTGTTAAATTTCACTTTCCAAAACAAATTGGTAAGAAGTAAAGGTTCCTCTAATATTCTTCTTTTTGGGGAAAATAAGGGATGAGTGAGCGAGTGAAATGTATAAATGCAATGAGAATACTCTTGCAAAGGGTCGGGGGTTAATTTTTATGAGAAACTTTGAGAAATCCCATCTTCTTGAGAGACCATCTGAGAAACCTGTTAATTTCCTATGTTTAGGATTTGATCGTGTCAAGATGGTTACAAGTGTACAACCATTGACAAGCTCTGAGACTGTTGAAAGAAAATTTCCCCTACCGATGAATCTAATCAACTTCAAATCAATCAGTGTCAATCTTGGGAAAATTTGTGTCTGCTTCATTTCAGAATGTCTGTAAGTAGTTTTTCTTGTTCCTATTACAATCTTGTGTTAAAGTCTGTCCAAATCACACAGGATCTTGTCCCTATGACAATTTAGTGGCATTTTCAATTTCATTACAAGAAGATCCTTCATCCTACAATGAGATAAACAATTTAAAATCACTTTACTATCATTTGTTGATAAAGATTGTCTATAATCCTTTGAGTGTATCTTAGGCATGAGGAACCAAGGGTCTTTATTGTTTAATCGTGTCTTTATCTCGAGCCTTCGTGTTAAATTCTTGGAGATTGTGTGAAACCGTGAAAATTTGGGCCTCCATTGATGCACACCTTCTGGTTGAAGGAATATTTTAGCTATTTTGAATCTTTCTATCATTTAGTCTTCCAAATTTTGTGAAGGCTCTTAAAGATCTAGCATAATCAAGTTTATCCTGTTGAATCTCCCACCAAAAATTATTCAAAAACAATGAATCCTACATGAACTACACATGTTTTCCCTATGTGTCCGCAAATGAATAAATTCTACTTCTGAAATATGCAGAAGCAATCAGGATCCCATAATGTCTCTAGTAATTGTTATCCATATTTCGCCCCATGTGAAAAATATTGGATCAGCCACGACCCCACATAGAGAGAACCTGAGAAAACTCTTTCAGATCATGTAAATTGGTCATGAAAAGGACTTAGAAATGTAGTGGCTAGGGCCACAAAAGACTAAATGACCCTATGTAAGAAGAAACGACTTTGTCAAGCCATTTTCATGTCTTAAATCCATTTTTTTTCAAGTTACATATAGACTCAATAATGGAATAACAAGTTCAGAAAAGAAGGGGTAGTGCCACAAATAAACAAGGAGCAAGAAAGGGAAAAAATTGTGAAGTTTCGAAGTTTTTTGGGCTCAATACCGTTCAGGAAAGAGTCTAAAATTGACTAAGTATGGAGGAGGTAGAAAGAACCACGTGTCTATGCGGTGCTTCTCTAAAGTTGAATCGAGAAAGGGTTTCCAAGCGATCGTCGAGCTTCCACGCATCCAATAGCGCCTCAAACAATTGCGGGGCCATTGAAAAGCCTTCAACTAAGAGAAAAGTGTCCAGGTGTCAGGTGTTGGCTCAACGCAAAATCTGAAATGGGAGCCTAGGGCGGAGACTCAAACTTGTGCCAGCCCTCCATGTAGCAAATGGTCAAATAGGGTCAAAAGGTGGATAGGGCGGGCCTCAAAATTGGCTAAGTATAAAAGTGTAAGCGAGAGAATGCCAAGTGTTAGTGTGGCACATCTCCAAAATTTGTCCAAAGGTGGAGACCCAAATGAGCACGAGCTCACCACAAAGCCCAAAGTCTAGAAAGTAAGAGGGACCGTTGAAAATTCCATAGACCTACGGAGGATACCAAGTGTTAACTCGACAATCCTTCAAAGGAAAATTTTGAATCGGGCTTTCAAGTGAGCGCGGTGTCTCCATGTGTCTAGTCTCAAAAGGGGGCAGAGTTGGTGAATAGTCAATGCATGGGGCAAGCCTGTGGAGAGTGCCAAGTGTCTAAATGGTGTTAATTCAAGGATTGAATAGAGAGAGGGTTTCAAATAAGCACCAGGACTCACTTTGCATGTCCCGAGGTCAAAGTGGGCCATTGGGAGAAAAGTTGGTTTTTGCCCCTTGTTATTCCAAAGGTGTAAAAGTTGTAAAATGGGGTGCAACTCCGCCCAAGGGAAAAAGTTAGTGTTTGAGCCCAAGTCAAGGCCAAAGTGGAGAGTCGGAGGAAAAGGTGAAAATTTTCCTTTTGTCAAAAAGGCACAAAGATAAAAATTGAAGCGCATCTCCCCAGCCAACCAAAGGGTGCCATGTGTCCAAGCAGAGCGTCGGGGCCACGGGAGTTTTTGAGTTTTGCGGAAAAGGGAAAAAGATAAGTCACGGACTAGCAAACCTGATTTTGCCCTAATCTGGCTGCCACATGCCCCATATTAAAAAGGAGACCCATTTTTCAAACTGATTTTCCCGCCCATTTGTATGGACCCGATACAAACTTCAAAGGGGCATATCTTTCAACTCAGGGATCAAAATATTACAAATCTTACACCATTGGAAGCATCTCAACATTCTCTACGCCATGGAAAGATAAAAATCATTTTTTTAGGCCTTGGTAGGTGAAAAATGGTGAAACATCTTCAGGCCTTTAATATAGGATCTTCTTGCCTCAACAACCAGATCAGATTTGATATGTTCTTTTGTTTCCTCTTCCTTCAAGGTGCCAAACCAAATATTGATATAGTCAAGATGGATTTGGGGGCATATTTTGTTAGAGGCATTAACAGTAGTGGTTGAGCTTCAACCTACTTTTCCCACTTCTCTCTCTTTCTTCTCTCTGATCGAATCTATAAATACCGGGTCGGGACTCATTGTAAAGGGTTGGACATTATTTTGTTTTGTAGGCTCCCCTTTCCTTCTAGCAAAGGAATTCATGGGGTTCAGGCCTTCCATTAAAATTATAGTATGTTCTTGCCTCCTGACTATTTTGTAATGCATTGTATCAATCTGCAGAGCAATAAAACACATTTGTGATCAATACTAGATCCTTTATGTCTCATCTGGTCTTTCATTATAAATCTGGTTATCTGTGCTTGATTATTGTATGTATTTTGTTGGTTTGTGTCTATCAACAAAACTAGTGTTCATCATTCCTTGGTGCATCACCTTGTAGTTTAGTTATTTCTTATTTCTTATATCTCTTTTATCCATGTCTCCTTGGAAAATTTTAGATTAGGTATAGAGATAGATCCTCTACAATTTCTCACGTATGCACCTAAACAAAGGAATAGGAACCAACCTTTAATCTAGAGAGATTTTCCATTTTACAAGGTCTCGTAGCTTGGGGAAAGTTCAATGTTATGCAATCACACCAAATGACCCTACCTTAGAAAAGCAGATCTTTTGAACTCATTTGGGGGTGTTGTGATTTTGCACTAACAATTTCAGCATGCCCAGTGGGACAGATAAGTCTCCATCTTATTACAGTAAGATTGATGTGCACTTGTTGTGATTCTAACTTTTAAGAAGTTTTAAAATTGTACATCTAGCGACTCCAAAAGAAACAAATCCACTAGTTTCAGTAGTCCAAGAAAGTTCATGAGAAGAATACAAACATGGTCAAGAACTAGAGAGGAGGGATTATTTGTCTATCTAGACTTATCCCCAGATAGAGGGAGGGGAGGAAGAAGAGCCCAGAGGTCTCTATCCCCACCAAACAGAGCCTTATCGACACCTCCTCCCAGCAGGCTGTTCTTTCAATCAAGAGGGGTGCTCAGGCTGATCAGGATGGCTCAGCCAAATCCTTATGTCAATTTCACCAGCAGCAGCCCACTCACTCTGAATGCACAAAATCTGGTCCCGATAGCAGCATTAAAGAGCATCCCATATTTCACTAGGAAAACCAGACTTCTCCTAGTGATCATGTCCAAGATATTGCAAATGTCTATACAATCCATGAAATCCATGAGATGGACATTGCAGTCAATTTTCTCACCTCTTCACTCAAAGGTAAAGCTTCACAATGGTTCAAGAGCCTTGAAGTAGGCTCTATCCAAAATTGGAACTAGCTATGCACAACTCTTCATAACCAGTTTGGAGAAAAAGGTGATAATTTGTCTTTGTTGGAGAAACTAACAACAATCAAGAGAGTCATAAATGAGTAGCTGATGGATTTCAACCTCAGATTTCAACAGAACCGGGACAAGATTCCAACAGCAGTAAAGCCTGCTAATGAAGGTGCCTTCTTATACTTTTTTAGGGATTTAAATTCTGATATTTATTTGATGATCTAGTCAATGGGGGAACAACCTTACCTGTAGCCTATAGCCTTTCCATAGAGGCTGAGAATCATTTGATTCAGGCTGGAAAACTCATTCCTAGGCCATCCATGCCTCTGTACCTCGAGTTAGGAAACCCAAGTACCAGCCAAACACACACATTAGCCCCTATACCTACTCTCAGGAGTCAAAGCTTAGCTGAAGCCTCCACCTCATTATCTAACACTTCAAAATAACTCCAGAAGTCATGAAATAACTTTAGAACCCATGGAATGAGTTAGTAACCATCAAAAGGTAGTAAGCTCATATTTCTAGGCCGTACCAGCCTCAGGCTCAGTATCGGGCTAGACCCTAGTACCAATAAAATAGACCACCATCTCAGACTATAAATCAGGGCCAAAATCAAGGACAACCTCAAATTGCTAGACCTTTTAGGTCATATGATCCAAACACAACTTCAACATCAAAGGAATTGGTTTCAGCATGAGAACAATATGACACAGGAACATGATTGGTGTTTCCCCATGCAATCAACCACATAAAAAATCAATGTGCTTTAATGGTGCACTAAATCAGGCCTTGATGGTGCAAACCAGTATGGTGCCACAGGAACCTAGCCATGAAAGAGATCGGTAGCAAGGAGCTCAACAAGAGGGACCTCTTAGTGAAATTATGCTTATCAATTGGCAAGTTGAGGACTTCTGTGGGATGAATTAGTTCCCTTCTCAAAATATAGCTACCAATACACAATCTAAGAGGAGAAATACTGGAGAAGGACATTCACCAAGCTTAGGTGATCCTCAACCCTCCATCGCTCACAAGAAATTGGCATTCAAAATATAACTCCCAACATGCAGAACCAATCCAAGCCACCTTCCAAATCCACTCAAGCACCGGTTGTAACAACCCATGTGCAAGAAAAAAATATGCCTAGGAAGGGGCAGAAAAAGGATAGCTCATTCAATATCATTGAGCAAATGAAGAGGACAAGTGTAAACATTTCACTATGGGAGTCATTGGCCATTCCAAGGTAGAGGGATCTATTGCAGATTGCTATACAAAATTGGTCAAGCTCAAATCACACCCCTAACCAACAAGAGAAAGTGCTTACCAATACAACTCAACATGGGGAAAACCATTGAGAACAATAAGGTAAGAACCTAAGACCTCCTCCATTCTATGTTTCATTGATTATTGGAGACAAATTGGTGCACAATTGTATGATTGATTCTTGGGAAAGTAGTTTTGTAATGCCCAAGAAAATAGTTGATCAACTAGGTCTCCAATATGAAGTCATCTCTAGAGGGGTAGTGCAATTAGATGGGACAACAACAGTGACAACTATTGGAATCATCAAGGATCTAAACCTCACTGCATGCCTACCCAATGAGACTATTTTGCAAAATGTATCAATCATAGATTTGTCACCACATTTTACTTTGTATTTGTTTAGGGACTTCAATGCCAAAATTGGAGGCTATATGTCTACTGATTGGTCACATATGCTCTTTCGAACAAGGTATGGGGCAAAGGCCACAATCATATTTGAGCCCATTGTTGATTATCATATTGAATCTTATGTGCCTAGCCCAATCAATGCCAACTGCTCATCTTTTGATCAAGAAGACCTCCTAAGCACTTGTGAAGTAGATACCAAGGTGGGATGTATCCCAGACTTGACTCTTGATGAGTGGGCCAACAAAATACATGCTTTTGACCCTTATAAGGAGATGTAAAAATTTGAGATAGGTGTCTACTGTCTACATGAAGAGAATTACCCTCTTCTTAACCTAATTAAGCTTGAATAGAAAGATGACAATGAGGTATGGAAATTGTTCTTTGATGGCTCAAGGAGTAGACAAGGAGTTGGAGGAGGAGCTATGATTGTGTCCCCACAAGTATGAAATATTATTCAGCCTTTAGATTTCAGTTTTCCTACTCAAATAACACTGTTGAATATGAGGCTTTGGTCCATGGTCTTCATTGGGCAAGGAAGCTAGGAATCAAGAACTTGCAGGTGTTTGGTGATAGTGAACTAGTTTCCAATCAAGTCAGAGGACTTAATGCTATCAAGAATGACCTACTCAAGAACTACAAGAGTAGGGTATGGGATCTCATGGAGGATTTTGAAGCCTTCAACATTGTGTCCATACCGAAGAAGGATAACAAAGCCGCCGATAGGCTTTACGGTAGTTGGATCAATGTTTGACGTGGTCGACAACATCAAGAGAGATAAAGAACAACCACATATCCATATAGTTGTGAGGCTAGTAGTGCTAGATAATAACACATGTTGGCAAGTGTTCGAGGATGATTAGCATATCATTAATTTTTGTAAGAAGAAGCTGAATTCTCAGCTAGAAATCAAAGCAGATTAGAGCAGCAATACGGGAATCAAATAGTACAGCTACATACAAACAAGCTTCCCAAAGGTTTAGTGACATTGGAGTCAATTTTCAATCCTAATGATCAGTTTAGAAAAGAGAATACTAACATACAGATCAAAGGAGAAGATTCAAAGTCAATCCCAGTTGGAGAAGGAAAAACACTTCAAATTGGCAAAGTGGCCATTGAGCAAGAAAGATATGAATTCACATAGATTTGCCAAGAATTTCCAGATGTATTTTCTTGGATCTATGAATACCTAATATGGTTCAACCCAAAGCTAGCACAACACACAATCGAACTAGATCCAACTTCTCATCCCATCAGGAAAAATTAGAGACCAGTCAACCCACACATTGAGCCTCTAATGAAGAAAGAGTTGAACAAGTGATAGAGGCAAGTATCATATTCCCAATCAAACACTCAAGCTGGGTTATAAACCTAGTCCCAGTCAGGAAGAAAAATGGAGAGATTAGGTTGTGTGTAGATTTTCGAGACTTGAACAGAGCTTCCCTCAAAGATCTCTACCCACTCCCTTCAATGGAGTAGATTGTGCTAGTGGTGTTTGGATCAGAGAGATTATCCCTCCTAGATGGCTACTCAGGGTACAACTAGATCATGGTGAAAGAAGATGATCAGTTCAAAATAGCTTTCACCACTAAATGGGGCACCTATGCCTATAGAAAAATGCCATTTGGATTGTCCAATGCTGGAGCCACTTTTCAAAGGGAAATGGATATGGCATTCAAAGGGTGATCAAAAAAATAGTACTAATCTATCTGGATGACATTACGGTGTTTTCCAAAAATGTAAGCAGAGACCACCTTTTCCACCTAAGGCAGGTGTTTTGAAGATGTAGGAGTTTTGGGGTATCATTGAACCCTAAAAAATGCATATTCTTGGCCCATGAGGGTAGGCTTCTAGGCCATATTGTATCAAAGGAAGGATTGGCAATTGACCCAGAGAGAGTGGAAGCAATAAGAGCATTTCCATTGCCAAGCCATAAGAAAGCTCTTCAAAGCTTCTTGGGAAAAATCAATTTTGTCCGCAGGTTTGTACCAAACTTTGTTGCCCTTGTTAAGCCAATAACATTGATGTTGAAGAAGAGCTTAGCATTCAGGTGGACAGATGAAGGAAAGGAAATCTTTGAGGCCATCAAAGAAGCTATATCACAAGCCCCAACTCTCGTGAATCAGATTTCTCTAAAGACTTCATATTGTATGCCTTTGGTGGTAGTGACACAATTTCTACAATCTTAGTTCAACAGAATAAAGAAGGTACAAAACAACCAATTACTTTCTTGTTACGTTAAATACTATGAAGTGAGATACTCATTCATCAAAAATCAAGTCCTGGTAGTATTCAGAGGATTAAATAAGTTTAATCATCTGGTTTCAAATAATAAAATCCAATTGTTGGTCTCCCATGCGGGAGTTAAGGAATTCCTTCTCAAAGCAAAGATCTGAATGAAAATGCATGTAGGATGGATCACTCATGTCATGGAATATGACATTGAGATCAACGTCACTAAGCTAGTCCATGGGAAGGGTTTGTGTGAACAACTAGCCTTAGGTCAACAAGATGAAATAAACAGTGAAAAGGAGGCTATTTTTGTTCTACAAGATAATCAAGAAGAAGAAATGATGATGTACCTACTCCTTGTTAGACTCAATATTGGTACACTTCCTTCAAACAGGCCTATGCCCTCATGGGATGAGTAAATAAAAAGGATACATTTTAGACTATAGGTCATCCCATATGTTCTTATTAACGGTGTCTTGTTTAAAAGAGACATCAATGTCATTCTGTTGAGATGCATTGCGACATATCAGGTTGAGAGAGTGTTACAAGAATTCCATGTTGATGCAGCTGGAGGCCATTTTTCTCCAAGGGTGACAACACTCAAGATCATGAAGGTAGGTTATTATTGGCCCAGAGTGTTTAGTGACTACTATGCATGGATCAAAAAGTGCAAGAATTGTGCATTCTTCAAAGGAAAAGAAAAGCTAGCAGCACTTCCATTGCACCCAATCTCAGTCGACCAAACTTTAATTAAATGGGGATTGGACTTCATTGGAGTCATCAATCCAAATTTATGCCAAGGCCAAAATGGATTCTGACAGCAACAGACTATTTCACCAAGTGGACCGAGGCAATGGCACTCAAGGAAGCTAATGAGTCTAGTATACTAGATTTCTATGAAGGGATAGTGACCAGATTTGGAGTGCCAGCCACCATTATATCAGATAATGCATTGGCATTCATAGGTTCCAAGATCATAGGATGGGATGTTAAGAATGGGACTTACTTGAGCACTTCATCAAACTATTACCCTCAAGGTAATGGCCAAGATGAGTCCACAAACAAGAACCTACTAAAGATCATCAGAAGAACTCTTGATGAAAATCAGAGAACCTAGCACACAAATCTCAAATTGGCCTTATGGGCTGATAGGATAACACCCAAGAGATCTACAGGAAGCTCTCCATTCAAACTTGTCTATGGGAAAGAGGGTGTTTCCTATATCACTTGAGTAGCATTGGAGCTCATGAAGTAGCTAGAGATGTTTGAATTTGAACTGATGGAGGCCGGTATGCGAAGCTGATAGAATTGGAAGAAACTAGAGAGCATGCAGTCCAAGCAATAGAGAAATATCAGGCAAAAATCAAGAGATCCTTCGACAAGAAGGCAAGAGCCAGGACCTTCTTGGAAGGAGACCTAGTCTTGAAATGGAATGCAGATCGAGAAAAGCCAGGAAGGCATTCCAAGTTTGATGCCATTTGGAGTGGCCCTTACATGGTCACAAAATGTAAAAGTAGCAATGCTTTCCAATTGTTTACATTGGAGGGTGAAGAGTTGCATATTCTAGTGAATGTAATCTATCTTAAGCACTGCTACTAAAAGGGAAGTTCTCACCCTGTACATATTAGTTTAGTTTCTCATTCCTATAATTGTTTGTATACATTGTCTTCCTATAGTTTAAATTACTTTTCTTGTTAGTGGTGTGCATGCTCTACATGTTCTATTTTGAGCATGTAAGATTCCAAATTTTGTATATAGTTATGGTGCTATTTTGATGCTCTTGTGTAGTCCATTCGAGAGGCAGATGAAGCCACAGGTCAAAATAATTTTCTACTCTCGAAACCTTCGTTTGAGATTTCTTATGAAAATTGAGAGTGCAAACAAACCGGGCTCATGAATCGAGAAGTAGAATCGATATCGGACCATCGTTCTCAACTCTATGCCCAATGGATATGACAAGGCAATTGGTCTTTTCATCTAACAGGAAGATACCCCTGTGAGTCACCAAATTGTTATCCATATTTCATCCCCTGGGAAAAATATTGGATCGAGCCACGACCCGCATAGAGAAAACGAGAAAACTCATTTAGATCATGTAAATTAGTCATAGAAGGACTCAACAAAATAGTGGTGGGGGCAAGAAAGACTAAATGACCATGCAAGAAGAAATGACTCTGTCAAGCCATTTTCATGTCTTAAATCCATTTTTTTCAAGTTATATGTAGACTTAACAATGGAATATCAGGGTCAGAAAAGAAGGGGCAGTGCCACAAAGGAACCAAGAGCAAGAAAGGGAAAAAATGGTGAAGTTTCGATGTTTTTCATGATCAAAACCGTTTAGGAAAGAGTCCAAAATTGACTAAGTATGAAGGAGGCAACAGAAAGAACCATATGTCTATACGGTGCTTCTCCAAAGTTGAATCTAGAAAGGGTTTCCAAACGAGCACTAGGCTTCCACGCGTCTAGAGCCTCAAATAGTTGTGATGCCGTTAAAAAGTCTTCAACTAAGAGAAAAGGTGTCCAGGTGTCGGCTCGGTGTAAATTTGAAATGGGAGCCCATGGCGGAGACTCAAACTTACGCCAGCCCTCCACATAGCAAATGGTCAAAAATGGTCAAAAGGTGGATAGGGTAGGCCACAAAATTGGCTAAGTATAAAAGTGTAAGCGAGAGAATGCCAAGTGTCAGTGTGGCGTATCTCTAAAATTTAGTCCAAAGGTGGAGACCCAAATGAGCGCGAGCTCACCACGAAGTCCAAAGTCCAGAAAGTAAGAGGGACCGTTGAAAAGTCCATAGACCTACGGAGGCTGACAAGTGTCAACTCGATGCTCCTTCAAAGGAAAAATTTGAATCGGGCTTTCAAGTGAACGCGGTGTATCCACTTGTCCAGTCTCAAAAAGGGGCAGAGTCGGTTGAATAGTCAATGCATGGGGCAGGCCGGTGGAGAGTGCCAATTGTCTAAATGGTGTTAATTCAAGGATTGAATAGAGAGAGGGTTTCAAACGAGTGCCGGCGCCGCATGTCCCAGTGTCAAAGCGAGGCCATTGAGGGAAAAGTTGGTTTTATGCCCCTTGTTATTCTAAAGGTGTAAAAGTTGTACATGACTCCACCCAAGGAAAATTTCAGCGTTTGAGCCGAGTCAAGTGTAAGCGGAGAGTTGGAGGAAAAGGTGAAAAATTTCCTTTTGTCAAAAAAAGGCACTGAGAGATAAAAATTGAGACACATCTCCCAACCAACCAAATGGTGCCACATTTCCAAGAAGAGCATCGGGGCATGGTTTTTTTTACGAGTTTTGTGGAAAAGGGAAAAAAGATAAGTCATGGACCCGCGAACTTGATTTTTCCCTAATCTCGCTACCACATTCCCCATATTAAAAAGGATACCCATGTTTCAATTTGTTTTCACACCCATTTGTACTGAGACCGATAAAAACTTTGAAGGGCATATCTTTTGACTCGGGGCTCGAAATATTACAAATAGTACACCTTTTGCAAACATCTCGACGTCCTCTATGCCATGGAAAGATTAAAAAATCATTTTTTAGGCCCTGGTAGGTGAAAAATGGAGAAATATATTCAGGCCTTTAATATAGGATCTTCTTGCCTCAACAACTAGATCGATTTGATCCATTCCGCCGTTTCCTCTTCCTTCATAGCGTCGAACTAAAGATTGATATAATCAAGATGGATTTGGGGGAAGATTTTGTCAAAGGCATTAATAGTAGTGGTTGAGCTTCAACCTACTTTTCTCACTTCTCTTTCTTTCTTATCTCTGATCGAGTCTATAAATATCGGGTCGGGACTCATCGTAAAGGGTTGGACATTCTTTTGTTTTGCAGCTTCCCTTTCTTTCTAGAAAATTAATTCATGGGGTTCAGACCTTTCATTAAAATAACTTGATATCTTCTTTCCTCTTGGATTGCTTTATAATGTATTGTATCAATCTGTAAAGCAATAAAACACGTTTGTGATTGATACTAGATCCTTTCTGTCTCTTTTTCTCGCATCTAGTCTTTCATTATAAATATGGTTATCTATGCTTGATTATTGTATGTATTTTGTTGGTTTGTGTCTATCAACAAAACTAGTGTTCATCATTCCTTCGGTGCATCACCTTGTAGTTTAGTTATTTCTTATTTCTTATATCTCTTTTATCCTTGTCTCCTTGGAAAATTTTAGATTAGGTATAGAGATATATCCTCTGTAAGTTCTCATGTATGCACTTAAATAGAGGAATAGGAACCAGCCTTTAATCTGGAGAGCTTTCCCATTTTACAAGGTCCCACACCTTGGGGAAATTTCAATGTTATGCAATCACACCAAATGACCTGCCTTAGAAAAGCATATCTATAGAACTCATTAAGGGGTGTTGTGATTTTTTACTACGTTGGGTTTCAAAATGGAACATGGATTGAAACCACAGTCAGGGGACAACAATTCCCTCCTCTTAAATGGGAGAGGTTCCCTTATTGAAAACTTAAAAAAAAATGTACACATCTACAACTATCAATGTTTGGACCGTGCTATCCTGGAGTGTTTTCATACTCAAAAGATTATCAATAAGAAGGAATGGAAGAATAAAGAGATGGGAGAAGTAAGAAAACAACAATGATTTTGGGAAATATAGATACTAGAGTATCACCCTACTCACATTGAACCAAGAAAATATATAAAAGGATCAATTACTTCACCACCGATGCAAATCTGCAGACACAAAGTTCTAAAGATTACACGGACGAGAACACAAAGTTTCTATTGAAATCAAAACAATTGATCCATTGAATCAAGCAAGGAGAGAGAAAGATATAACAGATGAAAATGAGAAAGAAAGCTTTTGTATTGAATTACTTCCAAATTTACAATGTTCCCGAGAAATACTGAATCCTCTTTTCCGTGGCCAAAACCATGTTCTTATAACAATTCGTATACATCCATACTTTGTCCCCAAGAAAATAATATCTAAAAGGAATAATGTTTGTTACAGATCCACTTTTGGAAAGTGACATGAAACAAATGCACTCATGAAAACCGGAGGTTCAAAAAGGTGAATATTTCATCAATTTGAGCATGACTATTTTAGCAGGGGGCATTTCATGATTTTCTCCTTCATGTGGTCCTGCTATTTCCATATTTTAACCACTTTCATAGCACTCAAGTGCTTACTGGTAAGTTTTCTCCCTTTTTATCGCGTATGCCCAATAAACTCCATTTTCTGATGATCAAACTTTACATCCCTTCAAACTTATCGATTTGGCTCCATAATAAACCAAAAATGCATCTCATGGAGAAATGACACAAATACAGAGAAAAAGAAATAAGAATGATCATTTTTGCATTTTGCGAGCTTTGGTTTGTTAATGGCATTAAAAACCGAGATAAGTGCATTTGGATATCTTTTCCCCCTTTTACCTTTAAATTTGGACCCTACATGTGGCAAGATCCAAGCAACAAAGTCCTTGGGGAGAAATTTGCATTCCACGACATTTGGGAGAAAAGTGTGATTTCTCATTTTGCTCCACTCCCTGCAGCTCCGCCATGAAAGGCCGGACACGTGGCGCCATCTCGAGCGGTTGAGGAAATGTGGTTTAAATATGCCATTTAAACTCTTTTTAATAAAAATATTAAATTCTCAAAAACCTCCACCGGCTCGCTTTGACTTTTCAACATGAACACGTGGCACACCATGATTGGAAAAAGGGGTCGTGAATCAATTGTAAAATTTTAACCCTTTGGTGAAAAAGGCTCAAATTCTCAATTTCCCCCATAGGCCCGTTTTTCTGATTTCATCCTTCAATGCGTGGCATTGCCTAGCTCAAGGTGCGGGAATGTGCTTCAGTTTTATACTTTATATATTTTTGAAAAGGGGAAAAAATCAAACTTTTCCCTCAAAAGTACGTGTCCCCGCCATTGACTTTTCAACGTAGGCCATGTGTCCCTTTCTAATTTGTTGTGGGCCTCAACTTAGAAATTTTCCCTTTCACATGGGCGGGGCCGTAGGCCATTTTAGAACTTTTTCCCTTTGTGGAAACAAGGATAAAATTCCTAAAGTCCTCCACCAGTCCACCACAATGCATATGAACTAAAAAATGACCATGTGTCCCTTTTTGATTCTTTAACTCTTGGCATCACCTGATTGACTGCGGGGATGTGCTTCACTTTTTTTTTGTATTTGAAAGGGAAAAATTCTAACCTTTCCCCTAAAAGTCCATGCCTCCGCCATTGACTTTTCAACGTGAACACGTGTCCCCTTTTAATTGACTACGAGATTTAACTCAGAATTTAGACTTTCGTATGGGCAGGGCCGCGGGTCATTTTAGAACTTTTCTCCCTTTCGCTTTAATGCCTTAGAGAATAAAATTGATCCACCACCCTGAACTTCTGCCAAAAATGCTCCAACCAATCAGGGACCCACGGGGATGTGGGGAAAATATGACATTTTCCAAAATCACCAAAAGTGATAAGTTCAAAAAGGAACCCATTCGTCCACATCTAATGGGAAACAAACACGTAGCTTTAGCTTTTCGAGCAAGAATTTGATGGGGAAAATAATGTAGGAAGTTGCAGGAAATGGGAAAATGCCATTTTTCTCCCGATAAAGAATTTATTTCTCTGTAAAAGGTTAAAAACGAAAGATGCAAGGTCCCATGCATTCCAAATGCATAAAAGAAGAACTAAAATCATTTCCCATCAATTGAAAATAGGTAAAACATTTTAACGACAATAGACTAAGGAAATTTTGATTAAAAACATCATGGGAAATGAAAACAAGCACCTGGGGAGTTTAAACATGAATTTCTTCTATGACAGGGCTCCAATTTTCAAGAAATTAGATTTGAAAGGGTGGGGAAAATTGAGAGGACAATAGTTGGCTCCTTCTAGGGATGATTTGACAAAGGAAAGAGGAAAAATCAAGAACCTTAGAGAATTTTGGGTAAACAAATCGAACCAGTGTCTTAGCCAATGGGCAACAAAGTCAAAAAAGAAGCAATACCAACACAGAAGAGAATGCAAAAAGGAAACCAACCAAAACAAAAAACAAGGAAAGAAAAATGCTATACAAAATGTATAGAGGGACCGTTAAAACTGCTAGGTTTTGAACAACTTCAAAAATTACCCACTATAAGGAAGTGGGAGAGGAGAACCTGTTATCCAAAATGTGCCCCTACTCATTTTTGTCGCTAACTCCTTGTGTTCTTACCTCTCTTGTGCCTCAGTCTCCATTTTTATTTTTAGGCACTCAAACCTTCTAGAAATGGCACCATTGGATAGAGCTCTCTCTCGGCTTTCCGAGAAGGTAAAGTTTTCCTCCTAACTCCTCATATTTTTCAAGTTGTATGGCTCGGCGGAGTTTTTGTGGAAAATTTTCCCTTAGAGGCCAGCAGACTAATAGGAAGCCACCACGTGGCACCTGGAGTGGTGAAGCATGGGGAAAATTTTAAAAATTTTCCAAAGACCAAATGGGTAAACAATTCAAACTTTTGCCTGCCGATCCGATTTTGGCTGTTTTTACCCTAAATTTTCAAATCACCATATCTTTTGATCCAAAGCTCGGATTTTCATGTTCTTTATATCAATGGAAAGCTAGTGAAATTCTCTACATGATTCCAAGGTCAATTTTTCATTTTGGTTAAGTTTGGAGAGATAAAATCAAGAAACGTCTCTAGCACGTGGTAATGGCGAAATGATGTTTCAACAACCGTTTTAATGCAAAATGGGTCGCATTCTTCTTCAGCATGGCCAAAAATGTCAGGGCATGGGTGCATGTAAGGACACCCATGCTATTTTAATGCATCTTCATTCAATGGGGAATGGCTCCCATGTTTTTTACATGTTTTCTCTCTCGGCTCGACCCATGCGTTGTAAAAGCGATTTGGCTCATTTTTGTGGGTTGAACATTTTTTGGGGCAGCAAGCTTCTTCTTTCACCTTCAACAAGTGATTTTTGCAAGTATCAGACCTTCTTCATGATTGTAACAGTCTCTGCCCTTTGATGTTACAAATGCAAGGATTTTGTGAGTGAAAAATGACAGTGCGAGACTCTGTGATCAATTTTCAGTCCTTTGTTTGTATTTTCTTGCTTCATTTCGAGACCTCTAATTGCATCTTATCGGCTTTGTGTATGATGTTTCATGTTGCATTTTTATGAAAATTATGTCAATTTGCATGAACAAGAAGTGTTCACCACTCCTTTGGTGTATCACCTATTAGTTTAGTTTCAATTTTTACACTTTCTATCTCTGTCTCCTTGGAATTTAGAGTAGGATTAGGATTCAAACCTTTGCAATTGTGCAAATAATAGATCGATCCAGAGGATTTTGAGGAACCACCTCTAATCTGGAGATTCCTCTCTCATTTTACAAGTCCCACACTTGGAGAGAGGTTTCAATGTTGTGCAATCACACTGGATGCCTGAAACATCAACTTAGAAACATGATTTGCATCCAGGGGTGCTGCTGATTTGCAACAACAGTTTTGGCACGTCGGGTGGGACCTTAGAGGTCTCATTTTCATTGCAGCAAAGTTGATGTGCATCTGCTACAATTTTCTTGCTTAAAAGAGCTATAAGTTGCACATCTGGCGACTCCAAGGAAGAAGAATCAGCTGGTTTTAGTAGTGCAGACCTGAAAACTCATGAGAAGAATCACTACAAGGTCAAGAAGCGGAGAAGAAGAGGTGTTGTTTGAATATCTGTAGTTATCTCCAAGAGTAAGGCACAGTGGGAGGAGAATCCAAAGGTCTCCATCTCCACCAAACAGAACTCTCTCAACTCCTCCACCTGGTAGGCCTTTCATTCAATCAACAAGGGTTCTAAGGCCAATTAGAATGGCACAAAACAACCCCTATGTCAATTTCCTTTGGCAAAGCAGCCCACTTGCTCTCAATGCACAAAATCCAATTCTAATTGCAGCCTTGAAGAACATTCCATACTTCACTGGAGAGAATCAGACTACTCTTGGTGATCAGGTTAAAGACATTGCCAACCTTTGTGTAATTCATGAAATCAATGAGATGTGAGTTGATGTCAAATTGCTTTGGCATATTCATTCAAGGGGAAGGCTTTGCAATGGTTTAGAAACCTTGCCTCAGGTTCTATTCAAAATTGGAACCAGCTATGTGTAGCACTTCATGAGCAATTTGGAGAGAAGGAGACAACTTGTCTCTTTTAGAGTAGTGACAACCATCAAGAGAGCTCTCAATGAGCGGTGGTGATTTCAACTTTAGATTTCAAAGGACTTGGGAGAGAATTCCAGTGGCAGTCAGGCCAACAGCAGAAGGTGCTTTTCTTTACTATCTCAAAGCTCTAAATTCTGATATTTCTATGTTAATTCAGTCCATGGGAGGCACAACTATCCCCATTGCTTATAGCATTGCCATTAGAGCTGAAAATTGTTTGATCCAAGCTGGCAAACTAGCCCCTAGACCTCCCATGCCATTGTTTCCAAGTTTAGAGAGCCCAAACACTAATCAAGCACCTAATTTGGCTCCTTCTCCCACTCCTAGAAATCAGAATTCAAGTGAAGCTTCCACTTCATCTTCTAGTGCCTCAAATGAACTTCAAGAAGTCATGAAGCAATTGCAAAATTTAGGTAATGAGCTGGTTACTCTCAAGAGGCAACAAGCCCAAAGTTTTAGACCTTCCTTCCAGCCTCAAGCTCAGCCTAATAGGCAGCCATATCAACCTCATAGACCACCCAATCCAGATGCAAATCTAAATCAAGCAAGGCCTCCTTACAGACCATTTCAGCCCTATAATCCAAATGCTATATCTGCCTCTAAGGCATTGGTGCCAACACAAAACAACGTTGCTCAGGAGTATGATTGGTGTTTTCCATGCAATGAACCTCACAACCAATCTATGTGTTTCAACGGTGCCTTGAATCAAGCATTAATGGTGACAACTCTTTTGGTGTGGAGGGTGAGGGCGATCAAGGAAACAACCAACAACATGAAACATTCCGTGTAGCAATCAGCTCCAAATGACACCACACTTGTGAACTGGCAGGTAGAGGATTTTTGTGGCATAAATCAAACAGTCTCTCAAGGTGTTGCAGCCAACACAAGGTCAAAAAGAAGGAATTTGGGTGAAGAACAGCCATTAGCTCCAACCAATCCACAACCTTTTATGGCTCCACAAATGGTTGGCAAACAAAATCCAGTTGTAAATGCACAAGGGCAGCCAAGAACAGCTCCTAGACCAACTCAAATACCAGTTGTTGCTACCCACATGCAAGGGATGAATATGCAAACCAAGGGACAGCAAAGAGATCCTTCATCACCATTTAGTATCATTGATCAGATGAAGAAGACAAATGTAAATATATCAATGTGGGAATCCCTATCTATCCCAGGCTAGAGAGATTTGCTACAAGCTGCCATGAAGGACTGGCCAACTTCGAATCAGCAAGTCCAAATGCAAGAGAAGGTGTTTAGAAATGCTACCAAATTTAAAGGGAATCATGGAGGACAGCAAGGTAAAATGTTGAAGCCCCCTCCTTTTTATGTCTCATTAATCATTAGAAACCAATTGGTGCACAATTGCATGATTGATTCTGGGGCAAGTAGCTCAGTGATGCCCAAGCAAATAGCTGATCAGCTAGGACTTCAATATGAAACCATATCCAAAGGGGTAGTGCAGTTGGATGGGATAGTAGTAACAATAATTGGGGTGATTAGAAACTTGAGTCTTACCTTGCATGCATGTCCAAATGTTGTTGTTTTACAAGATGTATCAGTTATAGACCTTCCACCACTCTTTGCCCTATGTTTGTCAAGAGATTTCACAGCCAAGATTGGAGGATATTTGTCTGCTGATTGGTCACACATGTTGTTCAGAATGAGGTATGGAACCAAAGCTACAATCAGGTCTGAACCTATTGCAAACTTCCACATTGAGCCCTACACTCCAAGTCAGATCAATGCCAACTATTTGGCATTTGATCAAGAAGATCACCCAAGCACTGATGAAGCTGACACCAAGGTTGGAAGCATCCTAGATCTAACTCTTGATGAATGGGAAAACAAGGTGCATGCTTTTGATCCTTATCAAGAAGTAGAAGAATCTGAGCTAGGGGTCTATTGCATACATCAAGAAGATCAGCCCATTCCTAGCATCACCAAGCCAAACCACAAGGATGACAATGAGGTATGGCTGCTTTTTTTTTGATCAAGGAGTAGACAAGGTGCAGGAGGTGGAGCTATGCTTATTTCACCTCAAGGAATAAAGTACTATTCATCTTTTAGATTTCAGTTTGCATGCTCCAATAACACTGTTGAATATGAAGCCTTGGTGCAAGGGATGCATTGGGCAATAAAGAGAGGAATAAAGAACTTGCAAGTCTTTAGTGACAGTGAATTGATTGTAAACCAAGTTAAGGGCAGCATGCTGTCAAGAATAATCTGCTCAAGTGCTACAAGAACAGGGTGTGGGACCTCATTGAATATTTTGAGGGTTTTGGCATCAAATCAATTCCTAGGAAAGAGAACCAAGCTGCTGACAGGCTTGCAGCAGTTGGGGCAGCCTTTGACGTTGTGGAGAGCATTCAAAAAGATAAGGTACAGCCAAACATCCATGTGATTGTGAGGCCTTCAGTGCTGGATAACAATGTAAGTTGGCAAGTGTTTGAAAAGGATTAGAAAATCATCCATTTCTTGCAAGAAGAGGCTGAATTCTCAGCCAAAAATCAGGAAAAGTTAGAGCAGCAATATGGTGACCAAGTGGTGCAGCTGAGAACCAACAAACTACCAAAGGTACTTATTACTTTGGAGTCCATTTTCAATCCCAATGATTAGTTTAGGAAAGAGAAAGCAAACATTCAGGTCAAGAGAGAAGATTCAGTATCCATCTTGGTGGAAGAGAACAAACCATTGCAAATTGGAAAGATGACAACTGAACAAGAAAGGTATGAGTTCATACAGCTGTGTCAAGAGTTCCCTGATGTGTTTTCTTGGAGCTACGAAGATTTGAAAGGTTTCAATCGCAAGTTAGCTCAGTACACCATTGAGTTGGATCCAAATACTAAGCCCATCAGGTAGAAACAAAGGCCAATCAATCCACACATGGAACCTCTCATGAGGAAGGAATTGAATAAGTTGATTGAGTCAAGAATCATATTCCCAATCAAGCATTCTAGTTGGGTTACCAACTTAGTTCTAGTCAAAAAGAAGAGTGGAGAGATCAGATTGTGTGTTGACTTCAGAGACTCTAATAGAGCATCTCTCAAGGACCATTACCCATTCCCTTCTATGGAGAAAATTTTGCAAGTTGTGGCTGGCTCCGAGAGGTTTTCACTACTTGATGGCTACTCGGGCTACAATCATATTATGGTGAAGGAAGAAGATCAGTTCAAGACAACCTTCACAACCAAATGGGGAACTTATGCATATAGGAAAATGCCATTTGGGTTGTCCAACGCTGGAGCTACCTTCCAAAGAGCAATGGACATGGCGTTCAAAGGTTTGATTAACAACGTGGTGCTGATATACCTTGATGATATCATTGTTTTTTCAAAGAATGCAACAGACCACCTCTCTCATTTGAGACAAGTCTTCCAAAGGTGCAGGAGATTTGGAGTGTCTTTGAATCCTAAGAAGTGTATCTTCCTAGCACATGAAGGAAAGCTCCTTGGCCATATTGTCTCCAAAGAAGGATTAGTAATTGATCCAGAGAGGGTTGAAGCCATAAGAGCACTACCATTGCCAAGCCACAAGAAGGCCCTTCAGAGTTTCTTGGGGAGAATAAACTTTGTTCGGAGGTTTGTCCCAGATTTTGCAGCCCTTGTCAAACCTATCACCAAAATGTTAAAGAAAAGCATGGCTTTCAAGTGGACAGCAGAAGGCAAGGAGAGTTTTGAAGCAATCAAAGAAGCCATCTCCCAAGCACCAACTCTCATCAACCCGGATTTCTCCAAGGATTTCATCCTCTATGCATTTGGAGGTAATGATACTATTTCTGCCATTTTGGTACAGCAGAACAAGGACAATGATGAGCAGCCAATTACTTTCTTCAACCAAAGCCTAGATGACTATGAGGTGAGATATTATTTTATTGAGAAGCATGTACTTGCAGTAATCAGAAGCTTGAAGAAATTCAAGCATCTAGTCTCAAACAACAAGGTTCAGTTGTTGGTCTCTCATGCGGGAGTAAAGGACTTCCTCCTCAACAAGGATTTGAATGAGAAAAGGGCAGGTTGGATCACTCGTGTCATGGAGTATGACATTGAGATCAAGGTCACCAAGCTGGTAAGAGGAAAAGGATTGTGTGAGCAGCTGATTCTAGGCAAGCAAAAAGGAGTATACAATAAAGAAGATGTTGTTTTGACAATTCAAGACAGCCATGTGCAAGGTAGCACTCAAAAAGAGGATAATGTTTTCCCACTCCTTACTAGACCCAAGGTATAATGCACTTCCTAAGCACAAGCCTATGCCTCCAGAGATGAATAAAACCCAAAGAAGACACTTGATTGCGGGTTGTCCCATATGCCATAGTAGACGGTGTTTTGTTCAAGAAAGATGTGAATGGAGTCTGCTTGAGGTGCATTAGCACAAATCAGATTCATAGGGTGTTGGAAGAGTTCCATGGTGGACCAGTTGGTGGTCATTTTGCACCAAGAGTGACACTCTAAAAATCATGAAGGCTGGTTATTATTGGCCCAAGATTTTGGTGATTGCTTTGCGTGGATCAAAAGGTGCAAGAATTGTGCATTCTTCACGAGTAAAGAGAGGCTTGTTTCCCTTCCATTGCATCAATTTCAATTGACCAGCCATTCATGCAATGGGGTTTGGACTTCATTGGACTCATTAATCCCAATTCAAGCCAAGGGCATAAGTGGATTTTGACAACCACGAGACTACTTCACCAAGTGGGTCAAGCGGTAGCACTCAAGGAAGCAAATGAGTCTAGCATCTTAGACTTCTATGAGGGGATAGTAACAGATTTGGCATACCTACTACAATAATCTCGAGATAATGCATTAGCATTCATTGGATCCAAGGTGACCGAGTGGGCTGTCAAGAGCGGGATCTACCTAAGTACTTCATCAAACTACTACCCTCGGGGTAATGGCAGTGAATCTACAAACAAGAAATTGTTGAGGATCATTAGGAGGACTCTTGATGAGAATCGAGAGGTATTGGCATACCAAACTAAAATCAGCCTTATGGGCTGATAGGATAACTCCCAAGAGATCCACACGGGTAACTCTCCATTCGGGCTTTTTATTGAAGAGAGGCAATCTTGCCCATGTCACTTGAGTTTCCAACATTGGAACTCATGAAGCGATTAGAGTTCTTTAGAGTTTGGGCCCATGGAGGTGAGATATGCAGAGTTGATGGAGCTCTAAGAGATCACGGATCGAGACATCCCAAGCAATGGAGAAGGATCAAGCTTTGATCAAGAAGACCTTTGATAGGAAGGCCAAGAGTAGATCTTTTCAAGTTGGATATCTAGTGTTAAAATGGGATGCGAGATAGAGAAAAACCGGGAAGGTATTCAAAATTTGATGCCATTTGGAGTGGCCCATACATGGTCACAAAGTGTAAGGACAGCAATGCCTTCTAATTGTCTTCATTAGATGGCAAATAACTACTGATTCCAATCAATGGAATCTATCTAAAGCATTGCTACTAAAGGGAAATTCTCCACCTTGTAAATATTAGCTTAGGTTTTCATTCCTCCAAGTGCTTGTGCACATTGTTTTGTTGTAGGTTGTTTTGCTTTCCCTAAGTGCTTTGGCACAGGTTTGCTGTCCCTGGAGATGTTTTGTAGTCCTTGCTTCCATCAGGTGATATTCCATCTTCCTCCTTGCAACATTCTAAGTTAGTTGGGATTCCAAACAGAAAATTTTATGACTCCATGCCCAATGGGCTACTTGAACAGTAACCTGGTATCTTCATCTATCAGGCAGATGACCCCTCTGAGTCGCCAAAATTGTTATCCAAAATGTGCCCCTGCTCATTTTGTGGCTAACTCCTTGTGTTCTTACCTCTCTTGTGCCTCAGTCTCCATTTTTTATTTTTAGGCACTCAAACCTTCTAGAAATGGCACCATTGGATAGAGCTCTCTCTCATCTTTCCAGAAAGGTAAAGTTTTCCTCCTAACTCCTCATATTTTTCAAGTTATGGCTCGGCGGAGTTTTTGTGGGAAATTTTCCCTTAGGAGGCCCGCGGCCAATAGGAAGCTGCCACGTGGCACCTGGAGTGGCGGAGCGTGGGGAAAATTTGAAAATTTTTCCAAAGACCAAACGGGTAAAAATTCAAACTTTTTCCCGTTGATCCGATTTTGGCCTGTTTTTGCCCTAAATTTTCAAATCACCATATCTTTCGATCCAAAGCTCAGATTTTCATGTTCTTTATATCAATGGAAAGCTGGTGAAATTCTCTACATGATTCCAAGGTCAATTTTGCATTTTGGTTCATTTTGGAGAGATAAAATCAAGAAACCTCTCGGCATGTGGTAATGGCCAGAAATGACGTTTCAACAACCAGTTTTAATGCAAAATGGGTCGCATTCTTCTTCAGCATGGCCAAAAATGTCAGGGCATGGGTTTGTAAGGATGCCCATGCTATTTTAATGCATCTTCATTCAATGGGGAATGGATCCCACGTTTTTACACATTTTCTCTCTCTTGGGCTCGACCCATGCGTTGTAAAAGCCAGATTTGGCTCATTTTTGTGGGTTGAACATTTTTTTGGGACAGCAAGCTTCTTCTTTCACCTTCAACAAGTGATTTTTGCAAGTATCAGACCTTCTTCATGATTGTAATAGGTTTCTACCTCTTTGATGTTACAAATGCAAGGATTTTGACAGTGAAAAATGACAGTGCAGACTCTGTGATCAATTTTCAATCCTTTGTTTGTATTGTCTTGCTTCATTTCGGACCTCTAATTACATCTTATCAGCCTATGTATGATGTTTCATGTTGCATTTTTATGAAAATTGTGTCAATTTTCATGAACAAGAAGTGTTCACCACTCCTTTGGTGTATCACCTATTAGTTTAGTTTCAATTTTACACTTTCTATCTCTGTCTCCTTGGAATTTAGAGTAGGATTAGGTTTCAAACCTCTACTGATTGTGCAAATAACAGATCGATCGGAGGAGTTTGAGGAACCAGCCTCTAATCTAGAGATTCCTCTCTCATTTTACAAGTCTCACACTTGGAGAGAGGTTTAATGTTGTGCAATCTGCTGGATGCACCGAAACGTCAACTTAGAAACACGATTTACATCCGGGGTGTTGCTGATTTGCAACAACAGAACCATCCATGTAATCTAGGTAAAAAGAGTTCTCACCAACAAAATGTCTAATTTTTAAAGGACCAAGCTAAAGGGAATCAAATTTACCATGGCTGCCTTGAGGTTCATGCCTTTTGTCCTAAAGAATAACATTGTCTCCCACTTGAAAAGTTCTGGGTTTAGTCTTTTTGTCAAACAAAACTTTTACCTTGAGTTGATGAGCTGATATTCTATCAACCACTTGTAATTTGTCTTCATTCAACTTCTAGAGGTACATAATTCTTTTTTCCAATGAATTGGTAAATTTGGCATCCTCAATGGCCTTCATCAAATGCAAGGTTGGCAATTCCAATGTCATTGGCAGCTAAGCTTCAACTCCATATACCACTTGAAAAGGAGACATTCCAATGGCTCTCTTAGGTGTAATCCTATCTTCCCATAAAGCATCATATAGTTTCTTATGCCAATTCCTCTGAGAGTCATTAACAAGCTTCCGAAAAATGGTGACCAAGTTCTTGTTAGTTGATTATGCTTTTCCATTCCCTTGGGGATAGTAATCTGAAGAGTGTACAAGGTAAATACCATATCCATAGCAGAAATCCATCATCTCAGCATAAGAAAAATTGAAGCATTTTCAGTGACGATCTTGTTTGGTATCCCAAACCTTATTAATATGTGCTCCTTGATGAAGTTGCATACTACTTCAGAAGTAGTACTTTTAACCGGAATGGCTTCCACCCACTTGGTGAAATAATCAGTGGTAGTCAAAACATGAGTATTCCCTGCACTTGAAGGTGGATTGAGTGTCCCAATGAAGTCTTAACCCCATTGTTGAAAATGTTCCTCTATTACCACTGGTTTGAGAGGTAAAGTAGGCAATTTTGGTCTTGCAAAAAAGGTTTGACATGCTTCACACTTTCCTACCCACTTTGATGCATCTTTGAATAAGGTGGGCCAATAATACTCGACCAGAGGATTTTTTGAGCCGTGATAGCAGAAGAGAAATGACCTCAACAGGCCTGGTCATGAAAGGATGAGAACAATTTATTTTTCTACTCTTTGTCAACACATTTCAAAAACCTTCCATCTATGCCATGTTTGAACAATGCATTTTCCCACAACACATATTACGCAGACCTTAATTTGATGGCTCTCTTATCCTTGGAACTCAAATGGGATGGACATTCTCCATAAGTAAGAAAGTGTGCAATGCTAGCATACCATTCATCAGTTGAGCTGAGGAAAAGAACAACAGGGATATCAACTTCCTCCTTAGACAATTTGACATTAGCTCCTTCAACAATGAGTTCACATAAGCCCTTTCCTCGAACCAGCTTGGTGGGTTTGATTTCAAGATCATACTCCTGAACTTTGGCTACCCAATTTCCTCTCTTGGTTCCAAATTATTGTTGTGTAAGAATGGATTTAATAGTTGTATCAAGAACAAGCACAATAGAATGAGAGTTGAGGATGTAAAAATGAAATTGCTTCACATCTTTGACCACTGCAAAAGCATGTTTCTCCATCATGGTGTACTTCAGCTCATGGGATTTCAAAATATAACTTATGAATGCTATGGGGAGTTCATGACCTTCAGCATTCTCTTGGGTTAACACAATAGATAGAGTACTTTCAGTAGCATAGCAATAGATAATTAAGTCCTTCATGTAATCAGGGCATGCCAAGATTGGAGTCTTTTCTATAGCTCTCTTGATGTCTTCAAATGTAACTTTTCCTTTAGAGGACCAACCAAAATTCTTCTTCCCTTTCATCATGTGGGATATGTTCAAAGTAAGTTTAGAAAAATCAGGTATGAATCTTCTTAAGAAGTTGATCTTTCCAAAGAAAGAGTGCACACCCTTCTTACTTATGGGGAGAGGGATCTACTAAATCATCTGGACTCTTTCTGGATCAATCTTGAGTCCCTCCTTAGAGACAATGTGTCCCAATAATTTTCCCTTGGTGACACAAAAGACATATTTCTTGGGATTCAAGGAGATGCCATGCTCTCTACACTTTTGGAGGATAGTTTTAAGGTGTTGTAAATGATCAGCTCTAGTTTTTGAAAACATAGTCAGATCATCAAGGTATACAACTATGAATTTTCCCTTGAGCGCAAAGGCCAAGTCCATTTCCCTTTGAAAGGTGGCACCAACATTGATGAGGAAAAAGGAATTCTCCTATAAGAAAAAGTTCCCTAAGGAGTGGTAAAGGTAGTCTTATGTTGATCCACAACACTTAATTCTACTTGATTATATCCAGAGAATCCATCAAGCATGGACAAAATTTCTGAACCTGTAATGTGACATGGAACACTTGATCCATTACAGGGAGAGGGTAATTATCCTTCAAATAGGCTTGATTCAGATTCCTAAAATCAACACAAATCTGAATCTCACCATTCTTCTTCCTGACAGGCACAATATTAGCAATCCACATTGAATGGTGAATGGGGAAAATGATCTTAACATTTAATAAATTTTGAATCTCTTAAAGGATTATATCAACAATTTTAGGGTTACGTTGCCTCTACTTTTACCAAAAGGGCTTGATCCCAGGTTTTAGAGGAATGAAATGTTACATCTATTTTGGTGAAAAGCCTTGAGATCATCATAAGAATATGCAAGAACATCAACATACCTTTTCGATAGATTCACTTGCTTTCTCCCTCTCTCGTCGTGTGTAGCACTTTCCAATGTTTACTAGAATGGGTTCATTAAGACTCCTAATGTTTATTTTTTCATAGTCAGCAGATTCTTGAGCTCCTTTGGAAGTTTTGGACTTGATGTACCTATCATGTTTATTAAATAACTCCTCCAAACTTACCAGCCCTTTAGGTATCTTATTACCTTATGCAGCCATCATGATCCATTTATTCTTTGTTATCTTCTTCATTTGGGGGTACACACTCTCTAGGAAGATTCCCACTTCCTTCAAAGTACAACTGATCAAAATTATATCTAAGTTAAAGGAAGGAAAGAAAGTTCTAATCATCATTAAAGACACTGCTAATTATTTGCGTTGTCGAGCACTGCTGGGCCTATGAATCATCTCAATGGTGAATTTATCTTGGGAGAAATTTGGATGAGGGATCGGTAGAGACCCCGAGATAGAAAAGGAATCATCCCTGGTGTTTCTTTCCCTTGGCATGGATTCAATTGAAAAGGTATCAAGGAACTCAATGGAATCCAAAACCATATTCCTATAATGTTTCAATCTTTATTCTTGATTGAAAAAATCTCGACTTTGTTTTACAATAAGATCTGCATCTCCATGAGCAAGGAGATTCTTGATCTCCATCTCTTTTTCCATGCTTAAACCGAGGATGAGAGCCTCATACTCAGCTGTATTATTTGCATTTTCTAATTAGAGCTTGAAGGAGAAAGGATGAATTTTCCCTTCAGGAGAAATAAGCACCACACCAGCTCCAGAACTAGTTGAGGAGTAGCTCCCATCAAATTCCAAAATCCAAATGCCATTAGGATCAAGAAGCACTTCCTTAGGGTGGTTGGCCTAATCTTGTGACATGATCATGTAGTTACCATGACCAATGTCCTCATAAAGTATTTGTGCCTTTGGGTCATCTGTTTTTTGCACGATATATTTAGTTTGTTTCTCAAGCAGTAGCTTCTTCATTTTCCCATTCATTGGAATAAGAGCATGTGACCAATCCATCATGATTTCTCCTCCAACATATTTGCAAAAAAATTCTACTCAGTAGCATGCCATAGGAAGGGGGAATATCAGCTACCAAAATGGTGGCTAAAACTCTCTTCTCTAGCAAAGCAACAAAGGCTACTTGTGCATCCTTGATCCTTCCAACCAATGGCACTTCTCTACTTTCCATTAAGTAACATGAACCAAAAGTGTGGGTTAGGGTTAAGCCTAGGGCATGAGCTACCTTAGTAGGCATCACATTATCTAAAGCACTAGAATCAATAACACAATTACAAAGTTTGTGGCCAACTATGAGGAGAGTGACATAAAATGGTTTTATCTTTTCATCGGATGAAGTGATTGCTGGAAAAAGGCTTGGTTAAGATGAAGGAGAAGGAGTGGGAAAGAGACCTTTAGAACTATGGGATGAAGGCTTAGATTTGGAGTTTACAAATTCTACCATCTTAGCAAAGGCCTTGGGATGGGTTTGGTAGAATTTGGATTTGAGATTTGGATCTTAGTTTTCTTGAGATGGTCAATAATGTCAAAAGAACTAGAGGTAGATGGAACATCATTGATAAGAGTAGATGAAACTTTTAACTTATCAAATCTATCATTTGAAGGAAAAGAAGTTTTAGGAGTAGAAACAGAAGAGGAAGGAACAACAAAACTTTCCTTGGATGTGGAAGAAGTTGGAATAGGAGCTCCTCTCCTTGTAATCATTGGAATGATCGTAGGACGCTCCTTAGATATTTTAGCAGGCTGCACCACTTTATCCTTCTTCTTAGATTGCTCACGATTCATTACATCATATGATTCATTGTTCATCTCTGCAACTCTTTCTTCATAATCATCCTCTTCATCTATACCTTCAGTGGTGAGAAATTGGACATGAGATCCACTCAACTCTTCTAATTCTTCATCAGCTTCTTCTTCATGTTCTTTATAGATTTCATCCTCCTCCTCATCATCAGGCTCCTAGCACTTCACATGTTGCATTGACTGGAAATTTAATAGGTGGGCCTTCAATCGCAATTCTAGTTTGAGTAGAGGGAAACCAATTCCTGGGATGAAAGTTATTCCTAGGAACATCCTTATAAGGAGCATGTTGGGCAAACTACTTCTTGAGAGCAATAAGATCATTAGCAAGTTTCTGTACCAACTGATCTGTGTTAGCTCCAGGAGAAGATGTGGAAGAAGGAGATGCTTTGGATTTAGATGATTCTCTCCTTAGCTTTCCAGACATGATCAGATCATCTTCAACACTAACAAAAAATCTCTGGTCAGCATCTAAAGTGGCAAGATTATCTCTTCTAAGTGCATAGCTCACTTCAGGTAGTTGGGAATTAAGGAAGAAACATTTCTAAATTTGATCCACAGGGCATGTGTTTTGTGGGATCTTGTTAACCAACCTATTGAATTTGGCCACAAATTCCCTCATGGGCTTGTGTGACTCTTTCTTGATTTGAGAAATTTGGGCCAAGAGGGCATTTACATCCTCAATAAGTTTGAAATCTGCTCAAACTAGGTCATCATGGTGTTCCAATTGGTGATGGATCCAACAGGGAGATGGTAAAACCAATCAGTAGCATTATCTTGCAATGTCTCCACAAAAAGTATAATGGAGATATCCTCATGTTCAACTCGAGAACACCACAAGCAACAATTAAGGCCACAATATGTTCATCTGGATGAACCTTCCCATCACCTTTGAATTTAGGGAAATTCTTTCTATTGCCTCTAGGAAATTCATGGAATGGCTAGGGAAGAGCAAGAGGCCCAACCCTTTGGCCCCAAGGTAGAGGAGTTATCATCCTTGGAAAGATTGTTTAGAGAGGAACTGAAACACCAACAAAAATCAAAGCATGCAAATTAGGACTGATTTGATCTTGAGGGATGTCACTTCAAGAATTTTTTCTCTAGCAGGAGGAGTGCTTGCAAACCTTGTTCCTCTTCTTTTTCTTGATGAAGGGAGAGAGAAACCTTGATGATCCAAAAGATGGAAATGAGGGTCTTCTTCCCCAAGGGTTCTTCTACCCTGAGTGTATCTTGAAGTTTCTAAATCAAAGATGATCAAGAAGTTTTTATTCAAAAACTGGAATCCATTTGCAATGAATTCCCCAATGGAGTCACCAAAAATTGTTGGGTTTCAAAATGAAACATGGATTGAAACCACAATCAGGGGGAAAAAATACCTCCTCTTTAATGGGAGAGGTTCCCTTATTGAAAGATGAAAAAACAAATATACACATCTACAACTATCAATGTTTGGACCCTAGTATCCTCGAGTGTTTTCATACTCAAAAGATTACCAATCAAAAGGAATGGAAGAATAAAGAGATGGGATAAGGAAGAAAACAACAATTCTTTTGGGAAATATAGATAGCAGAGTATCTCCCTACTCACATTGAACCAAGAAAATAGATAAAAGGATCAATTACTTCACCACTGATGTAAATTTGTAGACACAAAGTTCTAAAGATTACACAGACTAGAACACAAATTTTCTATTGAATGCAAAACAAATGATCCCTTGAATCAAGCAAGGAGAGAGAAAGATATAACAGAGGAAAATGAGAAAGAAACACGTATTGAATTACTTCCAAATTTATAATGTTCCCATAAAAACCAAAATCCTCTTTTCTGTGGCCAAAACCATGTTCTTATAACAATTTGTATACATCCATACTTTGTCCCCAAGAAAAGAATATTCGAAAGGAATCATGTTTATTGCATATTTGATTTCAGAAAGTGACATGAAACAAACACACTCATGAAAACCTAAGGTTCAAAAAGGTGAATATTTCGTCATTTTGAGCATGATTATTTTAGCAGGGGGCATCTCATGATTTTCTCCTTCATGCGATCCTGCCATTTCCATCTTTTAACCACTTTCATAGCACACACAAGTGATTGATGGTAAGTTTTCTCCTTTTATTGCGTATGCCCGATAAAATCCATTTTTACGATGATCAAACTTTACATCCCTTCAAAGTTATCAATTTGTCTCCATAATAAACCAAAAATGTACCTCATGGAGAAATGACAAGAATATAGAGAAAAAGAATGAAGAATGGTCATTTTTGCATTTTGTAGAGCTCTAGTTCGTTAACGGAGTTAAAAACCAGATGAGTGCATTTGGCTATCTTTTCCCCCTTTTACCTTCAAATTTGGACCATACACCGACAAGATCCAAGCAACGATGGCCCCTGGGGGAGAAATCTACATTTCCTAACATTTGGGAGAAAAAGCGTGATTTCTCATTTTTCTCCACCCCTTGCAGCTCTGCTAAAGGCCAGACACATGGCACCATTTCAGTGACTGAGGAAATGTGGTTTAAATATGCCATTTAAACTCTTTTTAACAAATATCTCAAATCCTCAAAAACCCCCACCAGCCTGCTTTGACTTTTTAATGTGAACATGTGGCACACCATGATTGGAAAAAGGGGTCGCGGCTCAATTTGCAACATTTTAATCATTTGGTGAAAAAAATCTTAAATTTTTAATTTCCCCCATAGGACCATTGTTTCGATTTCATCCTTCAAGGCGTGGCATTGCCTTACTGGGTGCGGGAATTTGCTTAATTTTTATACTTTATCTTTTTTGAAAAGGGGAAAATCCCAACTTTTCCCCGAAAGTCTGTGTCCCGCCGTTGAATTTTCAATGTAGTCCATGTGTCCCTTTTTAATTTTTGTGGGCCTTTAGAAATTTTCCATTTCACATGGGCGAGGCCATGGGTCATTTTAGAACTTTTCACCCTTTGTGGAAACAAGGCTTAAATTCCTAAAGTCCTCCATCGGTCCACCACATGACACATATGGCGAAAAATGGTCACATGTCCCTTTCGATTCTTTAACTCCTAGCATCACACCGATTAATTGACTGTGGGGATGTGCTTCACTTTTTATCTGTATTTGAAAGGGAAAAATTCCAACCTTTCCCACGAAATTCCATGCTGTACCATTGAATTTTCAACGTGAACACGTGTCTCCTTCTAGTTGACTGCGGGCTTTAACTCAGAATTTAGACTTTAGCATGGGCGGGGCCACGGATCATTTTATAACTTTTCACCATTTTTCCGTAATGCCTTAGAGAATAAAATGGATCCACTACCCCAAACTTCTACCAAAACTGCTCCAGCCAATTAGGGACCCGTGGGGATGCGGGGCAAATCTGACATTTTTTCCAAAATTGCCAAAAGTGATAATTTTAAAAAGGAACCTATCCATTGCATCGATGAGAAACAAACTCGTAGCGTCACCTTTCCGAGTAATAATTTGATGGGGAAAAAAATGTAGGAAGTTATAGGAAATGGGAAAACACCATTTTTGTTCCTAATGAAGAATATCTTTCTCTGCAAAAGGTTAAAAATGAAAGATGCAAGGTCCCACGAATTCCAAACACATAAAAGGATAACTAAAATCATTTCCCATCAATTGAAAATAGGTAAAACATTTAACGACGACAAGATGAGGAAATTTTGATTAAAACATCATGGGAAATGAAAACGAGCATCTGAGGAGTTTAAAACATGAATTTCTTCTATGGCGGGGCTCAATTTTCATGAAAATATATTCGAAAGGGTGGGAAAATTGATAGGACAACACACTAACAATAACCTTTAACCCTATTTAGGAAATATCACCATTCTTTAGAAGTGACAATTCATGAGATTTAAATTGTGATGCATTGATTATATTTTCCCGGGGTCCCCTTTCAAATTTGTGCAAAGAAGGATATCTTCAATCTCCTTCACCGAAAAAGGTTACAAAATGGGTCCTCTCACCTGGTGAAATGCACTGACCTAAAGCGGTGAGGATAAATCAAATCCTTAATGAAGGTGCTATATATTTCTCTGATGCCCAAGTGAGAAGGAGTCAGACGAATCTCCTCCCTGGCTACAAAAATGACTCATAATAAGATTTGTCTATCTCTCAATGTCTTGCTAAATCTATGATGTTGCTTGGTTTCCAAGGGAGAATCAATTTGGATATCGACACCAGAATGGTGTCGTTGTTGGGACTATTTGAGCTCTGGGATCTACTTGTGTGATAGCACTAGAATGACACCAGATTCTTTGGGGATCTTATTTGCGTTTCTTAGGATTATTTGATCTCTGAGATTTATTTGTGTGGCAACAACACCAGAATGGCGCCATTGCGGGGACATGAAGTTGTGTGCAAAGTTTGAACACCATCAACAATGCCTATAGACCCTAGTAAATGCTTCTTATAAATTTTAAAGTGTAAATACATTTTGAAACGTCATCCTATGTCCAGATTTGTAAGAATCGAGCAAATTTTCTGCATGCAATATTTATGGTTTCCGTTGGTTTTGCACTAAGTTTACATCATCAATGTTAAATATGGGTAAAGGAAGGTCAGATCTATGAATCTTTGCATGAATTTAGTGTTGACAAACATTTGATAGACCAATTTTAGTGCATTTGCACAACTAAGGTGAAAATCCTTAGTGGCAACTCCATGTTGAATGAATTTTTGATAAATGTCAGTGTCTTAACCTCTGTCAATTGTAATTTATCACTAATCTTTACAAAGCTAGAAGGAAGAAGATATTTCTTTGCTAGAGACCCTACCAGAAATATGTTTCAGAGCTGGGAAAGACAAATTCAGAAGGAAGAATAATCTGGAAAGTTGTTGGAGATCAGAAATCAAGAAAAGAGTTATCAATTATGGAAACTAATCAACCTGTCATTGAAGATTTTCATACTTCCTCAAGTGCTTCTGAATCAGGTAGTCTTTTTGTAAATCTGAATTCTCCATCTAGAGAGGGGCCTTCTTTTGTATTTGAAAAATTTGCATCTCATTTTGTCCCTGTGTTCTCCAAAGCTGATAGGATCTTCCAAGAAACAAAGTTTTTAGAGAACATTCATTCTAATAATTGCATTCCTATGCCCCACAGACCCCTCACACCTTATCATTTTGTTTCTCCTATAAGATCACCTCCCCAAAATAATATGGCCCAGCCCCCACCCAGACCCCCGTTTGTTGTGAACACTTTCGGGCGTATGGATTTCAGAGGTATGGATGGATATCTAAATGTTGTGCCCCAAGATGTTAGAAATAGACTACCTAAATTTCAAGGAAATAATGCCATTACTGGGGATCAGAACTTAAAGCTTTTTGTCAATATGATGGAAGAATTTGAGATTGAATTTGAGGATGTGTACATAAAATTGTTTATTCATACTCTAGAGGAGGATGCATGGGACTGGTATAAATCTTTTCCAGACAACTCCATTGGTTCATGGACATAAATGAAAAATACTTTTAGATTGCAATATGGAGATACAACAGGATGGGTAAGTGCACCAAGTTGGGGGGGCCAAAAGGGGTCTTAAGTGGACGCATTTTCCGAAAAACAAAACTTCAACTTGTACGAGTTTTTGAAATAGTTACACTCAAAATTGGAAGATATTGTAGAAATATGAATTGTAGAATTTTGAGTCTAGTTTCTAAGCTACTAAATTTTATTGAAAACGGATAAGTTTAAGTGGGTCAAACAACTGAAATAACAACAAATACTCTGTTTTTGTTAAAAAACAAAATAGAGTGACTTTCTTGCCCCCACCATTTTTGAGCACCATTTAGTATTTTTGTAAACCCTTTGGTAGAAAGATAGATAGGAGAATCTAGTTTGGGCTCCATTTTTTAAAAGATTTTTTTAGCGAATTTTTTTATTTATGATTTTTCTAGTACAAAAATTTTATGTTTTGAAAAATAATGGAACTCGACTGTGCCCCCATAACTACCTCAAAAAATATCGAAAATTAGTTTTTTTTTAATATGTATAGAATTATGCCTAGTTTGGGCTAGTATAATTTTTTAAAATTTCGATCACCCAAAAAAAAGATACACAATGAAAGATAGACATATTTACACTTCAAAAAAAGCTATAAAAAGGCATAGTTAGAAAATAAATAATATGGAAAGATTATATTATTAGTGAGAAAATTTGAAAACTTATATTTTTAGAAAAAACAAACTCTTCTCTACATCGTGGTATAATTTTTTAAAATGGATCGATTTTTTTATTTTGATTTATCATAGAGGAAGTGGCATTTTACATTTTCTTGCAAAACCACGTTGTTTGTTGTGTTTGTACAGGTCCATGCCTCAGGCTTGGGGATCCAAACTAGATTCCAAGCCTTTAGGCATGGCTTGGGAAAAGTGAAAACGCAAAACACGTACGCATTACATAATGCGTACGCATTTTTCTTTGTTTTATATATTGTATTTGATTTCCCTTTCATCTCTTTCACGGGAATTTGCATGACCATTTTTTTGTCTACAATTTTCTCTACATTCTATAACGATTTTTTAGTAGTCCATTTTGTCCCCTACCCCACTAGTTGATTATTTCTAATCATTGGCGATAAACATCGAGCTAAGGACAAGAGGAAAGTCAAGAACAAGACACTGAAACAATTGGAAGAGAACATAATAAAGAAATTTAAGAGAATGCAAAAACTTCAAGCAGGAAATGTACATTTGCTATATCAAATGTAGCTAATATATTAGAAAATGGGGATGAAATACATAATGAAAATGTAGAGAATAATGATTTTGCAATGAATAATGATATTGAATTGAATGATAATGTTGGTATGGATGAAGAAATTGATATGAATCCAATTGTTGAACCCTTACCTAAGAATCCAAATGTTAACCCCGAAATTTGTATGAAAACACTAAATGAAGAAAGTAACCTTGTAAATGAATCTTCACCTCTAAGAAAACCTCCTTCCATTTTGTGAAGAAAACCAATTCACTTAATTGAAATTGATGAAAACATTATAAAATCAATGCCTAACAAAATATCTTAAAGAAATGTGAGAAGAAAAGCTAGTGGAATTTGGGATAATTACTTTGAGAATTTAAATGACACACAAAGATGTCAATTATTTGTTTCATTGATGAAATTAATTAAGATGAGACCTATAATGAAAACCCTAGGGTTAAGAACATCTAATGTTGTTGATCACAATGTGTTAATTGTTTAAAACATACATAAAGCATACCAAATTGTAGGTGGCAAAAGACGCACCAAAGATAGTAATGCTACATGACATGCACTTACTAATTGTATAGTAAGTGATAAAATAGTTAATAAACGCTTGATTAGAAAAATAAACAAAGTGCTTTGAAGCTAAAAAAACACTAATGAAAGAAATAGAGAGACGTAAACATCTTGAGTTAGTTAATAAGACTAACTATTGGGATTTCTCTAGCAGAATTCCATGAAAAGACAAGAATACATCTAATATTCTAAAAGAATTAATTGTAAAATTTTGGAATGAGAACACAAGGGTGTCATTGAATAGAAGAGATATAGTAAAAATAAGAATAGGTTCTCGTAATCGTGAATCGTGTGCAAAACATTTCTTAGATATGAATCAAACATAATTTTCTCTAAGTTTAAGAATGAAAATACACAAATTAACATTAGCCAAAGATTCTTTGAAATGAGCAAACCCTTTTATGTGAAAATCAATCACTCACATACCACTTGTTGCAGGCATCATGTTGAATTTTCAATGCATTATGATGTTTTTGTCAAATACGTCGTGTTTTACATACTGACATCATGTTGTAGGAGTGTGGAATAAATTCCCACAAAAATCTTCAAGGGAATTTATTCTGACAATATTTTGTGAAAAATCAACAAGACAATTTTTTATAACAAAGCATGTTTGGATGGAACATGCAATGTATGCGGTGGCTTGCCAAATCTGAAAAGTTGTATCCATGAGGAGAGTACATATTCAATAGGAAAAGAATTGGTTGATTTCACCAAATATAAATCGATGGCATATCAATTAAAAGATGGAAAATAATCTAAGAGGTGTGAGCTTGTTAGAAAACAATTACCTGTATCAAAATATATGGTCAAATTCAGAGAGGAAATTGTTTATGAGTATGCAAGGCACACACATAGAGCTCGATGGTTGGATGAACAATTCAAGTTAAGAAAGGACACATTCCCACTTGGTACTATTGTTTCAGTAGTTGAATTCATAGAGAATTACACATTGCAGCCACAAATGGAGGTTTAGTCTCAATATTATAACTCAGTGCAAGTTTCTATTTTTGTGCATATAACATTCATGCACTCTCCTGAAAGCACTGAGAAAGATCAAAAATATTAAGAGAGTATCATTTCTACATCAGTGATGATCGGACACATTCTACAGAATATGTACAAGGGTGTTTCCAGGTGTTTTATGTGAACTTGAATGAGAGGAACATTAGTTTCGATCAATATTACATTTGGTCGGATAACTTCACATCACAATTCAAGAATGCACAAATGTTTTATTGGCTAAGAAGGATGCACAAAGAAACAAATGTACAACATATCTAGATTTTTATTGAGGTAGGGCATGGAAAAGGAGAGCATGATGGTGTAGGAGCATGTGTGAAAAGAGCACTTGCAAGAGAAGAGTTAAAGTTCAAGGATGGTGCTAAATTTATAGATGTAAAAAAATTGTCGATTGGTGTGTCAAGAATATGGGCCATGAATCTCAAGAGAGATCAACGTTGCGTAGATATTTTTGGTTTATAGAGGAACAACATCTGGCAAACTTTGAAGATTGTATGATAGTTACAGGATCAAGTGATATGCACTCATTTCGTAGTTCAGATGCAAATGCTTGGACTATTTATACTAGGTGCATGACATGTTTTTGTATATCATGCATTGATTTTACGTGGAATGAATGTGAGTCATAACATTGGGTGGATGAATGGAATTGTAGACCTCTAATACCACTCAACACACATCAAGTTCTATGTGCATTACAACTTCCATGGTCTTCAGATCAAATGACAACATCACTTGACTTTGACCAAGTCTCTGATGTAGTGCAACAAGGTACATACATATATGCACATGCCATGTTTTAAATTTATAAATTATTAAATGGTCAACTCTTAATATATTTATAAATTGACTAAATAATTATACTTTTGATACATATGACACAATTTTGTAGTTATTGTGACAAAATTTAACGAAGAGGGAACAAACTACTTCTTGTCTCGTTGTGTAGAGGGGAAAAAATTTGACTTCCATCAGTCATTGATGGTGAAGACCTTGAGTATCCCACTGGATCAGTGGTAGTCAATAGAACTTGGCTTCGATGATATTCTATCAAAAAATCAAACATTTGGTTGTTTGAAGACTATGAAGTACATTGGAAGATACCTAACTATTCACATTTGGTCCTTGTAACAAATATTAAATTGATCAAATATCGAGGTCGGCCATCAAACAAAAATCTATGGAAGGTTCGTGAATCAGATCATGAAGCAATTCTTGCTACTGTCAAGAATAGAGTTGATCCTTACGGTTCATTGGATTGAATTTGAAAAAGTTTTGTTCTTCATTAATTTAATTTGAATATTTACTTAAATGATTTTGTTTAAATCTTGTATGATTTAAAATTCTATTTTATTGCTCAATTAACATGTTTATGTAGGTTAGTGGTTCCAAAAAAAGCTTCCACCTTCACGTGGTTGTACTTATCGGTAGAGAATTTATTATTCTCTAAGCCAAGGGAAGCTATGAGAAATTAAATATTAGAAAGGAACAAAAAATATAAATTCTCATTTCACCACCTATATTGTAAAAATATCTTATTAAAATTCTCATTTCACCACCTATATTGTATGAACCACCTATATTATTAAGGTGATTGGCAATGGACAACCTCACACTGACTCATTATGAATGAAGATGGAGAAAACCGTGAGAGGATTTTGTAGAGGGCCCCAACGTGGAGGTCTCATATCTAATGAGACGTCTCTAGGTGCCATAGAGTCTAAGAAATCAAGTGTCAAAGATATGGCATGTTTTGGCCTCAGGGCTCTTAAGGGACTATGCTCGGACGAGGTAGCCCGAAAGCACGAGGAGCATAGGGAACTAAAATGAATCCTCCATTAGTGTTCACGAGGTCACCCTGACGTGTTGGTGTAGTTGGTTCAGTCCCATCAAGCTTTCTTTTGTAAAATACGTCTTGTAGCCCTACGACTCGAACTACACTATTTTACGCATTTACAAACAATATGACAACGAAAGAACCAAATGGATATGGGTAAAACCACGATAGGATTTCATAGAGGGACCTGACGTGGAGGTATCGATTTGATGAGACGTCTCTAGGTGCCATGGAGTTTGAGTAATCACCTGTCAAAGATATGGTGTGTTGAGGCCTCGGGGCTCTTAAGTGACTACGCTTGGATGAGGTAGCAGAAAGCACGGGAAGCATAGGGAACCAAAAAAATCCTCCACTAGTGTTCACTAGGCCACCCGATGATGTTTGTCATAGTTGGTTCACTCCAATGAGATTCCATTTGCAAACTATAGCCTTTGATCCTTGTACATGCTGACTCGAGACTACACTATTTTACACGTTTGCAAACAATAGGACAAGGAGAGAACCAGATGGAGATGGATAAAATTGTGATATAATTTCATATAGGGCCCTGATGTGGAGGTCTTAGATTTGATGAGACATCTCTAGGTGCCACGGAGTCTAAGAAATCACTCGTCGAAGATATGGCGTGTTTGAGCTTTAAGGCTCTTAAGGGACTAAGCTCGACGAGGTAGCCCGAAAGCATGGGGAACGTAGGGAAACAAAAAGAAGCCTCCACTAGTGTTCACCTAGCCACCTTGACATGTTGGTGGAGTTTGTTTGGTCCCACAAGCTTTTGTTTGTAAAGTATAGCGTCTCAGCTGTACCTTACACTGACTCAAACTGCACTATTTCACGTGTTTGCAAACAATAGGACAAGGAGAGAACCGAATGGAGATGGATAAAAAAGTGATAGGATTTTGTAGAGGGCCCTGACATAGAGGTCTCAAATTTGATGATACATCTCTAGGTGCCACGGAGTCCATGAAATCACCTGTCGAAGATATGGCGTGTTCTGGCCTCAGGGCTCTTAAGGGACTACACCTGGACGAGGTAGTCCGAAAGCATGAGGAGTGTAGGGAACCAAAACAAAGACTCCAATAGCATTCACCGTGCCACCGAGATGTGTTGGCATAGTTTTTTTGGTCCCAAGAGCTTCTGTTTGCAAAAACTAAGACATCTAACGGCCTTATACTAACTTTCAAACTACACTATTTTGCGCCTTTGCAAAAAATAGGACAGTGATGAGAGAAATGAACGAGATGGATTAAACCGTGATAGGACTTCATAGAGGGCCTCGAATTAGAGGTTTTGGATCTAAAGAGACATCTCTAGGTGTGACAGAGACTTTGAGAAATCACTTGTCAAAGATATGGCGTGTTTGGGCCTCGAGGCTCTTAAGGGACTATGGTCAACCGAGGTAGCTCGAAAGCACAGGAAGTGTAGGGAACCAAAAAAATCCTCCAATAGTGTTCACCTAGCCACCCCGATGTTTTGGTGTAGTTGGTTTGGTCCCATGAGCTTAGTTTGCAAACTATAACATCGACAAATTGACCCTACACTAACTCAGACTACACTATTTTGTGTGTTAGGAAACAATAGGACAACGAGAGAACCAAATGGATATGGATAACACCATGAGAGAATTTCATAGAGGGATTCAATGTGGAGGTCTAGGATCTAACGACGCTCTAGGTGCCATGGAGTCCAAGAAATCACGCATCGAAGATATAGCGTGTTTTGGCCTCAAGGCTCTTAAGGGACTACGCCCGGACGAGGTAGACCGAAATCACTAGAAGCATAGGGAACCAAAATGAAGACTCCACTAGCGTTCACTAGGCCACCCCAACGTGTTTGCGTAGTTGGTTTGGTCCCATGAGCTATCGTTTACAAAATACAACCTCTAGCGACCCATCACATCGACTCAGATGCACTATTTCATACGTTTGCAAACAATAGGAAAACGAGAGATCCAGATGGATATAGATAAAAATATGAGATCCTTTCCTAGAGGGATTTAACATGGAGGTCTTGGATCTGATGAGAAATCTCTAGGTGCCACGGAGTCCGAGAAATCACCCATCAAAGATATAGTGTGTTTGGCCTCAGGGCTCTTAAGGGACTACGCCGGACAAGGTAGCCCGAAAGCATGGGGAGCGTAGGGAACCAAAAAAATCCTCCACTAGTGTTCACCTAGCCACCCCAACATGTTGGCGTAGTTGGTTTGGTCCCATGAGCTTCGTTTGTGAACTACAGAGGTCGATAGCCATAAACGACTGCATTTGCACTATTTTGCGCGTTTACAAAACAATAGGACAACGAGAGAACCAAATGGAGATGGAGAAAAATGTGAGAGGATTTCGTAGAGGGCCCTAACATGGAGGTCTCAGATCTAACGATATGTCTCTATGTTTCATGGAGTCTGAGAAATCACCCATCGAAGATATGGCATGTTTGGGCCTCAGGGCTCTTGAGGGACTACGCCCAGACGAGGTAGCCCGAAAGAATGGGGAGTGTAAGGAACCAAAAAAAATCTTGCACTAGTATTCACTGGCCACTCCTACGTGTTGGTGTAGTTAGTTTGGTCTCCACAAGCTATTGTTTGCAAAATACAACCCTCTCTCGTAGCCTACACTAACTCGGACTCTAGTATTTCCGCGTTTGCAAACAATAGAACAACGAGAGAACCAAATGGAGATGGATAAAACTGCAAGATTTTTTTGTAGAAGGATTAAATATGGAGGTCTTAGATCTAACGAGACATCTCTAGGTGCACATGAGAGTCCAGAAAGTCACCCGTCGAAGATATGACGTGTTTTGGTCTTAGGGCTCTTAAGGGACTAAGATTGGACTAGGTAGCCCAAAAGCATGAGGAGTGTAGGGAACCAAAAATAAGCCTCCACTAGCATTCACCTGGCCATCCCAACATGTTGGAAGAGCTGGTTTAGTCCCATGAGCTTTTGTTTGTAAACTACAACATTTGGCAACCCTACACTGACTCAAACTGCACTATTTCATGCGTTTGCAAACAATAGGACAATGAGAGAACCGAATGGAGATGGATAAACCTATGATAGGATTTCGTAGAGGACCCCGACATGGAGGTCTCAAATCTAATAAGACATCTCTAGGTGCCACGGAGTCTGAGAAATCACCCATCGAAAATATGGCGTGTTCGGGCCTAAGGGCTCTTAAGGGACTACGCCCGGACAAGGTAGTCAGAAAGCACGGGGAGAGTAGGGAACCAAAAAAAAGACTCTACTAGTGTTCACCTGGCCACCCTGACATATTGGCATATCTGGTTTGGTCCTATGAGCTTCCATTTACAAACTACAGCGTCTGGCAGCCCTACACTGACTCAAACTCTAGTATTTCGTGCCTTTGCAAACAATAGAACAACAAGTGAACTGAATGGAGATGGAGAAAACCGTAAGAGGATTTCATAGAGGGCTGTAATGTGGAGGTATCAGATTTAACAAGAAGTCTCTAGTTGCCACGGAGTTTGAGAAATCACCTGTGAAAGATATAACATGTTTTGGCCTCAGGGCTCTTAAGGGACTACGCCTTGACGAGGTAGCCGAAAGGGACATGTAGGGAACCAAAACAAATGCTCCACTAGCATTCACCTAGAGACCCCGACGTGTTGGTGTAGTTGTTTGGTCCCCAACAAGCTTTGTTTGAAAAATACAGTCTCTGCAGCCTATACTGGCTGACTCAAACTTCAGTATTTCATGCCTTTGCAAATAATAGGATAGTGAGAGAACCGATGGAGATGAAGAAAACTGCAAGATTCTTTCATAGAAGGATTCAACATTGAGGTCTCGGATTTGATGAGACGTCTCTAGGTGCCATGGAGTCCGAGAAATCACCCGTCGAAGATATAATGTGTTTTGGCCTTAGGGATCTTAAGGGACTACTCCCGGACGAGGTAGCCCAAAAGCACGGGAGCGTAGGGAACCAAAAATATCCTCCTTTGCCATTCACCTAGCCACCCGATGTGTTGGCGTAGTTGGTTTGGTTCCACAAGCTACCGTTTGGCAAATATAGCCTCTAATATCGTCTACAATGACTCAGACTCTAGTATTTCATGCCTTTGAAAATAATAGGACATCGAGAGAACCAAATGGAGATGAAGAAAACCATGAGAGGATTTTGTAGAGGGATTGACATGTAGGTCTCGGATCTCACGAGATGTCTCTAGGTGCCACGGAGTCTGAGAAATCACCCGTCGAAGATATGGCGTGTTTTGGCCTCAGGGCTCTTAAGGGACATAGTGACATCTTCACCTAATTATTTTCTTCATGATGTTCATTGTCATCTAAAGTTGAAGACTGAAAATTTATATGGCCTTCAAATTCTTTTTGGGCACAAACAACCTTTTGTAATGTCCAAAAAAATTCATGCTCTTCATTCTCTGTTTGATTGAAGATATTCATTCTTTCAAAATGAATAGTTGGAACATTGGTGGTCTCCCTAACAAAACTAAGTTCATAGTCGACATAGTTGCATCTGTGGAAAAATCATTAAACATTGGTTGTTTCCTCCACCCGTGTTTTCTGGCTACCTCATCCGAGTGTAGTCCCTTAAGAGCCCTAAGGCCAAAACATGCCATATCTTCGATAGGTGATTTATCAGAATCCATGGCACCTAGAGACATCTCATCAAATCTAATACCTCCATGTCGGGGCCCTCTATGAAATCCTATCATGGTTTTCTCCATCTCCATTCAATTCTCTCGTTGTCCTATTGTTTATAAAGGTGCGAAATCTTTGGAGTCGAGTCATTGTATGATTGCTAGATGTTGTAGTTTACAAACAGAAGTTTGTGGGACCAAACCAACTATGTCAACACATTGGGGTGGCCAGATGGATGCTAGTGGAGTATTTTTTTGGTTCCCTATGCTCCCCATGCTTTCGGGTTACCTCGTTTGGGCATAGTCCCTTAAGAGCCCTGAGGTCAAAACATGTCATATCTTCGATGGGTGATTTCTCAAACTCCATGTCACCTAGAGATGTCTCATCAGATCCGAGACCTCCATGTTGATTCCCTCTATGAAATCCTATTTCAGTTTTCTCCATCTCCATCTAGTTCTCTCGCTGTGTTATTGTTTGCAAATGCGTGAAATAGTGCGGATCAAGTGAGTTATGCAGATTCAGATCTTTGTAGTTTGCAAACCAAAGCTCGTGGGACCAAACCAACTGTGCCAACATGTCCAAGTGGCCTGAGTAAATGCTATTAGAGGCTTCTTTTTGGTTCCCTTCGCTCCTTGTGCTTTCGGGCTACCTCATCCGAGTGTAGTCCCTTAAGAACCCTGAGGCCAAAACACGCCATATCTTTGACAGGTGATTTCTCAAAATCCGTGGCACATAGGGATGTCTTCTCAAATTCAAGACCTCCATGTTGGGGCTCTTTATGAAAGCCTCTCACGGTTTTCTCCATCTCCATCCGATTCTCTCTCTATGTTATTGTTTGCTAACACATGAAATAGTGTAATGTGAGTTAGTGTATGAGGTTCGCGAGGCTGTAGTTTGCAAACAGAAGCTCATGGAACCAAACCAACTACGCCAACACATCGGGGTGGAAAGGTGATTACTAGTGGAGGCTTCTTTTTGGTTCCCTACACTCCCCGTGCTTTCGGGAAACCTTGTCCGCGTGTAGTCCCTTAAGAGCCCTGAGGCCCAAACACACATATCTTCGATGGGTGATTTCTCAGACTCTATGGCACCTAGAGATGTATCGTCAGATCCTAGACCTCAATGTCGGGGCTCTCTATGAAATCCTCTCACGGTTTTATCCATCTCCATTCAGTTCTCTCTTTGTCCTATTTTTTGCAAAGGCACAAAATATTGGAGTCGAGTTAGTGTAGGGCTGCCAGATGTTGTAGTTTGCAAACGGAAGCTTGTGGGACCAAACCAAATATGCCAACACATCGGGGTGGCCAAGTGAATGCTAGTGGAGTTTTTGTTTTGGTTCCCTACACTCCCCGTGCTTTCGGGCTACGTTGTCAGGTGTAGTCCCTTAAGAGCCCTAAATGACTAGATTGGCTTAAGAATGAATTTGATAGGGGTATGTCTAAGAACACACGGGAGTTATCAATCACCTAGTAAATATTTCTTGTTAATTCTAGATGGGATTCAACTAGCCTACTGACTTAGTGACCTTCCATTCATTGATAATTTATGCTATGATAAACCCATGGATGCTTTCAAAAGTGCCTTCAAAAGGATAGGGGTAGTCATCAAGCCTAGTGAAGGGTGTGATGTGATTTCCAAATAACTCAAAATGCCTATAGATTTAAAGGTAATAACACGAATTGGACATGATTAGACAATCAAGAATCATTGAGTGTCTGAATTAGAATGTCATTGCATCTGGAGACATTCTCAAGCATTGGAGTAATGTATATGGAGAGACATTATCAAAATATCAACAGATGAAAGGCATCAAATTATGACGAATCTCGGGTGTTTTAATAGGGGAGAAGACTACGAAGCATAGAAGAATGTAGTAAGTGCATGATAAGATAGGAACCAATACAAAGATACCATGAGCAAGAAGAAGTGCAAGTAAGGTAAATACACATATACACATTGATAAATTGAATGAATAATTACTCAGATTAGGTCACTCTTTATATACATACATTATATAAATATTGATTTCTAAAGTTTGATGCATATTATACATTGAAAATGCTAGTACATGTACATCACCAATAAATGAAAAAATAATCCATAATGTCTTAAATATTGTCAAATCTACATCATATTAGTTTCATGCAAAAATAATCTCGAAATGTATGGTCTCATACAAAATTATCAAGTTCCAAATAGTATTTTAATATGCATAATAAATACAAAAAGGCCTAAATAGGTCACATACCATCAAGTTCAAATGCCATATCAGCATACATACAATACCATACACATAGGCATAAAAACAATGTCATGTAAGACATATATATTTCCTGCTCATCAAAATCTATCCCTCTCTTGGCCTTGCTCGAAGAAGGCCCTCCCTTAGATGAAGATGGATATCCATGAGATGAATTTGGATCATTCGAGCCCATGCTTCGAGTCCTCTTCCTCTGAATACTCACTGTAGATGAGCCTGTAAATGCAAACAATGTTTTTTTGTCAAAACTTAATTTATATATGTTTTCAACATGTATTTAAGACCATGCTAGAATGAAAGTATTTACATAAATACAAAAACTTACCACAAGTTGTCGATCACACCGAATTTTCATCTCACGCTTAGATGAGTCATCGGGAGCTCCTACAATACAAACAGGGGTACAAAGATGACGAGATGGAGGATTTCATGCCCTCGAAGTCAAAATAGAGGGGGTTGAAGTTCCCTACATACACATAAGATCAGAAAATCTAACATCAGAATTAGCAAAATAGAACTAAGTACATGTATGTACATAATGACAATATTTTAACTAATTTTATCAATATAGAACTATTGTTTTTACCCCGCCATGCCTGTGAATCAAATGAATAGGGTTGTTACCTATCACAGGTAACTCCTGCATATACACAATGAAGGACATTATTAACATAATTTAATAATTCTACAATGAAAGACATTACTAACATGTAATTTAACATAATATGAATTACATGAGAAATTTAACAAAATTTACGTGTTGTTTGAATACATTAGTGAGTTCTTCTACGTGAGATGAAATTACAGTGGCAACACCTTTATCTACTTGTCGCAAAGATGGTGGGGTGTCTAGTGAAGTCAACATCTTTATCAAACATGTATATCACGTGAGTTAGATGGACATACAAGAACATACATATATTTGAATTCAAAACTAATATATACACACACACACACACACACACACACACACACACACACACACACACACACACACACACACACACATGTATGTGAAAATTTTACATAATTAACATTCTAAATTACCTTTGTGAATGTATGTGTATGCATGTTACTCACCATCGTGTTAGGATGAAAATGTGCCTCCCACACGCTGTAATATCAATGCATATACATGTACAAATACAATTATTTCAAAAATTTAACATATATAAGTAAATCAAGTACTCAAAACTTTTTGTAACACACATAACAAAACATAACAAATTTACCTGTGAAGGTGACACGATGAATGTAATCCAAATGTCTCACTCAAAAGGACATCTGACATAGTGACATTATCGTGTTCACCCCTAGCACTAGGTGCACCAAAATCAATACGCATGAAAGTATCATCCTCTTTGGGCCCCAAACATATGCTACCACATGATGAGAAAAGATGTGGCCTCATGCTAGTACTCCTGAGGGAATACTCTTTGTACCTCCATGAGCATCTAGCTCAGAAATCTCCCTCATATGTCGAACAAGGGTCGCAGATAGCCCCTGAAGCGCATGGAATGTATTAATCTCTACTGTCTCCTTCACTACCTAAGGGACAATCTCAAGGTGATGGGATTCTATGCGGAATCTACCATACTAAATAGGTGCACGTTGTGCACCTGGTCGATCCTGTGCAAATCCTTTTCCTTGGCCCTAGAAATCTCAGAAATCAAAATAATTTGGGATCTCATTGAGGATAAACTCGCAATAGAGTTTCCTCAGAAAGTATAGTGGCACCTCGTTGTTATTACAAGGTGGAAAATCAAACACCATCCACCATTGGTCCCAAAAATTATTTTTAATCAAATTATTATTGCACCAATGGATGGGAAATCATTTACATGACAATGGAACATGAAAATTAGTGCGGGGGTCCGTGAATAAGGCACATTTGAGGTCTTTTGAATTTATTTTTCCTTTACATCCACATATGACAATTTGTTGGAATAATAAACCATACAACCCTCTCTGTAAGTTGTCCAACAATCAATTTTCCCCGTTGCCACGTCAATTTGAACAAGTAATGCCTCCAATGTGTTTTGCAAAGAGAGACACGGTGGGGGTTTGTAGATTGTGAATCCCTCATTGTTTTTAATAAAATCCTCAATTTTAATTTTGTTTTCAAGTATGTTGGTTGCTAAATATTGTTGACTCTACGAGGGATGTTGAGAAATTGTGGGAGTGTCGGGAGGGTTGACAAGAATAACGAGGGTTTGGTTATGGTTGATTCCCTCGACCTCTAACTGTAACAATAAAAAATATGTATTCAATTCAAATTTTAATCTATAATTATATGTAATTTTGAGAAAATAATTGTTCTTACCTCTTCTCCGTGGCACCATCGTCGATTCAGATCTTCCCGGTGATCCATAAATGATCCTTTGAGATTGAGATCCATTTGAATGAAAAAATGTGAGGGCACGGTTAAGCTCTAAAACTCACATTTGCGGGAGATAAAATGATAGAGGATCGGGCTTCTTTTTTTGTTTATAGTAGGCATAACGTGTATGTGTTATGCTTCATTAAATCCCAAACCTAACAATTGAAAATGCGATCGTGTTATAATAGAACACGTACGCATTTTGCTTTTTTCTGGATTCTTGTCCGATTGTTGGCCCCCAACTTTGTACACTTATCCAAACCCTAGGTTTAGTTTATCAGAATTTAAAAATATAAAAAAGAATCCTAATGATTTTGTTCATAACTTCAATACAAGGTTCAATAAGACCCTGAATAGGCTACATGTGATCCTGAGGCCAAGTGATGTTTCTGTTTGATAAAATACTTTGATGCTTTTGATAATAAAGTTACCTATTATTTGAGGGATAAGAACCCAACAACATTGAGGAAAGCCTTCACCATGGATTTGCAGATTGAAAATAACATCAAGGTAATTGGTAAACCTCCTAAGAGAGAAGGCATCAAGCTAATCAATCCATAGAAGCCTTAGTCAAGTAAAGTTTTGGATCTAGAGGAGGTTGTAAAAACTTTGGCCGGAGCTGTTAAGGAAATATCCTATAAACTGACCAGAGCAGAGAAGGGGATTGGACTAGGTTCCCGTGGTCAGCACACATGCCACAAGGTCAAGAAATATTTTTAATAATCCTAGGGGTGATCAAAGATCTGATGATAGAGGAAAAGGACTCGAGGGATCGGGAAATAGATAACCCTATGCCCGTGAGAATAGAATTGTGCCGATCCTTTGGTATCGAGTTGCTGCTATGGAAGAAGCTAATGAAATTGAGTGGTGTGACAAATTTTTCTTACCACATGCCCCATGTTATGAAGAAATATAAGTTCGGGAAGTTGGTGATGACATGATGATGATGTGTGCATGATGGGGTGCTCTCAAGCTCACAACAAGGATCAACTTTGACTAAATTAATCGGTCAGGCTAGAACTATTGCATATTTATGGGATTGCATTCACCGGGTATTACCCCTTCCTCCCTCTCATAATTTTTATAAAGATATGGTACAAGATTTTGAATTACCTAGTAATGATTTTTAATACTTAAGGGCATTAATGATTAAAAAGTATGATGGAGGAATCCCTTCTAAGGAGGATAGGTAGTTGTTAATGAATGTTATAGTTGGCCATGAAAAGGAATATAACACTAGGAGTAAAGTTTTCAAACGGGTAGGGCCTCATTCCAAACCAAAAAATCCAGTTCTCACCAATATCTCTAAAGAAACTCCTAAGAAAGATACATCTAGAAAAGGCCCTGTGTCCCCAAATAGAACTCGCATCCCTGCCATGCTCGAATGTGAAAAATCCTTTGCTGTTAGATGAGATTGTCAGTCTTCCTCCAAATGCTTCCTTGCCCAAATATGTTCCTTATGAAATTTCCCAAGTCTTGAGTCAGATCAAGATTTTTGTTCCAATTGTTGAGCTACTTAGGATTCTTGAGCACAAGAAAAGGGCCTTTGAGTATTTGGGATTGAAAGAAGAAAATATTACCCAAGGTAGAAATGTAAACAATGTTGAGACTCCTCCTACCATTGTAGAGTTGGAAAAACCCCAAGTGCTGGAAGAACTAGGTGAGCCACCTAAAGTATATTTGGGAACATCCTTGGTTGATTCCTAGCTAAATGTAGATCCATTTTTCACTACTCTAATTATTAAGGACATGTTGTTACAAAACTGTATGTTTGATTATGGAGCATCATGCAATGCTATGCCTCTTGAGGTCATGAATGAATTAGATATCAAAGTGACAACAACTTATGGGAAGTGCACTGCCATGGATTCCAGAGAGGTGTCAGTGGTTGGATGTGTCAAGGGTCTGATAGTGCAACTTGGAGCTTACCCAGGAAAGAACTTAAAACTAGATGTTGTTATTATTGATTGCCCTGCCAAATGGGGAATGTTGTTATTAAGAAAATGGGTTTCTAGTGTGGGTGGGAGTGTGCAAATGGATATGTCTTTTTCCACTATACATATTGAGGGAAACCTTGTAAAGTTGTGTGGTGAAAAAAACATGATACGTCTCATTGAGGATCCCAATAATGCTTCTTATGAAGTGTTATACACTAACACTGATGTTGATAACTTTGTTGGATTTCTTTGATGGTAAAGAAAAAAATTATCAATGCAAGTCTCTTAATCAAGTAGGTTCTCCTTGGAATTTGTTGTTTGATGGGGCTTGCTCTAAATTTGGAAATGGTGCTGGTATTTTTTTGATATCTCCAGGCCGGAAGAGTTTGTTTTCTCTTTCAAACTCAGCTTTGAGTGCACTAACAATATTTTTGAGTATGAAGCACTTCTTTTGGGTCTGAGGATTACATGGAAATATGGTATTAGAGACATCATTGTTAAAGGAGATTCATAGATAATTGTCAAGTAGGTTAGAAAACTGTATGCAACAAAAAATTAGAGAATGAAGAAGTATAAGCATTGATCGAGGATTTCATTGAGATGTTTGAATCCTTCAACATAATACATCATGATAGGAAGTATAATATTCTAGCAGAAAAATTGGCCGTATTGGGGTCTAGATTTGAAAATTATATTGTATTCCCCTATTGTGAGTATAATATTTAGGTATTGACTAGGCCATTTGTTCTTGACAATGTTAAACACTGGGAAGTGTTCGAAGACAACGCCCAGGTGTAAAGGTTTTATAGAACCAAGGAGAATTCACCGATCAACGTATAGATTGGGAGCTAATGGTTTGTGCGGCTGATGGAAAGGAGACTTTATTTGGAAAATACATCATTCAGTTGAAGACTAATACTATTCCCAAAGGTTTGGTAGCACTTGAATCAAACTTTGATAATGTTGATTGCATTGTCAACAGACACATGTCAACCTTGAGGGATGTTAAAGAGCATGACCTAGGCACGAAGGATAAACCATGTAAGATCTGGTTAGGTAGCAATCTGAGTAAGGAAGAAAAGCAGTTGTATGTCCAATTGTTGAAGAAATACCAAGACTACTTAGCATGGTCTTATTCTTAATCGAAATCATACTGAGAGAATATCTTTTCCAAACATGAAATTCCCTTAGAAGCTCCATCCAAGATGTTTAGGCAAAAACAGAGGCCAATCAATCCACTCCTTTTCCCGAAGATGCAAGAAGAATTGAAAAAGTTGAGGGATGGAGGAATCATACTGGCCCACAAGGTACTCATCATGGGTTGTAAACTTGGTACTGTCGAGAAAGAATAACATACATTTTAGGCTGTGTGTGGAATTTAGAAACTTGAATAGAGCATCAATGAAGGATAACTACCCTCTCGCCAAATATGGACAATATGTTATAACCAGTTTCTTGGTTTAGAATTGTTATCCACCTTGGATGGTTTTTCTTGGATATAACTAGGTCGTTGTGAAGGAATCGAGAGCAGATCAAGACTACCTTTACCACACCTTAGGGAACATATGTATATGTAAGAATTCCTTTTTGTCTAATGAATGTTGGAGCCACTTTCCAAAGAGCAATGGATGTAACTTTCTCTGGCTATATCAATGATTTCATTGTTGTATATCAAGATGATGTTTATTTTCTCCAAAAAAGGAGTGACCACCTATAACACTTAGAAAAAATACTGTTAAGATGCAGGGAGTATTGTAATTCACTAAATCCCAAGAAGTGCCATTTTAGAGTTCAGAAAGAAAAGTTTCTTGGACACATTGTGTCAAAGGAAGGGGTCACGATTGATCCTGAAAGGGTAAAAGCCATCAGTAAATTCCCTATTACAAGAACCAAGAAGGGAATCCAATATTTTTTTGGGCATATTAATTTTATTAGGAGATTTATCTCCAATTTTTCTGAACTATCCAAATCACTAGCATGCTGAAGAAAGACCACAATATCAAATGGGAAGAAGAAGATATTCAATATTTTTCTAGGATCAAAGAAGCATTGAAGAATTCCCCTATTTTACCAGCTCCAGATTATAAGAAGGCTTTCCAAATGTTTTCTTTTTCTTCAAAAAGTACTATTGCATCTGTGTTGTTGCAGAAGGATGATGAGGGAGCTGAAAGACCAATTGCCTTTTTAGTAAGGCATTACAAGGAGCTGAGCTAAAGTATACTATCATGGAGAAGCAAACATTTGCTTTGGTAAAAGAAAAAAAGGTCTTCAGGCCATATATTCGAGTTCTAAAGTCATTGCTTATGTTCCCCACACCATGGTGAAAGATATCCTATTAGAAATGGAGGTTTCAAGAAAAAGATGCCGATGGGTAAAAAAATTGCAAGAGTATGATATGGATATCCAAACAAAAAAATTGGTCAGAGGTTTGGGCATGAAAAAAATTATGGCATAGAGAAATCTATAGACAATTGAGGTAAATGAAGTTGAATAAGAAATTTGAATGTCCTTGAAAAATCGATAAATTACGAATAGTACAAGGACATCATTTTTATCTCAAACATATATAGTGCCCTGAAAATTTGAGCAAGAATAAAAAAAGAGAACTTATGTTAGCTTCCCAAAACTATGTCATTACTGATTTTAGGTTAGCTTAGAAGAACCACGAGGGAGTTCTCTTAAGATGCATTACTGAAGATGAAGCCCCTAAAATAATTAATGATCTCCATGGAGGAGTTTTTGGGGGCATTTTGCTGGAAGAGTCACAACTCATAAAATCTTAAGGGCTCGTTATTGGTGGCCAACTCTTTTCAAGGAAACAACTCTGTTGGTAAGAAAATATGAGAGTTGCCAACACTTTTTGGAAGACTGAAAGCTTGAGGCTCCCTTCCTTCCAAGCCTGTATCAGTTGAAGACCCATTTAGGAAATCGGGAATGGATTTCATTGGGGAAATTTTGATCCTTCAAGTGCAGACCATAAGTGGATACTAGTGGCCAAAAATTACTTCACCAAGTGGGTGGAGGCAATCCCCACCAAGAAGGCAACTCACAAAATTGTCATGGATTTTGTCCCGAATTTTATAATTTCTGATTTAGGGTACTTGCCAAAATATTTGTTGATAATGCCATGACCTTTCGAGAAAAACTTTTGGTGGCTATGTGTCATGATGGGATCAATTGGACATATGCTTCTAATTATAATCCCTAAGGAAATGGAAAAGTAGAATCCATAAATAAAAATCAGTTGAAGATAATTAGAAGAACTTTGGAGTTGAACAAAAGGAAGTGGGGTGAGCAGTTGAAGTTTTCTGTTTGGGCTGATCGAATCATTGTTAAACGAGCTACTAGAAAAATCACATTTGAGTTGGTGTATGGAACTAAAGCCCCTCGCCCTGCATATGTAATTATTTTTATTTAAATTTCTTCAACAACTGGAAGATCAAGAGGTTAGTCCCTAACATGCTTGCATCAATCATATTGTTGAGTTAGATGAATAAAGAAGGGCATCCCATCAAAGACATGTAAAATTTAGAGAGAAATTGAAGAAGTTGTTCAATAAGAAGGTGACTCCAAGAGCTTTTAGTGTGGGAGATCTTGTGCTATTGTGGGATAGCAGGACATGAGGATAAGGGTAAACATGGAAAGTTTGATGCATTGTGGATGGGCCCTTATTCAATTGACATTCGAATTAGTGAGCATACCTTCTTCTTAAAACACTTAGATGGGGAATTGCTTGAGTTTCTGTTAATGGCTAGGCATTTGAAACATTTCCTTGATTGATTTCTTAGAATCAAGGTATGCACCATTATATAATGTATAGTCTTTTGGTTTCTTTCTACTTTCATGTTTTTCTGTTTTGGTTCATCCTGGTCCTTGGCGGCCATTTTTGTTGGTTTCTCAGTTTGTTCTAGAAGGGTTGGCTCATGAATCCGTTGCCCAATGGTTTATTTTTGGCACTTGGTTTGCTATTTTTTCTTATGGCACTCGCAGGAGTGCCCATCTTTGAGTCGAGCTGATGTTGGTGCTCAATTTGATCTCGCCCCATTTGTCCTTGAAATTCTTCAATCTGCGGGCTTTGTCATATTTTCTATTTCCCTGAGTGGATGCATGAAAAGTTTTCTTCATTTATAAGCTATTGAAATATCATTCTCCATGGTTTTGGATCAAATTTGGGCCTTATATCATTTCCAAATTCTTTGTCCTTAAAGAAAGATTCATTTATGGCGCAAATGGTGATTTCCCTACATTTTATGGTTTGACGGGTGTGTTTTCCCCATCAAATTTATATCTCAACATCTGTGGAAACATGGCCCTTTCTAATTGGATGTGGCTTGGTGAAAAATTTTGAAACTCTAAGGCTTGCTTCAACTCAAAGCTTGTCCATGTGGAGGGATAACTCTCATCTAAATATTCACCTCTTGGTTTGAGCTTTAGAGTTGCGCGGGAGACACGTGGAGGTTTCTGCTAGCCTTGCAGACTTAGACATTTTTTCATGCGACTGGTGTAACTTTGTTGGACCATGGAAAAGTGGAGGGATGGCCCTCATTTGAGGATCCACCTCAGGGTCCTACCTTAGTAGTTACACCAAGGAGACACATGGTGAGCCCAAGCTAGTCTAGGGTCTCCACTTTTGTGCACCATCTCAAAGTTGTACCTGGGGAGACATGTGGAGGCTTCCACTGGATCCTCTTTATACTTAAAATTTTCAAGAAATTTTCTAAGGCCTGGGACATGTAGAGGGCCCATGCCTATTTGGGAAGCTGCCCCTAAATTTTATTTTTGAAAGAGCACCATGGGGACACGTGGAAGTTTCTGCTCACTCTGACCTTACTTGGACTTTTCATTTTTCACAACTTTGATTATAAAGGATAGGCTACTTCACAATTGTATGTTTGATTCCAGTGCATCATGTAATGTCATGCCTCTAGAAGTCATGAATGAGTTGGATATCAAAGTGACAACAACCTATGGAAAGTGTACTACCATGGACTCAAGAGAAGTGTTGGTAGTTGGTTGTGTGAAAGGTTTGGTAGTGCAGCTCGCATCTTATCCGGGAGGAATTTAAAACTTGATGTTGTGATTGTTGATTGCCCTGCCAAGTGGGGTATGTTATTGTCAAGAAAGTGGGCTGCAAGTGTTGGAGGGAGTGTCCAAATGGACATGTCTTTTTCTACTATTCCCATTGAGGGCAGCCTTGTCAAGCTCTATGGAGAAAAGAAAATGTTACATCTAATTGAGGATCCAAATAATGCTTCCTATGAGGTGTTGTTTGCTGAGGTTGATGCTGATAATTTCATTGGTTTTGCTAATGGAAAAGAACACAAAATGGATCAGTCAAAGTGTCTTGAGTAGGTATGTTCTCCTTGGACCTTGCTATTTGATGGAGCTTGCTCCAAATTTGGAAATGGTGCTGGTGTAATTCTGATTTCTCCTAGATTGGAAGAATTTTTTTTTTCTTTCAAGCTTAATTTTGAATGTACTAACAACATTGCTGAGTATGAAGCCTTGTTGTTGGGTCTAAGAATTTCATGGAAGTATGGTGTCAAGGACATCATTACAAAGGGAGATTCAGAGTTAGTTGTCAAACAAATAAGAAAACTGTATGCTACAAAAAATCAGCAGATGAAGCAGTATAAGCATGCAATTTGGGATCTAATTGAAATGTTTGATTCTTTCAATATTGTGCATCATGACAAAAGTATGAATGTTGTTTCTGACAAGTTGGCAGTGTAGAGTTATTCTTGTATCTTAGAACATGACATTCTTTCTTAAAACATGTTATTATATTGTTCTATAGTTGTTTGGAGTTTCCACATACTAGATTGGAGTTTCCTTATGAATTTTGGATTCACCATAAAATTGTCCAAAGCTATTACAATACGGTTCGTAGCTAATATACCACAATCTGTAGTTTTTGGTTTGATTCATGCACTTGGAATAATGATTTATGTATGTGTTTATGGATGTCTTGCACTTTCTATGAAATTCCTGCACTTTGTAAGAAATTCATGCACTTTTTGTGAAAGACATGCTTTTAGAGGATGAAAATAATCCACAAAAGAGTCCAAATTGCACCGAAGTGAACTATCCTTCAACCTTCATCCTCTAATTTCTTGAAATTGCATGTTTATAAAAAATAATGCACTCAAAATTATAAGAAATATTTGGAAATAAAAATATTTAGATTGTAATGGACTTGTAAGAAATAGATCAAATATATTCTACATTATATCTTAAATAAGTTATCCAATTCTAAGATTTATATCTAAATCCACTTTATAAGAGAGATAATAATGTTACTTTGTGCATTATATAAGACATTGTTTGATCTCATCAAGGAATGGGTTCTCATACTTTTCATCAAGTGAAGAACATAATCTATAGCATTTTCTTACCATTTAATGTGATCATAAGGAAATGTAGGCTAGTAATAGCTAGCAGATTCTATAATTTATGAATTTATTTAGGAGTAAAATGAACACTAGAGAATCCTTGTTGAAAATATTTAAATACTCTTTCTAAATATTTACTTTCAATGTAGAGTAAGAGAATGTCATCCAAGTTCCTTTTTAACAAAATTTCATCAATTGATTAATAAATATGGAATACCCTGAAGTATGTAATTCCTTATTTTAGTTCCATCTAGACCAGTGTGATACTCCCTAATTTCTAGACATCTTATCATTCTTTGACTCTAGTTCGGGACTTCATTTACTTCATTTGGAGTATGGTCACCATGAGAACATTGTACTTCGTAAGAGCTATCTAATTTCCCATTAAAGTGTTTCAAAAAAATCCTTTCCTCTTATTAGCTTAGTAGTCCATTTTCAATTTCAAACTCCATTATTTGTTGTGGTTGAAATTTATCTCTTCTCACCCATTATGTAGTATCTAATGTTTGAAAGAGAAAAAATGGTAACCCTATTTTTTTCAAAGAGATACTTAAAACCCCTTGGGGCTATGAGAATTGCATAAATTTAATTTTTAATTGATATATACATTAATTCAAAGACTTTGAGGTTTTGACTCGTAAAAATGATTAGATTATCAATATCTTGTTGTTTCTTCTAAGTTATGACTCCAACATTGTTGTTTTTGCTACCAAAGGCATAAATAATGAAGTATTTCTAAAAATTGGGGCTTTCAACATCAAATATTATGAAATAGATTTTTTTCTCCTCATAACTTTCCATCCTTTATCAAATTTATTAGAAATATAATCTTTTCTATAGCATAACCGTGATGGGATTGACTATACTTGCAAAAAAAAATTATAAACATCCTCACAAAATTTATCTTAAGAGTGTATTTTTATGAATGGAAAGAGATAAAGCAAGGAAGGAGAAGAAAAATTATTTTAGGTTCTATTACTATACCGTCTTTTGACACAATGTGGAAAAATATATTTCATTTATGGACCATGAAGATATTTTGTTTGTGTTTAAGATAAATCCCAAACTCTCTCCATCTCTTGGAAACCTACTACAAATGATCCAAATGGTCTTATTAAATCTTGGGGGAAATAGTAATATCATGTAAATAAACCAAGATTTTATCATTGATTAGACCCTTGAACACCATTTCTATTACCATTTTAAAATTATCTTCAATATTAGATGATCCAAATGGAATCCTTTTATATGTAAATTACCCCATTTCACATTGATGTATATGAAGACACAAAATCATGCACTTCAAGTACATTTATAGGTCCTAAAAAATACTATAATTTATATGATTCCTAAGAAAGAAAAAAATTTGGTTGACAACTATATTTGAACTCTTTAATTTGTCTCTTGTTTTCTACTTCATGCTCCTCTCCATCTAAAAATTCCACATTACTTCTTCATACCCCTTTCGCACTTGTTATTTTTGCTTTTCAACTTCCTCCTAACTCGTAATCACTAAGTTGCCCATTTTCAATGGCCATGGTTACCCTTAAGGGCATCTCTTATATTTTCATGTGGCATGTCTAGCCTATGTGGATGATCATACATTGCTAGCTAAGATATTTCCTAGAAGTCTTCAAGATTATGCCATGGATTGGATTTATGAAATACCTATTCATTTGGTAACTTTGTTTATGCATCTCATGATGCTCTTCTTGGTCACTTTTCCATCAATATCAATACTAAGATCTCTTATGCATAAATTTCTCAAATCAATTAAAGATCTAATCAGCGTCAATCTAACTATTTTTGCGTTACAATAATAATCTAGCTCGGATGACCATTATGCTTGCTAATTCAAGTATTATAAGATATTTTTGTTAGAAGCCTCTTACCACCACTTTAGGAGAGTGTTATCTTTGAGACCTCTCCTTATTTTGATAAATTATGCCATACCCTTAAAAAGTGTGATGTCAAAATTTTATCTATGGTCAAATTAAACTATCATGATGCTTCATTATCTTCTTCTGTTAGATTTCAAGCTAAATCATCATTAAATACATCCCTTAAGCCCACCAAAGCAAAAGAAATGTTAATATTGTCTCTCCACTTGAAAAGCTTCAATGGTAACCTCTAAAGTGTAATTTCACCAAATTACCATATGCATCCCAGTTTCTATTGCCTCAACATATCGAAAGTAATTTAATCACTCTTCCATGGCCACTCAATCTCAGTCCCTCTCGTCACGTGGTGTAAGTATGATGAAAATGCAAGATATGATTATCATTGATGTATTGGGAATTCTATTGATCGGTGTTTCAATCTCAAGCATCTCATTCAAGATCTTATTAATAATAATTCACTCGATCTCCCTAATCTAGTTGCTTCTATGTTAGGTCAACAATAATAAAAAGATAAAAACATTTAATGAACCTTTTCCCAAGCATGACGAGATAAGATCTTGATTCTTTTGTTAATCATACATATCGAGGTGTGCCCCCTTGACTTCCTTGTCTCTTACGCTAATGCATCACCACCATTCATTTCATTTTCATATCATGATTATCATGCTATGTTCACTTTTGATTCATTGCATACTAATGCTTCTATTGGTTCGTATACCATCAATATCACCATGATCTATCCGGTGGCTCCTATCATTGTGTGCATAATCACACTTCTCATGGCTATAAAATGTCCACTATCTAATATCACATATCCAGTTCCTAATTAGTTTGGCTACATTAGGATTCCCCTTATAGTTAGACCTCTTACCATGATTGTGTCACTCATTGTGCCATCTTCAATCAAAGGTTGCGACATGCTCTTAGGTATTTCTTGGCTCCGCATCGCCCAAGCCATTTTGTCCATGAATCATTTGTGCATTAAGTTCATTCACAATAAGTAATTTGTCACTCTTAAAGGTGTTCCACCATGCACACCATTTCCTAATCCTAGTATTGATGATATATTTACACCAGTTACAACATCTAGGCCTCCTAGGCCTCTCAAATCTAAGGAAAACTCTACACATAGTTCTCATTCGTACATGACTTACTTAATGACCTTGTCATCCTCATCATCCACTAATCCACCTCGTTTCCCCAAGTACCCTAGTCGGGAAGCCCCTTCACATTGGTGTTCACCACCTCCTTCATGAAATAGGTCTCCTTCATATGTATGTCATTACTCTCATACTCCACTAATCTTATAGCATCGTCACATGCCTTTATCTCTTTAGATATCGTGTAGAGGGCCTTTTCCCTTCACTATCATTGGATAACCTTATTTCCTCCTAAAACTTGGGGGACATCACACCTTCTTCCCATCCTAGCATCATTAGTTCTCTATAGTATCTACTCTCCCCCTCGTGCTTCAAACTTAATCTTTCTTAGTACTCTTACACACCTTGTATCATCATTACCCTATGACACACTCTAGTTCCACAGTTCATACTTGATTGCTAAGGGTTTAAATCTGAAATGATCCTAACCACATTAAATTTTCACACTTTATGCTTCATGATCTATTTTTCCAGCACACATTATCAATCCATTTCCCAATGGCATACTCTTGTTCTATGGTTCATTCTTGATTTTTTAGGGGTCTTTATAATTTAACCTCATCTCATACACATCCACATGGGGCACATTGTTCCTCCCATATTAACATATTGCATACCATTCCATCACACTCATACACTACATTTACATATCTTGGTTGCACTTACTCTTTCTTGCTTATACTACTTACATGATGTACTTTTCTTACTATGCTAGTCAGATACTTAGTATGTCATTATCTTTCTATATACACACATGTGCATTCACTTGGTATTTTGGAGTGAATACATATCTCTTACATATTTTCACATGCTTTGTAATGATGCTCGACACTATATCCTTTTTCGGTCCCCACAAAGGCTCCTAGGAAATCTACCTTTCGACTCTCCCACATTTCAAGTGCTATTATTTCATCATATACTACTTCCTATTATTAATAGCACATTACTTTCCATTGATACATACATGTCTTGACATACTTTTATCTTTCTAACATGCTAACGAGTGCTTCATGTGTAGCATTTTCCTTACAGGAATATATGCCACCATGGTTATCTAATACACTTTTATCTCCATTACTTTCTATTGTATGTTATTATTTGTAGGATATGCCCTATGTCTTGTTTGATCATTGTTTTCTTGTTTATGGCCACTTTGGACCTAATTATCTTGTGACATTCTAAGCGATGTTCCACGTTTGAAACCCACTTTTTCGCAGTCCACTTTATTTGCACATTTGTTTGATTACATTGTCTTCTATTGCATGCTTGTTAATTTCTCTACTAACACATGTTACTAGCCACTTTTGTTGTATGTGCCTTTGTTTCTTCTATGCACATCCCCTACCCATGTAGGGATATAGTTTAGCTCAACATCAAGTCCTCTCCTTTGGTCCTCATTCTCTTATTGACGTCACATGCACCCCAAATTAGGGGGTATACATTGTGATGAGGGTCATCAATCCTCTTCATTAATAATGTCAATCTAGGGCTGGTGTCGATGGTTGTATGCAATAGGAGAAAGAGATCTTTGGAAAACAACTCCTTCAAACACAATCCAAACTTGCATAAATTAAAAATCACACTTGTGGAAATGGAAAAACACACTTGCAGAAATCAAAATCACACTTGCAGAAATGAAAGCACACTTACATAAATTAAATTGCTGAATTGAAAATAAATCAAATAAAACACTTGCAGGTTCACAACAAACTGAATGAAAATGAAGATTACAATACAAGGAGAAAACAATACAACAAAATGATAATCACGAAAAAAGGAATAAAAATAAACATAAATTATTACAATACAAAAACACAAATACACATATCCATCTTCCTTGGAATGAGTGGCCATCTCATTCCTTGGAAGAGGATTTAAATCATGCTTCCAAGATCTTAATTTAAAACTTCAGAATATTGGAGAGAAAAGAACAAAATTTCATTGCTTGGTAAAAATATTACACATAAGAGTGTGGAAGGTTGCATTTATAATTCATGCATCCAACCAAATCCTCTTTTTGAGGATTATAATCTAATTTTATTTTTATTCTAATTTACTTAGTCAACACACCAAGAACTAACTACCTATTCTTGGGCGGATTTATTCAAAGCAATAAATCCTAAAAAAATTGACTACAACCATCCACTTATCGTGGAGAATATTTCTACAACTCATCCCTTTAATCTAGGAACACAAAGTGGGAGAGTACTTATTCAACATTCCTAATACTATTCCACTATTTTCTCATCCTTGAAACATGGAGAGAAAATGGAGGAGTGTTAAGTCCATGACTTTGAATTCTTCTTGGAATGCCACATGCATGCATGACTTTAGATTGCCACATGTTTGGATCTATATTCTTGGTTGATGACGTGGAAGGAAAGAGTGGGCTGAATAGTTCGGTGCTCCTTTACATTATTTTAGAACAAATCAAAATACTTTCACTAATTGGGCGTTTCCATAGCTACACTTGGCATTTTAGCGTAGAAATATAATAGCAATCTATTATTACATCTGGGATTTCCGTAGTTGCGTGACGACTTTGGTAGCTTTGATCTATGAACTTGGAGTAGAGTTTATTATGACTGTTTTTCTATACACTATCCCATTCCAACTTAGAAAAAATGTCATGAAATAACAACACTTAGACTATAAATAGATTTTTAAAGAGATGATAAGATAAATCCTATATTCTACCATAAATATGTTATATGTTATTAAAACTACATCTAAATTCACTTGAAAGCTTTATTTTAAGAGAGAGAATAAGAGTGTTATTTGGTGATATAATGAGACATATTTTGGTTGCATCACGAGGGGGAGAAAATCACCCCTATAGCAACTCGAGTTACAATTCAGTCAACACAATATAGAGAAGGCACATGGACACAGTCCTACAAAACATCCTAAACCGACTTGGGTTCTCAACACAACATAGACACTAGAGTTCAACATCGATAGTTTTATCTCGGGTGCATGTTTCCTCCCTTGATGTTAATGTCTTAGGGGCACATATATTCCTCTTCTCATATCATAATAGTTCACAAAAGTCTTGAGAAATTCTACGATTACAAGAACAGTCCTCCTATTGGCAAGAAAAAAATTTCTTGTAGACAAATTGGTGGGTTTCAAGCCAATGCTATGGGAATCTAAGTCCCTCTACTTGAAGCAGTGCAAGATCCGTATTTGCATGCATGAAAAAAGTGGATTTCAATGGTGGCCTTTCGGTCGGGGATCCAACAGGGGCACTCCACTGACCCTACAGAAAATTCTTGCGAGCTTATCTCGCAAGGGGGGAATTTACTATGAAGGTGGGAAAGGGAGTGAGAAAAGAGGTAGGAGAACTAATGTTGCAGGTAGGAAATCAGATTCTTACACACACTAGTTAGAGAATTCATCACATGCATTCATGGGAAGAAACAACCCTACAAATGGCAACAAGACGAGATAAGATTGCAAACTCAAAGTTTCTAAAATCTCCTCATCAAAGAGGCTAAAAATCCTTCTTCTTGTATTGATGCTTAATCAGAAGTTGTACATAGTGGAGAAATGGAGGAAATTGAGAAAATGGGGGAAAATGAAGAAGAAAATGGTTATCTCCTTTGTTTTCTCTAAGTACAATGCACTCGTGAGTTTACAAGATCAATCACCAACCCTTGGAATGGCTCTGAGGAGCCATTATATCCTTTGCCAAAATGGTTACAACTTTACAAATAATTTATGCCTCTTCAAATTCCCCTGTCGTGAAGAAAACGCTCATGGCGGGTTAAAAACTAGATCTTGCAAAGCAACCGTTACATTTGATTTGCTAGTTTAAATATAGACCATTTGATTTGCTCCTCTAACTCTAAAATTGGGCCGTCCACGTGGCAGGAAGGGATTGGAGCAGTTATGGGGAAGCCTTTCGCATTTTGTGATTTTTCATGAGATTTGGCAATTTGGCCCATGTACCCCGCTTTGACTTTTCAACTTAGACATGTGGCACGTTCTTATTGGAAATGGGATCGCGGCCCTTTTCTCAACATTTTAACTTTTTTGGAAAAAGGATCAAAAACTCAATTTCCTCCGCCGGCCCGTTGCTTTGATTACATGGCACGTTTTGGTTGAGACAGTGGTCGTGACTCTTTTCAAAACATTTTAACCTTTTTGGAAAAAAAGGCTCAAAACTCAAAGTTCCTCCTCGTTGTTCTACTCTCCCACTTTGACTTTTCAATGGTGGGCTTCACCTTTGACTTTCTCCTGTGGGCTTCAACTTTGACTTTCTCCCTATGGGCTTCAAATTTGACTTTTTCTCTATATCCTGATCGGGGTTGCGGGTCACTTTTTAACTTTTCACCTTTTTGGGACAAAGGCTCAAAGACTCAACTTCCTCCGCCGACTTTCTCTCCCGCTTTTACTTTTCAACGGCGGGTCTCGGACTTGTTCACTACTTGAATTTGAATTTGGCTATGAAAACGTGGAGTAGTTTTGGGAGACAACACCTCCAATAACAGAATGTATTATATCTGTTTCAATCAAGACAACTCGAACTAATTTGGAACAATCAAGAAAATAGGAAAAAAATGGGATGCACCATCCGTAGTGGTGCTTATTGGGAAGAGTTGTGGAAGGATAGTAAAATTAGACCTCTCTCCCAAAAACATTCTCTTTGGCATGAGATCACCCAAAAAAACTCACTTTTAGCGTGAGATCACCTAAAAACTCTCTCTCGACATGAGATCGCCAAAAATATCTCTATAGCATTTTAGGACATTTTTCTATCCTTTACACTCTTTTACATCATGTGCACACTCTCCTTTAGTATGAATTTTACATACATATAGACATTTTTCTAATTTATTGTATACATGATTTTGACTAGGCTTTTGCTCTTCTTTTGCACTTATGTCCTTAATATGCAACAAGAACCAACCTCCAACAACAAATACAAGAAAAAAATAGGTACAACGCAATTCATACACTTCTCCCCTAGGGTTAATTTCCTTTCCCACTCTCCATGCTTCACTTTTCATCATTCCACTTTTCACTTGTCAACTCAGCACTCTATTCACTGCACACTCTATAAGATCATAAGGTACACATCTCTTATCTACTTTATGTTATCAAGTATTCACTCAACATCATAAAGTGGGGGAAAATTTAGACAAAAAATCACGCACTTGGGTGCATATCTAGGTCTTAAAATCATACTAGCATTTATATGATTCCTAAGAAAGAAAACTATAAAACTTGTGGTTGGCAACTATCTTTAGCATATTTTATTTGTCTTTTGCTTTCTATATGTTCCTACACACCATACATCACAAAGTCGAAACTTTACATGTTTAGATGTTGTGGCTCAAGACACCAATGCCAAGCTAGGATAGAATCGTCAAGGTGTTATTGTCCCCTCTGGGCGCCCCTAACCCTTTCTCACCTTACTCACTCATTTTGGGCATTTTTTCACTTATGTGTTTTCCTTTCAATTGTCAATGTAAACACTTTTTTTTTTTCACCCTCCTACTCTCTGCATACACACATTAATTTATTAAAACTTATCACTTTAAACAAAAGATCTACACCATCTTACTCATCCGAAAATCATTTTTACCCCCATAAATCATATTTACCTATCTAAACCTCCTAACCATCTCTAACCCATCCTAACCCTTTTCATCCTAACCAACTAACCTCCCCGCCTCGCCTAGCCTCTTACCTAACTATTTTCCCCTTATCCCACAACCAAAAATATTATTTTCGAAGTGATTTAAACCACTTCCAAATGGCCTCTTATAATTTTTCTCGGATCGTCGGCAATTCTAAAAATCACCTGCGATTATAAATAAGAGTGCAAGCTCATGTTTCAGAGGAATTTTTGCATCCTCACTCGTGAATCTTTGAACTTGTGAGCAACAAATTCATCACTATAGCAATCCCAAATTCCTACAACGAGACTCTTCCATTCCAAGGAGCCACATTACGTCAATTGTTTTATCCATAAGCCTTCTAACCATCATACGATCAACAAATAAACATCACCAATTAAACCAACTTGTGTGTAAAATCTTACACCTATCTCCACATCGATGGTCAACTCTTTATTGTCTATTATCATTTCTAGTATAATTATACATCAAAATGACGCTAATACAATTATTTTCAATCTCTTTTTTTGATCAATTTATTGTTTATGAAGGAACTCAATATTTTCATAGGAATCACCTATGATTCCTTGAATCACCAAAGAATTCCTTCGAATCACCCGTGATTTCATTCATTTAACTTCCTTTATCAAATCATTAGATTTTATGAGTCATTATCTATATTCCTATATTTAACTTGTTTGTTGCAAGGATGTCTCTCGATATAGATGATTGTTCTAGGTCAAGTATCATCGATCACAAGCATCTACAATCTGTCGATCTTCCAACAACCCTTCATGTGGGATAATTTCAACATCCCTCGTGAGATTATTTTGTGTTCCATTTTGTTCACGCCTAACATCAAGGACATCGAGAAATAGATTGAATTCCTCCACAAAATCTGAAAAGCAACTACATATTCATCGGGTACGACTACTTTGAAGCCATTTAAATTTTCGTCACTTTATCCTAGGATACCTACGAAGTGGAAAAAGATACTCCTTTTCACCTTTAGTCCTAGCTTCTATCCTTATCATTATCATTATTATCAAATCACTTAATTATATCAAAACAAGATGACATTCTCTACAGAAATCCCTTTGGATTCCTAGAATCGGTCTTTTCCGAAAGCAACTCGTCATCCCATTTGTTTAATATCTCTTGTCTAGATGTATTTTCTTACTGAGTCTCTTCACTTGGTGAAAGAAGGAGCGCTCATCAAATTTTCACATCTTATCATCCCGATATTGTGGATCATCAATGCGCAGTTATCACTAAACCCTTCAATAATTTGAATTTTAGGTACTTTTTACATTTGATAGCATAGACCTGAAATCTACCTAATATAATAAATTGTGAAATTTAAAAAAGGGAATCATATAAATACATATTTATGTGTTCAAAATAAGGGACCAAGAACTAAAAATTAATATAATCACCTAATATTTCATTCAAAAGGCACCTAAAGCACTCAAAAGCATCCATATAAAATTCATTCAAAGGACAAGGGTTGCATCAACTTTGCATACACCGCATAGGAAAGGAAAGCCCATTCTATTCCATTTACACATGTTATACATTTCTACATTATAGCTCTACAACTCTTTATCAAGTGCAACTTGCACATGGGCATCCCAGGGCACCATTCTTACACACACACACACACAAAATAACTACATGGAGTCTGAGATGTAGTGGAGTGTTTTGTTGTAAGTTCATTCTCGAGGTGATCGATTGGGTCAATATGACTCCCATTCTACATTTTCTATTTTGGGTTTGATGTGGTTTGTGGGCTTATTCAGGTAAACTTCTCTTTTGTAGGTTACAAGCATCATCGGTAATCATAGTGCCAACATTAGGTGTGTAGACACCAAATTTGGGTCACACTCCCCTTGGTCCCCTTCAATCAATTAACGTAATATATTTAAACACATCATGACCCCTTCATCCCATATTAATATTCATCCTCACATTATTAATTAATTTAATTATTTTAATTAAGTTAATTTCATCCTCACACCTCCACCTCATCATTACACCTCACCCTAGACCCATTCCAAGGGCATTTAACTCACAATGACCAAGTTGTCACTCTCAGCACTCAGTCATCACTCCCTATGTTGAGTCACCACTTGACCTAACTAAATGAGAATTATTCCTAAACCTAATTGGACTTCTTATATGACTTTCCTACCTTTTCTAAGGAGAAATCCAATTCCCTAAGTGGACTCAATAAAAATCATGCCAAAAATAGTAAAGATCTACCTATTTTTGGTAAACCTAGACTTTCATGCCTTAACCGATGCGAGGTTATCCCTCGACCAACACCGGTCACCTAACCGCCATCAGTTACCTTATATACACTTTCACAACTCTTTACACGGGTTGGTCATTTAATTATTGGATCCTAATTGCATTCAAGTGTGAATCTTCAAGCCCTCCTGCATCCAGATGATGAACACACACAACTACAATGTAAGACAAGTAGCGGTTCTCCTTCCAAAGTATTGGAATACTCACGGAAGCACATAGGCCGTACTTCCGTGGCATTGGACTCAAGCACTTCTTCTCTGATCAACCATCAACCATCCCAACTCCCAAGATCTGCAAGACATCAAGTAAGTACTTGTGATTTTAATCATTTTTGCTTATTCCTTTTGTAGATCTCTTGCTTCTTTCAGTAGTTTATTTCCTTTTTGCATGTACATCACCTTCTTCCCACCAACCAATTATTCAACCATCCCAATCCTTTTCACCATTATAAACCTCCTTCTTAGTATCTCTGAGTCTTCTCAACCATATTACGACCCAAACCATACTACCCTCACTCTCTATGCAATCACAGAGAGCCTAAAAACCCCTTTTAATAATTTACTACATATTGCCCCTACCGACATCGGTTCCCTGACCGACGTTGGTTTAGCCCCCCTACTGAAAGCTTCCCACTCACCCAAAATCAACCCAAACTTCAACCAATCAACCCCAAACCCTTACTAGACCTTTGACAAACCTATCTGACCTGAACAAACCTCGGTTCTAATTATATTTAGTGTTATTTTAATATCTAGCATAAAATCTAGTGTATTGTGTGTATGATAAACCTAAATCATTACATTACAATAGGACCTATTTATTTCAGTTTCTTATTCACATTGAATTGTATTAAACAGAGGATTGACATCCATTCGAGGAAGCATCACGCTTCCCAGATCTAGCCTTGCTAGGAAGTCCTCTGAATCTTGCTATTTAATACTCTTTTGGTGGTCTTGCTTTGTATCTATAGGTAGTCCTTCCTAGACAAAAAGGAGTTCTCTACGATCAGCTTGGATAAAGTCAGTATCACACATATTCAACCTTCGACCTACATATCATAGGTATTCCTCCTTGACCATTACCTTATCTGTTTTATCACATAACTTATTTGGTGAAACATTTTGGCACACCGGTGGGACCCATTTGGGTTCTTTTGCATTGTTCATTCCTAGGTGAATCATTGTGTGTCTATTTCCTTTTAAAATAGTTCACATTAAATTTTCCCCCTTGGAATATTCTTTTTCTTCTGTTGGTCTTGTTGGTTTTCAAATAGGACTTTTTAGAAGAGCAACAGTCAGGGGACAAGAAGTCCCTCCTCTTTAATGGGAGAGGTTCCCTTATTCAGAAACAAACCTATTTACAAATGTACAGGACATGATTTGTTGGTTAAACTTGGATACCACGAAAGTGTTTTCTATGAAGGTCATCAATTACAAAAGGACTGAGGAAATGAGAGCATAGAAAAGAGCAGAAAGGCAAACATACAGAATTATAGATATCAGAGTAATTCTTTATGTATGCGAAGTCACCGTGAATTGAAAACAAGATCATTCGTATAGAACAAGTAAGATGGAATTTAAAGACACAAAGTTCTGTAAATAACATCTGCCAGAACACAAAGTTTCTTAACGTAACACAGATTCATTAATCAAGGACACAAAGTTCCTTCTTGGTTATACAAGATCACCGAGCTTGCAAAGTTGAAGAGTATGCAATCGATGAGACTAACGAATTTGAGATAAATGATCTTCACAAAGAAAACAAATGAAAGCTTAGAACAGACAGAGATCAGATAGACAAAGAAAGGAAAGTCCTTCTGTATTGATTTCTCTATAATCTATTTACACTTGCAGAAAATATGCCAAGTTCTTCCTCCTTTTCAAAATGGCGCAAAGAAGGCCATTATATAGCTTACTGATTCGGTTACTCCTCGTAACCGTTTCTTTTAACTAGAGAATAGTTAAGGAATGCCAAACGCAATTTCTTAACTAATTACATGGAATATGAAAGGAATAGGAAGAGAGAAAAGAATGAAGAAGGAGGCAGTGGGACGATCCGAGAAGGACCCACCGTCTTCAGAAACCGCTTCTTGAATTTCTTTAACGTCTCAGCTATGTCTTTGCCACGAGGGACACACCAGACGTTTCATCTTGAAGATGACAATGGATATCTTTGAAAACCGATGTAAACGGCGTCTTGAAATCTTCGTCCTTTACGCTAATTTGTCCTTGAAATTTGATCTTCGCAACTTAAATTCAAATTTAGCACATTCGGGTCGAGCGGGAAAAACTAAGTATGAATTACATTAGGTTCACTTGGGACATGTGAGACGCGAATGCACGAAACACGAGGCTCGGCCGATTCGGACGAAACAGGGAGAAGACGCACAAATGCATTTTGGGACATTTGGGACGAAAATGCGCGAAGGACGCTTGATCCAAAGCGTTTGGCTGAAAATGGAGCAGCTCGCACTTTTGGCTTGGGACGGTTGGAACAGAAAAGCGCGGTTCGGGTGGATCGGCCGATATTGGAACAACTTGCACTTTAAGTTCGAACTTGAGAAATTTGAGACAAAAGTTAGAGTTGCGACTCGGCGGTTCGGGTGAAAATGGAGCAGAGCGCACTTTTGAAATTGGGACATTTGGGACAAGAAAGTGCGCGAAATGCAGTTCGGGTGAAAGTGGGTTGGGACATTTTACGAAAGTGGAACATCTCACAAGTGGAAATCTCCCGTAACCGGGACACTTGGGACAAAAACTTAAGACGGGCCCGAAAATGGGACAAATTCGGAGGTTTCGGCCGATCGGGAACAAAATGCACTTTCGTACTTGGGACAGGCGGGACAAAAATGTCAAAGCAGGCCCAAAATACTTCTAGAATGACCCAAAACTTAGATTTTTCGACTTCAAGACTTTTTCACACCACCACTCGACAGAAAAAACATTTAAACTCAAAATTTTGAAATTTTTACTTTTGACAGAGAGCGGGAATTTTGAGTGGACAACAGTGGCTCCTGCAGGGATGACTTGGCATAAATTCAAGGAATGAGACAAGGCAAGAACTTAGACAAACTCGGTGAAGCGGACCAGTGCCTTATCCATTGGGCCACGGAGTCAAAACAGAGACCAACACGAGAGGGCAACACACAAAAAAACAACGAAGGAAACACACCAAAACAATGAAGGAAAACACTGTACATAATATACAAAGGGACTCCTAGTCACCTAGGACTTGAACAACTTCAAATCTTGCCCACTATAAGGAAGTGGGAGGGCGAACCATCCATGTAATCAAGATAGAAAGATTTCTTACCAGCAAAGTGTCGATCTTGAAAGGTCGAGCCACGAGGGAATCAAACTTTCCATGGCTGCCACGAGGTTCATGTCTTTTGTCCCATAACGACACGGTGTCTCCAACTTGGAACTCTACGAACCTAGCTTTTTTTGTCAAAGCAGGACCTTTACCTTTTCTTTGGTGAACGAATATCCTATCAGCTGACCTCAATCTGTCTTCATTCGGTTTGTGCGGAGTACATGATCCTTTTATCTAAAACATCCTGAAACTAGTATCTTGATAGCCTTCATTAGTGCAAGGCGGCGGTTCCATTTATTCTTTGGTAGTTGAGCTTCTACTCCATACACCACTTGAAAAGGGGACATTCCAATGGCTCTTTTAGGTGTGATCCTGTCTGCCCAAAGAGCATCATATAGCTTCTTGTGCCAGTTTCGTTGAGACTCATTGACCAACTTCCTTATGATAGTCACCAGGTTCTTGTTTGTGGATTCTGCTTGCCCATTTCCCTGGGGGTAATAATCTGAAGAATGAGCCAGAGAGATGCCATACCCATAGCAGAAATCCATTATCTCAGTTGAGGAGAAGTTTGAAGCATTATCATTCTGATCTTGTTAGGTACACCATACCTTACCAAGATGTTCTCTTTGATGAAGTTGCATACCACTTCAGAAGTAGTGCTCTTGACTGGAATAGCTTCCACCCATTTGGTGAAGTAGTCAGTGGCAGTTAGCACATGAGTGTGACCAGCACTAGAAGTAGGATTAAGTGTACCAATGAAGTCTAAACCCCACTGTTGAAATGGTTCCTCAATCACTGGCGGCTTGAGAGGCAAAGAAGCCAATTTAGGTCTTCCCACAAAAGTCTGACAAGCCTCACATTTATCCACCCACTTAGATGCATCTCTGAATAAGGTAGGCCAGTAATATCCTCCCCGGAGTATCTTGTGAGCAGTGACCATTGATGAATAGTGCCCTCCACATGCCTGATCATGAAAAGCTGAGAGCAATTTTCTCTGTTGTTCCTTGTCCACACACTTCAAAAATCTCCCATCTAAGCCACGCTTGAACAAGGCATTTTCCCACAATACATATTGCATACTGACCTCAATTTACTTGAGTCCTCTTTTCTTTGGCAGTTAAATGAGGGGGCATTCCCCATAGGTGAGAAAATGGGTGATGTCAGCATACCATTCATCAACCGAACTCAGGAACAGAACAGTAGGAAGGTCAGCTTTCTTTTCCAGCAATTCATGTTTAGCTCCTTCAGCAATGAGCTCACAAAGACCTTTTCCACGAACCAGCTTGGTCGGCTTAATGTCAATGTCATACTCTTGGACCTTAGCCACCCAGTTCCCTCTCTTGGATCCAAATTCTTGCTGTGTAAGAATTGACTTAACAGTTGTATCTGGAACCATCACCATAGAGTGAGAGTTGAGGATATAGAAGCAGGCTGCTTAATGACTTTGACTACTGCAAAAGCATGCTTCTCCATCATGGTGTATTTTAGCTCATGATTCTTCAGGATATAGCTCATGAAGGCAATTGGTAGCTCATGTTTATCAGAGTCTTCTTGGGTTAAGACAGCAGCCAGGGTATTATCTGTAGCATAGCAATAGATGATGAAATCTTTCTTTGAAATCGGGACGAGGCCAAAAGTGGAGTTTTAGCGATAGATTTCTTGATACCCTCAAAGGATTCCTTTCCTTCAGAAGACCAACCAAATGTTTGCTTCCCTTTCATCATCTGAGAAATATTCAAAGTTAATTCAGCAAAATCAGGGATGAATCTTCTTAAAAAATTGATCTTACCGAAGAAGGAGTGCACGCCCTTTTTACTGGTTGGGAGAGGAATTTGCTGGATGGCTTGAACTCGTTCAGGATCAATCTTAATACCATCCTTGGAGACAATGTGCCCTAATAGTTTTCCCTCTGTAACACAGAAGACAGATTTTTTAGGGTTCAGAGAGATTCCATGCTCTCTGCATCTCAGCAGAACTGTCTCCAGGTGATCAAAATGATCCGCTCTTGTCTTGGAAAACACTGTCAGGTCATCAAGGTATATGACAATACACTTCCCTTTCAAGCTTCCAAAAGCCAGATCCATAGCTCTCTGGAAAGTGGCACCAGCATTAATAAGCCCAAAAGGCATTCTCTTGTAGGCAAAGGTACCCCAAGGAGTGGTGAAGGTTGTCTTGTGTTGATCTGCAGTATCAACCTCTACGATTGTCCGAGAGAATCCATCAAGCATAGATAACATTTCAGATCCACATTCTTGCTTGCAATATTTGATCCATCATAGGCAAAGGGTAATTATCTTTCGAGAGAATCTGATTCGGGTTCACGAAATCAACACAGAATGCGGATCTCACCATTTTCTTCCGTGAGCACAATATTTGCAATCCATGTCGAATGGTGAATAGGAAAAATAATTTTAGCCTTCAACTCTGAATCTCTGAAAGATGGTGTCGCTATTTTGGGGTTGTCTTGCCTTTGTTTACGCTTGAAAGGCTTAATTCTGGTTTGAGAGGAATCGAGTCTTTGCATATCTTTTGGCTTGAAGGCTTTTTGGATCTTCATAAGAATATGTAAGAACATCCTTATACCTTCTTAGGAGATCAATTGCTTTTCTCCTCTCATCTGTTGTACAACATTTTCCAATATTTACTAGCTTAGGGTCATTAGAACTCCCAATATCAATCTTATCATACTCGGTGATTCTTTGAGGTCGAAGAAGCTTTAGATTTCACATACTGTCATGCTTATCAAATAGTTCCTCCAAACTCACCAACCCTTTAGGAATCTTGTTTCCTTTGAGATTGATGCATCCATCTTGATCTGTTTCTTCTCCTTGGGTGATGGCTTGGTCAGAGGACACACTCTCACGAGGCAGGTTGTCACTTCCCTCAAAATACAGTTGTTCGAAATTACCCTTGAGTTCCAGGAAGGAAAGCAAATGCTGGTCATCGTTGAAAACTTGCCAGTTATTGGTATTGTCGGGTACACTAGGCGGTGGACCATTTGATAGTGAACTTATCTGAGAGAATTCGGGATGGGGAATCGATAGTGACCACGAGACAGCCCGGTGAATCAGCCCTGCTTTGTTCTTTTCTCTAGGTATTGCTTGATAGAGAAAGCATCAAGGAATTCAATGGAATCCCAAACCGATTCGGTAATGCTTGACCTCCCATTTTTACGAAAGAGGTTTTGACTGCTTCACAATCAACTCTGCATCACCACGAGCCAGAAGGTTCTTCACACCTTGTTCTTTGGCCACTTGCAGTCCAAGAATGAGAGCCTCATACTCTGCTGTATTATTAGTGTTTTCAAACTGCAACTTAAATGAAAAAGGATGTAGGCATCCTTCAGGTGACACTAGCAGGACGCCAGCTCCAGAACCAGCTGAGGAACAACTTCCATCAAATTCTAAAATCCAAACACCATTGGGATCTTTAGGAGACACTTTGGGGGTTGGATTTCATCAGGGGACATAATCATGTAATTACCATGACCTATATCTTCATAGAGTATTTGTGCCTTAGGATCATCCATTTTCTGCACAATATACTCAGATTGTTTCTCAGGCAACAGTTTCTTCATTTGTCCATTGACAGGTATGAGTGCATGCGACCAGTCCATCTGGATTTCCCCACCCACATCTTTGCAGAAGTTCCTACTTAGCAACATTCCATAAGAAGGAGGAATGTCTGCTACTAGGATGGTAGCCAAGACTTTCTTTTCAGGAAAAGCAGCAAAGGCCACTTGTGCATCTTTAATCCTTCCAACCAGGGGCACTTCTTTGCTTTCCATGGAGTAACAGGATCCATAAGTGCGAGTGAGGGTCAGGCCTAAAGCATGAGCTACTTTAGCAGGCATTACATTATCGAGGCTCTGAGTCAATGACACTGATTCTTGAGCCTATGGCCAGCTATGAGAAGTGTTACATAAAATGGTTTAATTTTGTCACCGGGCGAGTGTGGCAGCCTTCTGATCGGGGGTGTGGTGCGAGAGGAGGAGTAGGTAGAAGGCCTTTAGAAGTGGTCTTAGAGTTGGAATTAACAAAGTGGATCATTTTTGGCAAAGGCTTTGGGATGGGTTTGATAGTACTCGGCTTACGAGATTTGTACCTTGGTCTTTTCGGGTGATCAACAATATCAAAGGATCCAGGAAGTGGACGGGCCATCATCATTTGGAATTCTAGGCTTATCAACTTTAGGAGAAAAAGAAGAAGCAACTTTGGTAACTGGATTGATAGGACTCACCTTCTGTGTAGACGAAGTAGGGATAGGAGATCCTCTTCTTGCAATTACTGAGGGATAGTTGCTTGCATTGCTCCTTAGATTTCTTTTATGGGTGGCATTTGTGTCACCTTTTCCCTCTACTTTTGTCATTCTCGAGTCATGACAGCAAAAGATTCGCTGTTCATGTCTGCTACCACTTCATCATAATCATCAATGCCCTCAGTGGTAAAGAAATTCACTCGAGATCCCTCAAGTTCCTCTGCTTCATCATCAAATTCCTCCACAAACTCCTCGCAAGTTTCATCATCATCGGCTCTTGACTTCACGGGTTGCGTTCACAGGAACCTTAACAGGAGGTCCTTCAAGTGCTAGTCTTGTGTGAGGAGCAGGCAAACGATTTCTGGGCTGAAAATTTCTTCTTGGAACATCTGCATACGGGGCATGCTGAGCCAACTGTTTCTTTATAGCGACAAGATCATTTGTGAGTTTTGGACTAATGGATCAGTACTAGGTCCAGGGGTGGAAGAGGAAGAAGCAGCAGACTTAGATTTGGGAGGGTCTCTTCTCAACTTCCCTAACATGATCAAGTCATCTTCGATACTAACAGCCAGTTCTTGATCCAGAGCTAGTGTTCCGAGATTAGCCCTTCTTAGTGCATAACTAACTTTGGGTGATTGAGCATTTAGGAAGAAACACTTTTGAATTTGGTCGACAGGTCGGGTAGGCGTTGGAATTTTATTTACCAACCTGTTGAACCGGGCCACAAATTCCCTCATGGGCTCTTGTGAATCTTTCTTTATCTGAGAGACCTGGGCAAGCAAGGCATGCACATCTTCTGCCGGCTTGAAACGGTTCTCGAACTGAGTTCTCATTGTGTCCCAGTCGGTTATAGCACCGGCCGGAAGGTGATAGAACCAATCAGCAGCATTATCTTGTAACGTCTCAACAAACAGCCTTACGGAGACGTCTTCATATTCGACTCCCAGAACTCCACATGCAACAACGAAGGCTGCGATGTGTTCGTCAGGGTGCACTTTGCCATCGCCTTTGAATTTGGGGAAGTTCTTCCGGTTTCCTCTGGGTAACTCATGCAAAGGCTGAGCAAGGGCCAGAGGCCCGACACGATGACCCCATGGTAATGGCGCTGCCATTCTTGGAAAAACGGCTTGGAGAGGAACTGTAACACCGGCAAGGATCAAAGCTCGTAGATTGGGACTAGCAGGCTCTGAAGGAATACCACCCGTAGGACTTCTATCTTGAACAGGTGGAGTGCTTGTCGAACGGGTCCTTCTATTTCTTGTTGAATTTGAAGGGAAAGGAAAACCTTGTTGTTCTAGAAGCTGGCGAGAATCTTCGATACCAAGGGCCCTTCTCCCTCGAGTGAAAGCGAGTCTCGAGATCAAAGGATGATCAAAATTACAGAAGCTGGAATGTGATTTTCCCAGTAGTCGCCAAAAACTGTTGGTTTTCAAATAGGACTTTTTAGAAGAGCAACAGTGGGGGACAAGAAGTCCCTCCTCTTTAATGGGAGAGGTTCCCTTATTCAGAAACAAACCTATTTACAAATGTACAGGACATGATTTGTTGGTTAAACTTGGATACCACGAAAGTGTTTTCTATGAAGGTCATCAATTACAAAAAGGATTTGAGGAAATGAGAGCATAGAAAAGCGCGAGAAAGGCAAACATACGGAATTATAGATATCGAGTAATTCTTTATGTATGCGAAGTCCGTGAATTGAAAACAAGATCATTCGTATAGAACAAGTAAGATGGAATTTAAAGACACAAAGTTCTGTAAATAACATCTGCCAGAACGCAAAGTTTCTTAACGTAACACAGATTCATTAATCAAGGACACAAAGTTCCTTCTTGGTTATACAAGATCACCGAGCTTGCAAAGTTGAAGAGTATGCAATCGATGAGACTAACGAATTTGAGATAAATGATCTTCACAAAGAAAACAAATGAAAGCTTAGAACAGACAGAGATCAGATAGACAAAGAAAGGAAAGTCCTTCTGTATTGATTTCTCTATAATCTATTTACACTTGCAGAAAATATGCCAAGTTCTTCCTCCTTTTCAAAATGGCGCAAAGAAGGCCATTATATAGCTTACAATTCGGTTACTCCTCGTAACCGTTTCTTTTAACTAGAGAATAGTTAAGGAATGCCAAACGCAATTTCTTAACTAATTACATGGAATATGAAAGGAATAGGAAGAAGAGAAAAGAATGAAGAAGGAGACAGGTGGACAGTCACTGAGAAGGACCCACCGTCTTCAGAAACCGCTTCTTGAATTTCTTTAACGTCTCAGCTATGTCTTTGCCACGAGGGACACACCAGACGTTTCATCTTGAAGATGACAATGGATATCTTTGAAAACTGATGTAAACGGCGTCTTGAAAGCTTCGTCCTTCTGCCAGCTGTCCTTGAAATTTGATCTTCGCAACTTAAATTCAAATTTAGCACATTCGGGTCGAGCGGGAAAAACTAAGTATGAATTGCATTAGGTTCACTTGGGACATGTGAGACGCGAATGCGCGAAACACGAGGCTCGGCCGATTCGGACGAAACAGGGAGAAGACGCACAAATGCATTTTGGGACATTTGGGACGAAAATGCGCGAAGGACGCGGTCCGGGCGTTTCGGCCGAAAATGGAACAGCTCGCACTTTTGGCTTCGGGACAGTTGGAACATGAAAGCGCGGTTCGGGCGGATCGGCCGATATTGGAACAGAGTGCACTTTAAGTTCGAACTTGAGAAATTTGAGACAAAAAGTTCCGGAGTACGCGACTCGGCCGGTTCGGGTGAAATTGGAACAGAGCGCACTTTTGAAATTGGGACATTTGGGACAAGAAAGTGCGAAGTACGCGGTTCAGGCGGTTCGGCCGAAATTGGAACATCTCGCATAGTAACTTCGGGACACTTGGGACAAAAACTTCCGACGGGCCCGAAAATGGGACAAATTTGGAGGTTTCGGCCGATCGGGGAACAAAATGCACTTTCGTACTTGGGACAGGCGGGACAAAAATGTCCGACAGGCCCGAAATACTTACAGAATGACCCAAAACTTAGATTTTTTCGACTTCAAGACTTTTTTCACACCACCAGCTCGACAGAAAAGACATTTAAACTCAAAATTTTGAAATTTTTACTTTTGACAGAGCTGGGAATTTTGAGTGGACAACAGGTCTCAATGACACTCGTATTTTGGACTAAAAAGAATGATTCTTTTTATTTTTGTATTGCATTAGTGAAAGACATACTCTTGCCTATTCATCATTTCTCTCATCGAATTTCATTATGGATTTGGGTCTAAAATATTTACATATCATTTCTAAGTGTTGCATCTATAGCTCATTTAAAATTGTGGGAAACCTATATGCTAGAAGTCATGCCCAGTTGATGGTTGACAAATTGAACCATAGTGCACACTTTTTCTCTACACCAAACCACTAAAAATAAATTACTCATTTTCTTAAACAACATCCTACCGGAAGAAGTTTTCAACGATCACACGATCAGAGGATTGACAATGGACTTCAAACTGGTTTCTCTGTCTAGTTATTATCTCAGAGAAAGGATCTCCCTCACCAAAACTTACCTGAAACTATCCTTAGTTGTTGGTTTTAGGGGAAATGGAAAAAGAAATAAAATAAGCTTACAGTCCACGAGTAATTTGGGTTAGGACAAAAACCACTTATAGATGAGATCCACAAAGGCGGGACCACACAAAGTGGCTAATCCTCCAAGAAACAAAGTCCTAAGTATGAATGACAGTTTATTGAAGAATAAAACCACATATTCGGAAGGGTCCAATGGTGGTCACAAATTTTACATTACCTCCCCTTCACAAACAAAGCCAAGGAAATTGCAAAAAAATCTCACAAGCTTCATCATAGAGATAATAGTCGCCACCTTATCCAAAAGAAATTACAGAGTTTAGCCACCATGAGGTGCTCGGGCAAAAGACACATGAAAATGAAAACAAACTTTAGGGTTTGAGAGCCCTAATATCTTGACCTAACCCAATTGGGGTCAACTTGACTATAGTCAAGTTAAAAATATCATGCCAAAGAGGTTTTATGTGTAATGTCTACAAGAGGGGTGGATTGTTTATTATTTAATGATTAATCCTAGGCATGTAAAAGGGGGCATAATTATTTGCTAGTGAAAAGGGCATGATTATTTACATGTAAAGGTGGGAGGGATTGAATTTTATTTTAATCATAAACCTTACCACTACCAAGTCAAAATTCTAATTTTTGCATCTTTTAGGTCAGAAAAGAAGATAAGCCAAAGACTATCATTGCATGCATGTAATCAAAAAGTCACTAGTGGACAAAAATAGGCTTTTCTAGATAAGACAAGGTAGTTGTTACCTATATTTTTCCAAATTTACATTAATTTTTGCCAAGATTCCCGTACACTTCTCTTTCTCCATGTAAAATTAAGGGGTCAACTATAGTTTGACCGAGGAGGTGTGCGAGTTCCATGACAGATTATTTTTGGCCTTGTATTCATTGTAATTGCATTCTTACAAGTGGAGTTGAGTTTGTACATGTAAAGTTAGCTTTGGAGTTATCTCCAAGTTAACTAAGTCTTAGGAAGAGCTAATTTGGGAATCAAGGGGGTGCAACTTTTCTATTTATTTCAATGTTTTTGCAAGCATTGGGAGAGAGGATTCTTGATGTAGCAAGGTGTTGTAGGATTTTCTACATCAAGTGCCCATTAATGAGAAGAATTATTTTGTCTTTCCAATTATTTTACAATGTTGCACTTTTCAAGCTAATCATTCTTGTGATTTATTTTCCCTGAATTCATTAAATTACATGCTTAAGCTATCTGCCCTATTGTAAAAAACAGGTGTTATGTTAATTTTAGTGTGCATGCTTTTGGAAAATGGTATTGTGAGTCACCATCCCTTCACTGCTTCCATCATTTTTCCTTAGAATTCACCCATAACCCTCTGGATTGTGCAATTTCAGTATTTATTTTTATCATTTTGTGCACATTCCTATATCAGAAACCTCCAACAATATATGGTGTATCACCCCCTTTTATCATTTTCAAGCTTTCATTCTAACCCTTACCCCCACTAGTCTAGTTTAGGGATACAATGAAAGGGAACCAGCCCTTTAAATCTGGATATTCACCTCACAATTGGGATACCCATAAAGACGTGAGGTGTTTCCATTTTCTATCCACATAAGTGAGGAGAGAGAGAGAGAGAGAGAGAGGGAACAAATATGTCATTCCTCACATCGGGTGCACTTCTACTAGATAATAGGTTCGTGGACACAAATTTCATTGGACTCTAATGTAACTTTTTTTTCTTCTGAATTCAAAGTACCATTACAATCAATGAACCATTCTAAGGCCAGAATGGCATTTTATGTGGATTTTAAAGCGAACTTTTCTACAACTTCAAAATTTACAATCTTTTTGATTCCCATGAAATTGACTTCTACATTCTTCAGTGCCCCTACAAGTTGTTTCATTGAACCAATTTCTAACCCAATGTAATATCTAGCGGGTTCTAAGGGATGTCTTCCTAACTTCTCCCAAGTAGTTTTGACATCATGTTTACATCTGCACCAAGATCTAGAAGCACTTTTGTAATAGTAGTGTCAAATATGTCAACGTCCAAGTATATGGCAGACTTGTGCCATGTTCATTATGTTCGAAGATATTTCTTGTTTTATTGATATGTCCACCTCAATCTTCGTGGGACATGAAAGTTATTATCTTCTTTGTTCCAATATTTGCTAAATTGTTTCAACTTATCTACTGATGCCATGTTTAATCGTTAACATTGTTATCCCTTTAAATGAAATTATATCATCTTCCATAAAACATTTTTTTATATTTCCTCATGGGATTGTGTGTAGTCACAAAATCATGCACTTTAGGCATTATTTAGTTTGGTCTCATACTACTATTTAGAAGGTTCTCAAGTGAAGAAAGTACTAATTAATCCCATCTTTTGGACATCTTTTTTTTACCTTTTATTTCGTCATTCTTGCATATTTTCCTATACATGCCCAGCTATTTCATCATTGTCCCATCATTTTAGACTAAACCACGGCTCTCGGGCATGTATTGGGGTGCCCGAGGCATCCCTGGTCCCACCTGGGGTGCCCCGATCCTTGTTTCACTTTCCCGCCTCTTTTGGGCTCTTTCTAGCCATTTTTCATCCTTATCTTTTCGTCTTCGGACATGTCGTGGTTAATTATGAAATTAGAGCAAGAGAACCCTATAAATATAAAGTTATAAGACCATAATGAGGGTCCTAGCGTCACATACTACTATCACTCCATTTAGAGTTGCATCCATTACATCACTTGCATCCACATAGTGCCATGCATCAAGGCTAGGAGATCTGCATCAACACACACAATATAGGGGGAGGGATTCTATTCTATTCCATGTACACATGCTATTAGATTTTCTATAGTTATTCTTACTCGCTACTTCACGAAGTGCGTAGCACAAGAGCACCTAGGACATGACTGACATGCGCGTACACACACACACACACACACACACACACACACACACACACACACACACACACACACACACCATAACTATATTTGGGTCCAAAATGTAGTGCAACACTCAAATTAGTAAGCCCCTAGTTGTGGCAGTTGAGGTTAGTTTGACCCATTCATTTTGCATCTTTTATTTTTAGGGTTTTGATACTTCTTTGTCTTTTACAAGTCATTCCTTCATCTTGTATCATTTCATACATCCGGAGCGAGACGAGAAGATCCAGTGTGACAAATAGAGAATATTATAGGGTATTTTGCAACATTATCGAAATCAGATTCGAGCTTTTATAGAGACCATGGTGCCTATTCTACAAACCAGGGTGCTCCAATACCTTTCGGGTGTTGCAGTCTCCTTGTATCTTCTAGATCTGTCCTTTATGGGACCTCTGAGTGATCATTCTTGTTCCTGAAATCCATAATCAGACCTACGACACCTTGTGACAGGTCTCCAACAATCAGCTAAGTCTTTTCCTTTTACATCTTTGCATACTTAGGGCTTTATTTCATCTGATATAATTATTTAAAATCATTTTATACCACCTTAGCATAATTTACTGAGTGTTTTAGTCCTCCTATATTAGATTAACTATTATTATATTTTCCCATAGTTTAGTTTAAATTTTTAGTTAATCATTGTGCTTTCTTAACAAATTCCCTTATTTTCTCTACTTCTTTGTTATGAAGGTCCGATCTGATTTCCTTAATGTCTCACTCTTCACTAGTGAAGGAATCTTCCTCGAGAGGGTATCCCGATAATCTTCTTTTTTGTTGGTGTATGTTCTTTTCTAGCTACACTTCTAGTTTTTAATGTAGCTCTATATTTTGGTTTTGCGTGCTCCTTATTTAGTTTAGAAAATTTCCTTTTGAAATATTTTTCTTTGGCCTGTTCTTTCTTCTTTTCTTTTTCTATTTTGCTTTTTGAGCCGGATGTTTTTCCCTTTATCTTTTCTTGTTTCTTCCTCGTCCCATGGTATCTTAGTAATGTTTTGGACATTCTTCCGAGTGTCCCTTCCTAATGCTTTTGTCTTTGTAACTCCATTTTGATAAAATTGAGAAAAATTGGGAGAACTAAATGAGTCATGTCATCGTTTATGGAAAAATTTGTAAGGGTCGGGCTCTATACAATTTCTGGCTAAATGTCTATCTTGTACACATTTATAACAGTGCATAGGTCTTATATCTTGGTAGTCATCCCTGAATTGTTTTTCTTTTCTTTTCCTTGGTATCCATGATACCCTTGATATCCTCTTCCACCATGATAATTAGTATATTCACCTATAAATATATCTTTGTATCCTCCCTATATCCTCTGTGGTATCCTTGATAGTTGGGGTTGTAGTTATTACCTTGGTAATCGCTTCCAAAGTGAGGTTGTCCCCTTGATAGTTTTGATATTGTGGAGTAGTAATTGTTGGATGTGAGGTCTGTGGGAGTGTAATTGTGGGTGTTGGTTGTTGTTGTGAAGGTTGGGGGTAGGCCTTGTGTTTTTCCTAGCTACCATAACCCTACGGGTATTATACTCCTTTAAATATTCAAGTGCATTAACTAAAGGGCAGGTATGGTGGTAATGATTATAAGATCCACAAGCTATGCAATACATTAATTGGTTGGTAGGGGGAGCTACTTCTAACAAGGGGCAAGTATCTTGAGTATGTTGATCCTATAGTTTGCAAATTCCACACCAATTTCTTTCTGCTCCGAGATATGGTACTAGAGGAATATTTTTCTGATGAATGTTGTATGGCAACCACGACTATTTTTTCTTTCTCTAAGTAAGGGTAGTCAATTTCTGTGTCCCTCTATACAACACACTGTACACCAAATTTTTTTGGCCGATATTTATTTCGAGATCCCCTTTTCTTTGAATCTCTTGTTGGAGTTTTAGTTTCGCTAATTCTAATTGCACTCTTTCCAATTCTGATTTAATTGAATTCTCTCCTTCTCTTCGCCAAGGTTGAGCTTCTAACCTAATGGCCATTTTTATTGCATCTTAGAGGGTTTGGAATGGTTTTCCATCCAAATATGCTCTAATGTAAGGTAGAAGTCCTGAAGTAAACCATTCAATGCATTTCTTGTCTATCATTGGTTCTTCTAATTTTCTGGTTACATTTTTAAATCTTTAGTTGAATTCTTTGATTGTTTCATTTTCTTTTTGAACAAGTTCTCTCATTTTTCTAACACCTTCTGAAGGTGCCTCTAGAAAGTGAAAATCTATCTTAAATTCCTTCTCAATTGTATCCCAATATTTAGCACCTTGTGCGTTTGTTTTCATGTACCAACGTAGGGTGTCTTCTCTTAAAGTTCCTATGAAATCATACAACTTTGTTGTGTTATCTATTATATTGTTTCTCTTCTAATATGAATCCAAAATGAATAAGTGTTCCTCAACATCTTTGGTGTCTTTTCCAAATACTAGTAGCTTAATTTTTTGAGCCATCTTTCTAGTTGATTGGGGATTTGGTTGTGGTTGAGGAATTGGTTGTTGTTTCGAGGGTTTTACTTTCTTAGATTGATTATGAGATTTTTTCAAATTACTTTTCCTCCCTTTGTCTCTAGATAATTCAATATCAAAGTATAGATATCCTAATAGTTCTCGAACTCTCTTACAATTTCTTCTCTCTTCTTACTCTCTTCATGTAGTTGATATCTTTCCATCAAACTTTCTCCTTTTTCTACTTTTCGAATAGGTGTGTGAAGTGGCACATGGAATGGTGTCGATCCATGGGGTCATCTCCTTTGGGCTAGTGTGGTGGTTGGGGACACATCCTTTCTTGACCTCTATCCACAATTATCTTTTTCGAAAAATAATTTTCTACCTTTAACATCTCTTAACCTATAATTTTCTTATAATCCTTCGTCACTTCTTTTTTTCTTATTTTGTTTTTCCTCTTCTTTATCTCGTTCCTCTAAACTACTTTTTCCTTCATCCTTTTCCTATATTATGTTTATTTTTATCCAAACTCTTCAATTAATTCTTTCAGTTTGATGACTTGTTCTTCATCTTCACCTTTTTCTTTAATTAATAATGGAACTTTTCTTTCTTCACCTTCACATGTTGCTACTCCTACTATCTTATTGAAAGATGGTTCTAATTTACCTACTAATTGTTTTAAATCTCTCATTATGATAGCTTGTTTTGATAACGATTGTTGGATTGGATTATTTATGGAACATCTTACCATGGGGTCATGCGGTAACCAAAACTTGTTGGTATCCGACTTGTCAGGCGGCAATGATAACAAGACTCTGCATGTCTCCGCCTCCGTTTCTAGGGTAACCAATTACCAACCTCCACTTGAAGTGGGTTTTTTTATTTTCTATTTTTTGAATTTTGTTCAATTTTTATTTTCTTTCATTTAACTTCTTCACCTTTTCCTCCATTGCTAACCTTTTATTTTTACTGTCTTTTTCTCTAACTCTTTCTTCTCTGCAACTATCCTAGTTTTCTCTTCTTACCTCCTCATTATGATTGTTTATTTTCTTTTAGTTAATAGTTATCTTAATCCGCTTAATCCTTCTTTTTGTCAATTATGTAATTTGTTTTCTTTTCTTTTCCTTCATTTCTTCATATTTATGTTCTCCCAACCATCACCCCATTAATTTTGACCAGTTACGTCTCTTGGATCACCCCCTTCATGTACACCATCCCATGGTGCCTGTCCCCTAAAGGAAATTTTCCATGCTTCTAATTAATCCTTTTTCTACTAGTAAAATTTTGATTAAAAATGGAATTTGTTTGAGAAATCTGCCTCTTTCTCCGCTTAAAACTTCACCTTTCTTATAATCAAATTTGGTCCAACCTTGTATGGCCCAAGTAATTATATAAGAATCTAATGTGGTCTCAAACCAATAATCAATTTCTTTGGTCCAAGGTTCGTCAAGATTTCTGAGTATGTTTAATTTTTCCTAAGTCCACTCAAAAGGTTTTCTCAAATGTAACCACGACCACTTTGTTCTTTTAGCATGTGCCAATATGCAAGGCCACAATAAATGTGGGAATTGAGACCAAAATTCCTCTCTGTATTCTCCAAATATATTTTGTCTCGGTTTACGTGTGTGATGTTTTGAGTCTATTTGCTTCTCATTTGACAAATATATTAATTTAATTTTCCCACCAGTCCTCAATTTCCATCAATGTTGGTTCCCAATACCCTAGTGGTGAAATTTTTCCAGACATCAAACTGACAAAAGGAACCTAGGCTCAAACACCAAATATTTACCTTAACCCTTAACAGAATGTGAAGGTTAAGAAGTTCTCCCTTTTGTTAAATGTGTGCAAGGGAAATAGTGAAATAAATCTAATTGATGAACAGAAAGAATGTAAAATTACATAACAAGTTTTGCTCCAAACATCAGCCTTTATTCATATCTCAAAATAGATTACATTAGCCTCATACACACTCACAATTATTCTCAATTATCTCTATCTTATAAAAATTTTATCCAAGGCACACATATATCTCATTTCTCTTGTGGTAACTTATATTCATTGGATTAAGTACAATAAATATATTTCTTACAAAATAATCTAAAAGACATTTCTTTTGGTCATGACTTTGTCGGCTTTACGCCTTACTCTATTTTTATCTTTCTTTGATGTGTGGCTTTATGTAGGCTTCGTGGCTTTCTCATATATTCAACGGCTTCTTCTATCTATTGTGGTTCTCTATAGTATTTGTGACGGCTTTCCTTCTTTATCCGCGGCTTCTTTCTTAGTCTCGTGGGTTTTCCTTTACTCTGCGTATTGTTCACAAACTTGATGAAGAACCATGTCAATAAAGGTTTTCAATAGAATGTCATTTAATTTGATAGATAAGATGAAGACATGAATGGAAAGGTGAAAATAAAAATGTGGGAATCAAACTTGCGTATACCACACCTATTTCAAGGATCATATTATTCATATGCAAACAATATATTCTCTTTGTGCTCCACTTTATCATTTCAATGCAGCGAAGCATTATTCATGTGCGTGCAATTTGAGCTTAAAGGGGCCAACATAAAAAATATGAAAATCCAATAGGTTCCAAGTTTGAAACCCAACTACAATGCTTACTTCTTATAGCACTTTGTATCCATATGTTTCAATTTTTAAGATCGAGTAATTACAAAAAGGCAAGTGTAGGAAAAATCATTAATAAGCAAGACCCTCTAGTAGATGGTCATATGAGTGGATGATAGATTTTATTTGCCAATCGGGATTTGTTATTTTTTATTTTAATTTTATATGGCGTCAACATTTTTATTGGACGACATTTAATTTATTAGATAAGATGAGCACATGAATGGAAAGTTAGAAATAAAAATGTGGGAATTCAAACCTTCGCATGTTCACACCTACTCCATAGCTCAAATTGTTCTTACCCAAATAATATCTTCTATCTTTTGTCCACTTTATCATCTTGATCTCACTCGCATTACTCACATGAGTGCAATTAATGCTTAAAGAGGACAAAGTAAACATTGCTTAAAATCCAATAGGTCCCATGTTGAAAACCCAACCCATGATACTTGTTTTTGTAGCACTTTGTAGCCTACTTTTTATTTTTAAGCTTGATTAATCGCGGGGAGAACATACAATGCGAAAAACACTAATAATTGAGCACCTATAGTTGTTGATCATATGAGCAATGAGGTAGATTTTCTCTGTCATACAATCGTCACTATTTTTTTGTTTTATATTGTCGATGTTTTTTATTGGACATTGATTATTTTGTTAGATATGATGAAGACATGAATGGAATATTAGAAATAAAAAGGTTGAAAGTAAATACTTGTATGTCCCAAACCTATTCCATTGCTCATATTGTTCCTACACAAAAAATAACTATTATATGTGCTCCACTTTATTGTTTCCATCTTGCTCGGTGTAAATTTTAGCGGCTAATCTTCGTTAATTGACGAATATTTGTGATTTTGAAATTTGGATTTGGATAATTTGCGGTGTTAGGTCACTTGCCATTTCTCCTCAATTTTTTGGGTACAAGTTAATTTTTTGGGTTGATTCACCTAGCATTTATAGTAATCGACAATTTTCTATTAACATTGTCATCAGTAAACGACAACATTATGTTACGAAATAACAAAATTAGTTGTCGATCAAGTAGCATAATGTCACCGATCGGTAGCATAATTATGCCAAGTGATGAAGTTACTACCGAACGACAACATTACCTTTCAATTCGTGGCATTCACAAAGATTTTGAAAGTCATTTTTAGAAATTCACCTAGTAATATTTATAGTTTTTTTAGGGGGAGGCGAGGTGGGTTTTAAAATTTAACTTGATATCATTTGCATTATGCACATGTGTACAATATGAACTTAAAGGGGCTAATAAAAATGTAGAAAATCCAATAGGTTCTACATTCAAAACCCAACCATTGTCCCACACTTATTCCATGGATCAAATAGTTCCTATCCAAATAATATCTATTATCTATGACCCACTTTATCATTAACACATTTGAGCCTTAAACTATAATAAAAATATCAATTCTCACTCAAATTTATTGGAATACAACATTGCCTAGGACCATTGTATTATTTTTATCGTTTTAGGTGGGAAAACACAACTTTGTGGATGTGGAATTATTGGAAGGAGTTGGGTTTTTTTTTGTAAATCATAATCTCTTATGCGTACGATTTTTCGATAATAATGTTAGAAAATCCATACATAAGAGCATATAAAATGTTTTCCTAGAATGTATAGGGTACACACCATTACTCAAAACAAAGACACATGACAACCATGCTCTCCTCTCTCCTTTCTTCCCCTTGGTCATTCGGCTCGTTGAAATAAAAATCAACCACATACACACAATCAAAATTCTGAATCATAGAAACAATGATGATTACGATGATGAAATCAACCTCTGATTATGAGTTCCCATTTTGCGATGCTTCAATTTGAAAATTGTTTCTTCTATTAGATATGTGCCAACAAAGTTAAATTTTGGATCCCTTTGTGCCGCTTTGTACCCCACTTATTAAAGGGGAGTGTGGGGGCTTGTCCCCCACTCTTGTTGTTATTATTAGGAAAGAAAATCCTAATGGCGTCTTTCCACTCTATTTTTAGGAGGAGGAATCCAAGTTGTACTTTGCCAATTAGGTGTATATATATTTTTATGGAGATCTAAAGTTTCTCATAACGAGTTCGCATGTAATATGTTCATCTTGAGTTAATAAAGTTTGATATCTTGCACTGTGGATGTTTCCCTAAGCACTCAACTGGAGTTTTACCAAAAACAAATTGGTGTTCGTCTTTTACATGTTTGGTATTTTGTACATTTTATTTTGTTCTATCTCTATTAATTGTTATTCTACTTTTTGCATAGTCATTTCTGCATAATCTGTGGTTTCCTAACATCTTCAAATTGAATTGGTTCATCAATAGAACATTTCTTAAAAGGCATAGGCCGAGTTATCAACAAGATGCTTGTCGCCTAACTGTTGAATGTAGACGAAACATACAATGTGCAGCATATTTTTATCCATGACATATATTTAACAATGAATTTATTGTGTCGTTACTTAACACGCAAAGTCTCTAAACGATTTCCAATACAAATATCTCATCATCATCATCATCGGAAATTTTATGCCAACAAAAAACAAAAATGAATGTGATATATACTCCACTTTATGGTTTCAATCTCACTCGCATTAAACACATGGGTACAATACGAACTTAAAGGGGCCAAAATTAAAAAAAATAAAAAAATCAATATGTTCTGCATTCCCACGCTTATTCTATGATGTATTTTTCTCAGTCGACGACGGGTGGTGGTGACGTTGACATTCGACCACCAGTTTCCCGCCACTTACACGACACTGCCTTGGCTGAAGACCGACAACAAAGAAATATAGTAAGAAAAACAAGATAAATATGGTCTTGATTAATTGAATCAACGTGTATGTACTTCTGCAACTCACAATCGTTGATCTCCACTGACTTTGACGGCATGTGATTTCGTCTCAACTATTGAAAAGCCTTCAGCCTAAAAATCTGCGTCTATTATTGTGTGGCTACCATTCTCAAATCTTCTTAAAAGAATCTTTACAAGCATTTCTCCCTAGTCTTGATCTCAGAGGTGCTTGACGGTGGCAGGGAACCGCAAAGCTTTTGTGTGGATCCAGTTTTCATAATCATGGATAGTCAGCTTCATGTTGTAATGTTTCCATGGCTAGCTCACGGCCACATCTCTCCACACGTAGAGCTCTCCAGCAGACTCGCAGAAAACGGTATTCAAATCTCTTTCATCTCAACTCCACACAATATTGCCAAGCTCAAGCCCTTGTTCGCAGAACAAAATACTACTCCAGGCAAAGGAAAAGTGCGGCTCGTGGAGATTCCCCTGCCACATGTGGAAGGATTACAATCTGGTATTGAAAACACCACAGATCTGCCCTCAGATCAGATGGGTTTCCTCGTAAAGGCAACAGACAACATGGAACAGCCATTTGAAAGCCTACTCCAAGAGCTCTCTCCAGATTTTGTAGTCTATGATACATTACAGGCAGGGGCTGCCAGGGCGGCACTGAAACTGGGCATACCTGCAATTTTTTTCATCTCCTTTGGGGCAGCCTATTATTCTTATGACTACTCTCCGGCAAGGGGCCAGACCCATGAAATCACCGCCGAGGATTTGGCTAGACCGCCGCCGGGATACCCATCCTCTGCAATTTCATGGCGGCTGTCTGAAGCAAGAGCCAGATTAAGCAACTACAACTACAAGATTGGGGACTTAACTGTGAGGGACCGCATAATGAGTTGCTATGAGGATGTTGCGCCATAGCCATCAAATCCTGTGACGAATTAGAGGCTAAATACATACAATATCTCGAGGAGATTACTGAGAAAAAGTGTTCCCAGTGGGTCCTCTGGTGGCGAATAATCATCAGCAATTGGTCTTTACCAAAATCTCTCAGTTAAGGATAATTCTTATCGTTGTATGAGATGGTTGGATAGCCGTGCGCCTTCTTCTGTTGTTTATGTGTCATTTGGTACGGAGTTTTTTCTTTCAAAAGAGCAGATAGAGGAGGTAACTCTGGGTTTAGAGGCCAGCCAGCAGCCTTTTATATGCGTTCTTCATTTTCCTTGTTATTCTGAGGAGGATTTTCATGGTGATCAGCAGAGCCGCCGCCTATCCAGCTTATTGCCGGATCAATTTGAAGCTCGAATTGGGGAAAGGGGACTTGTGGTGAGCTGGGCGCCGCAGAGAGAGATTCTCTCTCATCGTTGTACTGGAAGCTTCGTGACCCACTGTGGGTGGAGTTCAACAATGGAAGGACTGAGTAATGGGTTGCCTTTGATTGCTCTGCCAATGCAATTAGATCAGGCACTGAATGCTCGACTGATTGTTCACGAGTTCCGGGTGGGGGTGGAAGTTGAGAGAAGAAAGCAGGATGGAGACCGAGAGCTCAATAGGGAAGTGATTTCTAAAGCTGTGAGGAGGATAATGGTGGAAGAAGAAGGTGGGCAAATAAGGTCCAAGGCTTTACAAATGGCAGAATTGTTTACGAGTAACACATCCAACGGTGGAATTCAAGAAAAATGCATGCATCACTTCATCAACTACTTAAATGGATTCAAATATGTTTGCAATTATTTTTCTGTTCACTGATAGTGTTTATTATTAAAATGTGATTTTTAAGATATTGTAGAATGTAACTCTATTCATAGAATAAACAGGGCTATGATATTTCAATTGTGTATTATTGAAATGCATTTCTTAACATATTTTAGAATGTAACTCTATTTATAGAATAAACGGAGCTATAATATTTCAAATATGTATTATCATGTGGCATTGATTTACAATTAAGAAAGAGTATTTGTGAATTTAGTAAAACCATAAAATAAGGGGAGAAAATATGGTAAGTTGAGAGGGGAGAACATGGGAAATATAATCTGAAAGTGAAATATAAATTGAGATGATATGTTTTTGTATGAAATATGAGTATACAAAATTTCAAATAACATATGCCTACTTATGTGTTATTAAAGAAAAGAGATATTGTTACCATTTTATTGTCTTTATTTTCACTATCATACTTGGCATAGAATTTTTCAATAGTGTTGTAGAGTTCCACATGCAACAAAGGGAGTTCCACATGCATATATAATATATATATATAATATATATATATATATATATATATATATTCAACAGATATGCATGTTCTTTATTTGAAACATCACAAAATAAAACTTGGTCTCACCAAGTTATATTTTCTAGGTTTAAATTAATCTCTTCTTCATTGAAGGGTCTAAGGTCTGCGTGGCAATACCTCTCATTGTGTTAAAAAGATTAGTGAGTTGAATGTGAGAAAAACAACTAAATTGCCTTCCTATGCTAATCTTCTCAACAATACCTCAGATAGAGCAATAGATTGAAAGGGGAGAGATTCAATACCTGCACTTACTAAGAAAATGCAATGTTCCTCCTTTGTTGTGTTGGATTTGCTCTTGATTGATTGTTGATTGCTTCAGATTTGGTGGAGAAACTTGAGCAAAGCACCTCCCCTTGATTTTGCTTTGGATTGCTTGATTGATGAAGATGAATTGATTGTAGATGAATGATGGATTGATTGAAGATGGATGATGGATTGGTTGATAAAATGGCAAAGATTTGTTATGGACTTGCTACCTTGCTCTCATGGAGGAGGAGAGCTCAATTTATAGTTTGTGGGAGAGGAAATGGAGGGTGAAGATCCATCCAAGTAGGATGAGGATCAATGGTTAGAAATTGATGAGAGGATTGGAGGATTCTAGAATGGAGAATTCTAGAATTTGAATTCAAAATTCAAAATTCATGGAGGGAAGAAGCTTCCATTGAATTAAAAATTCAATAGAAGGAGAAGTTTAGAGAGGCTTTTAGAAATAGAAGCCTCTAGATTTAGAGGTGGGAGGATGTGATTAAGATTAGAATTAGATTAGGTTAAATAAATATGATTAAGGGTGTGATTACATGGAAAGGCTATGTGTAGGGTAGGTGTAGAGTAAATGGGTAGGTAGGTGTAGGAATATTAAATTCCTAGAAAATGATAATAAAGATTAAGGTGGGATAATATGATATAATAATGAATTAAAGGGATTAATGATAAAATGATAGGATATTAGATAAATGATAAAGGGTATATGTGATAAAAGGGATTAATAATAATTAATCTTGCGATTAATTATTATAGGGATTTAGATAGTGATGATGTTAGGTTATTTGCAGGACAAATTAATCATAATTAATTATGTCGACATTTTAGATGTCTACATTTTGTCCCTCTTTGAAGGGTTATTGCGGAGCAATGATCATTCAAAGAAAAAGAAGAGAAGATGTTAAGATGGTGATATGATGCCCTTGAGGGGTTAGGTAGTGAAGGGACGAGTTGGGAAACCACTCGAAAAGATGAGAGGCCCAAGTTAGTAGATGAGAGCGGATTAGAGGATGAGAAGATTGGGGATTTAGAGGAATATAAGATTTATTAAGGGGTTGGATTATAGGATGCCCTAGTCAAGGGGTTAAGATTAAGGATATTGGATTTGAGGATTAGAGAATAGAAGGATTGTCGATGTTGATTAGGATATTGATGAGGATGCAAGATTAGAAGATTAGAAGATTATGAGATATTGGATTTTGGAGTATTAGATGCCCCTGGATTTTGGAGTATTAGATGCCCCTCACAACGATGTATGACAAGGGTGAAGATTTAGGATTGGAGAATTAGAAGATGCCCTAGTCAAGGGGTTCGATTTTAAGGATTTTGGAGTATAGGATGCCCAGTCAAGGGGTGGAGAATAAGGATTTGGGATTTGAGGATTAGAAGATTGAGGATGTTTGGATGAGACAATAAGGATTGGTTTTGGATCGATTTGGATGAAAGGACATTGATGAGGAGAGGATTGGGATGATGATTGATGAAGCGATGAGAAATAATGTTCAAGTTTGATTGATAAGAGGATATTAGAAGATGCCTCGACCAAGAGGGTGAGGATTTTGGATATTGGACGTGAGAGGATAAGTTTTGGATGTGAATATTGATTGATATATAAAGGATTGATTAGATAGAATGATGAGGAGGTTATATAGTTAATTAGATTGACAAAGCTAAAATTTAAGCAATATTAGATTGGCTACCGCCTAGGACTTTGACATAGTTGAGAGGGTTCTTAGGTCTATGCACTTACTACATGAGGTTTGTGAAGAAATTTTCTCGATGGATTGCACCTTTGACAAATTTGACCAAAGAGGGGCTTTTGTTTGGTCAAAATCAGCGCAGTGTCAGAGTTTTGATCACCTTAAGGAGGTGATGAGCTCATGTCCAGTTCTTGCACTACCAAATTTTACTTGGCCATTTTTACTTGAGTGTGATGCATCAGGTGAGGGCATTGGATCAAGTACTTATGCAGGATAGGCATCCCATTGCCTATGAGAGTCAGAAATTGAGTAATGTGGAGAGGGGATACTCAATTTACGACAAGGAGATGTTGGCCATTATGCATGCATTGGCCAAATTCAGGCAATATCTTGTGGGCAGTAAATTCATGGTTCATACAGATCACAACAGTTTGAGGTTTTTCTTGGGGCAAAAGGATCTCAATGACAACTAGAAAATATGGGTGAACAAGGTACAGGCTTATGACTTTGACATAGAGTACACAAAAGGTAAGAATAATGTGGTAGTTGATGCTTTGTCTAGGAGACCTTACCTTGATTCTATGATTATTTCTATGTCAGAGAGTTTAGCTGATTGGAAGGCTCGCATAGTTGTTGAGTATTCCAAAAATCATTTAGCATGTGAAATCATGGATGGCATTATTCAAGATGACAGATTATATAGATTCTCGGATGACCTCATATACTATAAGGATAGGATTTTCCTTGTACCTGAGTCCAAGATGAAGGAGAAGATCCTTCGAACAGTGCATGATACACCTCTAGTGATTTGCATGGAGAGGGTTAAAGAACGATGTCCTTAACTATATTAGGGAGTGTTTGGTTTGTACACAAACCAAGGCCGAGCATTATTTTCCAACAGGAATTCTACAGCCTCTTTCCATCCCTGAGCAAAAGTGGGAAAGCATATCTATGTATTTTATTACAGATCTTCCCTCGGTGCATGGGCATGATTGCATTTATGTGCTGGTCAATTGGTTGACCAAGTATGCCCATTTATTTTCTATGCCTTTTGGGCATAAGGCACCATAGGTAGCTCAAACATTCTTCACGGGTGTTTTTAGGCTTAATGGCTTGCTAATAATATTATCGATGACCCAGGAGAAGATTTTCATGAGAAGCTTTTGGCGAGAAAATTTTCATACTCACAAGTACTGAGAATAAGCTCCTAGTTCTAGCTATCATCCACGAGATAGATGGGCGAGATAGAGATAGTTAATAATTGGATAGAGGTTTATTTGCGTAGCTATGTTACAGGACATCAGCATGAATGGGTTAGATGGCTACACATGGGTGAGTATTCTTATAATACCACCTACCAAATGAGTATTGACATGGCTCCCTTTTGGGCATTATATGGATACGATGCCTCATCATTCATGGACCTGGTATTATCAGATAGCTGAGCTCCCAAAGCTCGTGATTGGTTATAGGAGAATCAAGATATCATGAAGGCCCTCAAGGAGAATCTGCAGAGAGTGCAGAACCAACAAAAGATTTATGCAGATAGACACAAGGTTGAGAGATATTTTGAGATAGGAGATTTGGTCTTTCTACGATTGCAGCCCTACAGGAAATCCTCACTTAAGAAGAGTGGTGTTGAGAAGTTGAAACCGTGGTTCTATGGGCCATACAAGATAGTACGGAGAGTTGGGCAGTTGCATATGAGTTGGAGCTTCCAAAACAGAGCAAGATCCACAACGTCTTTCATGTTTCGTGCCTCAAAAGGGCACTTGGACAACATATTGTGCCTTCTACAGATTTTCCACCTTTGGACGATGAGGGAAAGTTGGTCTTAGAACCAGAGACTATCATTGAGGTGAGGCAAAGGAAGCTCAAAAACAGGGTTATTACCGAGTATCTAGTGTGGTGGAAGGATTTGCCACTTGAGGATGCCATTTGGGAGGGTGAGCAAATTTTACAACATCTTGGTTTTCATTTGCATTTTTTTGGAGTAGCAAATTTTGGGAAGGGAGGAGTGTAATGTCCATATTCCTATGCTAGAGGCCTAGAGGCTTATAGCTTTGGTCATACCCAAGGGGCTGGAGACATGGAGGTTATTGGGTATTGTTATCCCGTCATTTTACACACTAAAATTTTGAAACTTTTCACGTTAAAATGTATCGTTAGTTCATCTTTCCACGTTATTTTGAGGTATCATTTGTATGTCGTAACCCGTGTCAATATTTACAACGTTGCATTGTCACACTTCCACCTTTTCCAATGTCCTGTTGCGCTTTGTAGATTTCTCGACTTCGTGAAATGGTTTGTAATGCTTCATTAATTATAATAATTTAATTCTTTAAATTTTATTAATTAGTAATGTCGATGTAATTCAAGTTACTAATTGATTAACATTAAGTAATTAATTTAATGTAGTTAAATTACAAATTTAATTAATTAACATTTTTATTTATTTTTATAATAAATTGTTATTAATAGTTCTATCAAGGCATGATAACAATAGTAATCACTTTCTTATTACTTAATCTTTTTTTCAACCAATCACAATCAACTATTTTTATTTCATATGGGCTACATAATAGTTTTAAACAATATATAAGTTTTTGTTCATTTACAAATACTAATTTTCATGTATGTGATTGGTTGATATATTTTTCTCCTTATTCTCCTTATTAAAAAAATTTGAGAGCAATATAATTTTTTGTGGATTTAAATTAAAACTCAAAATACAATATAGCCCTAAATGTTAACCCATTTTTATCGCCTTATGTAAAATGTGTAGTCACAAAATCACGCACTTTTTGCTACTATTATACCGCCAGTATGTTGTTTTATGTATGGATCTTACGTAAGAAAAGTATTCACTAATGGCTCATCCCCTAGTCCTATCGTCAGTTTAGTCGGTCATTGTCATTAAGTGTCTTTGCACAAGCGTTAGATACTCGCATTGTTCGGTCATCTGTCATGGTATCAATTGTCGTTATTTTCTCGGTAGTTGTCTCTAGTCTTTGATTAGGGCGCTAGTAAGGGATTGGGGCGCCCATCGGTGCCCCAATCCTCATTTTTAGGTGCCCTAGTCCCGGTTGCACTTGGTTCTCATTTAGAGTCTCGAGGTTGGTCTTTGTATTTTTTCTCTCATTCCCCTAAGTACTAGTCAGCATGTCGGGTCATTAGTGTCAAAATTTGAGCAAGAGATCCCTATATAAACACAACATACACACTATCTTAAAGGCAGACTATTTCTACTAAGGGCTAAATATTTACATTAAGGCAGGGACTATTTGGGCACTAAGCATCACACACTGCATAAGAAGGGTTGTATTCATTCTATTCCATCCACCATTTGCATCTTACATCTAGTTATTGTCCCGCTATTTTGGCATCATTGGCGCTAGGGAACCCTAGGCACATGATTACACACACAAGCACATAGAACTACATTGGGTCTAAGATGTAGTGCAATGCTTAGTCATAAGTCCATCCATTTGGCAGCTGAGGACATAGTCCGACCCATTTATTTACATCCTTCTATTTTTAGGGTTTGATGTTTTTTGTGGGGTTTTGTAGGAGATTATTCATCAAAACTTACAGTGACATGAGCAAATCTAGTGCGACATACATGCGACAAAGACCGAGTTATTGCAAAGACCTAGCGACTAACTTAGATTTAGGTCATGAGCTATTCTACGGAAACCGGGGCACCCATACTACAAACTAAGGTGCCCACAGCACCTAATCCTCCCATAGGTACCCCAGATCGGCAAATCCTTCATCTACTACAACTTCTTGAGGTGTGTTGTCATACTTTTTTTCCGCTTTATGCATCATCCAGTCTGATTTGAGATCATTGTGAGGTAAGTTCATTTTAGGTTAGTACCTTTTCCCTCCTATTCAATTATTTCATTTTATTTAGAATATCAAATAAATTATTAGCATTTATATTTCAGTTTATATCAGTCATTTCATTGTTGTACTTGTTTAGATTAATTCTAAAATTCATAATTTTAGTTAATCATTTTGGTGAACCCGTACTTTAGAACATTTTTTCCCTAGGATCCGCTTAAAACCCTAATGGCTAACCATAGTTCATCTTCTTCTCACCCCATCATGTCTCATTTTATTCAATCCTATCTATGATGACATTGCCATCATTGAGCTCACGACTCTCTATAGTAATCCTACTATGCCAGATGACATCCAACAACAAATCTTAGATGGTCAACAATATGTGCCTACTAGTTTTGAAAACTCCCTATTGGCATTAGTATTGTTGAGGACCCACATCCTTTACTTGTTGTACACCATGTTATACGGCTACTAGTGATCCTCCTTTTGATCTTTCTAAGGAAGTCCTAGATGATTCTCTTATCGATTACATGTTTGGTATTGACAATCGCTCACATGTGCATACCGATTCTTCTCCTAGTCAAACTACAGCTATAGTTCCATCTTCTCATCTCATCATTCATCACATATTAGTTCTCATACACCTTCATATTATGTTGATGACCCTATCGATAGTATGCTTAATGACATTCTCACATCGAGTCTTTAGGAGATGTTGATGACACAGTTGATAGCCATGATTCTCCTACTTTTCATTCTGTAGAGTGTGAATCTCTATCGCCACTTTCTCCTAAGGTTATATCTAGCATAGTGCATGAGTCATCTCCATTTGTTGGTTCTTCTTCTACCACCATTTCCTCTCCCTTTGTCGTCATCATCTACACCTATTACTTCATCTTCTCCCATTATTGTGTCTCCATCGGTCGCTTCACCTCTTAGGGATTTTTCGATGCTAGTCCTACCACTGTTATGTGTATTCCATCTGTATCATCTACTATAGCTTCTTCAAAACCCACTCCTAGTGTGCCTTTAGCATCGGAATCTCCTTTATCTTCTCTTGACATTCCTATGGTCACTCACAATGGAAAGTTACAACCGCTCAATACATTATTTCCATCTTCTACTATTCCTTCACAGGATATCCTATCTCTCATGCATGTCATAGGTCAATTACAATCTCAGGTTCAGTCTCTCACTCTAGAAAGTAGGGCTTACTATGCTTCTATTGACAATAACTCATTACATGGTAACCCTATTCCCAAGAGGATTCATAACTCCACATTTCCTAAGGACTTTATCATGCCTACATTCACATGTTTTGATGGTATTGGTGACCCTCATGCTCATCTCCTTCATTACCGCATGGCTATGACTTCCTATTCTAATGATAGGTTATTTCTTAAGGATTTCGACATAGTCTTACCGATGAGGTGTTGCAATGGTACACTCATCTTCCCTTTGGGTCCATTAGTACTTACTATGACATGGAGGATGCTTTCCTCCATCATTTTATCATCAACAATGGCCCTAGAGTTACTTATGATTGCTACCTACTTTACATCAAGGCTCATCAAAATCTATCATGGATTATATCTTACGGTTCAATGCTTGTATACATCAACTAATATTCCAACCTATTGATTTAGAGAAGCAATTCATTTTCTGTCGTGGTTTGATTCTGTGCTTAAGCAAATATTACAATATGATACATGTGAGTCATTCACTCTCTTGTGCTATAAAGTCATAGACCTCAAACAAGATCTTCTCTCAACACATGTCATTGACCCTCCATCTACCTCCACTTCTATTGCATCATCTAGTGCTCCTCCATTTTCATCAATTGAGTGTCCTACATAGTCTCCATCTCGACCTAGCAAGCCAACTCAACCTACTCCATCACAGAAGCATACTTCTTCTCCTCCTCCATGGAAGACTACTTCTCCACCTACTCCATCTACCTTGTGTGAGCATTACACTTCTCTCATCACGCTTCGACCACATGATGTGATGCATTTTTTACTTAATGAGCGTCTAATTCACTTACCTTCTAACTAGCATCATCCATAACATCGTCTACAATGTCAACTTGATCAACCCTATTGTAATTATCATCGCATCAATGGCCATAGGGACAATGATTTTTTTCCTTCATGATAGATTGCAACAATTAGAGGATAAGGGCATCATTTCCTTTGGCTCTCGCTCACATGAGCGGTCTATCTCTCCTCTACCTCATCAACACATTTCTACCCACGTTGAATTGTCTCCTCCATCTAATACTAAGGTTATTATGTGTCCACCACCACAGGTTGTCACTCATGTGCGTTCTCCACCGCGTCCATCCATCGCTACACCATCACATCCACCACATCCACTCCATCCATCTCATCTATCATATCATGTTATTTTTTTCACATTGGCTTCCATGGTCCTCTGTATTCATCCATCCCACCACGCTCCATATGACATTCAGTTCGGTTCATACACTCATGTTACTTCCATCCCACATGCTTCCACCGCTTCACGTCGCCTTGGTCTTTGGTAGGTGATTACTATCACCTTACCCCTAATGACACTTGTGTTCTTACATTTATTACACAATTTTTGATGGTTTTACTCTAAGAACCTTTCATCACGTGCTCTTCATCGATTCATCTAGCACACTCAATCATTTCGATGATGCACTCTTGCTTACGCGGCTCATTCTTGACTGTTGAGGGGTCTTAACTAAATGAGCCTATTCATTCACATGTTAGGGGGCATCGTTAATCTCCCCACCCCCATATCATTACACTAACATAATACGATCATATTCCATTATCAAATTCATCACCACACATTAGTTTGGTAATCATACATTATCTATTTTTCCATACATTCTACCATCATCATTACACTAATTACGCATTACAAGTTCCATTCAACAAATATACATCTCACACAACTTGTCAATCAAATTACATATGTTATCTACCATCATTCACATTACACATTTTGTCTATCATTATCAACATTATAGTGCAATTCTACATCAATACGCAAGAATGATATACAACACATTAACAACAACAAACATTGAGTCACATTACAACATCGATACATAATGAAATAAACTCATCATATATCAATAACATCTATCCATATATATATCAAATACAATCATCATTACAAAAAAATGTTTCATCACCTGGGGGAACTCCCCACATCATATACAATAATACAAATCAAATCTCATCATCACTATCACTCTCGGGTATTGTGAGAGCCCTAGAACTAGATGCCTTGCCACTAACTCTGCATCATGTTATTCGCAGCCTTGATACCTCTCAACCTACCTCCGTAATAAGGTAACCTCCATAGAATGCTCTGAAAATTGACATTACAAATCCATGTATCATGTGAATACATCATGCACTTAGGGACTACCACCCAAACCTCTTTAGCTCATCGACTCTCCTTGTGTGCCTTGTCCCTCTTACCTAGCAATACAATGCACATCATTGTTGTTATGGCCACTTGCTCAAATAAATGGGCATGTTCGCCCACAATATCATCCACACACTCAAGTATCCCTCTACCAAGTTCATAGGTCAACACATTCCATGCATGAATGTGTGGATGGATGTGTCTACTATCAAGGACCAATACGCGTCACCTACAACAAATAACACAATGACTTAGATAACTATCACTACCACATAGACAAAACAAAAAATTACACAATAAAACTATACATATACTTACGCTCAGCTACAATTGTTGCTACATTATCGAGGGCATGGGCTTCCCCCTCTCCTCCTCCTTGTGTTAACATCGTTGCGTCATCGAGAACAATGGAAACAACAATACCCATCGATGTGTCACCCACCATACGTGATACTCATATGTACAACCTACATCATCATAATTTATCGGCTCTATCACCACGTCTGCCTCATCTATCCCAAGAGGTACTAGATGTCTCTCCTATGGGCCCTGGTCTAGCCCCGACCCTCCTCGATGCTCTAATCACACACAACCATATATATGGCTCTGGGGGCACGTCCCGAGCCATGCCAAACTATCGTCATACTCTCTCTCTACTTGAAATAGCTCAACCACTCCTGGAAATTGATCCTCCAACCACATATTCCTACGAATACATCGCATCTCTACAACATCCTTTGGCCACCCTCCATAATCATGGTATGGTCTCCATACAAAACTACCTCAGGCCCCATCATATCTATCAATTCCCTGTAAGTATCAATGTCCATCTTACGCCCACGAACATTAATCCACCTCCTCGTATATATCTCTGGCCTAGCCCACTCTCCTCGTGGACCTCCAACTGGCCTCAACATGGCTATATGCTCATATGCCCATACATGCAATAGTGTGGTGGCTCATATCCCGCCACCATGTTCATCATGAGTAAACCTGTATAGATCCCTATATAGGTGGGCCAACACACACCGTGCTCACATGTATCTAGTGCTCTCCTCCTCTATCCATCGGTATATATCGTGCATCTTATACAAGATGCCTACACCTCCTCCCTCTACTACTATAGATGAAGTAATCACAATGGCTATGAACTTCCGCAAGTGTGGAACCCCAGACCTCAAAATAGCGTCTAAACTGATATGGGCCTCGACATATACTTGATTCCCCAAAAATATCATCTAACAACTCACATTCGTCTCTTCATATCCTCCAATGGCATAACATGTACTCTCTCCCCAATAATTGATAAGCGTAATATGTGATACACATCCTCCAAAGTAATTGTCATCTCACTTGTAGACAACCAAAATGTACATGTATCGCATGCCATCTCTCACATAATGTTGTTAACATAGGCATATTTTGGGGCACATCCCCATCGTGTATATGTGCCACAATGGCATGGTCCATAACATCCCACTCATCATCTGAGAGGCCCAACCCAAGTAAAGTTCTCAAATGACAACCTCAGTGGAATTCCCTTAACTGAATATCCCTTTGTGCACCATAAAATGACAACAAACGCAGCATTAGAACACTATACAAGTCCAAATGAACTCACTTATCACATTAATATACACTATAAATCTCAATTGTGTAGTTATCGATCAAATACAAACATTTTAGACCAAGGCACCCAGAGTGGGATACTAAAGCTGCCAGTGCAGGCGCTCTTATCCCGAGGGTCGCTACCACCCTCACCACTCTTTCCGGGTCTAAAACACCGAGAAACTTCATAATCTAAAATTTACAAAAATTGATAAAACCAAGTACTACACACACATTTTGAAAAAACACTTGTAGTTACCAATTCGGCCTTCGTCCATGATGCTACAGCGATCACCACCCTCTCAAATCAGCTAGGACATGTTGCTCTCACTTGCGGCATCTTCACTCACTTAGCACTCACTCTCACAATCGCATCAAAACTAAATGAAGTGACTAAAAAAATTTCACTTCACTACTTATAGTTACTTTTCATCACCTACTTTACTATGGTCATTATTTCACGCTTATTCTCACAACTAATACACACTACTCGATTTTTGTCATATCTTGAGTGTTTCTACTCCAATTTGCACCCGTTTTTGGCATTATTTTTAGAATTTCACCTACCATCATACCATACACATTACACATGTGTTATCTCTCCTTCACATTGTCCTTCAATCAACACACACATTTTGATGATCTTTATCACACTTCCTATTTATCTCATGCTTACTTTTAGCTTAGCGTTCATTCTTATCATCACTTCCCCTTTCACCGAAAGGGGGCATATCATTGGGTCATCCTATAATTCCCCTTATATCACTATGTGTTTGATCAATACTACCAATTCATCATTTTCAAACATTTACTAATTTACCACGTGACATTTCACCATCAATTCCCCCTAATGACCTAATTTAGGGGCAACAAATGTATAAATTCCTATATACGACATTTCATCACTTCCTCCTAATGACCTAACATAGGGGAAAAAAGCATTAAAATCTTTCCATAAATCAATTTATATCAATTCCCCCTGATGACATAACCTGGGGGAAAATAGCATAAAATTCTCTATGAGTAACCAATCAAGACAATCAATCAATCTATCTATTAACGCATTCAAATCTCTAACAACCATCATTCAATCAAAACGATATAACATATCGGCCTCTCGATAACCTAACTTGGGAATTATTCTATATCTAGCGTTTGCATCCAGATGACCTAACTTGGAAGCCATTATACATTTTTTGTTTGCTTGTAGATGACCTAACTTGGAAGCCATCATATTGCGGCGACACCCATGGAGTGGGGGAAAGAGTTTCTTTCCTATACCACTCCTATATGGGTCAATTGTTTGATTGAAATTATTTGGATCCAAACACCACAAATGTTTGCTTTGTGTCTGTCTACAACACCTAGATCTTAATGATGTAGTTACGGGTTGGAGAATAACACACCTTTCTCCCTACACTCTTCCTCTAGTGGTTGGATACCTAAATCCTCCAGTGATATTTGCATATACACACATCCGGGTTGGGAATTGATCACTCCCTAACCCATCTTATCGTCATCATACGCATTCAAAATCATCAATCATCCAAAATTACAATGATCACTCTCATTTTAGTGCACTTCACCATGATATTGCACTTTTCACTACATTGCATGGATCAACGTGTTGATCCATGGTTACTACGATTTTCTACCACATCTGTGCATTCTACTACAACATGGGCTTCTCTGGATTTCTCTCAGGTACACATCTCTATCTACTTTATGTTACCGAGCTTTCCACTCACCAACATAAATTGGGGGCAAATGTAGTCACAAAATCACACACTTACTACTACTATTATACCACCAAGTATGTTGTTTTATGTATGGATCTCGCATAAGAAAAGTATTCACTAATGGTTCATCCCCTAGTCCTATCATCAGTTTAGTCATTCATTGTCATTAAGTGTCTTGCACATCATTTCGCATTACATAGTTTTGGTTGTCTCTCATGGAGTCTCAGTTGTTTTTATTTACTCAGTAGTCATCTCTAGTCTTTGACTAGGGTGTCTAAAGGATTAGGGTGCCCATTGGCACCTCAATCCTCATTTTTAGGTGCCCTAGTCCCAATTGCACTTGGTTCTCATTTAGAGTCTCAAGGTTGGTCTTTTAGTTTTCCCTCTCATTCCCCTAGGTACTAGTCGCATGTTAGGTCATTAGTGTCGAAATTTGAGCAAGAGATCCCTATATAAACACAACATACACACTATCTTAAGGGTGGACTATTTCTACTAAGGGCTAGCTATCTACATAAGGAAAGGGACTGCATTTGGGAACTATTTTGCATCACACACTGCATAGGAAGGGTTGTATTCATTCTATTCCATCCACCATTTACATCTTACATCTAGTTATTGCCCACTATTTTGGCATCATTGGTGTTAGGGCACCCTAGGCACATGATTGCACACACAAACACATAGAACTACATTGGGTATGAGATGTAGTGCAGTGCTTAGTCATAATTCCATCCATTTAGCAGTTGAGGAAAGTCGACCCATTCATTTACATCTTTCTTTTTAGGGTTTGATGCTTTTGTGTGGGGTTTTGTAGGAGATTATTCATCGAAGACTTACAGTGACATCAACAAAGCTAGTGTGACATACACGTGACAAAGACTCGAGTTATTGCAAAGACCTAGCGACCAACTCGATTCGGGTTTCAAGTTATTCTGCAGACCAATGTGCCCATACTACAAACCATGGCACCCACAAGCACCCTAATCCTCCTACATGCACCCCAGTTTAGTCAAATCTTCATCTGCTACAACTTCTTGAAGTGATTTTTCATACTTTGTTATGTATGTGCATCATCCAATACAATTCCATATCACTGCGAGGTAAGTTCATTTCAGGTTAGTACCTTTTCCCTCATGTTCAATTATTTCATTTTATTTAGAATATCAAATAAAATTATTTAGCATTTATATTTCAGTTTATATCAGTCATTTCATTGGTGTACTTGTTTAGATTAATTCTAAAATTCATAATTTTAGTTAATCAAAATGCTCTGAAGTGATGAATAAGAATTGGTTAGTCAGCAGGTAATCGCATGCTACCCAAATTCCTAAGGAATTGGCTCGCATTGATTTTCAGGATGAGATTGGAGACATGATCACTTTGTTGAGCAAAGTATTTGGCATCCCCTCTACACACTACTTTCAACCGTGGATGTATAAGTTCATCTGTGTAATTATAGATCAAAGGCTTCATATAGACTAGGATATTATCATCAGTGATACCTTACACAAGCAATTAATTGAAGTAAATATGACTAGTCATTTTTACATGACCTCTTACCTAGTCTAAGTTATGGCAAGAAGAACGATTTTTTGAACTTGAAACCGGGGCACCATGGCACTGGGAAAAATAGTGTTTTTCACTATTATCCACAGCTGGAGTTTAAAGCAAGTTCACACCATTATTTTCATGTTAATGATGCTTTTCTCTTTTATGTTATAGAATTCTCACAGAGAAACCACAGGAGAGATTCTCGCAACAGTGCTAAGGAAATGATTTCACAATGGGGCTCATGGTTCATTCAATTTCCCACTTTTTCATACATCTAAGTCGGTGGATTTAATGGAGTACCTTATAAGCTTCCTAAATATGTGAGTGACAAATGGGATCTCATGGAACTTTCACAATAATTGGCATCAGTGAACCACTTTTTGGGAGAGAAACATCATCTCGATGCTTGTTTCCCAATTTCAATTGGTGTGTACAAGTGTCCATCATTTTGCACAGCTGAATCAATGGATAAAGAAATGACCACTATGACTTTGCATCCATTTGTAAGAAGATGGGAGTTCGATATTTGTGGATTTACAAAGAAAGTTCTAGGACCTAAATACAGACATTATCCGTAGTAGAGTATTTTTGGGTCGATTGTGCGAGATGAATTTGAAGTCTGGCGTCGTGACTACTCCAGGATGACTTTAGATCAAATTTTTGCATTCTAATTAAAGGAAGTTCCTCAAGGATTCACTAATAATGGTATGAATATGATTGATCCTAAATATGATTTTGTCGCAACATCTCCTCTTCTTAAGGTCAATTGGTCCAAGACAGGATGACACTTCACTTGATGAGAGAATCCAACAAGTGCTCAAGAGAAGTCTTGCTTGGTATGAGGAAGCTTTAGCTCGATTCATTATAGAAAATAAAAATGCACAAGAGGATCAAAGGCCAATCAATCAGAGTGAGAAGAGAATTGTGCAATCCACTCATTCATCCTCTCACCTCGCAACACATGCCTCATCATACACTCAAGCTAGTAAGAAACAATGGAGGTCAAAGTTATCTCAGGATCAGCCTTCAACAACAAAAAAACTTGAGAAACCAAAAGAAATTGAATAAGGAAAGGAACATGTTTCGGGAATATCAGAGTCAAGTTATCATTCATTAACTCACAATTATTTTCAAGAGTTAATTGAAAATACCACCTTGCAATGTGTGGCATCAAATCAAGTGCAATTCAATAATCCAGATCTCAAATTCACCTGAACCTCCACTTCATAACTTGGTACTTTGCAATATTCTCCAATTCATCATGAAGACATTACAACTTCTCCTCCTCATCATTGTGATGATGTTATAAGGGAACCTCCTGAATCTAAACCCTTTCCCCTAATGCTTGAACAAATCCCATCAAATATGAGGATCCTTGGCGGAGAACTCGCCTCAAAAGTCCCCTCTTTGCTCTTTAGAAAAATTAAAAAAGAGGAAAAGGATAGTAAAACCAATTACAATTGATCTTGAGGCCATTGCATCATTGACTAATTCCAACACTCCCAAGAAACCCAAAATCATCACCAAAGTTGTTGTTAATGACTATGGAGTAAAATACACAGATATAACAACATCAATTGTTGATAAAGACAAAAGAGAAATGATTGTTGAAACCTATGAAGTCTCTAGGAAATGCTTGGAAAATCAACCATGAAAAATGATGCATCTCATTCTCGTGAATCAATTGATATGGTTCTATAGCGGATGGAGAAATACAAGCTTCAGACTATTCATCTTAAAGAAGAAAATCAACTTTTAGTTACATACATCCAACATCTAATCAATCCAATCTCTTCAGTTGTTCAAATCCCCTCCATAGTGGTAGTGTTAGATCAAGATACCTTTACACTATCAAAAGAGATAAATAGTATGGGTTGAGAAACTAAAGCATGGATCAACAATGTGTTGATACAAGGTTTTCGGGTAATTGATGAAGCAATTAAAATATATGATAAGATTCATGCCTATATGGATTATATCATAAATTTGGAGGAGTCTCTAAAATATTAAACAAGCACTCTCAGCAAAATTTCTCCAGAGATTTAATGCCTTGCACAAATGGGTTTTGCATCCCTTATCAATGAGGGAATTATGTAATTAAATCAGCGTGGTCTTCATATTGAATGGCTTAACTTTTATAAATACAAGAAGATGGTGTTGATTGATGTTCAGACTCAATTTGAAGATATAAAATACAAAGGAGAAACAATCATGTGTGTCATTCAAGAAATCATTTAGGATATCCCTTGCAGTTTTACCAATGAGCACAATTAGTGGATTTCAAATGCTTCTAAAAGAGGAATTTTCAAATTCGATCAAAAATCACTATGTTTCTTCAATAAGTTTTGTCCCTGATTCACTTGATAAACTCATCAAACTCTAGAACTTATTTTTAATATGGAAGAAAGAATGGTGCAATTCCATGAAGTTCTGGTAAAATTCTGGAAATACAAGTCATCTATGAAACTTGTCTCACACCACACAACTTTCGTGAAGAGCTAAAGCTTATGGAATCACTCAAAAAGAACAAAAAGTTTAAAATGGATAAATGTTTGAATCAAGGTTTCTCAATTTGATATTTTCAATGTTTTTGTGGTTGCCCTTGGAAACCAATGAGTTCATTTCTCCTGTGAGTGAGATAGGTTGAATCTTGACACAATGGGTAAGGCACTAATCCTAAGTGTCCTAGTGAATCCATGTGTCGATATCTTATTTTTCCAAGTCATTGTCCAAGTGGGGTCCACATGTACCCACTATATTATTGTAATAAATAGTTTTAATTAGGTCACTTATGTGATAAAATTGTGTTATTTTAATAAAGTCACTTCATTAAAACAAAGACATAAATTATAATGCGACCTAATTGTGCCGTAAAGTGATGTCATGTAAACCAGAGCTACCTTACAACCAACTTTTGGGTTATAAAAGCTAGTTAGAGCTCATTTGTAAGGGGACTTTTGGAAGAGCAAGGAGAAATAATGTTTTGTAGAGAGATAATAAGAAACTGTGTTCTTGTTTGAAGAGGAATAAAAGAGCATTTATGAAGAGCTTTGTATCTTATATGTGTTTCCTTTTCTTAAGAATTTGTTATTCTTATGTCTAATGAATGTGAAAACTCTCACTCTCTAAGGATATGATGTTTTCTTTCAATTGTCATTCACTATGTTTATTTCTGTGGTGTATATGAGTTTATGATTTGTATTTGCTTAATCTTACATGCATTGTTCCTCACTCTCATTCATCCTTTCCTACATTCTATTCAACCCCTTTTCTTTCTTTCTTCATATATATTTCTTTTCTTCCATAAAACTCAAAACTCCCCCAAAAAAACACTATTTTGAATGTATAGTTGTAAATAAAATTTTGGTTTTCAATAAGGGCAACCTCACCCATAATTGAGGAGGGACTTTTTCCCCTTTACACTGTTGACACATTTCACATGCGTGCAAAATTATATGCCAACAGTTTTTGGTGACTCTACTGGGGATTGTGAAATGCAGACTAGTGCTTAATTTTCTACATATAAAGGATTTTAAAAATGCTTATAATTGAAATTCTTGTATCTTGTTATTGAAGCTTATGACTATCCCATCAGCTCAAGTTCCGATTTATCAACCAAATCTTTCTTTTGAAGAAATAATGAAGAAGATATTACAACTAACCTTCGAGTCATCGCATGGGAGAATCGAACAAGTTTGGGGAGTATTTGACATTTGAAAGAGTCATTGATACTAAAGTATATCATGCACATCTTGCAAAGAGAGTCGTTGAACTTGTAGCCATACAAAGACCTAGACAAATTATTGTACGAGTTGTTAGAGGCACTACTCCACGGCCTCCTCAACCTTAAAATTAATCACTTATCTCAAAATGATGAGAAAATATTCACAAGAGGGGATAAAGCAAAAGGAATTAGTGACCCCATATTTGATTTTCAACAAAAATTTGATTTCAATCTCACTCTCACCAAGAAGAAAGGTTCAAGAAAATCAATAAGTCTTGAAGTTTGGAAAAGAATCCCAAAACAAGTTCCTCGACTATTCAAGATCTTATTCTCCCTAATATATTTTTTCCTATACAAACTATCTTTCCTAGGATGGTTGTTGTACCATGGGGACCCACTTTTGGTCAATTGGCACTCAAACAACTTCATGATCTTCCTAACGGCTCCCAAAAATAACTTCCCTAAATTCAATGGTGATGCTAAAACATCCCCTGATGACCATATTGCAACATTTTTCGTTGCATGCAAAGTCCTTGGTATTGAGCATGAAGATGTTGATGTTCGTTTGTTCATTGAGACTTTACAGGAAGGTATTGCTGATTGGTTCTATCATTTAGGAGTTGGCTCGATTAATAATTGGGATGCTATGAAATGAAAATTTGAAGAAATATTTAAGCCCGTAGAGGATGAACATGCACTCTTGGCAAAAATCTCCCAAATGAAGAAAGAACCATAAGAACCCATGCGGGACTTCGTTTGCTAAATTCAACAAACTTCTACATAAAATACCTCAAGCAGCTCAACCTACGGCAGAGAATCAAAAGTGCATCTTCATCAATGCACAACTACCAAAAGTTTGTTTTCTCTTAAGGAGGGATAAAATTTCAAACTTACACCTCGCACAAACTCAAGCCATTGAAATAGAATATGATCTAATTATGGAGGGAAATTCAAGAAGATCTCAAGAAAAATTAAAATTCACGATTCGGTCAAAACACTTGTGAAACTCTCATTCAAAAATTGGAAAATGATGTAGTAGCACTAAAGAAACAGGTTGCACAAAATAAATTGAAACTCCCATACAAAGATGTGCAAGGAGAAGTTTATTTCCAAATCAAAATCGTCTTCCGACCCCTTAGTAAAGATTGGAAATCAAACTAGCTCCTGAAACCAACTCTAAATGTGAGATTTTAGAAGAAAGTGATGGCGAAAAGGTTGAAGCAATTGAAGCTGATGAGGAATAAAATTCAGCTATTTCGAAAAGTGAAGAGGAAGAAGCTCAAGGTGATAATACCATAGGTTTCTTTGAATATGTATCTAATGATGACTATGATGAAACGATTGAGGACATGGATAGCCATTCCTATGCAGTCTTCACAAGATCACAAAACAAAGAGAAAATTCAAAGTAAGATAGAAGTTAGGACTTCCATAAAAGTATAAGGGAAGGTAAAAAGTAAAAAACTTCAAAAGAGGTTAAGAACAAAAAAGCTATGAAAGTTCCTGTTGTAAAATAAATTTTGAAGAAAGAGAAGCTCGCATCGACCCTTGCCAAGAATAAGTGATAGGAAAAAGGATTGGTAACATCTTCCTCCTCTCCTTCCATTACCATTCTGAATGTCACTACAATTGCCAAAAGCAAACCTTCCTAGATTCAAAAACAAACTGCTAAAGTTCAAACTTCAACCGTTATACCCAAGTTTGATATTATTGATCATATCAACAAAACAAATATTCAGATGTCTCAAGCTGAATACCTCAAATCTAATATTAATCAACTTGACAAGCTGATCAAGTTTATCAAGGGCTCTCAAAGCATTTAAAAGGAATCCCCTCTAAAGGAATTTTACAAACTCCTATTGGTTGAAAGGATCAGAATCGCATGAATACTAATACTTCAAAATCAAATAAGGTCTAACATTTGTATGTTTCTCTATTTATCAATGGGCGGAAACTAAGCAATTGTATTATTAATGTTGCAGCATCTAATAATGTTATGTCGACTAAGGTTGTGCATGCCCTCTTACTTCATCGGCACAAGGTCATTTGGAACTTGTTATTCAATGGAGACAAAACAACTTCCTTAATTGGAAAAATTAAAGATGATCAAGTTGCTTTAGTTGCCTACCCACAGAAAAGGGTTAAATTGACTATCTTAGTAGCTGATATCCCTACAGCATCATATGGGAATGTTGCTAAGTAGGGAACTTTGTAGAGATCTTGGAGGTGAGATTCAGATGGATTGGTCACATGTAATGATCCCAGTCATGGGAGAAATGAAAAAATTAGAGCCTAAATCTGAAAAAAATATACAGTTGTTAAATCAGATGGTCCTCGTGCTAAAATTTTATATGAAGATGCAGGTATTGGAAATTATTTCATGACATATACATATGAAGAAGAAAATTCAGCAATAATAAAATAAGATCCTAATGACATCTGGACTCTAGAATTTGATGGTAGTTGTTGCTCGATTGGATCCGAAGCAGGAGTGGTTCTAATCTCACCAAGTGGAGAAAAGATTCCATTCTCATACAAACTTCAGTTCTCAAACACAAAAAATAATACAAAATATGAAGGTCTATTACTTGGTCTTTACGTTGCTTAAAGAGAAAGAAATCAAAACTTGAAAGCACAAGGTGATGAAGAGTTAGTTGTCAAACAAGTCTAAAATCAATTTCAGGTAAAAAATGACTGCGTCTCAAGAATTATAGAAATAAATTTTGGGACACCATTGAAGATTTTGACTCCTTTTCAATGGAAGCCATCCCGCAAAGTGAAAACGATAAAGTAGATTCCTTAGCGATACGTGATTCCTCTTCCCGACTTTAAAAAGAAATATTCAATATTGAAATTATTTTTCGACCAAGTGTACGTAATAACTCGAAGAAGCGGCAAGTGTTCAATGATGTTCTACAAATTATAGCCTTTTTAGAGAAGGCTAAAAATTTAGAAATCTCTCTTCTTGAAGGGAGTGAGTCGACTTAGAATCCACTTCCTTGTCCAAAGTAAAGAAGGAATCGAATGTGAAGATCAGGAGGATGGGATTATTCAATTGAAAGGGAATAAGATTCCCAAAGGTCTTGTCTCACTTGAGGAACTTTTTTATAAACATGACAGATTTATCAAAAACAAAGTAAAGAAGGAGCTTCAAATTCTGTAGATTATGAAAAATTCAGCATTGGAACTCATGAACAACCCCACATGGTAAATATTGGCAAATGTTGCTCACTTGAAGAATGAAGAAGGTATGTTGCACTCTTAAAGAAATATATAGATATTCTTGCCTACTCATACGAAGATTTGAAGTTTTTCAAGCCAAAGGAGATCCAACATTCCATCCCACTCAAATATGATGATGTTCCTTTTAGACATAAACAAAGATAGTATAATCCAAAAATAATCATAATTGTTTTTAGGAAATCCAAAAAATGATTAAAGTAAGAATCATTTTTCTATTCATCATTCAACATGGATAACGAATATTGTTCTAGTTCGTAAAAATAATGGAGAGATAAGATTTTGCATTAATTTTCGCAATTTGAATCAAGTTTGACTCAATGGATAATTACCCTCTACCAGTCATGGATCAAGTGTTACAAATTGTCACAAGCTTTGGAATGATGTCCATGCTTGATGGATTCTCTGGATATAACCAGATTGAAGTTGCACAAGAATACCAATACAAAATTGCATTCACCACTCCATGGGGTACATTTGCATATAGAAGGATGTCGTTTGGTCTCATCAATGCAGGGGAAACATTTCAAAGGGCAATGGATATGGCATTTTCTAATTTTAAGAACAAATTCATAGTAGTCTATCTTGATGATCTAATTTTTTCTCTAAGAAACGTGATGATCATCTAAAACATCTTGAGCAAGTATTCGAGCGATGTCGCCTTCATGGAATTTCCTTGAATCCAAAGAAGTCCATATTTGGAGTAACATAAGGGAAATTGTTACGACACATCATGTTGAAATAAGGAACGAAAATTGATCACGAACGAGTTCAAGCTATCAAGAATCTATCCCTCCCTACTAGCAAGACTAGTGTTCACTCTTTCTTTGGAAAATTAAATTTCTTGAGAAGATTTGTTCCTGATTTTGCCGAACTCACCAAACACATCACCAATATGATGAAAGGAAAGAATACATTCAAATGGAACAAAGAGGGTAAAGAAGCCTTTGAAGAAATTAAAAATTCCATTGCAAAAGCACCAACCCTTGTATGTCCTGATTTCAAAAAAGATTTCATTGTTTATTGTTATTCTTCAAAGCATACCTTATCGACTATTTTGGTGCAAAATAATGATGAAGGTATTGAATATCCCATTGCTTTTAAGAGATGTGGATTAAAATATCATGAGCTTAGTATTCCCAATTGAAAAGCATGTTAATGTGGTAGATAAAGTTGTCAAGCAATTCAGATATTATATCTTGAACTCACATACCATTGTCATGGTTCTTGATACTACCGTCAAATCAATCTTAACACAACAAGAATTAGAATCCAAAAGGGTAACATGGATCATGAAAGTCCAAGAATATGATTTAGACATCAAACCAACCAAACTGGTACAAGGAAGAGATTTGTGTAAACTCATTGTTGAAGAAACAGGAGATAAAATTGTTGAAGATTCAAATACCAACGATATATTGTTGGTGGTGGTTGTCTGTTCGGTTGATGAATGGTACTTTCCAGACATCGCATATTTCCTTACCTATGAAGAATGTCCCAAGCACTTGAATGCCAAACAAAAGAGAGTTATTAAATTAAGGGCTGCAAAATATGTCATTTGGGACAACACCTTGTTTAAGAAAAGTATTGATGGATTTTTCTTAAGATGTGTTGATAAGGAGCAACGAAAAAAGACTCTTGAAAGCTTTTCATGAACAAGCATGTGGAGGTCGTTTCTCAACACCATTTTGTTCAAAGATGCACTTTGTTCAAAGATGCTTACAAAATGGTTTCAAAATGTGTTTGTCAACAATTTGTTGGAAGACCCAAGCTTGCAACTCTCCCATTAAAATCAATTGTAATTTAGGAACCATTTCAACAATGGGGACTCAATTTCATCAAAACTTTGAACCCTAATTCTATTGTTGGGCATACTCATGTACTCATCAACAAATTACTTCACTAAGTGGGTTGAGGCAATTCCCATCAAGAAAACTACTTCAGAGGTGGTCTGTAATTTCATCAAAGAATATATCTTGGTTAGATATGGTGTTCCACAAAATATTGTTACAGATAATGCGTCCAATTTTTCTTCAGCAAAGCTTATTGGTTTTTGTTATGGTTATGGAATTTCATTGGCACATTCTTCAAATTACTACCCACAAGGAAAGCGGAGAGGTCGAATCCGATAATAAAAATATTATTACTATCTTAGAAAATTAGTTGATGAAAATCAGAAAATTTAGCACAAGAAACTTTATGATGCATTGTGGGTCGGCCGCATTACCCCAAAAAGAGCTATTGGGATGTCTCCATTCAAGTTGTTATATGGAATAGATGCTCAAATGTCCATAGCAATGGAATTACATGCATTACTGATTGGCAAAGACAATTGAAGATCGAAGTTTTAACAATGTCGTTGATAAGAGAATTATGTCTTTGAATAGGCTTGAAGAAGAGAGAATTGTTGTTGTTGATCGAATAGTGGAACATCAAGCTAGAGTTAAGAAGTTGTTTGACAAAAGGAAAGAGAAAGACATTTCCAAATCAATGATCTTGTCCTATTATGGGATAAACGAAGAGAACCTAAAGGGAGTCATGGAAAATTTGATTCATTATGGATTGGCCCCTTCAAAATAAGGCATTTTTGCGGGGATAATACATATTATCACATATATTACGATGGTACCCACCTACCATTACCCTATAGTGGGAAATATCTTAAACATTATAATCGATGAATGATTGGTGGACCTTAACCTTGTACATAGGTTAATTAGGATTTTGTTGTGTTATTTCTTGTTTTATTGCATCTTTGCTTGTGTTTGTATTCCTTGTTCTTTTTCCCCTCTTTTCGGCATTGTTTTTGGCACTTTTTGTATTTGGGTTTGTTATTGCATCCTTAAGAGTCCTTGTCCCCAATTAGAGCTAGTTGTTGTCTTGAAATTGTACAAACAATAATTTTAAAACTTTTGCCTTAAAATGTCTCGCCAATTCATCTTTTGCGCTATTCTAAGGTTTCATTTGAATGTCATAAACCGTGTTAATCCTTATAATGTTGTGTTGTCGCAATTCCATCTTTGCAATGTCTATTGCGCTTCGCACAATCCTTCGACTTTGTAAAATGCTTCATAACACTTCATTAATGATAATAATTTAATTATTTAAATTTAACTCATTAGTAATGGCAATTTAACTCAAGTTACTAATTGATTAATGTTCAGTAATTAAATTAATATCATTAATGTAAGTTAATTAAAAATTTAATTATTTATAATAAATTGTGTTAATTTTATTAATTAAATTCTAAATTTAATTATTAAGTTAATAATACCAAATTTATAAATACGTTACGTTGAAAGGCGTTTTCACAAACAGACAACTGACAAAGAATGAATGTTCACTATTTATTTGGTTGAGGAAGCACAGACATAGAGCAGCTGTACAAGTGACTGGTTATGGGGGACTCCACCAAGTCTGAGTCAGCATCCAAGACACACACTGCCCGCTCGCCATGAGCGCCCTCACCTTATTCAGGACAATGTCGTACTCACAGAATGCACCTAGCAGTCCTCGTTCGGATTCTGCATCTTCCGTTAGGCAAAAAAATGTCTCAGTTAATTTATGATCTGAATCTGCAGAAAATAGTGGCCATCGAGGACGACAACAGCAAGAGAAAGGCTCTCAAAGCAGTCGCAGGTGTCCAAGGTATGTTATTTCTTGCTCTTAGCTTTCAAAGTTCAAACCCTAACATTAATTTTATTCTGCCGCATAATTTTATTCTTTGCATTGTTTAAACAAGGCATATGTTGTTAAATCATTGGAGTAATTTGGATAGCGAGAATAAATTTTATAGAATGCACTTATTTTGTGAATTTAGAATTGAATGTTCATATTTAATGTTTCTTTTCATTTTTTGTTTTATAACGAGGAGAATAGTGGAGAGGCTCAATCAACGTATATATAATGTTTAATTTCATTCTTTTTGGTTAAGGAGAATGGGGAAGAGATCTAATTGTTTTTTATTCTTTATTTTTAAGGAGGAAGATGAAGAGGTCCAACTGTTATACTTTTGTGCGTGCGTGCATGTGTGTGTGTACGTGTGTGTGTGTGAACTAGATAAGTTTCTCACTTTTGTCATTGAGTCCAATTCAATGTGTGTCTTAAAAAGTTCAAATGTTAAATATAGAGTTGTCAATGTTGTTATTGTTTTATTCGAGTCTCAAGTCAAAACAAAATTATTTGTAAAAGGATGCATTTTCAATGCAAACCAACATCCTAAGTCAAATGTTTCACATTGTGGGAGGAAAATTATACTAAAAATCCAATGTGGAAATTGTTGAGCTTTGCATCAACAAGATCACCCCTGGTCTTAATTCTAGCGATATTTTATTCAAGAACCCTCCCTCGAACCTTGGCAGACAGAATTCCCAATCTAATATTGGATTCCTTGACAGACCCATTCCTCATTGAAGTTTGTGCATTCCTCGGTATCATTTATGTCTCAACATCCCGAAACCCTTTACAAAATCATTCATCAAAATTCCACCCTCAGGAGACCCCAACCTCCTCGAGAAAATCACAATAAGTAGGGGAATCAAACAACACCATGAAAGAAAAGCATATAATGTAAAACCCAACCCACATTTGCCCCATTATGACTTGATAGCATATAAACATATAAAATATAAACATAATTCTAGAAACCTGAGAGTTATAGGTTTGAAGCCCTAGAAATGCAACAAGCTATTTCTTTAAGTAGAAATTTGTCATTATGTATGCTTGATCTAATCAACAGGAGAGATGTCTCATAATGTTCCAATGACAACATCTTGATATCAGTAGCAACAACTGCATAGGATCCACTTGTCTCTTTCAATGATTTTTACATTGCTCGCATTTCCCGCCATTTTCCTTTGACCACTAAAATTGTTTGTACCTTCCCTAGATTTCCCTGCATTCCTGCACACAATTCACCATCATTTGAAATTTTCTCTTTGCTCCGAACTCTGTTGTCACAACCCTTTACGTAATATTTCTAGATATATTGATTATACCCCCAAGAAATCATTTTCACCTGGAACCTTTTCAAGAATAGTTATCGTCCATGGCATATTGTTTGGTCTAAAGTAATTGCGGCACATAGTTCCAACTATGGACCTAACTCTAATACCGACACCACACAAGCTTCTTAGTAGTTGAATGAATGGCATCTTTTATCCAGACTACATAGCGAGGACTTGGCGACTGCATATGTTGGGTCTTCGTGAATTTGACACCTTGCACAATTGGAGTGCCCATAATGTTTCGCCTACTTTACAAGCTCTAGGGCTGACTTTTATTGAGGATAGTAAGACAACACATATTCCTGCCATGCCAAGAAATATCTCTTCACCTACTTCTCATTTATCTCCAAAACAACAATTGGATTTTGATACTATTCTTCACCACTTCTTGTGCAAATTTTGTATTCCTCTGTTGGCGTTTATTATTCAAGGGACTACAAGGTCTAGAAAATCATACCTCATTGATACTATCAAGTCTTCATTTGCCTCCACATCGCCCACAAGTCTTTCACCTCTCCTTTTACTCGCCACTACTAGAGTTACAAATTTCAACATTTTTACATCTACTATACACGCTAGACCTATGCATTCCCATCAAAGAACTCAAACCCTTGGAAGGTCAGGCTTTGTCATCTTTTCAAGACTCGCTTAAACATATCCAATATATTCTAATTGATGAAATGAGTTTCATCGGCCCTAAGTTCCTCAATAAAATTGACTACCGCCTTCGTGAAGCTTTCCCACACTCCAAAACATCTAAATTCGGAAACAAATCTATCATCCTTGTTAGGGACCTCGGCCAACTACCGCCTATCATGGACATTCCTCTATATCTCAACAATTTCTAAAATGGTAGCCTATGAAAAGGCTTCACCATTTCCATCTCCTTAAATTCTATCTTTAGGCAACAGGGTTCCACTCCTGCACAGGCTTCATTTCACAACTTGCTTCTCAACATTTGTAATGTTGTCCCTCTAATTCAGGATTGGGAGCTCCTGATGTCAAGAACAGATTCTTGCCTTTCTGAACAAGAAATCATTGAGTTTGAACAGGCCCCCCATCTTTTGCTAAAAATGACCAAGTGGACAACCACAACCTTCAAATGTTGAAAGCCCTTAACTCTCTCGTTGCCTCAGATCCATTGCTCAAAACACCAATCATGCCGACTCGAGACAGTGATGATGATCAATTACAACACAAAGTTCTTCTCGCATCACCCTAAAAGTCATACTTTCCGCAAATTTGTGGGTTAAAACATGTTGTATTTTGTCATTGACTAAAGTGATGGGCAACTAGATGGTACTCTATGTTTTATTTTTCATTAGGACTGACTTAAGTGTACTTTATAGTATGTGTACAATAAAGTCACTTAAGTTATATTTATGTTTATGAGAAAATTCCCAAAGGGTGCGATTAGGGTTTTTGGAGGAAAAAGGTTATAAATATACCTTTGGCGTCTTTTGGAGATTCATTCATGCATGCAACCATCTTTTGAGTTCTTGTTATTTGCAGTCTTCTTACTTGTAGAGATTAGATTCTACATGATCCCTAGCTTTGGTGGTGAGAGATTCATCCCTAACTGGTAGAGCATTCTGTGGTGAGGGTTTTTCACCAATATTCCTAACTTGCTATTCAAATTTTTGCATTAGGTTTGGAGAGTAATTAAAATTTCATATTCATAGAAAGAGGACAATAATTTTTCATCAAGGGTTTCAGTTATTTTCATATTTGGGGTAGTTGGGTTTCTTCCCCAAGTAGAGCAACCTACCTAGGAGATTCAGTAAGAATTTTGGAAGGGATTATGTGGACAATTTTGAGATTTCAAATCGAAGCATGTTCTTATCATATTGATGCCAAATAAAATTATTCCAATCATTTTCCCTTAATATTCCGGAGTTTGATTAATTGTACTCTCTCCTCATTTGTTGTCATAAAATAAATAAAATAAGATCAACTCTAGTTGTTAAAACAATTCTCAATTGTTCATTGTTCTCTATATTTTTCTACATCTTTTTAAGCTTTTGGGTATTGTTGGAAGTGAATATTTTTGAAGATATGAAATATTTTAGATTTATGTATCTTGTTGTCTGAAAAAATCAAAAGTACAATATACATATTTTTAATTAATTTCTAGGTTTTAAAGATATCCAAAAGGGATATTTCGCCATAGTGCTAGGTTTACAATCCATGATTTGCTTACCTTTTGTCAAGTGTCACAAGTCTTTAGTACCCACTACGTAAACTCCTAAAAGTACGAGTTTTCTCAATATAACATGATCATCATTCTAGTGCATGCTAATGTTATGAAATGAACACCTACCAATGTTGGACATCTTACTCTATAGATTGATGGTGTAGTCTTCTTTTATGTCCAACACAAAGGACTATTTCTATAGTGCCCACTTCCCTTCAAATGACTTTTGTTATTGATTATGACATTGTTGACTATATTTATGGACATTATTGTAGCTTTTGAGTTGGTATGATGTTAGATGTTAGAGATCATGGATTGTTGTTGATTTTGATTCATATATGATGCATGTGGATAATTGGAGACATTTTATACTGATGTTGTTATGATGTTGACATGGTGATATGTGTGTGTGTGTGTTGTTGGACATGTGTTATTTCGTCATATTGAGTAGACCTAGAAAATTGAATTAATCTTGTGATCTTATGATTATGGATGAAATTGTAAATGATGTCATTACTTGCTTGATGATGTTTTGATTTATATATAGATGATTTTGGAATTATATTGTATATTTATTTTGGATGTTTTGATGCGGCCACGAGGCCAAAGGAGGTATTTGTGTTTTGCAAGTAAACATGTCACAACAAATATCGGGGGATTGGAGACCAACCACATTAGAATTCTAAATGAATTCAACAAGGGTCACCATGACAACGTGTATTTGTTGTGTGTATGTTTGTATTGTTGTTAGGGGTTCCCATGGGGGATCACCTTCAAATGTGACCAAGGGGTTATGTGTATTCTTTTATTTAGTTTCTTTTGTTTAATTTTAGTATGTGTTTATTTAGTGATGTATTCTCCCCTCATTATTTATTTTATTTGTGTCAAGATTAGTGAGTAATCATGTTGATAAATTAATTAAATGGGTCAAAAGAATGCATTTATTAGAGTTGATGGCTCTTGAGTTATGTGTTGTACGAAGTGTATAAGTAACATTGGAGAGTGAAACACTCCACCTTCCTTTTGAAATTCGGATCTGTCCTTGGGAGTGATTTTGGAGGCTAAAATTGTTACAACAACACTACCCATGGGTTGGAGGGTCAAATTGGTCATTATTATGTTTTTTTGTGAAGATAAGTTGTAAGTTTTTATTGCACCTTCTTAAATGAAATTAATTTTGATCATTTGGGGTGTGGGCTTGGTTTATGTGTAAATAAAATGTCATTTATTCACACCTTTTTAATTGTGCTTTGGAGTTCGAAGTTGACTTGTGAGGTGGAGTTGAGGATGTGTGATGTGTCATCCTACATGGATCTACCTCATCCTCCTCTCTCCCTTTTCTATTTATTCGAATTCTTTGGCTTGTTTTGGGTTTACTTCATTTTGGGAATTCATTTTTGGTCGCTTCTTTTGGGTTGAGCTCGGTAATTTTAAAGAGAGTTAGAGATTTTGTGGACTGCTTGTGGATTGTTAGAGCTTTTGGACTATTTGGATTGGAAAAAAACTTGTTGTTGAACTTTTGGAGCAAACTCTACCATGGAGAGGTAGGAGCTTGGCTCTTTAAAATGTTCTTCTTTTATTTATGCATATGTGAATGCTTTGAATATTTTGGTATGTTGTTGGTTGGTTGGGTAGATTGCCTAGGTATGGTGTAGGAGAAGACTATGGGGATCTCTTGTGGGGAGGCATAAGAGTTTTGGGGAGGTATAAGTGTTATTGTGGAGGGAGTTTGGGATTGGGTTCCACCTTGTAAAAGAAATAGCTTGCATTTCTTTACTCGTTATGGGGTGCCATAAGAGTGTGGGGAGGCATAAGAGAATGGGAGGTATAAGGGGTACTTGGGGGAGGCATAAGGGCATGTAGGGGCTTTGAAATGATATATATTGGCGGGTTTATCTTAAGGTGGACACCCATTTCCCCATTGGGAGGTATAAGCAACTTCCCCATAGGTCTTGCTCCTTTGGCTTGTGCATGATGAAGCCTGAGTATTGGTTGTTGTTCTTCATGTGGTTATAAATTGCGCAGTATATGTTTTTTTGGACTATGCTCGATTGTAAAAATTGTTTTTGTGTTGTGGAAGCATGTTTGTTGCCATGAGTTGGATACATTTCTTATTGCTTTGTGGTTGGGGCTCGGGGCCAATGAGGAGGATGGCTTCTCCTCTTCATTGGAAATCTTGGTTAGGTGGAGAGTGTTGCCTCTCCTCCTTTTTGTTGTGATCAAAAGATATATGGTGGATCTTCTTGTTGCTTTATTCTGGAGTTAAGGATGAAAACAAATTTTGCAGTTTCTCCTTGGGTTCCTTATTGTGAAAATTCCCACTTCAAGTGGATGGCATTGTAATATTATTTGTGGTGGGAAAGTTGCTCTGCTTTTGGAAATGGAACCTACATTTGAATGTGAGAGATGTATATTCTGTATGTTGTATTTGATGAATGAAAAAGGAAGTTGTAAAAGAATTGTTAGAGTTCAATAGAAGTTGTTTTAGTTACCACAAATGATATGGTTTTCATTTGAAATCGTGTTTGAAAAATATTGTGAAGTCTCTGTTTGAAAATTGAAAATAAATATGTTTTGAAAGCGAACTATATTTTCATTTCCATGCATGGAATGAAATAAAGTTAAACTTCGTAAATTTAGAATGGAATGAACTTAAACGTTTAAAGCATGGCAAATGAAATAGATAAATCTCCAGTTGAAATACGTGGATCTCTGTTAGATTGTTTCAAACCTGCAATAAATGTTAGAAAAATATACAGAGTACCCTGCAACTATGAAAGACAAAAAAAAAACTTAAAATGAACTAAGGATGATCAAAACACATTCCAAAAGAGTTTGTATTTCCCGCAAATTACATAGTTCATCTTTAATCGGGCTAGATGCATAATAATGCCATTTCACACAAAAGAGAAAGGAAATAAATTCGTTTTGGAATCTCAACCGTAAATCAATTAATCCTTGCAATCCATAGTAAATCTTTCAATACGTTCTCCACGCTTTGGTTGGTGTGTCAAGAAGAAGGAATAGCGAATTAGATAAATTATGGCGAGTTGAAAAGTTTAGTTCTAGTTTTAATGGGGAAAGACATTTTTGTCAAATTCACCCCCTTAAGTTTGTCAAAAATGAATTTTGTTGTTTCTATGCAAAGAGGAGTTCGAGCCCTTTTCAAAAAGTCCTCATTTGCTCAAATCCGAGCTTCCAATCGAAAGTTATGGCCTTCTAAAATTTTTACTTCGTTTGGTTTCAAAAAAATTAATTGTCAAAATATATATATATATATATATATATATATATTATAAAGAGAAACAATTGTTAATGGATCCATGAGCCCGAAAATTACTTAGGGCACTTTTGCAAAAAGGCAAAAATTCACAAATTCTTTCGCGTCCCCACAACCCCCGCCTATTCGCTTTTGGGAAAGCACTTCCATGGGTTCGCACCTTGCACCTTCAAATTTTACCTTTCGAAAAAGGGCAAAAAATCTTAAGTCTCCCCGACACCCCACCACCCCGCAATCAATAAGGGTCTACCACATGGCTTCTTTGGGCGTCGACAAAGGCATGATGGTTTTTCCCCTTATCCCTTTTGGAAAAGAATTGGCAAAAATTCTTTAGTTTCCTCGTCGGCCCGCCTACCCACAGGCCACTGTTGGACTTACACGTGGCATTTCTTGGCGTCGGCGGAAGCGTGGGTTGTTTTTAACCTTCGCGCCTTTTAATGCAAATGATAATATTTCTAAGTCTTCCCCGCCGGTCCACTCCCCACTTTGGAAACTTTGGGCATGACAAGTGGCGTCCCTAGGCATCGACAGAGGCACGAAATTTTTAAACTTTTTGCCTTTTAGACAAAGAGTTAAAATCCAAATTACCTCGACAAACCGTCTTCCCGCATGGGCTTAGCAACGTGCCGCGTGTCCCTTACGCCTTTGAGAAAAAAATTCTTCCCAAGCCCGCCTTTGGGAAAATTTTCTTCCCTGCACTCCACCGCCTATATCTTAAGAAATACGGGGAGTTATAAGGACTACTTTGTATCATTGAAAAGGGAAAGAAATTTCCTATCTAATGGAATGTTTTTAGAAAAACCTTAAGTGTGTTAAATATGTGAAAAATCAAGTTGAAGTGCAAAGATGAGTCTGAGAGTGGGTAAGTAGGATATTACCCTTTTAAATTAAATGATTAATTATAGAGCATGGGTTGACCTTTTTAAGAGATCACATTAAGGGATAATAAAATGCTTTTTATCCCATGTAAATAAGAACCTTGGTTATTGTTTAGACCTAATCAAATTAAAAACCTTGGGCATTTATTTGTTTGGGCCCTTGACCCTCTAAAATTAATTAATAAACATTTAAACATAGTGTTAATTTAATTATTTATTAAATTAACACCTAAGAGAAATTTTAACAAATTGGATTAAATTACACTTACCAATTTTGTGATGTAGATTTAATAATTGTTATAACGGGAAAATTTTATTTATTAATTATAATTGACTTTGAATCCTTGCTATGACCAATGTTGCTTGAACCCGGCAAAGAGTCACACTTTAAACAAAACAAAAAAAAAAATTCCATAATTTTTCTATTTAAACCTTGGTTGTTATTGGGTCTCGACTCGAGTCGTTTTAAAGGGCGTTACAATTTCCTTGTTTATGATTTTACTTTACACTAGATTTGGATTGATTAGACTATTTGGAGAAAGAAAATACCTCATATTCTTCTTGGACAAATATGTATTATAGAACACACAAGCTATTTCTATGGTGGGCCATATGTCTTCAATCTAATTCCATAGGAATTGGTACATAGGTCTTTTGCACTTGTTTGGTTTGTTCCTGAGTGGAGAGAATGACACTCCCACTTACACAATTGCAAACCAACATAAGACCCCATGTGCCTTTCTTAGAATTTTGCTTAGCTTTTACATGGGATTTAGAGAATCTTTATGTATCCCCAAACACGAGATTTGCAAAAAAATCCATGTCAAATTAGAAGTATGGTTTAAAAACTAGCTTATGCTTCAAGATAAGAATATGCTCAAATTCTTGAACACTCAATGTGGCAACCAAAGCATGCAAAGTGTGTATTCTTAATTAGCTTGATCAAATCCTTCGCACAACTATGCAAACTTGAAGTGCTTTATACATAGTTTTCAACACAAAGTAATATATGTTTATGAGTGCTTCTATAAAACCATGTGAGTTGTCTACAAGGGAGTCTTAAATCATCATCTTCATGTACAATGCAATAGTTATCCCCCTACTTATTTTTTCATAGAAAAAGTTTTTTGAAAGGAAGGGTAATAGTTTCTCTATCCAAGATTTGATTCATCGAGTAATGTGAATAGATTAGGTTAAGTCAATTACCTAAGACATCCGCATCTATTTTCTTTCAAACATATAAATGCATAGATTGACTTGTACCTTGTATAGTTTGTGACCAGCCATAAGGCAATTGTGAATGAGTTGTTTCAAGGAGTATGAACACACTTGAGAAGTTGAGAGAAGTGATTCATAATACATCACCCTTTCACATGCATGACAATTTTTCAAATATTTTTATTGCCTCTACAAAGCATCCAATATCATTTTCTAAAATATTCCTAAAGTTGGCATATCAATTTGATGTCCACCACTAAGTATGTTTAAGAAGGTATAATGAAGGGTCACAAGTTCCAAAGACCAAACTATATGCAATTTAGCTTTGTACGAGTGGGCATATAAGCAAGTAAGAATTTCATATCAAATATCAATACCAATAGGATATGATATGAAGTGTGCAATGCTTTAATACAACTAATTTATGGCTTAAGGAGTCCTTACGGATAACCACACTTAACAAACTATATGGGTTTTGTGGAAGCATATATACAACAATAAAGGCCAAATGATATGCCAAGTTTTATGAGAGCTACAAAGGAGAACAATAGACATTGTGCTAGAATTGTAGACTACAAAATTGTAAAAGGCAATAATTTTGTATGGTGTCACAAAATGTCTAACTCTACCTGAACTTCCTTAAAATTCTATCGATTGCCATAAAGAATGGGCAAGAACATTAAAATACAAACAAAGTACAAAGTCTCAATTGAACCATATAAAAGCACATAACAATTGCTTCATAGCTAATTAGAGTTTGTCATCTTCTAGTAACACCACTACAGCTTGTACAAAAGAGCCCCCGACATTGTGAGAATTTTGTAACACTAACAAAGAGAAGTTAGGATCTCACAAAATGCACACTTGCATTATAGATGCTAATAAAGCTTCTAGTAACAACGACACATGGCACAAACCCATGTCATTATAGAGTTAATCGATAAAAGGCTCAAATCCTCCGAGATTAGAGAGCGGTAGCGTACCAAACTTTATTACCATACAAGCTTAATCTACAAAACTATCACCATTTTATCCTATTGTGGGATGATTTTTATGAATACAAGTGGTTTTATATGGAATGTACAAGCACAATATACAATCAACAAAACATGCAACCAAGTAATCAAAGAAGTTATGTCACTCTTGTTTTAAATGGTGATGAGAGGTGATGTGAATCTAAAATACCCCCATTTTTAATGGTGATGAGTGGGGAAATCACCGCATTTCAATCACAAAGCATCCCCACAACACCTCAAATATTATAAACCATCTAACAATGTTGGTTTTAAAAAAGGCTATTATTAAGCTACTTTATGTTCATGAACAAGATGGTAAGGTAGACCCAAATGAACTCGCAACACAAATAAGCCTATTTGATACAAACTTGCCTTCAATGTTAAATGATGATGAATGGGGTTGAATAGGCATTGACAAGAACCCGTTAACAACTACAAATGCACAACTTGTAGAGCTTAACAAGGCTTGGTAGACTCTTTTTATGGGACTTACTTTCCCAACTTGAAGTTCAAAACACGAGTGTTGCTCCAACCGATAATATATACCACTACATGTCACTTCCTAGAATATTTTTAACTTACATAAGATAAGGTATCCTAATGAGTCATTGACATTGTTTAACCGAATGCAACAAACTAGTGTCTAACCCAATAAGTTCAACTTTCGCAATGTGTGTCAAAACAAGAGATATGGAATAGGGTATGGATAATCATCAAAACATAATAAGGAACTTTGTAAGATGCAATGGCATGTCCTAGTAGACATGTATTTTGAAGAATGACCTAAGTGTCCCAACACTAACTTCTTGCCTCAACATGTCCATTGAGCTGCAATACAAAACAACACTAGAGTTTCATTGGAGCTCCCTTTACACACTTATCATACAATTCTTTGAAGCTTCATGTGTCATATTGCCTCATATTTTCACCATGTTTGGAGAACAAAGGACAAGGCAAATCAATTATGGATTTTCCCATACGGGGAAAAGCAAGAAGGCAGCTCGTCGAAGCAATCATTGAGCACACATATATCTTTGTCCTTACTTCCCTTAGGATATATCGATCTACAAGAATATAAAAATACCCCCTTTCTTCTATGCTTTGATATGGGATGGCCAAACAAGCATCTAAGAAAGATATAATACATGGTCATAGGAACAAATGCCTAAGAGAAAAGTGTTATCCACACCATTGTTGTCTTGTTAGACCTCCACCAAATCCAATTGTTTTCCCTGATTTCCACAGTCATCAGCTGCAAATATTCGATAAATACAAAGCTGCCAAAACTACATGCAGATTGTATATTGCATCTATGATACTCAAACTTAGTTGCATGCTTCTATATAGAAGTAAAACCTTTAGTAACAAAATCATAAACATATAAGAATACTAACTAAATTGAACACTAGACATGGTTGTTATCAAACTGAAAATGCACTATCAACTACCATGCTAGCTAATATAGGTCAAACTTCGCCTAATAATCCCATATGCATGTTTTTCTCCAAAATCTTACTCCTCTAGGCTACACTAATAAGCCGGCAACCAAATACATATGGGCAACTACTTTTGCCGATCGACACCAAGACAACTGTACATTTATTTTGAAAATACACGTGCAAATACCTAAAAATCCCACGGTAGTCCAAAATACAAATCACACTTTTATCGGATGGGAGACAGTATTTAAATGCTTTATGCTACAGTAATAGCTAAGCTTCTTCCTTCAAAGAAAATACCTATCTGCTTAGATATAGTTACATGTTACTATTGGACCCAAAACATAACTACCACTTCATAATTGAACCTTTTACAAATGATTTATGTTGTTAATAGCATATAAATGTTTTTAAATCTTAAAATACACTAAGCAAAAATTCCTCCAAGTCAACTGATGAAGCAAGAAAATCCATCAGCAAAAAAATTGAAGCCAAAGGATGCCCACCGTAAACTTTTTGAATGGCCCAATGTAGCTAGTTCTTGCAATTGCATATATATATATATATAGTTTGGCAGTAAGCCAAGTATAGTACAAATAATAATGGAATTCAGTAACTGAGTTCAATGGCGCTATGAAAACAAATAAATTGGCATCATGTGGATACAAACTGTTTGATACAGTACATGGGAAAGAAACTGCAGTTATAATTGAAATCAATTAGCCATTTCAACCCATCAGAATAGCTATCTTTCCTTACAAAAACAAGCAAGAAGTAATGCCTGCTTAGCGAAGTGAATACTTCTCTCCAACAAGAACATGGAGAGTGAAATGTGATGCCCAGATGGTTGGTGACTGAATTTTTATCAGAAAAAATTAAAATACAAAGTTATAAAGCTACAAGAATTAAAAGGTGTTTTATCTGCATACTCAATTACCAGCTTCTATTCACAAGGTATGAATCTTTTGTTCTCCAGCCAGGCCATATATTATCGTCTTCGCAGAGTTCTTGTCTGGGAGGGAAGCTGGTAATTATTAACTTTAGAAAACTTGTATTTTGTTTCCTCAAACTTATAAGGCAAACATAAATTTCAGTAATCTTAGCCTTTAGAAAGCATTTATATGACAAGAACATGACAATCCCAGAAATGTTTGTTCCACAAACCTGTTCTTTCTGTTGTTGCTTGCGAGAACTCCGTGTTGCAGGAGTTTGAGGGATTTGCTTAATCTTATTTTCTTTCCCTTCATCTATTACTGATCCTTCTGGTCCTCCACTTGGGAGTATAAGATGTACTGTCTTCTTACGTCGAGATGATCCTGTCACAATATCCAGTTGGGAGATTAGCAGCACTGTCTGCTTAAGGCCAACAATCATATGGAAATCTATAAATGGCCATTCAAAGCTAAAAGCAACATTTTCTCCATATTAAACTCAAGAATTATGCATTACCTTTAACAGCTGTGTCCTCTGAGTCAATTTCCAAAGGCATAGTTCCTGCTCTCTGTTCATTATCACATAAGGGATTGTTGGATTCAACCTCACCTGTGTTGTCGTGCAACAGACTTGTAATTCCTGAGTTGTCATCAGGAAGTTCTATCTCAGTTTTAACATTAGCCGGAGATAGTTGTACATCCAGGAATTCAACCTCATGTGTTGTCATAGGCACCTCCAATTTGGGATTCCTTTTCAACTGTTCAAGAGTGAGAATTCTCTCAATAAAGAGAAACATGAAATTCAAATCAAATGCATTTCCTACATTCTCCACTACGAATGTATTGTACCAGATAATGGAAAAGGAGACCTAGGAATAGATTTGGACTTTTACCTTTTTCCGAGATCTACCTTTCCTACAGCTTTTGGTAGCGGATGGAGAAATCTCATTTTCCAAATGGCTTGCATTATCTATATCTCTAGAGGTGGGAGCGTCTCCAGGCTCAGATATGATTGATTCATGAGTTTCATTATCCTCGGGATCATCTGCAAAAATAATTGGCATGAGAATTTTGGTAACAAAATGAGTTTTTCCTGTAGATATCTGCTACAAACGTGTCTTTTCCATGCATAAGCATTTGTAATTGCATAATTATGTCATGTGTCGAAGCCTAGAATAAAACTTCGGAGATTCCAAGTATGACTTGCGCTCGTATTCTATGAGCTCTTCAATGTAAGCAGCATTGTAAAAAGCCTGCCATAATTTATATCTTACCCATTGTGCTTTTATGTGATGTATTCTTGGAACAACAGATATCCTCCTTGGCAAACCCATCTTCCTGGGGTTCAATTACTGTCATACAACTTGTTTCCTCAGAATTTATTTTTCCTGTTTCCATCGGACTAGCTACTTTCTGCTGATGTGCCATAGCATTTCGAGCAGTTATTTCTTGCTCTTTTCTCTCCTCGTGACACTTAACAAGCTTCTCTTCAAGTCCTCAACAGAAGACTTGACTTCAGGCTTTGCAAACTTTTTAGCCTGATAACCACAGTATTTGAAATTCTAGTTCTTGATCATTCATTTTAAAAAGGACACAGAATATCATGGAAGAAAAGAAAGCGAAGTGCATTCATTACCTTATTGGTTATATTTTTGAAATAATCAATAACAGCATCCTCAGATAAAGCATGTTCGTAGCTTTTGAACAAATCTGCGAGCTTCTTAAATCCTTTTTCAGTGTAGGTGAGTTGAGAAAGACAATAAGCAATATCAACCCATTGCTTTTTATCTGCAGAATATGAAACACAATGTACATATATCAACAACAGTGGAGTCGAAACAAACTTATTTAATGATGAAATAAAAGTGACAAGATTAACAGTGCCAATAATCCATATAAACTATATATTACTACAGATGAAAAAAATGGAAGTGACAAGACCATTAATAGTACCAACAAACCACCATTTGCATAGCATAAAAAGTACACCCCAACACCATAGATGGTAGGAATTAAATAACAGTGCCAATAATCCATGTAAACGGTATACTATTGCAGGAGAAGAAATGGAAGTGACAAGACCATCAATGGTACCAATAGCAAACCACTATTTGCACAACATAAAAAGTACACCCCAATGCCATAGATTGTAAGCAGTAAACATTAGAGCATAAATTCAAAAACAAGCATGCCTGTGATTCCAGAGAACCGATGACAGAGCTTCTCAATGAGACCTTCCATTTGCTTATCCTGTCATGCAAAATAATAAGAACAGTAATGACCGGTAATTCGATCAATTAAAAAGTCATGAAAAACACTACCATCACAAACTACATTTTGACTATTTGTTTTTACCAGCATTGATAGTTAAGATTATAAATCATGAATATACCAATTGAAAAGAAATTACTAACAATATTGAACATAAATACTGGACAAAGGTGAAAGTTTTGAGTCTTCACATCTAAATCATGGCTTTAATCAATCCAAGCTTCAAAGATTGTTTCATATTTAAATTACAGCTGGTCTTCAGTTTTAACATATTAAAGAAGATAATCAAACTGAAATATATATTTCTACAAATCACGCCTTAGTTCATAAGGATTAATCATGCGAACCTTCTTTATAGAACCAATCAAGTATTGCATAATATTGCAGAATGATTCTTCTGATAAGTCTTGGCTAGAAAGTCGACTGAGAATATCAGGTAAGAGATTATAAATTGGGTTGTTTCCTGCAATCAACAACGAAATAGTTTGTCTACCGACGAGGAAAAATACATGCCGAATGGATGAAAACAAAACAAACAGTCCCTCACCCTTCTTTGACAATTCATGAAAAAGAGTCTCACAAGATTAGAGATACGTGGGTCATCATCCTCAAGCCGAAGAGCCATTTCACTAATATAGCCTTTGACCTGACATTAGAAAATCGAGATCTTTCACTTATTGGAGTCACTCAATATCTTGAACAAAATTACCTTAATTACTAGACATGGGCTACCTTAAAATACCTTCATCATGTCATTTAATATCAGGTGTGACAAAACTAGCACAGCATTCTTTCGCACAGGAATAGATTGGTCATGAAGACGAGCATACATGTGCTCTGTCCAAGGTTCCATATGGTTAGGAAACCGCACTGCCAGATCTCCCAGAGCGATGGTGCAATTTGACCGAACAGAATCCGGCACTGCATTGTTGGCAACAGTGAACAGCAGCTGCAGATTTGCATCACTGCAAAATTTTGAAATTTTAATTTTTATAATTGGTCTTTAAACCTAAGCTTCTGCTCAATAGAATGACTTAGTTGGCACCGCAAATGTATATAGAAAACACATATACAGGATCTAGACAACACACCAGAAATCGGCATCAATAACCATGAGCTTGCAAAGAGCCAGCATAGCTGAAGCTTGCAGTCCTGGAAACTACATTATTCAAGTGCAATTGCATGTATGAGTTGCTGTTCTCACAATATTTAACAAACACAAAATTCCTGATTTTCAATGTATAAAACCATTAAAATCAAAATTGTTCAGAATCTCGAGCATATGATTATTCAAATTGAGGATAGAATAAACACAGGCATACCTTCTGCAGCATAGTGAAGTTTCTACAAAGCTTTGCAACAGTAGGAGCACATAAACCAATTATAAACTTTTGATTTTGTCTGCCTGAAATAATTTCTTTCTCTGCTTTCTCTGCAAGTGAATCAAGCCTTGCATCTTCGGATGCAGAAACACCCAATTCAGCGTTGATATTACTTTCCTGCTTAAATCATAACAGTCAGGACCTAATGTATTTTTGAATGGCTCGCAAACCATTGGACAACAAAAATTGCATAAAGAGCCAAAAGGAGGAATGGAGGATCTCCCACATTAGTATGCCTTCGCTCACCTCTGATGCTTTTTCAGAGGATTGTGAAGAATCGGCATTATTTTCAGATGAGTGTGACTCAGCTGCTGCTCTCTCCTTATCTGCTTTCTGCTTTCTAACCTTTCGCACAGAAGCTTCTATATAAACCAAGTGCTTCAAGGCAACATGACTCACAACAAACAGAAACCTACTTAACTTTGTGACCTGCACAGACAAAGGGCCATGAGGAACAAACACCTCGCCTTCTTGATTTTCAGCATCTGGAGCCAGTTGATCTAGTGTTTCATTTCGTCCAAAAACGCTGGCGTGAAATTTTTGTACAATGTCAGCCAAGAACATTTCTGGCATGGGATGCAGTGCATAGAGAGCATTGATGGCCTGCTCAGCAGCTGAATACCAGCTCTGTTCTGGAAGCCCTGGACCGATAATAAGACTTTTTAAGGCATTAAAAACCCGGCTATGACCTGATATGAGACTTTCCCGATCTTCTTGAGAGAGCCGCTGAAGAGCAATGCATGCAGTCCTTGCAAGTAAAGGCTCCTCCTTTGCCCAACGACCAAACCCAATGTCAATAATATTCAACAAATGTGAAGTCAGGACTTTTGGAGATGATTTTGCAGCCATGCATAGCACTGATAAAGCTCCACGACTTCTCTCTGCAGATACTCCATTCACATTAAATGTGAAAAAATCCCACAGAGCAGATATCTGTCAGACAAAAACGAATATATGAAACGGCAATCACTAAATGAATATGCCATAATCCACTAAACCTGTGCTTCTTACTTTATCTTATCAAGCTAAAAATGAAAATTGAAATAATAATTTAACATGTATTATTGCACTGAGAATGCAAACTCTGCTTAGATTCAGCCAAGGTGATTCATGTCTAGAATAAATCATAAATTAAATATTTATACGTAAAAGAAGCATGCTTAAGGCTCAACCTTACAAATCCTACGCAACTAGCTAATAAAAGCTAGATCTATCTTAATATGGATCTCATATGTGCCATAAGATATCCAAAAATTGCAAGGTGTCAATCTCTTTGCTCATAGACTTGTTGTGGGATTGGCACCTTGAGCCTTTGGAATCTTTCTTGGCATGTATCAAATCCATACTAAGAAGGATCTGTGTTACTACATAATGAATAATATTTTCAGTTTAACACACACAAACATAGCCATCCGTATAAATCAAAATCTTCATAATTACTTTGACTTCATGTGTTATATCTCTCTTCTAGATTTATTTTAATATTTAGTGATATATATATATATATGATTTTTCTCCACACATCCATCCACCCACCTACCAACACCAAAACTCCAGGTTGATATGGGGCCTAGAATGCACCCATCAGCACAAAAAATAGAAAGAGCATTTGACGTATGCTGTCAAAATACTACACAAACTGAAAATGACTGCACTTTTCATCACAAACAAGGGCAACGTTGCGGCGTGAGAATACCGCATAAGTGTAAAAGATAATGAAACAAGCGGAAAGAAAATAATGCATAATATATAGAATCTGAAGATCTTTGGAAATTAGCAAGTATTTACATATGTTGCCATTCTGAACTGAAAATATATACAATTCATATCAATATAATTCGCCGGTAGGCGTCTACTTTGAAGATGCCCTTGCTGGAAAGTGTCAAATTCGGCGGCTCCAATATTTACTGTCTTGCCGGATTTTAAATATTTTAAAGGTTGCCGGATTTTAGATATTTTTCTACAGTCCTGAATATTTACTATCCTAGATATTTGATTTTGATTTTTGATTTTATTTTTCATAAAGTAAATTCTATAGTTTACTCTTTGGAAAATAATATTGGTCATATATCTTGTTCAAAGTTTTTGAGATTCAAAAGTTTTCTGATTTTGATTTTATTCTTCATAAAGTAAATTCTATAGTTTACTTTTTGGAAAATAATATTGGTCATATATCTTGTTCAAAAATTTTGAGATTCGAAAGTTTTAATAGATAAATGTTCGGTGTTTGACCAAATGATGAAACGTGATTTAGTTTGGCGACTATCATAATTGTGTCTTACAAAAATATGGGCAATAGCAAAATAATAGCTTTGCAACAGCATATAGACATCCCCGCAATATCAACGCGAAATACAACTCAAATAAACTAAATATTACTATTGTCTCCGGCGTAATTTGCAACTCATTTGCAATTGCTAGTTATTTACATATGGGATGGAGGCTACTAGGGTACCTACGCGATATGTAAACATATAGGAAATAAGGATTTGTATTATGGTCAATAGATTAATAAAAGGCCAACTAAATTGAAACCAACAAAACATGTTTACATTGCATGCCAATTGCAACATGTACAATATTTAGACACGAAGGAGAAATCAACAATGACCTAGGAAAAAGAAAGCTTGTTTAATTCTTGGGAATTGCAAAGCCAAACATGAATTTAAGTTCTATGAATCTACCTTTACACAATTTGATTTTGTCTACCATCACAGACAAGAAATTTTCAATTTTGTGATGAGACAATTGAGAAAAGATAACATGAAAAACATTATAGCGATAAAGCATAATAAAAACAAATGAGTGAAATTTATTTATACCAATAAAATAATTTGCAAATGTGATTGGTGATTGGTCAATGGAATATGGTGCATGGTGTGTTTATGTCATATCTCGAACATTATATATTTGTATCATTAATAACGATATGTAATGGAGTGCATAACATTAACCTTTAATTTATTAATTCTTAAAAAATAGTTAAGCTGACCAAATTAGGATGTAAGGGTGTGACACTTCATATTTATGTATATAAATATGGATGGGTGAGACTCTCCCAAACCATCACATATCATATTATTGAGTCGCTTTATTCATTTATATTGATTTTTGGAGGCTTCCCCCTTAAATGGATTATATTTGACTCTTTGAGTGTTTTGTTAGTCTTTATAAAAAGTATCAAAAAAATGGAATTGGAGCATCAATTTTGGCAACCAATTTTTCCCCTTTATATCTCACATTGAGAAGCATGGGTTACATCCCCCACTTCCAAACCCCTCGGATACATACCCAAAGAAGAATTTGTCAGGGTATGGTATAGATATGTCTCAAGTACATCCAAGTATATCTTGAGTACGTCACAAACGTACAATATGTATCCGAGACAAACCCACAAGTTTTGGCAAAGGGTTTGTTAAAAACAAAAACTTGTACTTTGTCAATGAACAAATAAAACAAACCCTAAACTCAAAAATGAATTAAAAACAAGCCCTAAACTCCTATAAAAGATTTTAAAAGGCATGCAAGCATTACCAAAACAAACATGATTTATTGTTGATTTTTGTAAAAATGCAGAATTTATTAGTCAATGGGCCCCAAAATGTTGTCCAAGTCATCATGGACAACAATAAAAATTCAGAGAGCAACAAGATTAATTGTAGAGAGCAAACATATTTTGAACCCTTTGTGTTGTTCATTCCCTCGATTTGATGCTACAAAAAAATGGGAAAATCTCATGAATCGAGCAAATTTACATAGAGGCAAATGACATTCGAATGTTTATCACAAATAATCATATGTCATAGACCATATTCAAAAAATTCTCAAGGTTTAAGTTCTTTGAAGGTTTAAGAGACGAGATTTGCCTCTTACATGCTCATTTTGAGACAACTTGTGAAGGTAAATGAGGCCTTAAGCAATATGATGGTTAGTGATGTTTGGATTGTGTGGAGGCAAATAAGCAAAGAGAAAGTTGCGAAGGTAAAACCATTGGTCCTTGATGATGAATGGTCGGCTCACGTTTAGCTCTATTCCTAATTATTTATGAAGATATTGATGCAGCGTGCATTAGAGAAATTTACGATGGAAAAGCCTTTGGCGTAAACATTAAGAGAGGTCATACGAATAAAAAAGCAAGATCCGAGAAGAAGCCTTCTATAATGAAATCAAAATTGTGGTCATGAAGAGGTGGAATAAAATGACCATCCCATTACATATCCTTACATGTGCTCTTAACCCAAAGTATTATAGCTCCAAAATACCTTGGATACCTAATAGGTAAACATCATTCTCTAACTCCAAAGTTGCAAATATAACTAGCACAAAGATTAAAAAAACTATTTTTATCCATTTGTAGCCATTGTGGTCCACAACGAAATGGGCATTTTGTAGCTTCAAAAGGCAACATGGGAAAGGTTGAGACTCTCTTTGACAAGAACACCATGAGCTCAATCAAATGGTGTTATGATGCATAGCCATGATGCCAAGTACCTAAATTATTTTTTTTTCCCTATTGCCATCGCAAGTATGGAAAAAATTTGCCTTAGAGGTATAACATTTATTGAAAATTTTATTAGGTTACTAAATACTATAATATGTTAGTATATTATTAATTTAAATTTAAAATTTTAAACAAAGTTTTTTTGAAAGAATCATTAATGATGATGATTATGGTAGATGGATGCTTTTTTGTAACAAGTGGCTAATAACTCTTAATAATATATGAGCAAAATTAGGTACATATGCCTTTATCAACTCAATTAAATAAAACAGGTTGGCATCTATAATATGTTAGTATATTATTAATTTAAAATTTTAAAAAAGGATGAGGATTTGGTATGTACATTGCCCAATTTGTGTAGCTTCTCAAAAAGGATGAGCATATGTACATTCCAATTTGTGTCTTATCACGCATGAGAGGACTATATTAGAGGTCCTCACAAACTTCTAGATATTCTTCCAAAGACTACAGACTTGGATGCCTCTACAACCACCTTTGCCCAACTTTTGATATTTCATGGCTAAGATGACATTCGGGGAGTTTGCATGGAGCAAAGAGCAAGATGCTACTAAGAGTGAAACTAGTGGGAATGGCATGCACAAATTTTATTTTGAGGAAAATCTAGATGATACATTCTAGATTATTTTAGAGGATATTCATATTGACATGATATTCATATATCATATGTATGGTAGCCACATGATCAATGCAAATATAAATTTTAAACATATTGAACATTTTGAACCTTGATCCTACTATATGTTTCAATTTTTCTATTTCTTATGAACTAAAACATGAGTTTGTGTGTAAGTTTTTTTATTATATATGTATGGACGAACCCAAGACATATCGTACCCAAGGGTTTTTAAAATCGACATATATGTGTACCGAACCTATAGTTGTATCCAAAGAACATAGATATGACATTACGCTACAAATTTTCGAGAAATTTTTTCAAGGATATTTGTATTCATGACAAAAAGACATCACTCCAAATTTCAACCTTTTTAAATCAAATTTTCTTGAGTTATTGTGATTTTATGCTTTTTGACAAATTCGTCATGAGACTGCAAATTTCATAATTTGATTGACTTATTTACATTTTTGGAAAACTTGCCAAATTTTAGGCAAGGTCCGTTCTAGAATTGAGGTATTGTAAATTTAGACAATCACTAGTCAAAGTTTGTCAAAAGTGGAACTTTTGATTCGTATATGACACATTTTCATAGTTTATGGTTACTAATCGATCCAGATATTTTCCCCTCGGATTGAGCATAAATCAAGAAATAGAAACAAAGTCAAATCGTAGAGCCATGCCTTTTGAAACAAATAACTTTTCCTCGACCATTGATCCCAATGACATTCTTTATCGTCCACCACCTAACATTGAGGGCGGCATTCTTGCAAGATGTGAAAAGGTGGTAGCATTTATCAAGAGAAATTGTTCGCACCATTTGCAACATCTTTCAATGAGAGTTTAGATAGGTTTTTAAATGATATAATATCTAAACTAAAAACCTTAATTAACACCTCATACAACAACAACTCATACACAACCAAACCACCAAGGAGGGCACAACAAAACAAATATAGGGCAACTATTCCAAGGGTCAAAATTGAACCTACCAAAGATGGACATCTGAAAGTTTGATGCTACAAATATAACCTCAAGGTTAAGTCTCATGGAGCAATATTTGAAGCTTCACAATATACCAGACAGTGTATTGGCTGACATAGTTGCACTACATTTAGAATAGAACTTTATCAATGGCACCAATGAATGATAAGTGACAAAAATGGGCAAGTGCTTACTTGCGATGAATTTACTAATGACTTAGCAGCCCACTATGAGCAGCCATGGAAGGGAAGTTACTTCACCTAATTAAAAGTCTCAAACAAATAGGATCAATAGCCAAATATAATGTTTGAGCATATGAGTTGCAATGTAGACTCTAAGCAACATCTTACCTAGGAGACTATAATTTTACATCAATGGACTAAATGATCGAGTTAAGCATGATGTTCTTTTGTTGGAACCATGTAAATTAGGAAATCTACATAGAAGCATTACATATTGAGCAACGAAACTCTACATCTAAGAGATTCACGCAGAGTCATACTAAGGAATCGAGAGATAAAAATGTGACTAATACTATTAATAGAAATGTGGTCAACTCTTTTAACCTAAGTCAAATTACCACACTCTCTCCTCAGCGGGAGGCAAAGAAAAGGAAAAATCCTATGTTGGCATTGTGATAGTTATTCGAAAGACTAATGGTTGTTGATAATGAAGTTTTGGGCAAGGAAGAACTTGATTATAAGGAACCAACAATAGCACATGAGCATGCAAATTCTAGGGAGGAAGAAAACAACACTATCTCACTACATGCGTTAAACAAGATAAGCATACCACAAACACTCAAATTTGTTAAATATATTAAGAAGAAAAAGGTGACAATTATGATCGATACAGGGAGTACCCATAATTTCATTGATAGAAAATTAGATGATGAGCTCAACTACTTTGTGTATCCAATCTCCAATTTTCAAGTCATCATTGTTGATGGTAATCAACTCTCTTGTGGCGGTAAATGTCATCATATCAAACTCTCAATGGGGGAATATATGCTCAATTTAAAAATGTTTGCCATCCCAATTGGGTGAGCAAATGTAGTTTTGGGAGTACAATGGCTTAAATAGTTGGAAACAGTGTCTTTCAATTTTCAAGGCTTATTCATGGTTTTTACTATGAATGGAAAAAGTACAAACTTTACATTATGCAATCACCACCAAGCCAAATTATTAGCTCTAATAAGATGGAGAAATTACTTAAGAAGGGATCTTATGGCATCTTTGGCACAACTACATTTCTTAGAAGCATGTGATGTAGTAAACCAGACTAAATCTCTTCAGAAATTAGTCAACACCATCAATAGGCATTTCAAGAGCCAAAGAGCTTACCTCAAATATGAGATCATAATCATGGAATTTAGTCGATTCAAGGAATATCCCTTCTAATATTAGACCTCATTGTTATCCCTATCAACAAAACCAGAAATTGAAAAGTTGGTCAAGGAAATGCTCGACTTAGGAATTGTTTGTCCCAATAATAGGGTGTATTCATCCATGATGATTATGTTTAAAAAGGAAAAGTCATGGAGAATGTGCCCGGACTACAAGGAACTCAATAAGATCGCTCTCGGAGATAAGTTTCCTATTCTTTTCATTGATGAATCGGATGAATTGAATGTTGTTGTTTTCCTTACTAAGATTTGAATTCAAGGCACCATCAAATTCAAGTAAAGGATGAAGACATACATAAAACAGCATTTCAAACATATGACAGTCACTATGAATTCTTAGTTATGCCAGTGGGTCTCACTAATGCCCCTTCTACTTTTAAGGCCTCGAATTAAATTTTAGGCCCATTTCTTCAAACATTTGTGTTGGTATTCTTTAATAACATCTTAATCTACCTTAAAAATTGGAAAGAACATTTACAACATGTAAAGAACATATTATAGGTTATAGAAAATAATCAACTTAATGCAAAAGAATCCAAATGTGCTTTTGGGGTAAAGTGGAATGCTTGGACATGTGATGTCATGTGAAGGCGTTAAAGTGGACCCTAAGAAGATTGTAGTTGTCAAAGAATGGCCAACACCTAAGAATATAACACATTTATGAGGATTATTAAGTCTAACAAGATACTACATAAGACTTGTTCAAAACTATGCTCAGTATATAGCAAAACCCTTAACAACCTAATTAAAGAAGGATTCACTTTTGAGGTTAGATTTTACCACTCAAGCATTTCAACAACTAAAAGAAGCTATAACTTCCACCCCTATGCTAGTTACCCACAACTTCTCAAAGACATTTGTGGTAGAATGTGATGCTTTTAGACATGGAATGGTGTCCATTAGCATTTAAGAATGGCGAACTCAAGGCCCACATATGAAAAAAAAAAATTTAGCAATCATTCATGCAATCAAATAGTGGAGCCAATATCTCATGGGAGGACACTACAAAGTAAAGACAAATCATGAAAGTCTAAGTATTTTTAGAGCAATGATTGTCTGCTAAGGAATAACATAAATGGGTCACAAAGATGCTAAGATATGACTTTGAAATTGTTTACAAAAAGGAAAGCAATATATTATAGTTGATGCCCTCTTTCAACGGGAAGTGCAAGAAGAAAGCAGTTCATGTTATATCTTTATTACAACCAGAATGGGTAGCAGCAACAAACATAGAGTGGCATCAAGACACTCTAACAAGGAAACTCATACAACTTCACAAGAACTCGTCATCTTCCGTTAAGTATGTTTGGAAAGGAGACACTTTATGGTACAAAACTAAGCACTTTTAGTGCAAAAAAACAGAATCAAAAACTAGTGTCTTGTCTCAAATGTATGGCTCACCCATAGGAGGACATTTTGGGTTCTTAAAAACTTATCACCATATAAAAGGTTTTTTGGGAAGGCCTTAAGGTGGATGTACCGAAATTTGTGCTATAATGTTTAATATGTAAACAACATAAAGGAGAAAAAGCTAACCATTCCAACACAACAATGGGAGAAAATAGCAATGGACTTCATTATGGGCTTCCCAAGTCCAATAACTTGGATGTGATGTTGGAGATTGTGGATAGACTCACTAAGTACGCAAACTTTTGTATCCCATGGAAAAGGTACAAAAACTCTATGGTATCCCATTATCATTGTGAGTGATTGAGATCCTATCTTCACTAGCATATTTTGGACTGAAATATTTGCAACATGGGGCACAAAACCAGCTCATAGTTCATCTTATCACCTGCAATCAAATGGCCAAAAAGAAATTGTGAACAAATTTCCAAAAGGATGTCTACATTATTTTGCATTTGAAACACAAGCATAATGGTCCAAATGCCTTTCACGGGCAGGTTGGTGGTAAAACACATCATTTCACACATCAATAAAATTGACTCTGTTTAAGGCTCTTTATGGCTACCCACCACCTTCTACAACATCTTATTTGCAAGGTCTTCCTAAAGCTCATGCAATCAATGATCATTTTCAACACCAACAAGAAATACTTCGAGTCCTTATGAAGAATTTTACTTGGCTCAAAATACGATGAAACAACAAGCTAACTAACACCGAAGTGAGGCATTTTGAGGAAGAAGATTGGGTATTCCTTCAATTGCAAACTTATAAACAAAGGTCACTTCAACAACATAAGAACATCAAGCTATCACCAAAATTTTACAGCCCTATAAGGTTCTCAATTGAATCAGAAGTGTGGCTTATAAATTAGAACTTCCACCCTCTTCCAAAATGCATCACATATTTCATGTCTCCTACTTGAAGAAAGTAATTGGTACCAAGCTTCATGTTCAATCTAAGTTGTCTCGAGTTGGAGAATGGAAGTTCATTATGGAACATGAGGGACTCAATAAGAAAACAGTGAAGCAACTATGAAATCGAAAGCAATTACATAGATTCTCATCAAATGGAAGAATCTACAAGTTCAAGACGCAACAGGGGAAGATGAACAATTTATGCGACAACATCAGTAATGTCCCCTTTTCGAACTAATCCAATTGAAGGCTTCTTGCCCATTCTTCTTCCCATGGGCAAGAAGAAGATGAACAAGGGAAGCCCTTGGATTATATTTTAGTCTTTCTTTAATTAATAATTATGTTTTTCTTTTGTATTTCCCTTCTTAAGCAAGTCGGTTGGGTTGGAGAGCTCTTAAGTTTAAAATTAAAACAAGCTTCTAAAGGAGGTTGATGTTGGGAAATTCGTCAATTATGAACTTTGTCGCCACCATAAGGCTATATAAGGGGTTGCATAGGATCATTTGGGGAATTTTTTGGCTTATATATTTTTATATACATAGTTGTAGAGTTGGTTGCTCTATTCCAATCCACTAAGGGGTGCAAATCCATTAGTGTGGCAAGCAAGGAGGACGAAACCCTTCCTTGTTGAAGGTTGGAGAGTGAAAACTCTCCAATTTGGTGGTGTTCTGGATTTTTATGAAGACTATCTTGTTGGTTGGACAGCTAGGGCATCAAGGAGAAGAATATCAAGGGTTTATCATCACTTTTGGCTCCCTCTCCTAGGGTAGCAACTTGGGTGTGAGTGTGTTTGGGTGCCTTCTAGGACATGTTTTGACATTCTAAGTTAATATTCAGATATTTACATATTTATAAGGTTGATTTATCACTTATTTGGCATTTGTTGGGGTTTAGAGAAATAATTTTCTATAACTTTTGATAGTTGTACTTTTTGTTATACATTAATTTCCAATTGTGTTTGTGGTTGAGTTTTAATAGTGATAATTGCCTTAAAATATTCCTAAAGGGTTTCTATATGTTGTAGATGATGTTTATGGTGATATTTTGTTGAATTATTGCTCTTTCCAAGCTGTTGTCCTAAAAATCAGACTGTTGTACACTGTTGTTCCATTTTTCAGTTGGCTGGTATAAAAATCAAAATAAATTTCAGTTTGGGTTTGTGTGATTTCATTGTTTTTGGAGTTCAACCCAAGAAAGGGTCATTATAATAGTATCAGAGCTTCGGTCTTCCCAACCTTAGGGTTTCATGCAAAGAAGGCAACAAGGGTTATATTTGTTATCAAAGTAGAGAAAAGAAATCAAACCAACCAAGAGAAAAAGATAGTATGGCTCACCAAGACCCACCGGAAGCCAAAATTGACAAGCTCATTGAAGGGCAAGTTTGATTGGCGAATACTATGTACTTGTTGGACCTAACCCTTCAAAGATTTTATGAATGTAGGGTTTAGAATGTGGAGGGCAGCTCATCCAGAGCAAATGCTTCACAGCAGCCCCAAGGATCCGCTCATGATTGAGCCACTCACCTTCAAAGGGAAAAAAACCCTTCCAAAGGTGGGAACAAGGCACTCTACGGGGAAAAGCATTACGACAAGTTATGAGGATTACATGGCATTTCCAAGAGAGATACGGGAAGCAATTTCACTTGTTGAGTTCATTGGCGTGAGCAAAGGAAGGTCTAAATCAGAACCAAGACAAAATGTGTTAGAAAAAGAGGTTCAATATACATTAGGTAAGATGTCTTTCTCTAATTTTGATGGTTCAAATAAGGGAACAGTGCAAGCATAGACTCAAAAATTGGATACGTATCTATCCTCGAGGCTTGTGACGAAGGATGATACCATCAAATTTGCAACCCTTCATCTTGAGGTGATTGCTCATGAGTGGTGGTTCGATGGATTGGTTACACAAGGGCATAATAGTATCCACTCATATGATGAGTTTTGTAGAAGACTCATTGGGAGTTTTGATAGACTAGACCCAAAAGTTCACTTTTGGGAGCTTGTACAATTGAGGCAACAAGGCACGTTGGAAGAATATGTGGCTGAGTTTCAGAGGCTTTCCGTAATGATTACGGATGTCACAAAAAGGAGACTTGTTCTATTCATTGAAGGGTTTGGTTAGATCCTTTGATTGATTTCTACTGATAGGCAATTAAAAATCTTTGGATCTTGAAGGTGCTGCCCCAAAAACAGCAGGAATCAGCACACAGCCAAATGTATTTTCAAGAGGAGGACAACCCAAGGGACCCTTGGGATAGCCTAGAACCCTCTCTTTGGACCGGCCAAAGAAGCATTTCCAATGAATGTGATTCACAAAGAGCTGTCCAAAATCAGCAAGGAGAGATAAGAAACGAGTTAAGGAGGAAGAAGTTGTGCTTCTCTTGCAAGGATCCATGGTCTCCCGGTCATCATTGCTTAGGTAAGGGTAATGTGCATTACTTTAAAGTATTTTCAGATTGCGAGGATGAAGAAGTTTTTGGGGATGAAACAAAGCAAGTTAATATACTAGAAGAAGATCCAAAAAGTTTAAATAGCACTCTTGCTACCTTGTCCGGTGTACCTAGATATCATCCATTCCAGGGGAAAGGTGACCTACAAGGGCAAAGGGTCACGATTTTGATTGATAGTGCAGCTACTCATAATTTCATTAATGAGCGCTTGATAAAAAAATGAGATTGAAGGCTGAAAATTTCAAGGGGTTTAATGTTACGGTAGCGGATGGCTTTACACTTCCATGCACAAGAAGAATACCTCAGCTCATGCTCTCTTTGGGAGGGCACAAGGTAAAGGATGACTTCTATGTCATTAATATTGGTGAAACCAATATGGTATTGGGGGTCCAATGGTTACATTCTTTGGGTGAATTTACCCAAAACTACCAAAGTATGGAGTTGAAATTTAAGGTAGAAGACAAGGAGGTTGCAATACAAGGTATAAAGGAGGAACTCCTCATGTTCTAGCTGCTAGAAGCATGGAAAGAACCTTCAAAAGAGGGTAGGTTACATGGGCAGCTCATTGTTTGGTACAATCGACTCTTCGATTTCCATTCAACAATATTCTTATCATGATATTCAACTCATACTTAACAAGCATGCCAAAGTTTTCAATGATTTACCTCATGGGTTGCCACCGGATAGGGGATTTCAACATGTTATTGAGTTAGAACCGGTACCAAACCGGTAATAACTACTCCCTACCACAATCAAAGAGTTGTTGGAAATGGGGCTGATTAGGCCTAGTTCCAGCCCATTTGCTTCTTTTGTGGTGCTTGTGAAGAAGGATGGCACCCTAAGGATGTGTGTGGACTATCAGGTATTAAATAAGAAGACAATCAAGAATAAGTACCCAATTCCAAGGATTGATGAACTACATGGAGCAGTTTTCTTCTCGAAGATTGATATGAGATTTGGGTACCACCAAATAAGGGTGAGAAATGAAGATGTGCACAAGACCGCCTTTAGGTGTCATTTTGGGCATTTTGAGTTTTTTGTCTTGCCATTTGGATTAACCAATGCCCCGGCCACCTTCCAATCATGCATAAATCACATTTTTGATAAGCATTTGAGGAAATTTGTGCTAGTTTTCTTTGATGATATTTTGGTATATAGCAAAACATGGGAGGAACATCTCCAACACTTGGATAAGGTGCTGGAAATTCTAGAACAGCAGTCCCTCTATGCCAAAAAAATCCAAGTGTGAGTTTGGAATGACTAAAATTTTGTACTTGGGACATGTTATCAATGCACAAGGGGTTCATGTAGACCAACAAAAGATTCAAGCCATCTTGGATTGGCCAACTCCAACCAACATATCACAATTAAGAGGATTTTTGGGTTTATGTTGTTATTATAGGAGATTTGTGAAAGGATTTTCACAACTTGTTGCACCTTTGATTAATCTACCACGAAAAGCAATTCAGCTGGTCACAAACAGCCCAAATATCTTTTGAAAAACTGAAAAAGGTGATGTGTTCTTGTCCGGTACTTGTTGTTCCAGATTTTTCTATGCCATTTGTACTTGAATGTGATGCTTCCAATGAAGGTATAGGGGTTGTTTTCATGCAAAATAAGCATCCCATTGCATTTGAAAGCTGCAAACTCAAGGAACGTGAGAAAAATTTCTCCAACTATGATAAAGAAATGTTGGCCACCATGCATGCATTGACCAAATTCCAGCAATACTTGATTTGTGGGAGGTTTGTGGTCAAAACCGACCACAATAGTTTGAGATTCTTTCTTCATCAAAAGGAATTAACTGACCAGCAACAAAAGCGGTAAGTAGGCTCCAAGCATATGATTTTGACATTTAATATGTCAAAGGGAAAAACAATGTGATAGTTGATGCCTTAACAAGGAGGTCACCTCCTATCCCTCTTAAGGATGTGGAATTACACGATGAAAAGATGGAGACCGAGATTTCAAATCAGCCAAGCTTACAATTGCTTGAGGGCAAGCAATTTTGGGAAAGGAGGACCTGTAATGTCACCTTTTTTGAATTGATCCAATTGAATTCTTCTTACCCATTCTTCTTCTCGTGGGTAAAAAAAAAGATGAACAAGGGCAACCCTTGGATTATATTTTAGTCTTTTTTAATTAATAATTGTTGTGAAATAATTTGTCGCAAATGCAAATTAGTGGTTTTCCACCAACGCTCAAGAACTAGGTCCCTCTTGGGAATGGGGAGGTTCTAATTTATTGAATGCGAAAAAATAAAATTTGTGGTGGTCGTTATCTTTAGGGACTAAACTGTGGCAAATTGCTTGTACTTGGTACTGAGGAAGAACTTGCTTAGAGAAAAGGTAGAGGGGAAGAAGGAATGTAGTAAGTGAAGGTTGAGTTTTGAATAGGCACTAGCAGATTTCACAAGCATTAACTAGAGCAGTCCAAACACAACAAGAAGAACACGATTTGTCTGCAAGCAATAGTAAGATTAACAAATCATAGACACAAAGTTCCATTGATTCGTTCCTCGATGATACAATGTTGCTTCTTGGTTATTCAAGATTACAATGCTCACAAAGTTGAAGATAGGAAGTAAAGGAAACATAGACAAGGATATAGAAGAAAATCGTCTTTTTGCTTGTAGTAAGATAGCAATAGCTATCAAACCCTTGGAATGGAGAAATCATCCCTACATATAGCTTTACAAAATGTCTCTTCCTCTCCCCTCGACATGACTTCTTACATTCCCATCACTTGTGACCTTTCATATTCCTATAGGAATAAAAATAAGTCCCTTTCCTATTAATGAAAGGGAACTTTTTACAATGTCAAATTAAAGAGAGGGAAGAAGAGAGCGAAGAGAGTGATCATTTCGGAGATAAAAGAAGCCTCCCGTGATGGAGATCCAACTCTTAGAGAACTTTGAGGAAATCCTCCTAGAATGAGCTTCTTGCCCTTCACTTCGTGTTGAAACAAGTTGTTGTGAGTGTTACCATCTCCGCCTATGTTATACAAACACAAACCAAAGCACTAATCCAAGTCTCGGAGACGCCACCAGAGGTCTTGCATTGGTTGAACCAGACTTGATGATATCTTGCAATATTAGAGATTGAGCCTCTAATTTCTACAAGGATTCCAATGTATCTTCATTAAAAGAGAAGGGATATCTTGCCTCTTTCTTGACCAAATCTTGGAAAGACTTAAGGAGCTCTTCCAAGAACGAATGTTCATTGAGCGAGAGGTGACCCGAGCTTCTGCACAATGTTGTTGATACTTTCAAAGATCTCAGATGCATGCTCTCCACAAGACTCAAGTTCTAAGATAGCATCGTTTATCATATCATATCTAGCACTCATTGTGCAAGACCATATGGGAGACAAATTGTCAAAGATAGAGGTGAATACATTTTTGCTCTCTAAAGAATCGAGAATCAAGATAACTCATCTTGAATGCCAATGGGAACACACTATCCTAATGGGCCTTTTCTTTCTCAATCTCCTCTTTGGTCATTTTTACCTTAGAAACGATGGCAAGGGAAAATTCGAATAATGAGAGAACCTCAAGAAAGCAAACATCTTTCCTCACTTGTCATTAGCTCTCCCTTACAGGGTGTAACCTTGACCTCTCTTGATCACTTGAGGGTCAAAATTGTTGATGGGAGAGATGGCCTCTCTTAAGGAACTTGGAAGTAGTGTCACACTAGGTTCAGGAAGGATTATACATAGGCGGTGAAGTTTCTCGCATGCTCTTCCAATTATTCCACAGTTTGTTTATTCTCTTTGTTTTTGCAAAGCAAGCGAGTTGTATTCTCTTTGAATAGGTGAACATCTCCCTCGTGCGTAGCTTGTCCCAAAGAAACCTCGCCACTTGACTCGTAGTCTTCTTTTGTCATTTCTCCCATGGGTTTTACAACTTTGGGTCATACAACTTCCACATATTGAGTGAGGAGTTATTTACATTCACCTTGCAATTTTTAACTCAACTTTAACTAGGCAGGCTAAACCGGTGTTGGACGAGGGTTGGCATGTGCTTACACCCTAAAAAATAAGGGACAAGAGGTGCAAGGGGACAATGGGGGCAAAGAAGTGTGTTTTGCACCTAGTGATGACAAGTGGCAGGTTGTGGTGTAGTGTGAGGGAGATGCAGGGTGCTGAAAATGGCTTCTTGGGGTGGAATCCGGTCCTTGATATTTCCAGGGTGAACAGAAGAAGAGGAGCACATTTTCGCATCCTCTTTGTCCCTTTTGATGTTGGTGCAATGTGAGGGGACACTCAGTGCTCCAAAATGTGTCATAGGTCATTTGCTCATGAGGAGGGGGGAAGCAGTTGTTATCACAAAAAAAGTAGCACCCTGAAATTGCTCAATGCGGATGCCTACTTTTGTTGACATGGGACCATCTCTCAAGTTATGGGACTTGCTACTTGAGATGGACCTCCGGAGAAGGCCGGCTCCCTCCACCTAATCTAATGCTAAAACTACTCCTAGAAGGGAAAAACTACTCCTAGAAGGAAATGCAACTAACTAATCCTAAACTAACCATTCCAAGGGACTAGGGAGAGAGAAGGGTTAGACAGATGCATGGAAAGGGAAATCCTAAGCTAAAAGGAGGTGATAGCACCAAAAAGGGTGGAGATGCTCTAGTGAGGGAGAATGGAGAAGGAAATGGAGAGGGAGAGGCCAAACATAAGTGACACAAACCCAAAGCTTCATTCACCATCTATTCTCACATGAAACACAACAAAATAAACTTGCAAAGGAGAAATACATGCACAACACAATGTTGAAAGTAAAAGAGACAAAAGGTTGCAAATAAAACAAGCTAGGACAGACAGATGTGTCACAAAACAAGCTTTATTGCAATAGAAATATGCATAGTCCATTACGATTCTTACAAAGGCACAAGAACACATTACCAAGCCCAAAATAAAGGTTTGTGACTCACGATTGCTCGAAACCATTATGGCATAGTTCTTTTTCAATTTTAGAACATCCTCCTTTCAATAATGAAATATTTTACAATATATAGCTCTAGAGAGAGAGAGGAGAGAGAGAAGAGGGAAAAGATCAAATTTGATCTTGTCATTAATGAAGATTTGTTTTTTCTGCAACACAACATGTCAAGTGCGTTCCCCAAGTCTGTTTGGCTTGTAGAAGGAACAGCACATACTTCATTAATTCTAATGGTTGAGCTACGTCGATTTTGCATATTAATGGCCCGAAAAGTTTTCCCTTTTCAGCCCACCAAATGCCTTCAAAAGTTAAATCTAATTGCATCAAACTAAAGGGCTCGAGGAGACCATTCGAGCGATATAAATTTTGCTGTTTTTGAGCTCTGGATCAAAAGATATGGCCATTTGAATATTTGCGTGTCGGGGAGCACAAGAAGTTGACAAGTGCCAGCCTTTGATTGGCCTCAAAGATTGCCTCTGTTTACGTGTGCAGCACTTTTCCCTTTGCCACATGTTCACCTTTCATTGATTGCGAAGTCAAGTGGACCCAAAATTCTTTGACATCCGGCTCATTCAGGGGACATTACATCTGTGAGAGCCCATTGCCTAAAAGTTCACGAGAATGGTGACACATGTTCCTTGTCCGTCATCGATCTTGCGCCATTTGCCATCCCTAACTCCGCCATGTTTCCTTGTTGACCTGCCTTGACCCAAGCTTGGACCCGAAAGATTATTAATCTCGGTTCATTCCGCTGGCTTCACGTCGTCAGCGCATCTCGCCTTGGAGTGTGACAAAATGCCGCCACGTGTCCACATTTAACACTTGAGATCGTGCCATGTGTCAACCCCTATCTTTGTCACTTGTCAATTGACATCATTAACCGCTTGCCTTTACGCCTCGAACCCAAAGCCCTTATAGATTGTGCCTCATTTCGGGGTTTTCAAGTATGTCGGCGCATATCGCTTGAAAATTGTCAAAATGTCACCACGTGTCCGCTGATCCGTCAATCTTCTACCACCCGCCATCGCCTCCACCCGTCACGTGTCTTTTGACTTGCCTTGAACCAACCCGGACCCAAAACTCTATGGAATGCAGCTTACTCCACAAACTTGAAGTCCGCCAAGCCAAAAGCTTTGAGGAGAACTGAAATCCCGCCACATGGCCCATTGTCGATGTTTGGTTGTGAATTGTGACGGCCAAATGAACATCGATCGGCTTTTTAAAGTGACCCGCCAATGAATTAGCTAAGCCTCCTGCAGATTTTGAATGCCAATTGCCAATGATTTAGAGCAATGGAATTTGACGGCCATTTGAACGTATTTGAACTCTTAAAAATGGCCAAGTTCATTTTTAAGCTTGTTAGAGCCAAAATAACCCGGGGGGTAATTTTGGATAACATGAGTTAAGTAAACATGCAAATTTGGGAACTCCTTAGGGACGAAAGTAATGTTTTCCAAGCTCTTGAGAGAAAGGCCTCATGGGGCAAAGTGCACTTTTGTGTCCTCCATATCCCTTTGCACCATGGAGACATCCGAGGGAACACAACATGCTCCAAAGTGCATCATGGGGTCCTGGGAACATGAGAGGCACCAAGTTTGAGTGGGAGCAATCTAACTTGTTTTGACACTACGAGGATGTCACTTAAGTGACATGCAAGTAATCTTCCACATGGTGGAGCGCACTTTTGTGTCCCCTTTGCGCCTTGAGGACAATCGAGGGCCAAAACATGCTCCTGAGTGCACCAAGAGTCTTGATTTATTGGAAAGAGACCTCGATAAGTGAAACACACAACTACACCACCTAACAACATATGTCGTTTTAAGTGGCGAAAGAGCGACTAGATGTCCCTTTCGCACTCGGGGGAAAATGTGAGGGGACACAACATGCTCCAAAGTGCACCAATGCTTTTTTGACATGTTGATGTCATCCCGCCAACACCATTTTAGAACATCGAGAGTGCTTTTTCTACGTTGTGAGCATGGAGATCATCCCAGCGACTTTCGAGAGCTAATTTGCATGTAAAGTGTTTTTGGGGCATGTTCCAATTTGTGCTTGAAGGGGCAAGTGCGGAGTCTTGGATTATTGCAAAGGTTTTGAACTCTTAGAGCAAAAGGGGTGTGTCCATCTTGTGGAGGATTCGAGAACTTTTTATTGACTTTTTGTTTGCCTCCCAACTCCGCACAAAACTCGCAAAATCAATAGGGCAAGTAGCTTACTCCATTGGATTGTAACACTCCCTACACCTGCAATGACCCTCTATTGCTAGTTTGATCCCAGACATTATTTGGCTCTACAAAATTAAACGAAATTGCTTGAATGCATTCAAAACTCCTCTACACAACTTTGAGATGGGTTGTGCCTTTGCAATCACCTTCTAGAGGGTTTTCACTAGTTGCAAAATGGCCAAAAATAGCTTTTTCTATGGCTCTAAGGGTAGTTGTTCTTCCTTAGATCTTAGTAACTTTTCATTCACCTTAGGCATAAATCCATGCACATGAAAAACGCTTGAAATTTGTTAGCGCGTTCCTCTAAGCTAGAATGAGGATGATATTGTGAATATGCTAGCTAGAGGAAGGGATCACAATGACCCAGAGAGGGAATTTTCATGTGGGGGCTTGGTTGTCATGGCCAAAATTTTCAATTTTCCTTGCTAGACATTTAGCATGAGAACAATAATTATGTTTTTCCTTTGTATTTCCCTTCTTAAGCAAGTCAATTGGGTTGGAGAGCTCTTAAGTCGAGATTAAAAGTAAAAAAAAGCTTTTAAAAAGGTCAATCTTGGGGAATTCCTCCCTTATGGCCTTTAGCGTCCTATGTTGCCATGACATGGGTGCAAGTACGGGTTCAATACGTGGATACATTGTTTTAAAAACCCTTGGGAGCGATACGTCTTGGATACATCCATACATATATATTAAAAAATTATGTGTGTGTATATATTATTAAATTTATACATATACTCATTTTTTAGTCCATAAGAAATCCAAAACTTAAAAAATATAGTATTATCAATATTCAAAACATTCAATATACTTACGATCTATGTTGCAAGGGGTGAAAATCCATTACGTGGCAAACAAGGAGGACGAAACCCTTCCTTATTGAAGGTTGGAGAACAAAAACTCTCCAATTTGGTGGTGTTAAGGACTTATATGAAGACTATCTTGTTGGTTGGGCATTTAGGGCATCAAGGAGAAAATTATCAAGGATTTATCATCACTTTTGCTCCCTCTCCTAAGGTAGCGACTTGGATATGAGTGTGTTGGGGTGCCTTCTAAGGCGCGTTTAAACATTCCAAGTTGATATTCAAATTTTTACATATTTATAAGGCTGATTTATTGCTTATTTGGAATTTATTGGGGTTTGGAGACCTTATTTTCAATCACTTTTGATAGTTGTACTTATGTTATTAAATTAGTTTTCAGTTGTGTTTGTGGTTGAGTTTAATGGTAATGATTGCCATAAAATGTTCCTAAATGCTTTATATATGTTGTAGATGATGTTTATGGTGATATTTTGTTGAACTATTGCTCTTTCCAAGCTTAAAAACTAGAATGTTGTACACCAGTGTTCCATTTTTGAGTTGATTGGTATACAAATGACAATAAATTTCAGTTTGGGTTTGTGTGATTTCATTGTTTTTGTGGTTCAGCCCTATAAGGGGACATTACAAGCATCCTAAGATGCAAGCATTCTATGATGCTTTTCTAAAGGAGAAGGGCATGTTATAACCCTAACATTATATCTTCATGTGATTTCAAAGGTAATGTAATGGAGTGCATCACCTTAACTTTTCATTTATTAGTTCTTAATAAATTGTCAAGCCGACCTAATTAAGATGAAAGGGTGTGACCTTTTGTGTGTGTGTATATATACATGTGTGTGTGTGGATGGGTGAGGCTCTCCCGAACCATCACATATCATATTAATGAATGTTTTTAATCACTTATTTTGATTTCTCAAGGTTTCCTCCTCAAAGTGGATGATATTTTTGTTTCTTCTTTGTTTTTATAAAGAATCTCGTGATGCAGTGTAAATAAAAAACATTGAGAAACAAGTCCACAAAGGAGGATCTTTTTGCACAATGATACTTGTGAAGGTGATGAAGTAATGACAGGGGCCTAATGGCTACCATTTGGTTATCTGAGACGAGAGGACTTATACAATAATGAATCCATTTGTGATCTGATTTTGGAAGCAAAATCTATAAAGAGCAGTTAGTTTTTGTTTTCTTTTTTTTAAACACCATCATATTTATATTGATCAACTTATGAAGTACAAATTACAATGCCAAGCAATTATCCTCGTACTTGACAAGATGTCTTTTGATTTCCAAGTACAAATAACAGAGAAGAAATAGCATATCGTGCTTTATCCATCATGTGATTTGAGAGATAGGATCCACTCAATTTGTTTTTGTTTCTCATGAGGCCACATCAAGGGTATAGGACCAAAATTTAGCAGATTAGAATGGTCTAATGCCCAGTTGGCCAATCCATCAACTATCTTGTTCTGCTCCCTAGGAACATGAGAGTATTTAATTGTTTGGAAGCATGTCAGCAACATGTTTTATCGACCAATTGCAGCGATAAACCAATTATTGGACATGAGATGATGATCCGGAGCTTGAAGGAGTGTAATAATAACCTTGGAGTCGATTCTACAATGATACTAGGACATCCCAATTTAGTAGCTTCCAAGAGAGCACGCTGGACAACCATAATTTCAGCCACATTGTTTGTGTAGTGTCCTAATTGATATGCAAAAAAGAAAAGAGGAGTTCCCAAGGAGTCATGAGCTACCCCTCCCATACTGGCTGGTCCCAATTACCTCTAGCAGCCCCATCAATGTTTAATTTGATTACTCCGAATGGAGGAGGTTGCCATATTCAAAGAGCAGGAGGTACCCTCTGTTTGGTTGCTTGCTTTATCTGCACTTGCCTGTTACCCAAATTAAGTTTTTGTAATAAAGCCTTCCACCTGTCAGGGAGAGGGGATGGTAATTTTAGATTGTGTATGATAGTTTCTGCAATATTACTTTTAGTCACATCCAAAATATACCAGTTGTCTCGGCTTTCTAACTTGAAAATGTGTTTGTTTCTTTCCTTCCAAACATTCCACAAAGCAAAAGAGAAGTAGCCAACCATATTCCTTTAGCAAAGTCTTGAGTATCTCTAACTGAATGTTTCCATCCTCTAATAGTGTCCACTATATTCACAGGTGATTGCCATGTTACGGAAAGCCAATCAGCTAGTGTACACCATAGGGCCAAAGTGAAGGGGCATTGAAAGAATATATGAGTAAGGGTCTCTTCTGCATTTCTGCATAAAGGACACCAAAAGGGTCCAACCATGCCCCTTTTCATCAAGTTGTCCCCTGTGAGAACTCTATGATATATAAGAAGCCAAACAAAGAATCTAACCTTAGGCCATAAAACAGGTTGCCAAAGGTCCACAAAGATATCTTTACAAGGATGTGGATGAGGGGCCACTAATACTCTATATCCCTCAGCAACTAAATAATTTCCATCCGGCTCAGTTCCCCATCCCAAAGTATCGGTGTCGAAATCATACAAAGGATCCTGTTTTGCAAAAGAGATTGGAAGAATTGCACTTGCGCTTGAGTCAAGTTAATCTGCCACAAGGAAGGAGGGATCCACTCATTCCCTGAGTGAACAAGTCGGATGTAATGCCTTACCTTAATTTTTCCTTGTCCATGGAGGATGTCCATAATATTCCTAAGGTGTGGGTATTGTTTGATCAAAGGAGGATGGCCATCCCACAAATCCGTCCAGAAGTTTGCTTGCTCGCCATTTCCAATTTTCCAAAACATTTGTTGCTTGATTATTCCTTCTCCAATTCTGAGAACTGAAAGAATGGGAGATCCTCGGGAAGGTAATGAGTGTCGAACTATGTCATGGGGTCTCATTCCATGTGTATATTTTCCTCTTATATTAATACTCCATAACTGGTCCGGATTTTGCAGAAGTCTCCAATATAGTTTTGTTGTCAGGGCTTTATTATTCGGAACGCTAGCTCTGAACCCCAATCCTCCCTCTTTCTTTGGCAAACACAAAGTTGTCCACTTCACAAGTGCCATTTCCAAGCCTGTTGGGTACCTGACCACAAGAATTTTTACTAATAGAATCTAAATGGTGTAGGACAAATGTTGGAATATTCAAGAGAGCAGCAAAATATACAGGAATAGCTTGCAAGACAGCTTTGATTAATGTTATTCTTCCCCTGATGATAGCCATCTATTAGTCCACTTGCTAAATTTTTGTTGGATCTTAGCCGGTAGCCAGCTCCAGTCAGCGAGTCTTTTAGGGCCCAAAGGAATACCCAAATATTTTAAAGGTAATGTAGCCTTCTGGAATCCAAGTTTCGTCAGTATATCTTGTTCCAACCTAAATTATTTTTGACTTAAGTCTATTAATATCCTGACCAGTAGCGTTTGAAAAAAGTTCCAAATTTTTATGGATCTGAGTAGCTTCCTTCATAGATGCAGCCCCCATTATGGATGAATCATCCACAAACTGTAAGTGAGATAGTGGGTCCACCTGTGTAGCCAATTTTATACCTTGCAGACTTTCGTTGGGTTCTTGTCTGGTAAAAAGTCTCCCAAATGACTCTGCAACTATGATGAACAAGAAGGGAGATAAAGGATCTCCCTGCCTTATACCTCTCGATGCAGAAAATCTCTTTGTAGGATTACCATTGACAATAATAGAATAAGAGACTGATGAAATACAAGCTTGTATCCATTGTACCCATAAAGGGAGAACCCAAAGTGGAGAAGGATGTCAGAAAGAAAGGTCTAGCTTACCCTGTCATATGCTTTGGATAAATCAAGCCTAACAAACATGGCGGGCTTCTTCGAATGTCCATAGAGTGAAAAGCTTCCTGAGCCAGCACAATGTCGTCATAGATTTGTCTATGGGGAACAAATCCGCCTTGCTCTAGAGATATTACTTTGTCAATTATGGCTTTCAATCGCTCTGCTATTACTTTAGTGATAATTTTGTACAACACATAGATAGAGCAATGGGACGGTACTCAGTAATAGTGGAAGCTTCCTGATTTTTAGGAATTAAAGCAATGTATGTGTAATTGATGGATCTAAGAACTGTCTTTTCTTGTCTGCATTCTTCCACAACTTCAAGCAAATCCTTTTTAATAATATCCCAGAATTCTGATAGAATTCAATCGGAAATCCATCCGGTCCTGGAGTCTTCCCTTTTTTCATGGCCCACACAACTATTTGAAGTTCTATTTCCGAAATCAATTGCAAGAGTGACATATTGTCTGCCTCACTAACCATAGAAGGAATAAAGTTAAACAATTGTTGTTGAGCAGTCCTGTCCAGATTAGATGCCTTAAACAATTCTGAAAAGTATTGTATGGCAACCTGTTGGATTTCTTCATGTGTATTTGCCCGGCTTCCATCCTCTTTGTCCAGGTAAGCAATATGATTGTTGGAACAGTGAGCTAGAAGAGATTTATGGAAAAAAAAGTTTTTTTATCTCCCTCTTTCAACCATTTAATTTTGGCTTTTTGTTTCTAGAATATTTCCTCCCTTAATTCCCATTCTGTTAATGTCTGCTTAAGAAGGATTTCCTTATTTTGTAGTTCCTTTGAGTATCCTTGTAGTCTTATCTGTTGTGATACCTCCTGTAAGGCTTCCAAGACCTCTCGTTTTCTCGCATGAACATTTCCAAATTCTGAAATATTCCATTTCTTAAGTTGATTGGTGAGGTGCTGCAATTTTTTGACGAAACAAAACATTTTAGTGTCATGGTGTGGTTGACCTTCCCTCCACCATTTCTCAATTAAAGGAGGAAGATGTTCATCACGCAGCCACATCAATTGGAATCTAAAAGGGGCTCTGAATGGTGGTGATTTGCCCAGTTCCAATAACACCGGCCAGTGATCAGATCCTGAATTATCAAGAACATTAGTTGTAGGTATGATGTTACAGTCAAACCAATAAATCCAGATATCAGAAATCTATCCAATCTTTCCATTATACAACTTTCTCCAATTCTTTTATTGGACCAGGTCATTAATCCATTTTGAGTTTGAATATCAACCAAGTGCATCCTTTGTATAGAGTCCAGCATATTATCAGCAGAAGCATCCAAAATAGTGTTTCCCCCTTGTTTCTCATGGGAGAAAAGGATTGTATTAAAATCTCCCCCTATAATGACTGGTATGCCAGAATGTGCTACTACAATATTTTGAATAATCTTCCACTGGGCTTTTTGCCTCCACCTGTAGAGGGGCATATATGTTCATTATCAAAATAATCTGATTTTGAGGAACATATCGAACTACCATGTAGAGAACACCGTGGTTTCCACCGCTATCAAGACAATGAACTTGCACCGGGTCCCAGATACATGCTAAACCTCCAGATGCTCTGTGTGAACTTAAAGAGACAACCTAGAGTTTTTTGTGAATATTTGGGACAACCGCGACATGAACTCTATGGATGCTTTAGTTTCTGTAGGAATAACATATGAGGGTGATGTTGTTGCACAAGACACTTAATCTCGTTTATTTTTGAAGGGCTTCCCTTTAGCCCCCGAATATTCCATGTAATCAGCTTCATTGTGGGGTTTGTTCAAAGATAGAAGCCAAATCCCCAACTTTACCATTGCCTGTTAGTTGTTGCCCTTCTCTCTGAAGACGAGCTTGATTATTTTTCCTTCCTACTCGCAATGTAGAGTCCATTTTTAGCTTCTTCTTATTGTTCTTGTTGGATTCCAAAAGGATTATTATTAAGTGGAGTTGTTGTAGGGGAGGTGGTAATAATAAAATATTACTCTGTATATTATTCTGGGCATTTTCCTTTTCCTCCTTCCATTGCTCTTCAACCAGCTTATGTTTCCTTTGGTAACTTTTTAGTTCTCTGTTTTTCCTTGGTGCACCACCAAAGCTTGGGGCTCTAATCGTTTGGATTATTGTTTTGACCACGATGGTGATTCTAACCCATTTGAGTTTAAGTTACAGCTCATATTCCTTGTTTGTTTGTGTAATAAATACACTTTACTTCTATTTTTTTGTGAGATTGGTGATACACATCGAGCTGAAACAGAATAGGGTTATCCAAAACTCCTTTACCTGGAAAAGAAACATTGTCATCCTGCATTGTTGTTTGTTATGGCATTGCATATGGCGGTATAATTTATGATTTTTTTCGTACTCTAGAATCATTCTGCATTTCCTTTTTTGTCCATATGTAATGACTAAAATTTACAATTAGGGAATGCAGTTAGTAATATGTACTACTCTAGAATTGTTCCGCATTTCCTTTTTTCTCCATATGTAATGACTAAAATTTACAATTGGGGAATACAATAGTAATATGTACCAACTTCTTTAATAGGGTGATTAGAAAGATCCGATTCACAATTTGTTGTGGTTAAATATAAACACTTATTTGCAAGCAGTCCATGTAGAAGGAAATACTCCAAATACTCTTTATTTTTACTATTCCTATTCTTTAGTCAGTAACAGATTTGGCACCTCTTTGGAATGTAAGAATATAGGATATGAGCAGTGTTACGCAGGGACACATCCCTCCCGCAAAAAACAGGGGTCCGAGATGTCATGGACGTCTTGAGACGACGGGACGGGGTAAATGTCCCCCACATTTCCAAAAGGGCAGCAAAAAAGGGGGAACTTCCCGGGACATCCCTAAATATTAGGGGATGTTTCAAGGACGTCCCCCTCTTTAGGGGATGTCAGGTGCGTCTTGACATCCTCGGGACGTTTCGAGGACGTCTAGTTTTTTTATATAATTTTTTAATAATTAATTTCTTTGTTGTTTTCTCTTTAAAAACATTTACCCGTTAACCATAACCTGACTGTATTTTATTACAAAGACATATTAAGAATCAAGAGTGATATGTGAATACAAAAATTTCAAGCACAAGTGCACATGGTGGACTGTCACAACATGCTATGAAAATCAGCAACATACATATTAATACTAAAAGTTATATGGACATATAACATTAGTATAGCTATATGTATACTGCTGAGTTTTTAATATGGACATATGACCTGTATGCACATGGTGGACTGATATATAAATATGAACTGCTATTCATTAAAAAAATTAAATTTATCTGTATATTTATAATTTTTATAATTTTATATATTATTTTAATAGCCGTCCCTGTGCTGTCCCCCTGCCATCCCAAAATTTTGGAAATTTTTGCCGTTCCCAAAACTTTGTCCCCACGTCCCGCTGTCCCAGAGTCTTAGGTAACACCTGTTATAGTGTGTTTGGTTTTCATTGTGCCAGTCATATATAATCTAGGCCACTCATTAAGCGCCGTGGAGGCTGGTCTTTAACTCCTAAAATTTCTCCTCTCAGATAGTGGCCTTGTCATCCTCTATAAAAGTATATAAAATAAAATCTCCTTTGTAAATCATTATAATTGCTGCTGCACAAAAAGCCTTCGGCACCGACAATCACATGAAAATGAATCCTTTAAACTATATAAAGTACTGAAAAATAGGTTGATCAATGAGGAATTTAGTCAAATCAGTCTTATATAACTAATGCAATCTTTAAAACATCTATCTTTTTCATTACAAAATATTACAAATATTATTGCTTTATGAAATTTTATTTGTGTATTTGTGGATAGGAACAAAATTCAAAGCAAAAATAATAAATTCTGGAGACAACAACAGTACTACTGCCTTCAGCACGTAATAATAAGCAATGGAAAATAAAAATCGGGAACTTGCTTCTAGACACCATGTTAAATGTTTAAAATTAAACAAGTTATATTGTACTTACTGTTCCTGAAGAAATATCCCCTTGGTCACCAATACACTAATTATATACTCAAGTGCTGCAAGATCGCCAATGCTAGCATCTATCGTGAAATTTATCAGATTTGATGCAGTTTCCAATGAGTTTCTCTTTATATAAATTGTGATGAAGGCACCTTCAACTGCCTCATAGATAGCTTTCTCTTGAGAGAAGACCTTCAAAGGAAAAAACACTTCTGTCAGCCAACTTGATTATGGTAATGCAATACAGGCTCGCATATCACATCACAAACAACAGATTCAATGTGCAATATCACGTATAACACATCTAGAAAAGAAGATTGAGAAAGATTATTCAGAAAAGGTGAAATTAACCATGAATATATTGAATTTCATATAAATGGGCATAACAGCACAAAATTTATACCAAGGGTAGCATTTTCCGAAGGCAAGACTCTGCTCCATCAACCTGAAATTGTCTGCAACGCATCAAAAATTGAATACTGTGTTCAACATCGGTGGCCATAGGAGATGCTAATAGTTGCACAAGAACAGGCATCGTTGATGCCATGCATTTTGCAAATCGTACACCTGCTTGAAGGGATGCAACCAGTGCCCTGGTTTGTTCTAAACTTCCAAGATCAGGAGTGTTGTCATCATTTTCAGCCCCATTTTCAACTTGAGATGGGCCACTATCTTCAACATGGTTTTGTTCAATTTCTACATTTTCTTCAGGGGACTGTTGCACTTCAGCTACATTATTGTCCAAATCATTATTAATTTCACCATCATCATTTTCAGAGATCTCAGTTTTAACTGAGACACCACTTGCTTCATTATCATTAGAGGTACTCGGAGGTGTCATTCCAGTAAGTTTTTCCTTGTATTTATCGAGAGTTGCTTCAAATGAAGTAGTGCGAAGCTGCGGTCCAAATGGATTATACTGTAGCAATGTACTTAGCAAGTTCAGTGCACTTTTCCTTACCATTGCACTCTTGTCTTCAAGTCTACCTGCTGCAATTTCTGATACCCGATTCCATAGCCCCATGGACACAGCATGTTCTTCACATAGTTCAGCCCAGGTTTGAAGTACACGACTTCTTGTGTAGGCTGAAACATCGCGACACCTTTCAATTAAAACATCAAGCATTGCCTGCTTGCTGCGGAGCCTGTGTGTCCCACTAGAAGAATTTCCATCAACATCCTTAAATGCCTTAGCAATTAACTTTCCAAACACTCCCACAAGTGAGCTTCTTATCTTATATGATTCACCACCAAAATGAGGCATCAAAATCCCCACATTTGTTGACATCATTTTTGGTGAGCGATCTGCAAGTTCAACAAGAAATCGGCCTACATTTTCTGCACCACTGGCATCCCTAGCATAATCTTTAGGACTCATCCGGCCTATTTCTCTGATCAATGCAATTGCTAGACTTCCATCATTGTACTTATTTTCGGCTTGAGCAACTGCATCAGCAATATGCTGTGGCAGAAAATCATACTTGTGGATGAGATGCAAAATGGAGGCAGATGACTGCATTGTGTAGTGATATTTGGTAGCACATGCACCGACAATTTTGCATAGTGCATCTTTTGTGTCCTTGTCCTTCAAAAGTGATGGATTTTCGAACAGAGCAAGTGCACCTCTATAGATGAAGAAAAGTATAATACATATTAGCAAAGTCCATATGCAAAAAGCACATTAAGATTAAAGAAACTTAGAAGTGGAATTTCCTTCTGACCAAAATCATACAAAAGTATTAATATTTAACAGGATTCAATGAAGTGAAAAGATTTACTTAGCAACAAATGCAAGGAAGTTTTCTTCTGGATCAGACTGGCCATAAAGCTGTTTTAAGTCGGTTTCAACAGCCACAGCCAACATAGAGATGATTTTTGTGCGGTGCACTTCCCAATTCCATGCCTGAGGAATGTGCTTCTTGCGAGAACTCTTCCCCTGTAAATGATCAGTATTTTCATTTGTATTTTCGTTTGTAAATGCTGAGACAATATTTCAATAAAATACAGAGAGCAGAGAGGTTATGGCTTTTCCTCATAAGATAATTATAAACAGTTATTCAATTGCAGATTTGAGTTATTCTCTACATGAAATCCACTTCCAATTTGTAGATAAATGAAGAAGTTGTCAATTTACTTTGACTTGAATCATTTCCAACTTTGTGCCTTATTCTAATAACTCCGTGTTCCAAAAGTAACTTGACTTTTTTTGTTAAAAGAAATTTCTATCTCACATTCAGATTAATTTGCCAAGAAAACACAAGTTAGTACCTACAGAAAATCAACCTACTAGAAAGAGCTTTAAATAATAAAGAAAGGATCCTTATTCATGATTATAAATGCATTTCAGGTTCTCAAAGCATAGCTTTCAAAAAGACAGAGGAAAAAGCCTCATTTTTGCTATTGAAATGAATATATTGAATATTGTAGAACTCAAGACCAGCTAGAGTCTCCATGGGAACCTCTTTTCCCCTCTCCCTTGGTGGAGAATGTAACAAATCATTGCAGTGTTGATGCAACTAAACAGTGGAAGGAAAAACAACAAAAGCAAGGAGACAAACACATGTTTAACAGCAATGAACAGACCGAACAATCACCAACCAGTAGTGAGGACAATAGTCTCCATGGTGAGGCCATCAGTTTCCAGTACCAGTGGAAATCTCTACCAAATTCATTGCGCAACCATGCTTTGCATTCAAAGTTTTTTTCCAAATTATGTTGATTGTCAATTTGTGAAAGCAATTAGGCAGCAAATTTGTGAGACAGAATTTGTTTGTGGCAACATTTGGCTTTGATTGGAGGAATAGTAGGGGCTCCACATCACAGTCTTGAGGTTCATGTCCCTTCAATGTCCTAGTTTGTGAGTTGTTTCTAGCTTGTAGTTGTCATCTATGCAATGTCCATAATTTACAAGCTGCTTACTATAATGGCATATGGCTATGATTGGATTTTGTTTCAAATTAGTACTCTATAAAATCATTATTAGTGTTAAAACTGCTAGGACAAATTCAAATAGTTATTCACCTGTATAAGTTAGCATCCTAAAATATAATATATTATTGACAACTTTATGGTGATCAATATTTTATTCACCTATAGATAGAGTTTGGTAAGGCCTGTGATATCAAAGCAAATTGCCATTTATCGTGAATGCACTCACCTAGGAGATTTTGGGAAGGAAATTATACATAGAATGTATCTTTCAGTCTGTTGCACAGCAGAAATAAGCCTCTACGCAGAGCTACAACTGATCCGATGTCTGTTGTTGACGATGACCTCCTTTCACTTTGTTTCACGGCAACAATAAGTCTCTTCGCAAAGTTAAGTTGATCCAGTGTCGCTAATGAGCTCAATAGTGATAATGAACCTCCTCTGCAGCAAACAATCTGGCGATACGTCCAATGTACTAAGGATCTGAGCTCTAGTGCTTCTCTGGTGCTTCATCACATCCCTTGGCTTCCAATGGCATCTCCAGGCTCCAACACGAGAATAAGGCGTCAATTTGGCCTTTGCACTGATTAGTGAGTTAACAAATAATAACTCCTGCAAATTTACATGTGCCTATTAAATAATAGGACTTATTTTTTCATCATACCAATAACAATAATATCGGTCGATTATCATGTGCCTATAAAAATAATATAGGACTTCTCAAATAACTGCCTATAACATATTAATAGATAATATAGGCCTTTAAGCATCTTAATAGGGGCCTTTATATTTCACCCTAAGCCTTCATATAATGCCTATATAAAAATAAATACAGAGCTTATATATTCTCCATGTGCCTCAAAATCTTCTTAAGGCTCTTCTATAATCTTCTTTAACATTATTCTCCTCTTGCTTGGTTCTAAGCTCAAGAGGAGCTTGGTGTTGAAATGAGGAGTGGGGGAAGGCTTTTTATAGCCTTGGGCAGACCCGCAGCTCTTACTTAAATGGCTTATCGCCATTATCCATCGGCTGAGTTGATTGGACCATTGTGTCGCCGATGGGGAGGTCACGGGGTCAAATCTCGCACCCAACTCCTACATCCATCGTTTTTCAACCGTTGCCACCACGTAACTCAAGTCCTCTGCCGTTCACCACGTGCCCCAACTGTTGTCGCGACCCGCTTTCCCCCAAACACGTCCACACGAGTTCTTTGTCACGTCGCCCACATGTCCCAAGTCTTTTTCCACGGCTTATCCACATTTATGTGGATTATCCCACATTGTGGGCATATGGATGAGGAAGGGCTTTATATAGCCCACGAGGGGTATGGTTGGTTGTGGCTTGAGCCACGTTTCTTGCTAGTTTTGCCGTTGAAGCCTATAACTTGCCTCGGACTAGCAAAGACTTGATTGTGTAGCTTGTCCCTAGCTCGGTTGGGCAACTCGATGATGTAACTCATTACTAACTCGATTGCTTAGCTCGTCGTCGACTCGGTTAATGTGGCAATGTAGGCCAATGTGGTGGCCTAAGGACCCACCACTTTGGCAAAAAAAAAATTATCATTGACGAAATGATGATATCGAGCGTCGAAGACCACAGGTCCAAAACACAAACCCGAACTTGTCACCTACGCCTGATTTTCACTTTTGCCACGTCGTAATGTGACTCACCAGTTGACCCTATCTTGTCCAAGAGTTGACCAAACTTTGACCAGTCCACAACTTTCATGTATAGGCTCTTTTCGCATTCTCGTAGTCAACAAAAAGCTCACAGAGTTTACTTTTGCATTGTGACATTCCTAGGAGATTTAGGAGCTTTTGTCCTTTGAATTGTCCTCCGGATCAGCACCATATCTCATCCTTATAAGACTTTCCTATGGAAAACTTGATCAAACACCTCTTATCAACAAATCGTTTCATTTCCTTTTTTGAACCATGACATACGATAAGGATGTTTTCACATTCGAAACCTAGTTTGTCTACCATTTCTTTGGAAACAATATTTTCACAACTCATGTAGCAAATAAAATGTCTTCATAGAGCTTTCCATCCTTTGCCACTTCTATAACCTCTAACTATCTAAATTCCTCTTCCTCATTGTTGATTTAGAAACCCATGTCTACAATCTTCTTGTTTTCCCCCTCGTGGGAGGATTCTCCTCTTGTGGAATTAAATCTACCTTGTCCTCTTATTGGGGATGATGAAGGTGATCTCTTAAATGTTTGCCTATGTTGCTTCTTTGATGCCTTCAAAGCTAGTTGATAGGCATCCTCCATACTATGAATTTTATGCATGCTTAATTCATCTTGAATAGAAAATCTTAAACCATATACATACCTTGCAGCCATTTGTTCCTTTGTTTCATCATGCTCCACTCGAATGGATAGTTTATAGAATTTATCAATGTGGTCTTGTACATTGTGCTCCTTTTGCCTCAAGTTCTAAAATCTTCTATAGAGGGTTTGAGCATAATCCACAAGAAGAAACTTTTCTCCAACCTCCTTCTCCACCTTATTCCAAAACTTGATCTTTTCTTTACCCTTCCTTTTTCTTTCTTTTTGTAAATAACCCCACCATATCATAACATGATCATCGTCAATTTGATCCATGTGAACTTCACTTTCTTTTCCTCTACCATACTCTTCCACTCAAAAAGCTTCTCCATGCTATTTAATCGAGGTCCTATCAACTCTTCTAGTTTTAAACTGACCCCATATTCTGAAACTTCAATCTTTGTCCCAACATTCTCTTTCTAAGACTCTAACCAGCCCCTCTTCAATTGTCTTTGGCTCTTCTTGATCTCCCTCTTCTTCTTGAATTTCTTCTTCCTACTCTCTTTCCCTATCTAAATTTTGCCTCTCTTAATTCTCTCTTCATTTGTTTCATCTTCTAGAAGCTTTTCTTAGGTGTATAATAATACTAGAAAACTATTATAATCTTCTTTGCAACTCTTGCATATTCCTATTCATCCGAGTGTAGCCTCCTCTTCCTCTTGGCATCTTGCTTGAACTTGTTCTTCAACACCGAATTTACTTCTCCAAAATAAAACTTCAAAATTAAAATATATTACCTTGAGTTATTTCTTCTAAGATCTGAACTTGCTCTAACACCAAATAATGCATCCAGAATTGCAACTAAGCGAGGAAGAATAAACTATACAAATAAAATTGGACAAGAACAAGGCAAATCTCTATTTCATTGATCATAAGCAGTACATAAGTCCTTAAATAAGCCAACTCAAAAGCTAATTAAACCGAAAAGTAATCGTAAAGCTAAGTATAGCCCACTAAAACTAACCAAACATTTTATTTTTAACGGCAACTATTTTTAGTACAACTTTTACATGCAATCTCGAATGTGTCTAATTATTCTCCCTTATTCTCTACATGTCTAAATTAAGCCCCTGACCAAATGACAACTCAAGTTCACATTTGGATACAAAGATATTGAATTTTTAAAATCTTAAAAAGATCAAAAAAATTAAAATGTATTTTTTTGGCCCTTGCATGATAGATTTCGAACTTGAAAATTTTGTCATGATGGGGTATAACTTATTTGCAAGAGATCAGCAACATTGAAATTTTCATAATCTCCATTTAAAAAAAGGACTCAATCGGCTTCTCGGATCAAAAGTTATGGCCTCTAGAAGTTAAGCTACCACATCATTTGGAGGATGCGGATAATCTTGACTCCCTCTACGATGAATCTAGTAATGATGATGATTAGCTAAGTGTTATGGATGATATGGAGCTTTTTGATGTAGCAAGTAGCCTACAAGGCTACATGGTGTATTCACTCTTAATGATATGGAACATTTTAATGTAGCAAGTGGCCTTTAAGGCTATAGTATGGTTTGTATAAAGTTTAAGAACTTAGTATTACATGTTTTAGATTGTAGTTTAACATAATTTCATATGTTTTTCTATTATTAAAACTTTAACGGCAAATTTTTTTCTGAACTTTATCCGTTGGACAAACTTGAACTAAAATTTATCTTCATCAAACTTCAACTCAAACCTTGTGACTTAGTTCATGGCAATGACTATATGGTTTATTTTTAGTCGTCAATCAATTTCTAATTAGGTGGCCATGTACATTGTTGATTTAAGTTATATACAATACAATAATCACAAAACATAAAAAAATAAACTATAGAAAGAGGTAGAGAGAATGGATGTCAATGGCTACATTGCAAAGGATCAATACAATCGATGAAAGAGGCAACTATGCTAGAAGATAATTGGAAGGTGAAAGATAATAATGTTGAACCCAATTTCTTAAACTCGGGAAAAAGCTTTCATCTTAGATCAAGTAATGGCAAAGTAAGCCAGAATTCATCATCAGAAGCATGTCATGATAGTCATGAGCTAGTGATAGAGAATGTTAGGTCTTGAAGGCCGATTTCAAGATTCCAGGGATGCATACTGAGATGAACTTTTATCTGGTAGGGAGTTAACAAACTGTTGCAAGAACAAATAGATTAGACCGGCAAGTTGAAGCATTAAACTAATAATATGAAGGCAAACTACATCATTGTCATACATGGGACAAAAATAATCTGAAAGTGACAAAGGCGATGAAGGACACATCCTGCAAACTAAGAACTGTTATAAAAGAAAATCAGTAGTTGTCTTCTGCTATGTTTAATGTTTTTAATATTAACTCTGTTTGGACTGACATGACCATATTATTAAGTTAGACAGTTTGTCTTAGGTGTATATGATTTTGAGCTGGTGAGGCTTGAGACTCAAACCCTAGTCTGCACTTATCAAGACGCCCAAAGTTCAAGCTAGGCTGCACAGAAATTCTCCAGCAGGGGATTTGTAAAGTTTTGTGTCTATGTTCATTACCAGCCAGATAATGTTAGTTTATTTCCAATAAAAAGCTTAGCTGGCTTTACTAGTCTTTTTGGAGGAAGCTCTCCGACTGGATCATTTTGTAAAGCTGTTTTTGAAACAGATTGTCTTTGCTAACAAGTTAAAACATAAACTATGTCATAATAAAACTGAAACATTCTATTTTCTGTAACTGTTTTATTAGATGCGTCGAGTAATTTAAACAACATTAGAATGCCAAAATAGGAGAAGGCTTTGTACTTGTTATTTTCCAAATGCCTGCTCAGCAGTATTCTTCAACAGAATTTTGTAGAATACAAGAACACGCCACAATGCTATATGTAGCGAAGTTCTTTAACATATTTCCATGGAATGTTCCAGATGTCTATGTTTAGCGAGATTCTTTGCAGATTATGTAAGATGCACCCAAACATGTAATCAGCAAAAAAACAAAATGATGAAGCTAAAAGATTTTTAAGGAATGCTTCAGAAAATTATCTATAGCAAAAATATTTAACATATTGTGTTGAATGCCCCAGAAACTAATATTAAGAATAAATCTTTAAAATATTTTTGTGGAATGCTCCAGAACACTTTGTAAAAAAAATCCAAGAGTTTGTGGGGAACATTCCAGAATGCTTAACGAAATTCTTTAGTAGACACTCATGGAATGCTCTGGAAACATACACTTCGAACAATTCCTATAACAGATCTGAGTGCAATCAGCCAGAACAAAGTGCTTAGAAAAATCTTTTACAGAGCTTGGTGGTAGAATAAAGAAACGTATGGTTTGAGCTATTCTTTGAAAACATTTTGTGAAATGTTCCAGAAAATTATGGTTGGCAAGATTCTTAAGCATATGCTTCAAAAAGCTTTCCTCCAAAATTTCTTCAACAAATATATCCAATGATCTAAAAACCTATGTTTCACAAAATTATTTTCAACAGATTTTAGTGGAATACTCCAGAAACCTATGTTTGGCGAAATGCAGAAACAGAATCTATGAAACAATCCAGAAACCTACATTTCACAAAATTATTTGACAGGTACTTGTGAAATGCTCCAGAAAACTATGCAGAGTTAAGTCTAATCCATATTAACATGATCTTAATTTTTCATTCCCTATAAATAAAGTAATAAAACACAAACAATATTCTTAAGCTAAATAGAAGTGTACTTACCTTTCCATTGTTTGCATGAGGTGCAGGCTGCTCAGGCTGGGCTTCTTCGATGAAAATAATCGTCTGAAGAAAATAGGTGTAAATTTTAAGTGCATTTCGACAGGAACTTATCCGATCCTGCAGAGACGGCCCATCGGAAGGAGGAGACCATGAAAGCGTAGTTATATTAGGAAGAAGAACGCTAAAATTTGATCTGAGACTTTCAATAAGGTTTCCCTTTGCCGCAGGTTCGAGAGACAAGAAGCCTTTAACTAGCGAATATATTTGATCAAACACATTTTGCTCTTCCACACAAAAGAGATCCTTATCAGCCAAGTCAAATGCCACCCCTGGAAAAACACAGACCACACTATATGTCAAAAACCTAATTGAAAAGAAAGATATAGTGAAGAACAAAGTAATGATAATTGCAGTACAGGATCTATAACATGAATTTCTTCATCATAATGCATATGCTGTTAAAGAGCCTCGAAATTATAAGAATGGAATTTGCTCGAGTGTTAAACTTGTGGAGGATCAATCAAAACTCCATCAGATCTCAAACAAAACAAGGGGAATTCTCTCAGTGATGATTCCCTGATGGAGGTCCTAGGTTCAAGTCCTATTTGGTCCATGGTTTCATACGAACTTCAGTTTTCTTAAAATATTATGGGATTTTTCATTGTGCATCGGCTTTCATAGGGAACTGGCTTCAACTTGTCTAAATGACCTGGAAATCAGTAGAATGGGATTTGCTTGAGCACTAAATTTGTCAAAGGATCAATCCACACTCCATCAGATGTTTATTGTAATGAGAACAAGTCTCTCAGAGCCCCTAAGGGAAGTCCTAAGTTCAAGCCCTATTTAGTCCATGGTTTTTCCGCATAACTCAGTTTCCTGCATATTTCAGATTTCTTAGAAAATTATGGAAACTTTCATCGCACATTAGAGCATAACTGGATTCAAATTTTCCTAATGAGCCAGAAATTAGTAGGATGGGTTTTGCTAGAGTGCTAAATTTGTTTAAGAGTCAATCCGGTCTCAAATGTAATGAGATCAAGTTCCTCACTGATCACTCCCTAAGAAAGGTCCTGAGTTCAAGGCCTAGTTGGACCATTGCTTTCCTAATTTGGTTTTCCTACATAACTTATAGGGCTTTCCACCGCGCATTATGTGGCTTTCATGACAGAGCCTGATTCAAATACTTCAAAACACATTTTAAGTGTTGATACTGGGTTAAAAACTGCATCCAACTCTTGGCCAGAAAAGGAATAATTGAAAGTTTTTTAAAGGTATATTCAATGCTTTGCACCCTGGACCTAACTTCGATGTGCTTCCAGTACAGGGAAGCATTCAGTATTCAGGATCGTCCAGCATACCTGAATTTGTTTAGACTATGGTGACCTACATACCCTACCTCCTCTGTTTTCAAGAACAAAAGCTAAAAATCAAAAGGGAGCCAAATTCAAGTAAACTGGTTAACTAGGCAGTCAAAAGTACAGTTAACTAGATAAAGCTACCGAGTTGAAACCAGCAACGGCGCCTTGAATCTTGATAATGCACTGCCGTAAAAACCGCCGAGATCCACAATAGACGCTGAACCACATTAAAACTGTTGAGAATGAGTAAAATACTACATCCACCTGATTTGTGACGGAATCGATACCCCTTAGTGATGACGTTTAAGACGAAGGTTATTCAGCTAATCAACTTCACCAATTTAAACAAATAAATAGGGAGTTAAAATTAGATTTTCGATGCTTACCCTTGACGAGCTCGTCGATTTCTGAAGGTGAAAGTGCATCCAATTCAACAATGTGGTGAGCGTAAATGCGATCTTCCTCGTCGGGCATTTCTTCTAAGTCTTTGAGAGTATCTGGAATTACAAAGGGAGGAGCCATGGCTGTGCTTTCTGAAATATTTTTCGAACCGTAGCAAAAAAACAGATGAATATTATTTGGAACAGAGGAATTTTATTTGGTCCGTTTTCCTTATTTTCTCCCTCCTCGCGGACTCCAAATGCATATTCAACTCGATTTGAATGAAAGGAAAGGGCCCAGATTCAAAATGTCGGACTGAGAGCGGGAATATATATGGTTTGAAATGTTTAGTCGCCTTTCAGTTTTAGGGGAGCGTATGGGTTTGTTCCTTTAAATCTAATAGGTACCTACTTCTTAATATCTCTTCATTCATATACCCCCTTGGATACCTAATTTTGATAAGGGAGTGCGTTCTTGCTTTCTCGCTTAAGTGTATTTAAGTATGCATAAATAATTAATGGTTGATTTTAAATTCTACATCATGCCTCTAAATACTCCTTCCCGTCGTTGTTATCCGCCTCTGCCTCGCATCATTCTCCTCCTCCACCCCGGGGTCGAAGGCTTCACGGACGTCGCTCTCGAAGTTGGTGGAGCTCCTCTCCTCCTCGTCGGTGGTCTCCTCATTCTCGCCCCACTTCCCTACATGCGGCGAGTCTTTGGTCAACTTGGTGACTCGTGGTGGTCTTGGTTGGAATGCCCCTCAACAGGCAAGTTTCCACAAGTTTGGATCTTGTCATTTCTCTCTCTCGGTCATCTTCTAAGCAACAATAATAGCAAGAAAGTGTATGGGAGCCCATTAGGACTCAGCTCACCCCTCTTGTTGCTCGCTAGGTAACAAACCCAATAGCCCTTTGCCTCCTCCATCCTCCATGTTCGCGGTTGCGCCTAGTTTCGAGCTCCTTGTTTTTTTGCCGTTTTTATTGATTTTCGCACTTCGATAATGGTTGGATGTAAGTTGGCCTCTTTCTCAAACCCCTGTCTCAGCTCGATTTCACTCACATTTTGGGGTGACTTTTCCACCCGATTTTTGTACGGTTATAGTTGTATATCTCTTGTTCATATATATCAAAGTGCGCTTTTCAATCAAAATTTTGCATATATTTGGTTATCATAGGGATATTTTTCACAATCAAAAAATAATTTTATCTTTATAATACATTAGAGCTTGGAGCCCTTTATTTAACAAATATTTTTCGATCTCAATGTGGTGATGTAGCTATATTGAGACTATTTGTCATCAAACACTAGGAAATTTGTAGATAAAGCGATGGAGTCATTAATCGATGTGGAACTCTTTAATACACAAAATTATACGATAATCCCAAGATAGACACTTATGAGTGATATCTCACGACCTTTTCACATAGATGTATTTAATATATTTGTACTAGTTACTAAAGCAATTGTACATAAAGTGTATAATGAAAATGTCGAAGGGAAGTATTGAAGAAGTCAAAGTGAAGGGAGAGAAATAATGGGAGAGGAAGGGAGGTGAAGAAGAAGGGCTTTGAGGTGGGAGAAGTGCAAGTGCAAGGGAAATGGAATGGGGAAGTATTTTGAAAGTCAACCCTCCAACAACGACATGACTTATTTGTCAATTGATTGAACGAGAAAAGGCTTGTTGTGTAAGACTATATGCCGATCGAGGTTGGAAATGCAAGGTTTTTGATAGGGAAACATTATTATTTTTAGATAATTGACAAGGACATGAATGGAAAGTTGATAGTAAACAAGTGGGAAGGAAATAGTAGTGGATTCAACATGATAAAAGAAAGCAACAATGTAAAATAAATTTGAATGGAAACTTGAAATGATTCACATGAGTGTGATTGGGGCTTATAGGGGACCTAAAAAGAGGAAAATTGAAAAGGTCAAAGGTATGAGACATAACCACCGCTTGCTTCATGTAGACATTTGTAGGCCCCCTCTATAGTTTTAAGCTTGAGCAATTGCAGGGAAGAAGGAGATGAATGAAATTTCATCAGTAGTCGAGCTTGCCCATCAAATGGTCATGCAAGAGAAATTATTTGGCACTTAGTTTCTTTTTGCAATTTTATGGTCATCAATCGAACGACATTTAATTTAGTAGTGAGGGCAAAGATATGAATGGAATGTTGGAAATTAAGTGATGGAGGTTGCATATGTGCATGCCCCGATATTTGAAATCTCATATTCTTCTAACGCAAAGAGTTTCTATTATCTGAACTCCACTTCATAGTTTTGATCTTGTTCACACTAATCATGTGAGTGCAACGAACGTGTAGAATTTATCTTCATATCAAGCTTTGTTGGTTTTTTATTCCATGGCATAAAGGCTTTAAATTGGACATTTTTATTTCGATAAATAAGACACATACACGAATGAAATGTTGGAAATCAAAAGGTTTGAATTAAATACCTACATGTGTCCCACACCCATTCCATGGATCAAATTATTCCTACCTAAGTAATAATTATTATTTTTGCTCCATTGAAGTGTTGCAATCTCACAACTTGAGGATAAATAAGACACATACATGAATGGAATGTTGGAAATGAAAGGTCTAAATTAAATACCTACATGTCCCACACCCATTCCATGGATCAAATTGTTCCTACCCAAATAATATCTATTATTTGTGCTCCATTTAATCATTTCAATCTCACAAAGAGGACAAAATAAAAAATCAAGAAATTCGAAAAGGTTAAGGGTTGAAACCCAACCAGAGTGCTTGTGTCTTGTAGCAATTTGTAGCCTCCTTTACCAGTTGTAAGCTCGTGTAATTATGTAAACAACCATTAATAATTGAGTCCCTCGAGCAAGTGGATATAGTAGGGAAAGGTAGATATTTTATTTTTGGCATTAAGGGGTTTAATTGGGCGGTGTTTAATTTGTTAGATAAGGCGAAGACGTGAATGGAATTCTAGAAATATAAAGGTGGGAACTAAATACCCACATGTCCCACACCTTCTCCATAGATTAGATTGTTCCTACCCAAATAATATTTGTTATTCATGTTCCGCTTTATCATCTCAATCTTGTTTTGCATTATTCACATGAGTGTAATTAGTGCTTTAAGGGACCAAAAAGAGGAAAATTCAAAAGAACATAGTAAGAGGCCTAACCACCCCTCTTGGCTCATGTAGAACTTTGAAGGGCCCCCTTTTAGTTTTAAGCTCGAGTAATTGCAAGGACGAAGGAGATGAACGAATGGTCATTGGTAAGTGAGCTTGCCCAATAGGTGGTCGTATGAGAGAACTTAATTTTCACTCGTTTTTTTCTAGCTTAAAGGTCATCAATTGAACAAATTTTAATTTGGTAGTTAAGGCGAAGATATGAATGGAATGTTGGAAATTAAATGATGGATATTGCATACTTGCATGCCTTGTACCTATTCAAAATCTCATATTCTTCTAGCACAAAGAGTATCTATTATTTGCACTCCACTTCATAGTTTTTATCTTGTTCGCACTAGTCACATGAGTGCAACCGACGTGTAGAATTTATCTTCATATCAAGCTTTGTTATTTTTTATTTCATGGCATAAAGGTTTTCAACTAGATTTTTATTTCGATAAATAAGACACATACATGAATTGAATGTTGGAAATCAAAAGGTTTGAATTAAATTCCTACATGTCCCACACCCATTCCATGGATCAAATTGTTCCTACCCAAATAATATTTGTTATTTGTGCTCCATTTAAGCATTTCAATCTCATAAAGAGGATAAATAAGACACAAACATGAATGGAATGTTGGAAATCAACAGTTTTGAATTAAATACCTACATGTCCCACACCCATTCCATGGATCAAATTGTTCCTACCAGATAATATCTACTATTTGGGCTCCATTTCATAATTTTAATCTCACATTAAACCTTAGTAATTAGCCAAAAGTTTATTCAATTAATTTGACTTTTACATACTCAAAGATGAAACCAAACAACGGATGTGACACGTAGATGATAATCGATCAAGATGACCCATTTGCTATCCCAAATTTGTTTGTCATATTAGCATATATTTCACAAGAAAACATGTCATTTCTAACTGAAATTAACCTTTGGGCGTAGGTAAGAGGTAGTGGATATAGCAACAAAAGGTAGATAATGTATTTTTGGCAAAGAAGAGGTTCGGTTAGGCGAGTGTTTAATTTGTTAGATAAGGTGAAGACATGAATAAAATTCTAGAAATATAAAGGTTTGAATGAAATACCCACATGTTCCACACCTTTTCCATAAATTAGATTGTTCCTACCCAATTAATATTTGTTATTCATGATTCGTTTTATCATCTCAATCTTACTAGCATTATTCACATGAGTGTGATTGGTGCTTTAAGGGGCAAAAAAAAGAGGAAAATTCAAAAGAATAAAGGTACAAGGCCTAACCACGCCTCTTGCCTCATGTAGAACTTTGAAGGCCCCTTTTTAGTTTTAAGCTCGAGTAATTGCAAGGAAGAAGGAGATGATTGAATGATCAATTAAATACCTAGATGTCCCACACTCATTCCATGTATTAAATTGTTCCTACCCAAATAATATTTGTTATATGTGGTCCATTCAAGCTTTTCAATCTCACAAAGAGGATAATTAAGATACAAACATGAATGGAATGTTGGAAATCAACATGTCTGAATTAAATACCTACATGTCCCACACCCATTTATGGATCAAATTGTTCCTACCCAAATAATATCTACTATTTGTGCTACATTTCAATCTCACATTAAACCTAAGTAATTAGCCAAAAGCTTATTTAACTAATTTAAATTTTACAAATTAGAAGATGAAACCGGTGGCGAGATGTGATGCGTAGATGATAATCAATCAACACCAACCTATTTACTATCCCAAATTTGACTGCCATGTCAACATAGATTTCACAAGAAAACATGTCATTTCTGACTGAAATTATCCTTTAGGCACAAGTAAGAGTGAGTGGATATAATGCGGAAGGTAGATATTTTATTTTTGGCATTAAGGGGTTCAATTGGGTGATGTTTAACTTGTTAGATAAGGTGAAGTCATGGATAGAATTCTAGAAATATAAAGGTTTGAACTAAATGTCCACGCGTCCCACACCTTCTCCATAAATTAAATTGTTCCCAACCAAATAATATATGTTATTCATGCTTCACTTTATCATCTCAATCTTGCTAGCATTATTCACATGAGTGTGATTGGTGCTTTAAGGGACCAAAAAAAGAGGAAAATTCAAAAGAACAAAGGTACGAGGCCTAACCACACCTCTTGCCTCATGTAGAACTTTGAAGGCCCCCTTTTTAGTTTTAAGCTTGAGTAATTGCAAGGAAGAAGGAGATGAATGAATGATCATTGGTAAGTGAGCTTGCCCAATAGATGGTCGTATGAGAGAAATTGTTTGCCACTAAGTTTTTTTACGGGTTAAAGGTCATCGATTTGAGCGTTTAATTTGGTAGTTAAGGCAAAGATATGAATGGAATGTTGGAAGTTAAACGATGGAGAGTGTATACTTGTCAACCTCACACTTATTTAAAATCTCATATTCTTCTAGCGTAAAGAGTATTAAGTATTTGCACTCCATTTCATAGTTTTGATCTTGTTTGCACTAGTCACATGAGTGCAACCGACGTGTAGAATTTATCTTCATATCGAGATTTACTAAAAAAAAATTCATGGCATAAATGTTTTCAATTGGACTTATTTTTCGACGTAATTATATTTATATATAGAGATAAAAAAATAATACTCTTCTATATATTTAATTAATAACATTATATTTTATTTTAAAAAATAATATTGAACAAAATTTCACACGCATAAGTGGCTATCAGTTTATCCCTACCATTTGTTTTTGTGCCTCATATAATCTTAGTTTTTTTAATTTATCTTTCTTTTTGTACTTTAATTGTTCTAATTAGTATTCATATGTCCTTATATAGGCTAAATATGCATATTAAAAGATGGGTTGAGAGATAAATATATATTTTTAGACGGTTAAATGTTTTTGACCGAAGCTATGAACTAGAGGATTGATGGGGCCCCACCCGTACAAACACAAAACCAACTAGACTAATACCAACCAACACCACACAAGAACCCAACAATGTCCTAGAGGAAGGGATGACATAAAGAAGGAATTATTTCCCCCCGAGATGGGAAATAATCTGAAATATTTGTTATTCGTCCCTTCTTCCCTTTTCTTTTGACACCTGTGCCACTTGCCTTGATCTACAATAATAACCATCATTAGATTATTTTCATATGCGAGATTCCACGCTATCGATAAGTTATCGACTCGAGTTGGACTTTCCAAGTGAATGTCCTCGCTTTGTGCCGCATGCAACTTCCTTGTTATTCGCAGTTTCTTCTACTATTTTTTCCACCCCAGTCTCGTTATTCACTTTACCCAGATCTTCCTTGAATGTCGTAGCCAAAACTAAATATGAACTCGGAGTTCCCCATCCTGAAGCACCCTTCTTAACATTTTTGGTGTTTTTGTTAAGCGGACATGAGGCTTGCAGATGACCTGGATTTCTGCAGATTCGACACCGAAAGGCAGTGTTCTTGTAATGGAAGGGTTGGATTCATTGCAAATTCCCAAAAATTAGAGATATGTGATCCGATAGACCTTTACTCAAATCTACTTCAACACACATTCTTGCATAAGTGCACATTCCGGATTGAATTTGTTCCATGTCTTCTTTTATGAATGAGCCCAAAGCGTTTCCGATATCCTCCAAGGCATACCAGAGATACAAGGGTAAGTTGGGTAACCTGACCCAAACCGACGTTATTGTGACTGGGTGGATATTAGGATTGAAATAAGAGAGCCAGTAAGTTAAATACAAACTAGTGTTGCCCCAGAACCAAGGGCCCTCCAAAAACACCACTGATAATCCCCATGGTCTCTGAAATGAACAATGAAAAAACCTTTCGAACATAATGAAATTTCACACTTACTTGTCCAGTTCTCAAACACCATTAAAACAACCTATGATGGCATCCTCCAACAAATCCCTGTAATAAACATCTATTGTTAGGTTTTTTAGCTCCAGTTTGAAGGCTTCCTCAGCTAAATCGACCAAGAAGGCCTGATTTTCGACTTGGCTACCTCCATTAGATCCCAACGCCTCTTTGAAAGAGTTCAGAAAGGGGGCAACACCTTTATTAGGTATGTTTTTACTTCCTCGACCTAAGTCGTTTCTTCCCGAGTTGTTTCCACTTGTAGGAGTTCCATCAACCCCACGCGTTGACTCATGCCTTATATCCTTGCTCTCACGGTTTCCTACACCACCATTCATGTTTGGTTTATGCCCATTCCCCTTCCTTTTTTTGCTTCGTTATGATTAGGGTTTCTATTCTTGTCTTCAAAAAAACTACATTTTTTCGCGAGATTAATAATTTTTGCGACATAAATATTAAAAGATTACATGGAAAAATAAATCATCTCGAAGTTTATGGGGCGATCAATCTTGAGTGGGTGGTGCCGCTTTCGACAACTTCTTCCACTACCTAAAGGGAACCCCGTAAGGCGGCTACAACCTAAACTAGAGTGGTAGCAGTGGAACCTTTGCTTCCCCCTTCAATAACTTCACTCCCTCTCTCATGGATGGTTTGGCGGCCGATAGTTGATGTTAAGTTCCCCGCTCACAATGTCCTGCCTCTGCCACTAATATGTCTTTCTCTACTAGTTGACCATGTCGCCATCGATGCTCGCCTTATCAAATATTTGATTATCCATGAACTAAACACATGGATGATGGATATTATTTTAAGGTCGACGATACAAAAAAATGGGCGACCTAGATTGATGTGTGACAATATTGTGTGTCAAGAGCCCTCATGGTTCTAGTTGGGAAAACACATTTGGCATAATTGTTTATTAATTTTTGTCCAAGTTAGTTCTATTTGGAATGTGTTCCTTATGTACTTCTTCTTTTCACTTGTTTCATCACTTCCCTTGCAATTTTGACCTATTCAACTTTGTTTGTCCATATCAACTTTGTGTTGTCATTTTTGTCTCCGTTTATTTTTCTCTCTCACAACATATGTTATCATGGTCTTAAACAATAACCATTTTTGTACGACACAAAATTAATCGACTAATTTCGTGCCTATTATGAAAATGGTCACCATCTTTAGGTCGTCCCTATCCTATCTCAATAAACCTTGAATATGGTAGTGGAGGGAGGTGTATAACTCATCTTATAGACAGTAATCTCTAACTCAATCCTCTAGTAAAATTCAAAAACCATATTGGAAGAAGTTCGACACCTTCTCACCTTAGGTGACTTCCTAACCAACACAAGTGTTAACCGTGATCCACTTAGGAAGACCATTGGCTTATACTTTGGAAGAGTGAGAATGCTTGCAAGTTTCCTACCTAATCAAATATTTGTCGGGGGTAACCTAGGCTATGAGATGTACATTTCTAACTTAGAAGGGGTGTTAATATAATAAATCAATTAATATTATCGTAGGCCTCTAACCTAGCCTTTTGACCGCTGCTTGTTATTTGCAAATTATGTATTTAGGTGGAATATCATTTTGTAGACATGGAAAATTAGTCATGTACTATAAATGTATTACAATTAACCAAGTACATGTTGCAATTAGATGCAAATAAATATATTTATTAAAAGAAACTTAATTATATACTAGTAATCACATGCGATTGATGTTTCGATACATAGGAGCGAAGGAGAAATTTTGTAGGAGAACACAAGGTGACTAAGAAGGAGATAAAGAGCTTAGAATTACATGGGAAGGGGAAATGTTAGAGAAAAGTAGGTGATTGTCCAAGGAGGGAGGGGTGGAAACTACGTGAAGGACACATGGAAAAAGTTATTAATGTTGAGATCAACGGTCCACATCCTATATACCCTTACTCTTCCTTCCAATCATAAATGTCAAAAATGGATTCATAACTGTTATGGCTATTCATGATATTAGTTTTCTTTTAATCATCATACCTAAAAGTGTTTAGAATAATTTTTGATGAGGGACTTGAAATCGTATGGAGTTGTCATTCCAATGTGGGACCTCAAATTGTATGACAAGATTTTTGGACATGTATTATTTTCCTATCATTTTGATAACAAGAATGTCTAATTAAAATGATTGTTGAGTATTAAATTTGTCTTTATAACCAAAAACCTCAAAATCCTTGGAATGTAGGTGATCCTCTTCTTTGTTTTGAAAAGTCACATATGAACCACATGTTATTTGTGTGAATTGTTTGAAGGATAAAATGGGTGGAAGACTCAAATAATTAAGGCAACAAACTTTGATGAATGGTTTGTCATGTGAAATGGAAGAGTAAGTGGATTTAGAAGAAATATTTACACAATTATTTGATTCCACGTTATTTTTGTTTATCATGATTATGTCTATTCGCAAAGAGATAAGTGACAAATTTTCCAAACATTTAACAATAGAAGGCAATGAAATCACTGGTGAAGGGCTTGAGAATTTACACCTTAGACTATATTTTAATCGAATATTGTCACGCACAACACTTAGCACGAACAATGCAATTGGATTCGAATGGGATAAAAATGGTGAAACAAATGGTGATGGTCAACCTAGTTAAAATCCCTCAATAGCTAAAATCCACCTTCTCTACCATCTACGAACCTCATATTTCCTTTGGGAAGTCACATATGGACTACATGTTATTTGTGTGAAGTACTCAAAGGAGAAAAGGGGTGCATTGTGTGAAGGATATATGAAAAAAGTTGGGCATGTTAAGATCAATGGTTTATATCAACTATATATAGGCATTCTTCCTTCCAACCATTTAAATGAAAAAAATAGATGCATTATTACTACATGGCTATTATTGATACCAATTGTCATTCAAATATAGGACCTAAAATTAATTTGAGCAATTTTTAATAAATGAATTTAGATTATGTGTATGTATCATTCTACCGTGGGAGCAAAAATTGTACATTCTCTCCCTAAAATTTGGATAACAAGAATGTCTAGTCAGTTTCTTATGGTATGTTAGAACACAACAAACTCAAGGAACCATCTTTGCACCTTCAATGGAGCTTCTCATGCATGGAGAAAGCTAAGTAAAACCAAAGTGATTTCAAGGGGGTTCCTACCTGTGAATTCACGAGGAGATGGTCAACTGATTAAAAGCTCACACCAGCTCAAATCCCTCCTCCATCAAATCTACCTATACCATACTACACTATAAAAATCTTGTTTGTTTATTTCCCTTTTAACATTTCCATTCTAGTTGATTTTTTTACTAGTTTTCATTGTTGGCCTCATGTGCACACTAATATTTAGATTAAAATTAAATTGTAATCACACCATTACAAACTTAGATATTAATAATTGATACAAATGATTGTTGAATATTAAATTTGTCTTAGTAACCACCAAGCTAAAAACCATATTTTAATGGATTTGCAAGTGTGTGAGATTACTTTAATTACATTATTATATGGTTTAATAACAAACATTGAATTAATGTAAAAGCGAGATATTGTAAACACATTTACAATAGAAAATACTTCAAAACAAGAAATGTGGTATATTAAGAATATTTTGACACATATTGTTAGGTTCGTAACAAATTTGATAACTTTAAATATTATTAATAAAATATAAGTCATAAATTTAGAAGACAAAACATATGTACACATATCCATTGCCCCAATAAATTACATAAATGTTTTTAAACAAGCATTAAAAGGATATATATATATATATATATATATATATATATATATATATATATATATATATATATATATATAGGCCTCTACGCACGTGACACGTTTTTAAAGCTATCATCTATTTTACATTTTTCAGGGAATAAATGGAAACATTCATAATATGTCCTTCAACAACACTTGCAGATAAAGAAGTTTGTAGATGTCTTAATCCCTCACCCTTACGTCATTACCCACCACGTCTTCCACCTCATCCTACAAAACACACCATAAATGAATTCCCAACCAAGAATAATGATAGTAGAAAATTAGAGAGGAAAAAAATATTCGAGATGCCAAAATTTTTATGGGTATATCAAATACCCTATTACCATGGTCGAAAAACAAAGTATAATGTTAATTACTCTTTGAATAGAACCCATTGGTGCCCTACACGGAGAGGTTGTCCGACTAGTTGCATCTTAGAGTCTCCTTCACCATTGCCTACAAATAGGAAACATATGTTCAAATACCAAATTCCTCATACATTAGATAAAGAAATTTTTGTGTTTAGGGTTACTTTTACCACCAATTTCATGCACATTTGTGATTAGGGTTTCTCTTTGGCTACTCGGGTTTCCCTTGTCAATGGTATTGATGGCATCATCCATTAATGACCACTAACAAAAATCTCAACAAACCATTTCCCAAAGATGTGTCGAGACACAACCACCTATAAACACTCAAATTTAGCAATTTATCATTTGACACTACTAGTTATGATTGTGCTCCTTTGCTAAGACAAATATCCACATCATATCCCCACCTAGTACATCTTATTGTCTCACTCCCAACTTCTTTATTCCTACATACTAATGTGTCATCGCATTTCGAAATACAAATACATAAAAACAATACTTAAACTTTGTTTATTGTGATACAAATTCTAGGTTTCACTCATTGTTATCATGTCCAAAACCATATAGTTAGGTCGGGATGTAATTTCCATTTCTATCTAACTTACACAAGATCAAGCTAACCTATATGGTCTTAGGCCGACACATCCTCCAACTTTGCTTTTAATTACATTATCTTTTTGGGTCTTTTTATCCTCCCTGGTTTTGCCTTTTCATAAAAAAATACCTTTGAAAACTTATATGAGGAAGTTTATATCACCTCATTAAAAATTTGATAATCATGGCGCTCCTATGCAAATACTAATACCAAAGGCAACAAGGCTTTGTAAATCTTCCCAAAGCGAATTCACATCCACTAGGGAAACCAATACTATAGTTATGAAGCATTCAACCAGATCAAGGAGTTCAAGTTCCCCATTTCCAAGATCAAAGATCTTAACTCAATGTCTTAGCAAGAGCATAATCATCTCAAACATGGTCAAAGTGGTTCAAGTTGCTAACCAATTGCATTCATATAGATATTACATGTTAGGTGAAGAGATATGTGTGTTTTAAGTCCTCTTTGGAGCAAAGTGTCGATGTAGGTGGTGCATGGACTACACTTTAACCCAAACATTAACCTTCTTATAGGGTCCCACACCCATGGTTACAATTTGAGTTCGATTTAGTTGATTTCGAGATGGTTTCAGGATAGTATGACACTTAGGGCTTCGAAATGACACATATTTCTAGATCATCAAAGGGGATAAAAGTTACTGAGAACCTCATTCCAAGAAGGTCCAAGATCGTATAGTAGGTCCAAGGTTGTATATTCAATCTTGGCAAAGGTATATGCTTTTGTACTAGGGTATTTTCTAGTTGTAGCCTCAAGAACAAAGCATCTTTAGTTGCAACACTCCTATTTTGTCTAGTCAGTGCACCTAGATCTCTCTTATTTTAATATGTATAACTAAGTGCATATCTCTTCTTACGTATTTGAGTTTGTAGCATATTGTTATCACTAGTTACAAGTAATAACATGTTATTCTTATATTACATGGTTAATGTTGGAAGTTAATTAATCATAATAACCCATGTAATAAACCTTGCATTTTTGTAATGTGCATGTCCGTAACATTAATAAAACTTAAAAAGTGTGTAAAACATTTAGTGAACCTCACTCTTGAATAAGGAATTTTGGATCAAACTCGAGTTTTATACTTTTTGGTATAATTTTTTTCATGTCTCGGTTTACACATGCTTCCTTCTTATGCCCTTTAGGCATAACAATTGGCTTAACAATCAATCCACTGAGCATATTGAGCTTTTACTCCTACTTGCAATAATTGCATTTCCATGGCTTCTTCTTTGTTGCCTATTTCCAACATTCCAACTATACTTGATCCCACTTACGAGGTACCATTACATGATATGAAAACAAATAGTGAACATTCTTATGATTATGACCATAAAGAAGACAACACAAAGTGGACCAAAAATAAGTTAAACCTATATCTCACTTTTATGCACAACTTCGTGAAAATATTAATCACATAAATTATATTACCAAGACTCTTCTCATTACCAAGCTCGCTCATGATTAGAAATCTACTTGAATAAAACATTTTTAGGAACTATTCACCTTATTCTCCTATAGAAACATATATTATTCCCATTTCTATGATGCCCACATTTGTGGGAAACCTAATGTCTCTTTTTCCATTCGTATGACTACCATTGTCCCTACATGTAATCATAGTTGGTCATGCATTTATTCTTCTAGCACAAAGGCTCTTAAAACCCTTGTTCATATTTTACAAGCTCAAATCTTAAAATTACAACAAGGTACATCCATTGTTTCTCATACTATGGATTCAACTTTATTTCTTCATAGCTTGATTTTACTTCAAGTAGCTTCTTATCCCTTGTTCTTGGTTTCATTGTTCATGAAATTCCTATTTATGGTAGGAATATTGACCCCAAAAAAAAAAATCTCACTCCATGTTGTTTACTTTGACTATGCATTTAAGATACGATTAATAGAAAATGTTAGTGGAATGCCTAGCATGAGCTAGATCCGAGGAAGTGTGATACTTCCTCGATGGTTGTCAATCCATAATGATATATAACTCAATATAAATAACTAAACATGCAAATAAAAGAATCTAATGCTAGTGTTTTGATTTAGGTATCTCATACTACTATTAAGTGTCAATCCAATTAAATGCTTGATAACTAAACTAGTGAAGGTCTGGAGGGTTGTAGGTTGAGGTTGGGTAGGTGGTCTGAGGGTCACAGGGTAGGTCTAGGTAAGATTTGGTGTAGTTTGGGTTGATTTTGGGTGATTAGGAAGCTTTTTGGTCTAAGGTAGTTTTAGGCACCAGACACAGAGACCGACGTCGGTAGGTATGACCGATGATGGTTTAGGATGACCGATATCGGTTATTATGGGTAATGGAAGAATGTCAAAAGTGGGTGTCTAGCTCTCTGTGTCTACACAAAGAGTTGGGAAGGTCTATGGTGAGGTTGTAGGTGGGGTATTAGGTTTGGGTGAGGTTTGTTTTGAGGTTTTGGGGATGTTAGGGTAGTTTAGTGAAAGTTGATAGAGACACATAATCGACATCGGTCGGGTGACCGATGTCGGTGAAGAGGAGACCAATGATGGTTAAGATAACCTGACATTCGGTAGGGGAAATTTGGTGGTAATTAAATAAAAGGTAGATTTGGACTTCTTTGTGATTACACAGAGGATGAAGGGAGGATGGTTGGGTTTGTAATAATGTCAGGAAGACTCAGGAATGCATAAAGAAGAGGTATGGAGAGTTGGAAGGTTGTGGGTGGTTGGATGGGTAGATTGGTAGGAAGGTGGGGATGGAGGAATGTGGGAAGAACAAGATCTAATAACAAAAGATAAAGAACCTACACTTTAAGTAAGTACAAAATGATGCAAATCTAATACACTTACTTGTATTTGTAGGCCTGGTTGGTGAAGGATGGTAAGTGGTTGATCCATGAAGAAATTTTGTGGTCAGTGCCATGACAATACTTCTCGGAGTGCTCCATGAATGCTAATGCCTTTGGATGAGTATCAGGTGCTTGCTTGGGCCTGTGGTTGAGTGTATTCCATCATTTGGATGTTGAGAAGTCTTTGGTTTGTGCTTGGGTGCAATAGATCTCTCAAAACTCAGAATGACCAACCTTGGGTAAAAGGTTACAAAATTGTATATAAGGTAACCGATGATGGTTAGGGTGATCGTCGGTTGAGGGTTAACCGAGCATTCGGTTAAGGTGGGAAATCCTAGGTTTTCCAAAAATAGGCAAATCCTTACTATTTTGGCGTGCTCTGATTGTCAGTTTGGGTCTAAGTGAGGGTTAGCATTTAGATAAGTGGGAGTATTGTTGGAGAAGGAATAGGACTTTAATTTTAGGGTTAGACTAAGTCCTAGTTGGTTAAGATAAGTGGAGACTCAGTCTTAGTTAATTAATAGACTAAGAATAAGTCCATGATGAGGTGTCTAGGTGATGTGGCTAGGTGAGGTGTAAATTAATTTAATTAAAGTAATTAAATTAATTAATAGTGTGAGGATGAGCATTAATTCAATTGTAAGTAATTAAATTAATATGAATGTGGGGTAAGGGGTCATGGTTAGGTGAATATGTTATGTTAATTAATTAAAAGGGGACCAAGGGGAGTGTGACCCAAATTTGGTGTCTACATTTTCCCCTTTTTTTGTGTAGCTTGTATTGGTAAGTGATGTTGAAAAAATAGGAAGTGGTTACCCCAAATATAGTGTGAGTGGGGTTTCCCCAAGTAGGGTGAAGGTGAGGTTGCCCCAAGTGTGGGTGGAGGTGATCCCCTCAAACCAAGAGTTGATGAGGTGTTAGATGGAGTCGGTGAGTGGTTTGATAAATGGGTAAGTGATGAAAAGTGAGGGTAGGTGGGTTGTAGGTAAGGGTATGGGTATGGGTAATGGGTAAGGGGTATATTGGGTAATAGGTAAGGGTCATATTGGGTAATGGGTAATGGAAATCAAATGCACACACATGTATAGATTGTGATACGGTACCAGGTGGAAGAGCTTGCAAACTCTACATTGTCCAAGGTCGATAGGTTATCCAAATGAGGTTGAAGTGATTCAGGTATCAGGGTATAGGATATGGTCAGAAACACAACTTAGGTTAGGTGTAGGAACGTTTAGGTATGATCCAGTACACCAAAGGTTTGGTCGGGATAAACACACGACAATAGGCAAGGTAAGGTCATTAGGCTAAACAACATGGGTAACACATCACAAGGTATAGTGAGTACACAAATTCAAAATCATTAACAAGGTGGATTATTTTAGTTAGGGTATGTTGGGTAGGGCACAGGTAAGGTAAGGTATAGGTAAAGAACAAGTCCCTAAACATAGTTAAGGAAATGTATAGGTAGTGTAGGCTTGTGGGTAGGGTGTAATAGGTAGTGGTAAGGTAAAAGTTTGTTGGATTAATAATGTTTTAGGAAAAATGGGCATGAGGTGACTCAAAAGGTAATGAGTAGGTGACCGATGCGCTATGTATGTGTGTACGATGTTATGGTGTAACCAACGTCGGTTGGCTAGGGCATGACATGACGACATGTCGGTCATGTCGATTTGGGGCTAAAAAAAAATCCATGTTTTATGGATTCATTTTGACTTTTCCACTTTTAGAAAATGATAGAGGAGAAAGGGAAGACTGGAAAATGATAGTATGAGGCATTGAGTTGAGTTGGTGAGCCACGTAGTGGGTGATTGGTGTTCGATTAGTGGGTCCATGAGATTGATTTGATTGATTCGATTCATTTGGAGGTGATTTGATTTGGTCATGGTAGAGGGAGAGGGAGTGGGTGGACCACTGGCGTGCAGGGCATGGACAGACAGACATGCCACCATGGAGATGGCGTCGAGATGAGGTAGGAGGCAATCAAATCCGTCATTTGATTGAAAAATGGTTTGTTGAAATTGTTTTGGTTTAAAAATTTGGGTGGGAGTTTAATTTTGAATTTGTGGGTAAAATTGAAGGAAATGAGGGTGGAAACGTCATACGTAGGTTAAATAGGATGGGGAATGAAGCTAGGATAGGTTTGGGTGGGTGGGAGTAGGTATTTAGGTTGTTTTGTGAATTTTTAATAATGGGGGGATGGGTTTTGATTTTGGGTTTCATGACAGAGACCGACGTCGGTCAAGGTTTGGTGACGTGGTGTCTTTTGGTTCGGCATCGGTCAAGTCTTAGGTGACCGACACCGGTTAAATAGAACTGATGATGGTCAAGAAAAATCGGTGATGGTCAAGGTGATGATGATGATAGTTAAGGTTAAGAGTAAATAGGGGTAAGAAGGGCTAGGTAGGAAAGTAAAATAGGTGAAGAAGGGGTAGGTGAAGATGAATGTAGGTAGAAGAGGGTAAAATATGATTGTGGTGATATGGGATAGGTAAGTAGGTGAAGTGAACGAGAGATAATGGGTAATAATGATAAGGGTTAGTAGGTTTGTAGGTGAATTAGGTAAAGGGGGTAGGCATGATTGATGTGGTTGGGTATGGTTTGGTGGGTAATATGTGATTTGAGGTAGTCAAGTCTTGACATGGTTGTGTTTGGATGATGTAGGCTAGAGATCAACTTAGGATGTGGGATAGAGTACCACCTTATTAGTATGGATGTGGCCAATGTGACCATGGAGGAGTGGGAGCATATGACCGAGGTTGGACTTATCGGGGTCCGATGCTATAGGTGGATAGTTTGAGATCATAGTATGATGGTCGCTCTCATCGATAGATGGGATTCAATGACCAATACCTTCCACTACCGATGGGTGAGATGACCATCACCTTAGGAGGATGTGTACTGGATCCTGAGGCTTCCTATTGTGGGGGAGCCAGTTTATTCCATCTCATTTGAGGCTTTAGTGGAGCCGATAGTGGTAGTTTTGGGGAGGTGATGGGTGAGTTGAGGTATCACAGTGTGAGTCTCACATATGGGGACATGTATGCAACCTACCCATAGGAGACGAGGTTATCTATATTGATGATGGAGGTGGTAGGTTTTTTTTCTCTACCAGATTTGAGGGTGGGAGATTCCCATGAGCATTGATGGGAGTGCTTCAGGATATGATAGAGGAGCGAGGTTTGCTTTGCTTGGGCACCAAATTTCCTAGTTCAGTTATATAGGGAGCTATGGGCTTATGGGAGATTGTGGTGATTTGGGATGTGTTGTACTTTTTTTACTACTACACTATTGGGCATATGGGCATATGAGCACATGTGTGTGTGCCCTAGTGGTTTCTACCATGACAAGATTGGTTTGGGGGGTGGTTTCTTAGAGTTGGATATAGATGTTGGGTACAGTTAGTTGGTGGGTAGTCGAGGGTGGCGAGGGCGACATACGATGTGATATACTACTAGAGAAGTTTTGGAGGGTCTGTCGGGGGTTGATATTGTGTGGAGGCCATACATTGGCTATCCATATAGAGGCATGGTAGAGGAGTTGGAGGGATTATAGTTGTTGAGGTGGATATAGGGGGTGGCGTGTCGGAGAGAGCATGAGATGATATACTGTAGACAGAGGGTTAGATGATAGTTTGGGTTGCCACAGGATGCCTCCACCCTTCCCACAATACCGTAGAGATGACGTGGAGAGACCCATGTCTCCACCACATCCGAGTGTTCCTAGACAAGGATAGGAGGAGAAGACATAGAGATCGATCACATTGATGATGCGGAGTCACCAATGGATATAGGTAGTGGTGGGTAAGCACAACTATGAGCAAGCACCACCAAGGCTAGGGAAGCCAGATCTAGCTATGATCATAGTGTAGAGAGATGCATTAGGGGTAGGTGGCCACCCTAAAGGCACATATTATATTTTATGGGGTCATTGATCACGAGGGTCAGAGGCATAGGTAGCCACTTTATAGGCTCAGGTGATGGCCCTACTAGGCCTAGTAGCACATAGGGACATGCGCCCGCATAGGGTGGAGATGGGGATGGTGGATAGGTGGCCACTTTATACAGTGCAGGTGATAGGTTTATAGGGCAGCTTGGCCACTACACGAGCAAAGTTGTGGCCTTACAGGCCCAGGTTGTAACACAAGTATAAGTACCCCCACAGCCCAGGGACAGGGTCCCATATTAGAGCACCTATAGGATAGAGTCCCATGGCACAGGCAGGAGGAGGAGGACAGGCAGGGAGGAGGGCCGAGGCCATTATTAGTAGGAGAGTTCAGAGTTAAGGTAGGTTGTAGTGAGACCCATGGCACCACCACCATATATGTGTCGATGGTGAGGTTTAGAGGATGCCCTGAGGTGAGGCTCGCTTACTTATATATCAAGATCACTATGACAATGACTATCGGTATAGATGTCCCTTCATATGCCAAGTACAGAGCTCCGAGTCAGGAAGCTAGTGAGTGGATGAGATCCAGGACTCATAGTTCAGGGAGTATAGGGGGCCATCGAGCCCCATGGACAAGGCCAGGGGAGAGGTACTGAGTTCTCGGAGGCTAGGCCAGTAGAGTGAGGGCTTAGGAGGAGATTAGACCGAGACCCATGGAGGGTGTAGAGATGTTGGTAGGGCGGATGATAGGTGGGGAGGAGGAGACATGTGAGACTGAGCAGAGGATATCAGGTGGGGTGATGATTAGTCACTTGATATGATGATCATTTTTTGATTTTTTGATTATATATATATATCAATATATATATATATATGAAGTTTTTGTGAGATATATGAGATATTTGTGAGATTGATATATTTTGAGATACTTGTATTTTTTTATATATATGTGTATATATGTATTGATACACAGACTCTCCCATTTATATAGTTTATGATATTTATTGGATGAATGATGTACTTTGTTTTAATTTCCATTGTTATATTATTGTGTATTGATGGAAACTAGGTGAATTAGGCATGATTGTCGAGGTCATGTATGTAATTGAGTTTGTTTAGGCATGATTGAGGTCAGTTAGGCATGGTGGAGTTTAGGTGTTTTAGGCATGATTGAGTTAGGTATTAGGCATGGTGGAGTTTAGGTGAGTTAGGCATGGTGGAGTTAGGTGAGTTAGGCATGGTGGAGTAGGTGAGTATAGGCATTGAGTTTAGGTGAGTTAGGCATGATGAGTCTAGGTGAGTTAGGCATGATTTGGTCATGTTTTTTTTGATTTAATTTCCAAGTTATTGGTAGTATGGAAAATAAATGATGATGTATATGTATGTTGTGGTGTAAATTTCCAAATGTTTGATATCATGGAAATGTGAAATGAGTGATGTATGATATAATGATGTAATAAAATGGTAGGTATGTATGTTTATATGTTTGTTTAATTTCCAAGTGTTGTGTAAAATGGAAACTAACTAAGGTAGAATGTGAATAGAATAAAAAAGGGGGAAAATTGGTTAGGGTAAAGAGTGGTCGAGCTAACCTCAAGGGCCCCATGCCCTTGAAGTGCTACCTACATAGCCCCGATGAAAAGGGGCCTCAGGCCGATGTAGTTCTCCCATAAGCTAGGGAAGAATATGATGAGGTAGAAGAATGGATGGGTGAGGTTTTTAGGATTGATTAGGAGGTTGAGTTTAGGTCATTTAGGCATGGTTGAGTTTAGGTCATTTAGGCATGGTTGAGTTTAGGTCATTTAGGCATGGTTGAGTTTAGGTCATTTAGGCATGGTTTAGGTCATTTAGGCATGGTTGAGTTTAGGTCATTTAGGCATGGTTGGTGGTGATTATGGGTGATTTTGGAAAAAGGAATTCTAAATGTAGGTGTCGATGGTATGGTCCTGTATAGGAGGATCAAATAAGTAAAAAAAGGTGAATGGTAAGAGGAGACAAAAAGTGTCACCTAATTGATAAGAACCAATGATTCTATCATACCAAAAATTGGCTTATGAACATAAGACCCTAAAAGGCATTGCATGATTGACTATTCTATGGGTGAAGAAGGTCACATGATCATGAAATGTCACATTTTTGTGGCATGTCCCTTGAGTAGGGAAGGTTAGAAAAAAAGGCGGTGAGGTGAAAGAAGGTTGGTTTAGCGTAACCTGGTGTGAGACAACATGCCTTTTGGCAAGAGACCCGAGATCAAAATAGGCAAGTCCATGATGAAAAAGTTATCTTTTTCTTTTTGCTTTTTTTTTTTTATAGACTGATCGATGTGGGAAGTCTATGTGGGATGAGTAGAATATCTCCTTGAGGTCTTCGTGAAGCTGATCGATGTGGGAAGCTTCAGAATATTTTTTTATTTTTTTTTGCAAGAATAGTCTTCTTTTTGTGATAGACTATGTATAGTATGGCTAGCTTTGTATAGTTGTCCTTCGAGGGAGCAATCTATTTATAACAGTGAGATAGAAAGATTAGATGTCCTTTTGAGGGAGTCATCTTTTTTTGAGAAGTTTGACTCAAGGAGTTTTGAATTTGAAAGTCCCATATATTTTTTTGATTTTTGAATTTTTTTTTGGACTTTTAGGTCATGGACAAGACTATAGAGAAGGATAGGCTCTTGTTATGAAGACAAAACTATAGTACACATAGGGTTAGCTATGAAAGATGGGTTTTAAGTGATGAATGACCATGGGATTCCATCTTGGAAAAGATGAAAAGTATCCATGAGAATCATGCCATGAGTAGAGTCGTGGTACTCATATTTAAGATAAGGCTAAAAAGTGATGGGTAATCACATGATTCTTGTTTAGTCATTGATCCTTAAAATAGGTAAATGGAAGGTGAATGGTGCTCAAGGGATGAGTGTTTAAATAGATAGAAGGTGATATAGGACTTGATTCAACAATAGAATGGTCATGAAGATGCAAGGCATTGAGGGGCTCAAGTTTGGGTTTACCTTTGAGTGAAGACAAATGATAAGCACCTGATCCATAGGTATGAGTAATGATATAGGGTCCAAGCCAATTAGGAAAATTTTCCCCGTTTACTTTTCTCCTCTTTTTTGTTACATGTTGATTTTCCTTCAGGATGAGGTCACCGACCTAGAAGGTTCATTCATGGACACATTTATCATAGGCACATTTGATACATTTTTGGTAGATTTGGAGGTGATCGAGAGCATTGAGATGACGTTCATCTAATAACTCGAGTTGTGCCAAATGGTCTGGAAAAAATCATCATCATTGAGCATGTCTTTGAGTGAGATATGAAGAGATGGAATTTGGACTTGAGAGGTAGAACAACCTCTGTACCATAGACAAAAGAAAGGTGTGGCAAGTAGTTGAGGTATGAATACTAGTACGATAAGCCCATAAGGAAAAAGGAATGTGTGTATGCCAATCCTTTCCAGTATCATCAACTACTTTCATAAGAATTTTGTTTAAGGTTTTGTTGGTTGATTCCACTTGGCCATTGGTTTGAGGGTAGTAAGGTGAAAAAAATGAGTTGAATGTTGAAGGCATCACAAAGTTTTCGTAAGGTTTTTTTTTGAATTATTTTCCATTATCAGTGATGAGGCGGTGAGGAACACCAAAGTGACAAATGATGTGATGGTTGATGAATTCACATATTTTCTCAGCTTTTGTAGAAATGAGAGGCATGGATTCTACCCATTTAGTGTAGTATTTAGTAGTGGTAATAATCCATTGATGACGTTGGGAAGAATGAGGGTTGATCTCTCTGAAAGATCAAACCCCATTGAGAGAAAGGCCAAAGATCTCGTGTGACCTGTAAGGCGTGACTAGGGGTGTGATGAAGATTAGCATGTTGTTGACATTTCACACAACAATGTTTGACATAGTCACAACAATCATGGTTTAGGGTTGGCTAGTAATAGCCAGGTGAAGAATGTGTTTAGATAAGCTAAACCATTGAAGTGACCCCCACAAATTCCATCGTGAACTTCCTTTATGGTATAGGGAATTTTAGAACTTGTAAGGCATCGTAAGAGGATACCATCAAAGCCACATTTATAAAGAAGACCACCCATGATGACATAGTGAGAGACACTTTTGAGAAAGGCTCGTTGTCCATTGTGAGTAAGATCTGGAGGTAAAATGGAAAGGGAAAGGTAGTCAACAAACTACTTATACCAAAGGTCACGTGGGTCAGTTTCAATGGTTTCGACAAGGTTGATGTCTCAAAATAGATAGGAAGGTGATTACAACCTTTATCTTGTGTGACAAATATTTTTGAGTCGGAGGGTGAAGCGGGGATTTGAGAAGCAAGACAGGCCATGGTATCCACAAATTTATTAGTGGGAACGGGGTGGTTTGAAGTTCATAATGGTCAAAGGTAGTCAAAAGTATGTCAACATGATGCTTATACTTTTGAAGTATCTCATTATGACATTGGTATATACCATTAACTTGGTTTACAACTAGTTGGGAATCACCAAAGATATTAATTGATTTAACATCTAAGGTGATGGTGGTTTGAAGACCTAATATGAGTGCTTCATATTTGAAATATTGTTAGTATAATCAAAATCTAGTTTGAAAGATAATGGCATAGGCTCACCATCAAGAGGAATGAGGATAACTCGGCACCACCCCCACATTGACATTTGGAACCATCAAAGAATAAGGTCATCTGGTAAATGGTATCATCAAAGAGAGGGTAGTGATGGATTCATCTGGGAAATCAAAGTTAGAGGATTGATTTTCAGAGAGAGAGGTGTTCTGTGAGTTGGTCAGTGATGGTTTTTCCTTTGACATATTTTTGATGGATGAATTTGAGTTCTAGGTCTGCAAGAAGCATGAGCAATGTGCAACATGTTGATGTTGATAGGGCTTAGCGTACATGTAATGTAAGGGGTCAATATTGGTGACAATGAAGGTTTTGTGGTTAAGTAGGTAATGGAAAAGTTTAGTGGTGACAAAAACTAAGGCTAAGAAATTTTTTTGGTGTGAGTGTATCTAGTTTTGTAGTCTAAAAGTGTATGAACTTATATAATAAACCACTTGTTCCCTATGTTGCTCATCATGATGAGTGAGCATGGACACCCAAGGAATGATCAGTGGTAGAAATGTAAAGGTAAAATGGTTGGTCATCCTTAGGGGAATGAGCACAGGTGGTTGGAGGAGGTATTGTTTTAAGGTGTCAAAGGCTTTGTGGCATTCATCATCCCATTTGAAGGAGACATCCTTTTTGAGGAGATGATGAAATGGGTGGCAAAGGTGGTTGAAAATATGTGAAATAAAGTGATGAATAGATTACAACTTGCCTTGAAAACTATGAAGTTGATGAAGGTTAGTAGGTGGAGGCATTTTGAGAATAGCCTTGATTTTAGTGGGGTCAACTTCTATGCCATGCAAAGAAATGATAAAACCAAGGAGCTTTTCGAGAAAGGAAATGAAGACACACTTCTTAGGTTGAAGGAAAACATAATATTTGATGAGATGGTGAAGATGACCTTAAGGATGTAAGGTGTTTGACCCGATGTTTGGATTTGGAAAGAAGATCATCAACGTAATCTTCAATATGTGATGCATAATGTCATGAAAGATATAAGTCATATCCTAGTTGATATGTAGCACAACATTTTTAAGGCCAAAGGGCATGACATGATAGTAGAAGGTCCCCAAGGAGTGATGAAGGTGGTTTTGTGTTGATCTTCTAGGGAAAGTAATATTTGGTTATAACCGAGAAACCATCCATGAGTGATAACATCTCATGGCTGGTGGTGAGATCAACTAGTTGGTCAATACTAGGTAGAGGAAAGTCATCTTTGGGGAAAGCTAAGTTAAGGTCATAGAAATCCATGTAAATGTGAGTCCCCCTATCACTTTTGTGATAGGAACAATGTTAGAGATCCATTGAGGGTAATCAATGGGTAGGATGAAGGAAACCAAAAGAAGGTGCATTGGAGTTCTTCTTTGACAAGAAGGGAAATGTGAGGATGCATTTTCCAGCTTTTGTTTCATGGGTTTGGCTTTAGGAATAGTGATGATATTGTGGACCACAATGTTTGGGTCAATACTAGGGCATATCAGTGTAGGACCAAGAAAAAGTGTTGTTATGATCCCAAAGAAAAGAAGTAAAAGCTTCATGTTTAAACAACATCTAAAGATTGGCCTATCTTTAGAATGTGTGGGTCATCTGAGTGTTAATATTGATTTTGATGGTCGATTCATTTAACATGGTTTGTGTCTCAGAAGGTAATGATTGGTGAATATATGAATCTTCTACACCAAGGTAGGTGAGAATAGACTCATCATCTTGACATTGAATGAATGACATTAATAGAAGGTGTATCATCATCGATCATGTCAGGATATAGGAAGGGAAGAGAAGAGGGAGCCTCGCCATCTCAGTTGATAAGTTAGAGGTCCCAAGGAAATGGTGTTCATGAAAAAAAAGTTAGGAGGAATGGATTTATGGATCCATAGACGATGTAGGTGAAGGTGGTGAAGTTGGTGAATGGGGTGAAGAAGGTTTATCATCCTCAATGAGTTTGACTCGGGCCTTCTTGGGAGATGGTTGGAAAAGCCAATACCACTGTGGTCTTTATGTTTATGAGTGGTGCATGGGATGATAGTATGGTGGCCTTGTTCATAGAAACCAAAGCCAAAGCCCTTCCATGCACAATGATGGAGGAAGGTGTGGGTGAAGTGGCGGTTGGTGAGAGATTGAAGGTCAGATGAAAATGGTTGAGTTTGGGAAGGTGGCTCGGGAGTGAGTAGGTAGAAGTATCAAGTCCCCCATATGTTAAGTTGGTGTGAAGGTGGGGAGGACCATAAGGGAAAACCTCACCTATGTGGTGATCATAGTGGGGATGTTGGTGAAGTTTTACCATACTCTTGAGGAGTAAGGAATGTGTCGATGTTATAAAGTGGTACTCCCCAGAGTGAGACATTGAAAAACACCTTCTAAGGGATTGGTAGTTGGTATGTGGGTAGTGGGAATGGATGAATTATTGGATGGTTTGGGAAGAAGAAGCATTGGTTGGTTGAGAAGTAGATGGGTTAGTGGATGGGTTAGCTATAGAGGCTATGGTGGTAGTGGGAATAGAGGAGTTAGGTGTGGGAGAGGTAGTGGCAACATTGGTGGATGGGGCCATGGGTGAAGGAGAGGTGGTGGTGGTGGTAGATGCCTTAACTGGTATAAGGACATCATTAGGTCTATACAACATGTTACAGGTTTTGAATGGTGAAGGGTCAATTTGGAATGGTATAGTTATGTCCTTCATGTTCAAATTTTACACAATGATGTAAGGTTGAAGGAACACAACCCATGACATGGATCCAAGGTCGGCCAAGCAACATGTTGTACTAGAATTCCCCCTCTAAGACATAGAATAATTTTGGAATGGTACGGGGGCCCACATGAAATGTGGAGAATGATGGTGCCAAGGGTGGAAGTTATGGCATCATTGAATGAATGCAACATAATTGGGTTATTATGCATGTAATTGGTAGGGATGCACATTTGGTTGTATGCATGGGAGGAGATAATGTTGATGTTGGCACCACCATCGATCATAACACATCAAACATGCATATATTATCAATGTAGATGGAGATGAATAGGGTGGGATCAGGATCATCTGATTGGAGAGGTAAATCATCATCATCAGAGAAACTAAGAGAGGACTACTTGATGAGTGGTAGTGGGTGCAGAGGAAGGGGATGAAGTGGTGAGAGAGGCCACATGGTGAGGAGTGATCATGGAGGCCACAGGCGTAGGGTCATTAGGTAAAACCTCAATGGATTGTAGAACCTCCATGAGGGCTGTCGATGAGACTCAGAGGTTTGGACAAGGTCATACAATGACATTTTGAGAGGAGATTGGTGTAATTGTTTAATCATTATATGATGGGTGACCCCATTAGAAATAGGGTATGTGGGTCCATGGATGGTGATTTTTGGTGTAGGTGTAGATGGTATATTGGGCACAGGATTGGTGGATGGGCTGGTTGTTTTTCTCCTTTCCTTTGTCTTTCTGGGCATGAGTGGAAATGTTAACCATATTAATATGGGGTAAGGGAGCAAATTGAGTCATGATAGGTGTAGTGATAGGATGGGAAAAAGTATGGTGAGGGCATATACTGGTGTTGTGCAAAGAAGGCAACACATTGACATTTTGGTGGAGGTTTGGCTAGCTCTCTTATGTGGACCATATTGATCGAATGTTGGAGGAGGGTAAAAGGGTTGTGGAGGTGGAGATGAAGGTTGTTGAATAGGTAAGGGGTGAGGATGTGTGGTGATGGGTGAAAGTGGAACATGGTCCTCATCTAAAAGATCATCATCATCGTCAAAGTTTTCTTCAGGAGGACATAATTGGAGAAGAATGGTCTTTAGAGCCTTATATTTTTCTACATCATGCCCTGACACATGATGGTAGGCACAAATTTTTGTATCATCAAACCCTTTGTTTAGGTTTAGGTTTGAGTGGGTCATAAGGTCTAAGTGGTGGAAATGTGATGACAAAGGTCTCTAAAATATTTGCTAAGATGTTGGCGTAAGACCCTACCAATGGATCACAATGTGAAGTAAGTGTGGGTTGAGATGGAGGTGTGAGTGATTTTGGTGGGAGAGGTGCCCATGGAGAGGTGGAATGGAGGTGGAATAGGTTTGACCATTGTTTTGGTAGGTAGTATTATTTTAGGTTTGGGTTGTACCTTCTTGGGTAAAGGTGTAGTAGATGAGCTAGTGGTTGAAGGTGTTGTAGGTTTGACTACCTCTTTGGAGGGTAGTGGGCTCTTGGATTTTGGTTGCACCTTCTTGGGTAAAGGTGAAGAAGGAGTGTGTGATGTAGAAGGGAAGGTAGATGGTGGAAGAGGATGGGTTAGCCAAGGTGATAATGGAGTGTGTGTAAAGGTTTTGGAAGAGGCAAGGTGGAAGGTATTGGTTGAAGAGAAGGAAATATCATGGGTAGTGATGAGGCTACTGGAAGTGGTGTGGGTATAGGTGGTAAAAAGGATGTAGGTGATGGTGAAAAGGCATTGTTGTGTAGGTAATTTGGGTGTAATAACAGGCTCGTGATGAGGAGGTGGGTTGTTGTGTTTTTAGTTTACCTTGGGTAGGAGGTTTTTGGCCAAGGTTGATGGGTGAGGTCCTAGGATGGATGGAAGTGGTGAAGGTGAAAGGGTAGTGGGAAAAACTGGTGTATGTGGCCTAGAGGTTGGGTCTTCCTCTTAGGTGGGGGAATAGTTTTGTTGGGTTTGTGAGGATGTGGCTAAATCCAGTTTTGATAGGGGGATGGACTAGGCTTGATGTCGGCATGACTCCCAAGGTATGGGTAGCTTTGGATACAAGGAAGGTAAGTGGTGTAAGTGGTTTTTAGGTAGGAAAAAGTGGTTGTGGAGGTAATGGTAGAGGTGTAGGTGTGGGTGAGGGTGATGTGGAAGATGTGTCACACTACTACTTTAGGTATGATGGATGGATTTTTACTCTAAAACACTTTTGGGTAAATGGTAGAAGTATCGGTGGATGACATCTGCATTTGAGTTGAAAATAGGCATTGAAGGCATCCCCCAAAGCATGGAATGATCAACATAGTCTAAGTGGTCCACCAAATGTGAGAATGGCATGGTAGTAGAAGGAACCAATGTTGATTTCATGGTAACTCCCATAAATAAATCTGGTGCCTGTGAAATAGGGAAGTGATTAGCTTCCGACTCTATGGGTAAAAGAGATGAGAGAAAATCAAGTGGATCCTTGAAAGCCGGTGGAGAATTATCTTCAACAAAAGGAAGAGGTGCTTCTAATGGATCATCCACATGTGGGGAGATGATGAAGGTGGATGAGGTAGGTTCTTCTTTTGGTGAAGAGGAAGGTAAAGCATGACTCTCCCATGGGTAGGAGAGTTAATATTGTGGGTTGTTCATCAAGATTGAGAGGTGTGTGGGGAAACTGCATTGGAGATATGGTGGACTCCTCCATGGGTGTAGAGAAGATGAGGGAGACTCCTCTATGGGTAAAGGAGTAGATGGCATAGGTTCCTCCATGGATGAAGGAGCTCATGCAAGAATTTCTTCAATAGATGAAGTAGGAGGAAACTATGTGGAAGGAGCTGGTAAGATGTCAAAAACAACATGAACCTCATGGATATTATCATCATTGGCCAAGGAATCAGTTTGGTTGGATGAGGGGTGTGATTTGGGAATGATTCTTGAAGATATGAAGGTTTTAGTTAGCTGGTGCATTTAGGATTGTCCAAGATGAGATCTCCTTTATCTAACATTTCTTGGACAATGTTTTTGAAAGTGATACAATTACCATCACTATTATGACTTTAATATGATGATGGTAATTGTAGTAATCATTTTCATTGTACCATGTAGGCATAGGGTGAGAAGGGTCAAAACTAGTATGTGGTTTGATGGGTGGAAGGGTAATGGCTCAAATTTTAAGAGTTTTTCTAAAATGGTAGAGTAAGGCTCTCTATGGGGGCATACTTGTGTTCTCTCTTCTAAACTGAAAGGTTTGGATGGGGGAAAGGTTAGATGAAGGTTTTTCTTGGTTGGATGGATGAGATGGATTTGGATTTTAAAATGACCATGTTGGTAGACCCCTTGGTTTTAGAATAGGTATTTTGGGGTTTGGAAGAAGAAGAAGTATCATTTGATTTGAATGCAACATTTTTTGTTATAGTTGTAGCTTCTTTTCTTCAAGGGCACAAATTTCCAACTTTTTTTCGGGCCATGGTAAATGCCTCATCAAAGGTGTGGAAGGTTTGGACCTAGAGAGTTGGTGATATATGTCTGGCACAAGCCCTAGTAAACAATTCTATTAACTTTGTCTGAGGTAATTGGAATGTAAGTTGGTTAATGAGGTTACGCCCATCGAGTGAAAAATATGTGATAGATTCATCTTCATATTGGTGTGTGGCATATAAGTCAGTCATGGTGACTTTCTTGACAATATTGATAGAAAAGTGGTCAAGAAAAAGCTTAACTTGGTTAAATGAGAGGATAGAATGTCTAGGTAAAGAACTATACCAATCCAAAGTGGTCCCATCAATGACATTGGAAATGTTTCAAAGGAGCAACACATCATCATGAGTGATTAGGTATAAGACATGTTTAAAAGACCACAAGTGTTGTTGTGGATCTTCTTTTTTATTGAACCTAGTTGAATTTTGGCATTTCCCAATGCATAGGGTATGGGTGAATAGGAATGGATGGGTGAATGGGCTCATTGCAAATCTTGTCATATGTTAGAGAGTTACGTGAACTGAGACAGATGCTTCCAATGTTTGCATCTTTTCCATCATCATTTTGATTAGGTCATTGGTGGGTTGTGATGATGGGGCACCCCCTGAAGTATGAGGGGGTAAGATGATAAGATGTATGTATGATGTAGATTACATCCCGTGTGTGTGGTGGTGCCAGTAAAAAAAATTGTGATGGAGGGATATGAGAGGAATGGAGGTGGAGGGGAAGTACCCAAAGTAAGTAGTAGAGGAAATAGGTGGTTGTTGGTAATATGTATACGTAGGTGGGGTGGATGTAAAGACCCTAGTAGTGATTGGTGGAAGAGATTGGGGGATAGAGAGGATGAGGTTTTGGAAGGGAGTGTGGTTTTCGACACCAAAGGTGGATGATAGGATGTGATAGGTATATATAGAGGTGTGGAAGACATGGGCATGCTACTACTGAGGGTGGTGATGATGTAGGCATGGTGGACACCATAGGGGTGGCGACATGACATCATGGGTGTGATAGATGTCATAGGTATAATATATATTGATGAGGTGGGGTCAAGATGAGAAACAACAGGTGGTAAGGTGGAGGAAGCCTAAGGAAATGTTAGTAGTGGCAGAGGAAGAAGTGGGTGCAAGTAGTAGGTGGGATGGATACGGGCATGCCGTAGATAAGTTTTCCTAGATGAGTCATGAGTGGATGAATGGGCTAAGTAATATTGTAAAGTGGTGGGGTTTTGATCAAGGAGTTTTGAACTCCTCATCACCGAGTGTTGATGGTGATAGGTGACTGGGATCCATGGGTGATAGAATGGAAGGCAAGGATGATGGGCTAGGTGGGAGTGGTTGAAGGCTAGCATGGAATATGAGGGTGTTGGCTTGGCTATGAGTCAAAACCATGTGGGTTAGCATAGACCTAGTAATCTGATCTTTGTAGATGACACAAAAAAATAAAAGGAATGGAGAAAAATAGTTAGGAGGTGAAAATTGGTGTTGTTTTAATTGAAAAATTAAAAACATGGAACCAATGATGGTTTGATAACCGATGATGGTGATAGAGGGTGACCGATGATGGTTAGGGTGACCGATACTAGATTATTGTGGAATAATCAAAATTTTTGATAAATGTGGTAATAACTGATGAAAATGAAGAAAAATCTGGATTTGATAGTGATTTCAAAGACTCCAGAGGTATGATGATGTATCTGAGAAACCCCAAAAAGAATAAAAATGTGATGAGTGTTATTTTTGGTAAAATAACCAAAAAAAAAAAACGAACAAATGTAGTTAGGTAAGATGATGATGATGAGTAAATGAGTAAAATGATGATCATTCGCTGGACCGATGCCAGTCACTATGAAATTTGAAAAGATGGAAAAAATGGGATTTAGTGACTTAGATTAGATAGAATACCAACCTAGAAACTTGAGTATGGTAATGATGAACCCTACACACACTAAAAAAATAGTTAGAATACACCAACTATGATTATGGAGTGTGAAAGGAAGAAAAGAATGGAGAATATGACCTCTCACTCAAAACACAAATCAAGCAAAAACTAAAAATGAAATCCTATTGATGAATTTTATGTTCAACTTATGCTATTTAGGACTGACTTGTGAATAGAACAGAGTTTTTGGTTTGATAGAAGGGTCCTATGAAAATCCAAGAACTAAGGATGGTTTCAAGTAAATTTTTGGTGGGGGGTGGTCCTTTCTCTGAGATAATGACTAGACAGAGAAACCAACTTGGTGCCCACTATCAATCCTCTGATCGTGTGATCATTGACAACTTCTTCTAGGTAGGATGATGTTTAAGAAGATGTGTAAATTGTTTAAGTGGTTTGGTATAGAGAATGTGCAAAGTGAACTATGATTGAATTAGTCAACCATCAGTTGGGCATGACTTCAGTGTATAGGTTCCCTCAAATTAATGTGAGCTATAATGTGACATACCAAAATGAAATGCAAATGTTTTAAGCCCAAATCCACAATTAAGTTTGATGTAGAAAATAGAGAACAAGAAGAGGAATGCTCTTTCACTAAATGCAATATAGTAGAAAGGAAGACGTGTTCTTTTTAGAGCACCAAAAACACAATTTATTTTAGACAATAGAAAGAAGGAGAAGATTCAGAGAAGAAAATTTAATGTGAATACTTTTCAAAGGGAAATAAACACACAATTTTTTTACCTAGGAATGAACAATGCAAAAGAACCCCTGATGGGTCCCACCAGGTGTGCCAAAATGTTTCACCAAATTGTTGTAGATAATGAAATAGATAAAGGTAAATAGGCCAAGGAGGAATACCTGTTATTACGTTGGTTGAAGGTTGAGTGTGTGTGTTTTTGATTTCGATCCAAGTTGATTGTGTGAGCTTCCTTTTGGCTAGGAGGAACTACTGTAATACAAAGCAAGACCACAAGATATAGTTAATAAAAAAAGGTTAGTGGATTGCCTAGCGTGAGCTAGATCCAAGAAGTGTGATACTTCCTCGATGGTTGTCAATCCATTGATATATAACTCAATATAAAATAACTGAACATGCAAATAAAAGAATCTAATGCTAGTGTTCGATTTAGGTATCTCAGACTACTATCATGTCAATCAATTAAATGCTTGATAACTAAACTGGTGAAGGTCTCGGGTCAGGTTGCAGGTTGGGTAGGTGGTCTGAGGGTCACAAAGATAGGGTCTGGGTAAGATTTGGTGAAGTTTGGGTTGATTTTGGGTGATTAGGAAGCTTGTCTAAGGAAGTTTTACTGCAGCACAGAGAGTCGATCGGGGTGATCGATGTCGGATGGGTATGATGATGATGACGGTTTAGGATGACCGATATCGATTATTGTGGGTAATGGAAGAATGTCAAAAGTGGGTGTCTAGGCTCTCTCTATGTGTCTACACAAAGAGTTGGGAAGGTTTGTGGTGAGGTTGTAGGTGGGGTATCAGGTTTGGGTGAGGTTTTGTGAGGTTTTGGGGATGTTAGGGGGTTTAGTGAAAGTTTGTTGAAGTGAGAGAAGATAGAACGACGCGTGGTGGTCGAGTGACCGATGCTAGTGAAGAGGGGAAACCGATGATGGTTAAGATAACCGGCATCGGTAGGGGAAATTTGGTGGTAATTAAATAAAATTAGGTAGATTTGGACTTCTCTGTGATTACACAGAGGATGGAGGGAGGATGGTTGGGTTCGTAATAATGTCAGGAAGACTCAAGAATGCCTAAAAGTCAGCTATAGAGAGGTAGAAGGTGGTGGGTGGTAGGTTGGGTAGATTGGTAAGGAAGGTGGGGATGGAGGAATGTAGGAAAGAACAAGATCTAATAACAAAAGATAATGAACCTACACTTTAAGAAAGTACAAAATGATGAAAATCAAATACACTTACTTGTATTTTGTAGGTCTAGTTGGTGAAGGAAGGAAAGTGGTTGATCCATGTGAAGAATTTGTGGTCAGTGTGTGTCATGAAAATACTCCTAGAGTGCTCCCGTGAATATTCTAATGCCTTTGGATGAGTATCAAGTGCTTTTTTGGGCTTGTGGTTGAGTGTATTCCATCATTTGGATCGTTGAGAAGTCTCTGGTTCATGCTTGAATGCAATAGATCTCTCAAAACTCAAAATGACCAACCTAGGTAAAAGGTTACAAAACTGTATATAAGGTAACCAATGATGGTTAGGGTGAATGACATCGGTTGAGGGTTAACCAACGTCGGTTAAGGGGAAATCCTAGGTTTTCCAAAAATAGGAAAATCCTTGCTATTTTTGGTGTGCTCGATTTATCAATCGGGTCTCAAGTGAGGGTTAACATTTAGATAAGTGGGAGTATTGTTGGAGAAGGAATAGGACTTTAATTTTAGGGTTAGACTAAGTCCTAGTTGGTTAAGATAAGTGGAGACTCAGTCTTAGTTAATTAATAGACTAAGAATAAGTCCATGATGAGGTGTCTAGGTGATGTGGCTAGGTGAGGTGTAAATTAATTTAATTAAAGTAATTAAATTAATTATTGGTAACAAGGTTAATACTAAAGTCTTTTGATGAGGTTCATTACATCCTCAACATTTAATCTAATTAATTTGTCAATACAATGCAGCGTCAAGGATACATGCAAAAGGGGTTAAAAACAATGATTTACCAATTATTTATCTTATAGTTGAAAATGCTTGAAATGAAGTTCAAAAACTATTTTAATAATTTGAAAGTAAATTTAAGTTATCAAACTAAAATAAATAACTAAAAAATAAGTAAACAATAACATTAATATTATAAGAAAATAAAAAACCATCCTCCTCCTTGGGTAAGAGCGGGCCCTTACTCTTCTCTCGAAGTGGTTTAATAACCAAACTCAAATTGTTGCCAAAATATTCAAATTGTAGATTGTATTGATCAAAAATGATATTACAAAATCATCCTCTCCATGTTAAGTACTTTTAAGATGCAATTATAACTTTTAGTTAGTCAATACTCCAATAATTTAGAATGAACTACTTACATTCTTGGGCAAAATTGGACTACTTCTTCCACTTGCTAAAGGGACAAATGTGGAAGACATTTATTCTTAACTACTTGTCTTCAAACAATACTTTCTCATTCCATTATACTTGACTACTTCTTCCACTTGCCAAGTAGACAAACATTGAAGACATTTATTCTTAATTACTGCTATTCAAACACTATAACTCAGCTTATAATACTAGGAGCAAAACATGGGAGGATGTTTTATTCAAAATAATTACTACTATACCGGTGTTCATTCATCCCAATCGTGAGAGGAGGAGAATGTTACATTTGTGGATTTGATTATTTTCTTTCCATATGGAATTTTAATGTCATATGTACATTTTCTCACAATCAAAATACCATAAACATAGATTATTATTGTATCTTGGAACACCACGTGCTTACTCAAAAACATGTTTCTAGTTGGTTATATGGTAGCTTGGAGTTGCCTTATGAATTTTGGAGTTTTCACATGAAGTTTGGAGTTCTTCTACAATATTGTTTGTAGCTAATGTACCACAATCAATAATTTGTGGGTTTAAGTTCAGATCTTGGAGGTTTGAGTCTAGAGATTTTTGCGGAAGTCCTGTAGTTTTCCCAAATTTGAATTGTATGCAATTTTTAGAGTTAAAGCAAGGAGGCTAGAGTAGGGTCCAAAGTGATTTATCCTCTAACCTTGACCCTTCAATATCTTGAAATGACTTGTTTATACACAACTCCAACTTACAAGAAATGTTAGGAAATGATAACAATTAGACTACAATGGACTTGTAAGAAATAGATCAATATATTCTATATTATATCCTTAATAATTTATTTAGTTCTTAAAACTACATCTAAATCTGCTTTAATATTAATTTATAAGAGAGAAAATAGTGTTATTTTCTGAATTAAATGAGACCCATTTTGGTCTCATCATTTCCCCTACACTTAAACTTTGTTAGTGTGAGATAAATGTTTTTCCTTTTATTTAATTATTAGGCATTTTCCAGCTCACACGGTGAGTCATAGGTATTTTAGGGATTTTTATGACATAGGACAGATTTTGTCATAGAATCTATCATACTTGTCATATGTGTCATTGTCATATGGGAGTTACATGTTATTCTAGCATTGTAACTCCTCACTCCATCATGGGAGTACTATATGTCAAGGCATGTTAGTTACACACCACTCTTCGTATGTAATTTCCATTTGATCTATGATCATGAATACACGTATTCTTTTTGCATGAACAATTTATTTGTGGTTAATTTTTCTTGGTGATCACTGGAGAAGTTTCTTATTTCTATTGGAGTACAATGACCTTGATGTGCACGCAGTTCCATTATCCTCATGGTTCACTATCACATGTGTGTTCAAAGAAAGGTTGCAAAAGCTATGGAATGGGGTAAGAACACTTAATAACCCCAAAGCTTTGTGCAAAACCGATCAATGGACCATCAGATAAGAAGTAAACAAGGATCCCTATTTCACATGAATTAGTTTGAAGAAAACAAACAAACTTAACAAATATAACTACCATCTATTCTTGAAATCTTAAATAAGTGAGCCTAATAAGAATCTAAGTCACCAGTTTGTGCTTAAGAGAATGAGAGCTCACCATTGATGGATTCAAGACCAATGGTTCTTCCCATTTACTCCATGGTGTGTGGTGTGTTACAATGGATAAAGCAAATAGCTCAATAAAAGGAAATAAAACTTCTAATCCTAGTAATAATACTATAGTTTATGTTAGAGGGAAGAAGTGTTCTTGTAAATGAGAGGGGGGTAGTGGGCTATTTATAGTTTTCCATTTGGGAAATTGGAGGAATTTTGGTGCATGTAGGACTAAAGGATAAGCTAAAAAGTTAATTATGGAGTCAAAGTAAGATTTGACTAGGTTTAGAAGAAGTTAATCATGGTTTAGGGTAATTAACCTAGGTCTAGGCTAGTTAAACTTATTTAGAGAGGAATTGGGGTTTTGAGAGAGTTTTTTTGAGAGGTCTAATAAATCCAATGAAATGGATTGATAGTCTAGAAATCCAGTAGAAGTATTCTAGAAGGGAATAAGAAGAGGCTTATATTAGTCTGTTTAATTGACTTATAAGAGGAATACAACCAAAAGAGTGTTGTAAGAGAGGAGTTAGATAGGTTTAACCGATGGTATGCCATCAATTTGTGAGGAAGAGAATAGTTACTGCAATATTAAGAATAATAATGCTTTAATCAAACTACAGGTGTCTACATTTTCCCCTCTTTGGGGTGACGTAAGCTACTTCACTTCAAAGAAAGTAGAAAAACATAAGCAAATTAAAATTTTTGAAGGGAGAAGAAAAATTAGTTACCTAAAGGGATGCCCCCTTGAGTGTCGATGGGGTGATGGAAGAAATCGATCAAAAATCAATAATAAAATAGAAGAGAAGATTAGAGAACAACAAGAAAGAGGGATATTGAGCTATCCACAAACCAGTGTAAACATTTTTTTAATCATCATTTTGCTTAGAATCCTCATCATCGATCCTTATTAAAATGTAAGCATACGAATGAAAGCGTAAAATGACATGAAAAGCCAAGATACAAACAACTATCCCTTGCTAAAATAACAACTCCATGCAACATACAAACATGCAATGCAATACGAGAAGTAAACAAACTCATCTAACAGGGAAATAAGTACAATCACACACACTCAAACCAACAACATTCAAGATAGTTGCACAAATAATTTGTTATCGAGATGTAGTCCCAAATGTTTTGATAAATGACAAGGATTTTAAAATGATGCCCCAAGAAATTTGTGTATGCAAGGGAAAGGATGGAGGACACTTGGATCCAATGGAAAGGAAATGTGCACGACAAAAATAGTACTAGGCAAGCGATAGTGGCTAGAGAGTACATGAGATGAAGTAAGTAGCGTAGCTTTTGTAAATGATTGTAGATTTGGGTGATCCACGAGTCATTATTTCAAAACATGTGAAAACACCAGCAAGATATGAGATGAATGCCATGTGAAGGACAGAAATTTCAGTCGTAAATGAGTTGATCACCAATTTTAGTCCTTTTTGAAGTGTTTACGATGTTTTTGGCTTTTGAATGGTTTTATAATTTTTTAATTTTGGATTGGTCAAGAATGTAGGAAATGGAAGATCACCTAAAAGCACGCAAAAATGCCCCAAGGCAAAGAGAACGGGCATCGGGTGGCAACAAGAAGCACATAGAAGTATATAAAAATGCCCCAAGGTGATTGAGATGATATCATATGTTTTGTACGTGAGATATTGTGGTAGATACTAGCACTTGGGATGACACTAGATGATATTGATGCGGGGGGATAGATTTGTGATCATGCGCAACCCCTCTTGCCCTCATTGATGATGCAATATGTGATGATTGGCTTAGTATACATGCATCTTTGTAAAACTTAGCATTATTTCTATATATTATGTATCATATGATGTTATATGTGATAAATGATAGATGGTAGATGTGATAACAACATATGTGTAGTAAACAAACACACAAGTAAAAGCTAACAAAACTAAACAAATATACAACCAAAAACTATAAAAACTGACAACTAAAAGCAAATGAATAATTACCTTTTTTTTGCGAACAACATTAATATATTCTATGATGTCTTTGGGTTATCTAGAAAGATATGTTTTCTAGGCTACTATTCACATTGTTTTCGGGGTTTCCCTAAGACAATGTTGTGGAGTTGGTGTAGCTTCATCCCTAGAAGGGGAATTTTCTGAATGTTTAGATTTTTGTGTATCTTTTTTCTAAATGTTTTTGTATTTTCTAAGGTCATGTTCTGAAAGCAATGTACAAGGACAAAGAAGTGTGGATGCCCCCAACATGATGTGGGAATATACAAAGGAAGAATGCCATGTGCATATGTACGAGAAAGTGGAATGTGAAGGTGCCCCTAACATTAGATGGGAATATACAAAGGCACATCCTTCATGTAGATATAGGAGCAAATAAGCCAAATCACGGCTCGACAAAGATGGATTCGGTAGGGTTCCTAGACCTAGCCATGGAAGTTACTTCTAGAAAGGGGTGAGGGTTACCCGTCCTGATGGAAGAGTAACTTTTGACTGGAAAAATCCTTCGTGAGCACCGGAAATTAGTTTTCACCCAAGACGCCCCCTTTGTGCCACAATTGCATGGTTTTCACATGTGGATGACCTGTTTTTTCTTTCTTTGTTTTCTCAATTTTCTCATGTTTTGCTTATTTTTTCTTTATTTTTCTACTTTTTAGTTCTTATATGATATTTTTGCCATGCTTAAGCATAAAACCACTTGAGATGCATGGCATTCATTGGTTCTAAGCTCTTCACCATTTGAATATGCAGTTTATAAGCTCCTAATCCATACTTAACAACCACCACATAAGGCCCTAGCTAGTTGGCCTCAAACTTACCTTTATTTTCTCTATCTTTGATGATATTCTTCTAATTTTCTTTCAAGCACTAGATCACCTACATCAAATTCATGATGAATGATCCGTTTGTTATATCCTCTTGATACTTTGTTCTGGTAGACCTTGAGGTGATTAAGCGCTCTTATCCACTTTTCATCCAACAGCTCTAGCTCTGCTAGCTGAGCTACTCTATAGTCTTCGTCTTTATCAAGATAATCCCAGAGAGATATTCTTAGGGAGGGAAGCTCCACTTCCAAGGGTATGATGGCTTTAGTGCCATAAACTAGGGAATATGGGGTCACACCAGTAGGAGTGTGGATGGAAGTTCGATAGGCCCAGAGGGTGGGATGTATTTGTAAGTGCCAATTATGACCAATCTTACTTACCATTTTCTCCATGATTTGTATAAGGGTTTTATTGGTAGCTTTGACTTGTCCATTACCTTGGGGGTAATAGGGGTAGACCACTTGAGTTGAATATGAAAGCGTTGACACAATGTTTTGACCGTTTTGTTCTTGAAGGATTTACCATTATTAGTGACAACGGTGGAAGGGATACGATAACCAAAGATGAGATGGTTTATGATGAATTTAGAAATTTATGCACTTGGTGATGTAAGTTAGAGGCACAACCTCTACCCATTTAAAAAAATACTTGGTGGCGGTGATAATGTGGGTGTGGCCATCTGAAGAAGAAGGATGAACCTTCCCTATGAGATCCAAGCCCCATTTAGAGAAGGACCAAGGTGTTGTGATAGGCTGCAAAGCCTGCATGGCCGACGCATGTATCAAGTTCCCATACTCTTGGCATAGCTCATATTTCTTGACAAAATTACAACAATATGCTTCCATAGTGGGCCAATAATAACCTACCCTTAAGAGCTTCTTAGCCAAGACCATACCACTAGTATGCACTCCACAAATACCACCGTGTACTTCTTTAATAACATGGATTGAATCAGTAACATCCAAACAACGAAGTAGATTCTTGTCGTAGCCATGATAATAAAGGGTGCCTCCTAGGAGGGTATAATGGGCTATATGGCAAATAAGGGATTTCTTTTCAGAATGGGTAATGTCGGGGGAAATGTGCCATCTTGTAGGTATCGGAAGATAGGGTCATACCGGGGGATAATGGACCAACAATTTCACATGTCAAACAAGATTTTAACATGTCATATGTGGGTATTTGTAAATGCTCTACAAAGAAAGGCATTTTTCTCTCCTGAGGTGGGATGCGTAAGAGAGATCCAATGGTAGCCATAGCATCTACTGATCTATTATGTGACCTTGGATTTTGTTCAAATATGATCCGTGCAAAGTATTATTTCATGGTCTCAACCAACTTCTTATATGGAATAAGTTTCTCATCCTTAACCTTTTACTCACCATTAACCTATTTAATGAAAAGTTGGGAGTATCTAATGACTCGTAGTTGTCTGATATTCCAAGTAATAGCTAGCTTGAGGCCTGCAATGAGTTCCTCATACTCCGCAATGTTATTAGTACAGGGAATCCCAAATAGAATACTCTTGGGATAACCTCACCTGTGGGAGTGATGAGCACTACCCTTGCCCCCAATCCATGGAAGGTGAATGATCCATCAAAATGGACTTGCCATTCTACAAACTCTTCAACATACGTCATGGATGCATATGGCGAGTCCGAGACACAAAGGTTCCAATCTCGTAGAGGAGCTTCTGCTAACTGATATACCAATACCTATCCTTTCAAGGACTTCTGATTCATAAACTCAATATCAAATTCACTTAGGAGAATGATCTAATTAGCCATTCATCCTATAAGGGTAGGTTTAGATAAAAGGTACTTGAGAGGGTCATATATGGATATTAGTTTGGTTTTATTGTTAAGGAGATAGTGATGAAGTTTTAGAAAAGTGAAGATGATTGCTAAACAGGCCTTTTCAATCTGTGGGTAATTAAACTCATAGGTGATCAAAGTACGACTGAGGTAATAAACCACCCTTTCTCTATGGTCTAGATCATATTGGGCAAGCAATGCACCAATAACAAACTAGGTAGCAAAGATGTACAAGAGGAGAGGTTCGCTGGGGTAGGCGGCATGAGTACAGGTGGGTTAATAAGGTATTATTTTAGTAATGCAAATGCCTTTTGACAATCCGGTCCCCAGTTGAATACAACATCCTTCTTTAGTAAATGCGTAAATGGTTGACACTTATCTGAAAGTTATGAAATAAAGTGACGGATTGTTTGAATTTTCCCTTGTAGACACCTCAGTTGTTTGAGAGTGGTAGGTGGTGGCATTTTTGTGATAGCCGTAACCTTTGTAGGGTCCACTTCTATCCCTCTTTGTGAAACAATGAAACCTAGGAGTTTTCCTGATAAGACACCAAAGACACACTTCTTAGGATTCAAGTGAACCTTATAATCTTGGAGCCACTGAAAAATACATCTCAGCACTTCAGGGTGCTCTCCTCTGCTTTTAGATTTGGTAGGATGTGTTATCCTGTAAAATTGACAAGGGTAATTTTGTAGGTAACCATACCAAAATTTCTATTTTGGTCCCCCATTGAGGTCCCTTAATGTTCGGAATGGCATAAAATCCCTTTTCAGAAAATCTAGTTTTTAGAACTTGGTCATTTTAAACCTTTTTAGGCTATGTTGGTCCAAAAATTTGTCGTGAGAGAAGATCTATGGATAGACGAGCCAACAGTGTGCAGGGCAGATCCCCTCTTTGAGACAGCAAAGCGAAATTGGTTTATTGCTATTCTACCAGTAGGAATCTATGCAAGTCCCACAATATTCTGCCTTCGGGGGTTTGGGATCTCATCCCGGTAGGGGTATTTCCAACTGTGAAGAGAAGGGAATGAAAGGAAGGGTGAAGAAAGATCAGATCCGAAGGGAGAAAAGAAATGAATTCCAAAGCAGAAGGATCAGAAGGATTATGTTTTGGGATTGGTAATAAGTGGAGCCAAACCTACTTGCATAAACGAACAGAGCAATACTGATGGATAAATGACAAAAAAGTAGAGATAGATTTAACAGAATAAGCACATAAACCTGACGTAAGAAAGATTAAAATGCTCATAACATGCATATTCAGCACAAAGTCTTAATATTTGTATTAATATCTTTTCTGTTACAAAAGCTCAAAGTCTTTTCTTCCTACTTCTATTTTTCATCTGAAAGATATCCACCTCCCTTGAATACAACAAGCATTCAAGTATATATAGAAGAAGGAGAAGAGAGAAGACAAAAAGAAACCAACGACTTAATTACAAAGTATCTACAAAATATCTAAAAGTCAACTGTTGACTTTTGGCAACTTGGTGGATGACATCATCCCATGGTGCAACATGGATGATGTCATCGTTTGTGCCAACATACTCTTAGATATTTACAAAAAGAAGATCGAGAGGAAGGAGACTATTCATCGTCGTCTCATGGCCGAAAAGGGGTGTCTTGCTTCTGCTTGTTGCTCAGGAGAGGTGATATGGAACTGGGCCCGATATTCCATGAACTTGCTGATCATGGGCTGAAGTTGATCCTGGGCAGGATCCTTGTGACGATCACTGATAACTTCGCAAGTTTCCCGCTCCTCTGTGAGCTTTTCTCGGGAGCTTGGAATATTCATTTCCTACCTCTATCAGGTACCCTATGAAGTCACGATAGGCCAGAAGGTTGTTGATGGATTCGGTGTCAAAGGTGACTTCTGGCCCCAGCCCCTGCGAGACGATCTCCTTGAAGATCCGAATAGTTTCGTCTACCTTCCTCAAGGTGAAAGAAGGAGTGAGCAAGCCTGGGGACATTCTCAGGACGATCTGCTCCATCTGGTGCATAGCCTCCAAGGCCTCCTCCTTGACTTTATCTATTTTTTCTAGGACAAACTCCAACTGATCGACCCGGTAGTCCAGAGTAGAAAGGATTTTGTTGGGGGCTCTGGGGTGATCGAAGACGCCAAACTTGACAGATCTTCGACTGAACAGTCGAGCATTTTCTGGAAGGTCTCATGCTACTAGCCTAGCATGGTCCAACTCTTCGGAGATGGGTCCCGCAATTACTGGAGTGCCTTGTTCCCCGATCGATATTCTGATACAATTCGGTGAACCTGACGATTACTCCCTCACTTTCCTTGAGGATTTGGTCTCTCCAGGTAGATACTGCCATACCCTGCTCGCCAATTTTGGCATATTCATTTATCTTATCCTGGCTCAGGGGCTCAGGAGTTTCGGCGGCAGTTGTAGGAGGTGCACTGCCCATTTTCTGCAAGGCATGGAGAAGATGTTTATTTTGCTCCTTTAATAGCCTCTTTTCTTCCTTTGCTTCCTGGAGCTTCTTGCAAAGGGCATCGACTGCAGATAGGGCCTCTCCCTGAAGGCTTTTAGAAGACGTTCCCATTGTGACTTGGGTCACTGTATAATCTATCGGAGACAGATCTTCTTTACTCTTGGAAGGATCGGGATACACGACCTCCATTACCCTCTCCCCTGATGCACTCTGAGAGAAGCGGGTTATGGGCTTTGCTTCTTAGCCCCTTTTGATGGGATGATGGAGAAGTCCATCGGTGCGATAGGGACTTTCCTCTTATGTTGGCTCAGGTGCTGAGAGATCCAAGCTGGACTTATGGGAGTGGGACCAGAAGTGGAAGAGGGGGCAGCTGCAGTAGTGGAAGGGAAGTGCGTAGAGACACTTGGTGGCGGCATTGACAGAGAGGCCAGTGAAGTGCTCATGGAAGGAGGAGACACTGTAGGGGAAGTAGATGTGGGGATGGAAGGGAGCTGAGAAATGAGAGAAGAAATGGTGGGGGACAGCTCCGCAAGGGAAGAGAAGATGGAGGAAGAGGAAAGGGGAACAGTGGAAGATGGGGAAGAAGAAATGACCAAAGGGATGGTCGTTTGAGCCACGAGAGGAGGGGGAAGAGGAGAAAGAGAAGGGAGAGAAGGAACCTCAGTAGTTGTAGCAGTGGCATCATCCTGAATGGATGTGCCCATCGGAACACCTTCGACCACTTCTTTTTCTGGAGATAACAGGCTCACAACCTGTTCTTGTGTGGTGGAAGGAGGGCTCTCAGGAGCTTCTTCTCGGGCAGAGCTTGGTTCTCCCTCTTTGTCCTTACCTTTTCCCTTTGGAAAATGTTTTGGCCTGACAGGTGCGTTGCCCAAAGGGGACGTGGTGAAATCCACCCCGAGGTAGATAAGGCCATTCATCCTGCACCAGTGCTCTGTCCACCGCAATGTCTCCTTGACCCTTTCTTCAATAGTCTGGGGCGCTTTTGTTCTGTCAATTGCAGCAAATGGCCAGTTGTCCCCATCTGTGTCCAGATACACCTGATCAACTTCTTGATCGGTAGTTTGATAACCTCTTGGGACAATGGCCACGCCATACTGAATGATCTCTGCCAGGGCCAGGCGAGAGTGGTCTTTTCTTCTGAGCTTGACCTCATGATACAGGTCGATATAAATGTCCTCGATCTGCGGAATGTGGATTGGATCGAGTTTTGCCTTGGGAAGGAAATTCCTTGGATCGAAAGTGGGCCTGGCCGGGAAGTTGTGCTTTAGATTTAGTAGTTCTAGCTCTGTAAACATTTCCCGGATTTGTGATGAGAAACGTAGGTGTATCTGCCTACTGTGAGGGGGAAAGGAGTTCCACCCTTCTTCCTCTTCAAACATTTCTCATGATAGGTTATGAGCTATCTGGATAGCTCTAACAGGATCAACTTGGGGCCGGCATATCTCGGTAATTTGGTGGGCTCCCCCAAGAAGTTGGCTACTCTGAGATAGGTGAAGGTGGGGAATTGGGTAAACAGTGCTCCCCACTTCTTAGTTGTTGTGACAATGCTCTTGGTCGTTCGACCGTGAGTCATGTTTGGCCTCAAAAGGTAGACGACGTTGTAGAAGAAAGCGTCGTTAATCTTGGTAAACTGCGGGATGCTATTCTCCAGCTTCAGCTCTGGGTAGTACTCATATATTCTCACCTGGGGCCAAACCCCACATCGGCTCAATGCTGGATAATCCCTCTCCGAGGCTGCAGCATAAACTACGTAGGAGTTCATGTAGAACCTCCCGTTGTGGTGAGTTGTTGGAGCTGCTCGGATATGGTACTGCTTATGATCTCCACCCACTCAAAGCGTTGATCTGGTACGTTCTTGTTCATAGTTTCAAAGTACCTGAGCATCCATTTGTGAAAGTAATGGGTGTCAGAAATCCCAAATACTCTACTCAGGAACGTGATAGTGTCACTCAGTTCCTCGGAGAAGTCGCTACGGTGAATAACCTGTGGCCATCTGGTTATCACCTTCTTGTTCTTTAGGTAGACCTCATTCATGAGCTGCATGCACTGGTCTTCATTATCCTCCCATGCCTTAACGCAGTCTTCTTGGCTCACGGCCACGAAATGCCGGTGGTGAGGGATGCCAAGCATGATTTCGAAATGTCACAGTAAGGTTGATTATAACCTCGCCCTTTTCATTTTCGACACATCTTGTGTCTTTATTGTAGCAGCGGGCCACTACCATCATGAATTCATTGTTTATTGTACTAACGAGAATCCCTCCAGGAAAAAATGCAGACCACTGCCCACCAGTTTTTCCATCCAAGGACTTCCTGTGACTCTCCTGGTTTTGGCCAGAAATCTTCCATGTCAATGTGACCGAGCTCAGAGTCTCTTATATCCAGGTCACATTCTACCTGGGACTCGGGCATTCTGACCCTCTGATACTTGTACTTCATCTCTTCCTCTGTAAGTTTAGCTTTGCCCTTTGATTTGGTTAGTCTCTTGCTTGATGTAGACATATGTGGATCAGAGTTCAGTTGCTGATCTGCAAGAAGGAGGAGCGAAGTCCAACGCAAAAGAGCCATGTTAGCCGTCAGATCTTCCATTAAAGCATTGACAGAATGAAGAGTTAGTAATTTTAAGGCCTCCGGGCGCAGGGCGCAAGGACACTGCAGGCTGCAGGGTTAATAGTATGGCGCACAGAAGAAGGGTGTTACAAGGAACAAATTAGCGCAAAGGGCGCAGGGTTGAGATCTGCACATGACATTTTGTTATTGTAAGCAGAAGTGCACCTGCACCATTCATATGTGTTTTATACTGGGCGCAGATAATTTTCATGTTACACGGGGATAGGATGCGCCAATGGCGCATATATTTTTCATGTTACATGGAACTTTGGTGCGCCGAAGGGCGCAGGGTTGATGTGTGTAACATAGGTTTTATGTGTGCAAAAGGGGAACTTGGCGCGGCACAGGGAAGGCTTGCATGACATTGTGCTGCTGTAAGAGGGGATGCGCCTGCGCCATTGTTAGGATTTACTCGGTTTCACATGGCGCGGGTAATTTTCATGTTGCAAGCAGGATCAGTGCGCCTTCTTGCGTGACTGTATTTTATGTAACAGGCGTGGCGAATGCGCCAAGAGGAAAAAGTAGTCCAAAATGGGCTGTTAAGTTTTCTTCTCTCCCTGATGGGTTTGAGTGTGTTTTTAGGCCAATTTCTTTTAGGGATTCAGATGGTGAAGGGGCGCAGTGAAGAGATCCAGGTCAGCTTTTTGAGGTGGAGCCCTCTTTAACAAAGCAGATCTGGAAAGAGGGATGGAAACAACTTGGGGAGAGAGATTGCAAGAACAGCAGGAAGGGGGAGGGTTTCATGGCTCCATAGATCCATTGTATCCTACCACCCAAACAACCAACAAAAAGAAAACACAAGAGAAACAAGGACCACTCACCCGGAATATATAGAACGTGAGAGACGAAGCGGGGTCCACGAATGCGACACGAGGACGACAGGCGTGCGTTGACAGGTGTAGAGGAATAAAATTATCACGTGTTTTCAATTGTGAAAGTGACAGGGCGGATGCGCCTATATATAGGCAAGGGTGTAATAAATGTGCCAACCACTTTTTCAAGTGGCGCACCAAAACACGTGTCGACACGTAAAACTTTGCGCCCTTTGGGGCAGATAAACGCATGTCAACACGAAATTATGTGCACCTTTGGCGCATTTAAAGGACTGTCAACACTAGATTTCGAGCGCAGAGGCGCACCAAAACACGGCGCAACTTTTGTGTTGTTGACATGAAGGCGCATGCACCTTGGCGCGCAGGAGGGAAAGGTGCATCATGGGGAGGCGCAACAATTGTTGTGTCAACACCTCAAAGGGTGCACCAAAGAAAATGAAGAGGGCACAGATAAATTCAGTGTTGCACAGACAAAAGGTGCGCCAGTACCCAAAAAAGGACAAAAATGACTAAGTTCGGAAAACTGGATTTCCTAGAAGGGATCTTAAGATCATTCAAACACTTTCGGTCCCGTCACGGGACCGAAACAAAAATTTGGTAGGGTTACCTGTAAAATTGCCCTTGTCAATTTTATGGGATAACATGCTAGGTGCGATTTTCATTCATGTTACATCAACCAAAACTATGCCCTGCTATTCCTTTGGCACATTCTAGGGAGTGTCAACACTCCAAATGTTGTCAGGCCTCTCTCAAAGGTGCGGTAAGGCACAAGCACCATCTTGTTATCACTTTCTAAAAAGTGTCTTTGTGGGCACTAAAAACGTAGTATCGACACTCCCAAAGCTACGCCAAGGGTCAAATCCCTTTGTGTCGACATCCACTCAGTGTGCCATAGGAAAAAATTGGTGGTGCATTTATTACACATTTTGCTATATATAGGCACGTCTGACCTGTCATTTTCACATTACAAAAATGTGAAAAGCCTTTTTCTCTGCGCATTGTCAGCGTTCCTGTCAGCCCCGTGTGTCGCCATTTGTCACGTTCGTGGACCCCACATCATCTCCTTTGTCGTTATATATTCCTGGTAAGTGGCCCTTGCCCTTCTTGTGGATTTGTTGTGGTTTTTATGTTGGGTTAGGTGATTAGGATTGTTGATGATAAACAATGAACCTAAGAAGATAACACAAACCCACCCGTAAGCTATTTTTCACTCTCCTTCCAGATCTACAAATCTAGAAGGCTCGCCTCATAATGGATCCTGCCCTTTTCCTCTCTGTCCCTCGCTTGCCAATGTTAACCCTCGCTATCAAAATGAGCCGAGAGAGTAAAAACCAAAAATGAAGAGAATCGGCCTCTTTGTCTTCCACGGAAAAATTTTCATACGTGTTGCGCGAAATGCACATCGTACCCATTTGGAGCACCATTTAGTCATGTTGCATAAAAAAGCGGTCGTCTTTGAGGCACACTTTGAACTCGTGCAACATAAGCCCTTTCCTGCTCCCTATAAAAACTCCAAAATTCCTAAGGTGCCGGTGCGAGCGCACCTACAATAGCAACAACACTTCATGTTATGTAAACCCTTCCCGCGCCGCACAAGCTTAACCCCTTGGCGCACCTCACCTTGATGTTACATCTTTTGCATCTGTGCCTTGGCACACCATAATACTCTGTAACACCAATCATATATGCGCCCCACTAAAAGACTTCCAACGGCGCAAGTGCATATCCCTTGACACCAACATCTGAATGTTGTGTGTAGCCTTTTCGTGCCCAAAGGCCCCCTTTGGCACTGTTTATCCCACGCAACACTTTCCCAAAGTGTGCCTTACTTTCTAAGTCCCCGCAACTGCGGTAAAGCATGCGTGCCTTGCGCTCGAGAGGCTCATAAATTGCTAACTTTTCATTCTGGTAGGTTTTTATGGACGAATTAATGGCTAACATGGCCCTTCTGCGATGGACTTCCCTGATTCTTCTTGTAGATCAACAACTAAACTCAGATCCACACATGTCTTCATCGAGTAAGAAGCCAACCAAGTCCAAGGGTAAAGCCAAGCTAACAGAGCAAGAAATGAAATATAAATACCAAAGGGTCAGGATGCCTGACTCGCTTACAGAGTGTGATCTTGATATCAGAGATTTAGAACTCAAGCACATTGACATGGAGGACTTCTGGGCTAGAACCAAGAAGGTCATAGGCAGCCCATGGATGGATAAATTGGTTGGCAGTGGTTTGCACTTTGTTGCAGGGCTCCCAGTGAGCGCAATCAACAATGAGTTTATGATGTTGGTGAGCCATTGTTACAATAAGGACACAAGATGTGTCGAAGATGAGCAGGGCAAGGTGATAATCAACCTAATGGCCTGACATTTTGAGATCATGTTGGGTATCCCTCACCACAGACATTTTGTAGCAGTGAGCCAGGAGGACTGTGTATGAAGACATGGACTGAAAATGAAGACAAATGTATGTAGTTAATGAATGAGGTGTACCTCAAGAATAAGAAGGTGACAAGCAGGTGGCCCCAAGTCATTCATCACAGTGACTTTTTAGAGGATCTAAGTGATAAAATCACCTTCCTAAGCAGGGTGTTTGGGCTACCTGATACCCACTACTTTCAGAAGTGGATGCTTAGGTACTTGGAAACCATGAACTAATCCTTTCGTATGCGGGACCCAAACTGATCCTATTGGAGCTGTCTAGACAACTCATCACATACCATGAGAAGTGTTTGAAAAGGAAGAAGGGTGGAACTCCATTCCCCCTCATGGTGGGTAGATACACCTGCACTTCACAGAGCAAAGCTCAAGAGATGTATGCAGAGCTTGAATTGCTCAATTTGAAGCATAATTTCTTGGCAAGGCCAACCTTCGATCCTCGTGGTTGCCTTCCAAGAGAAAGGATTGATCCAATTCACGTCCCTCAGATTGAGGATATCTACATCGACCTAAATCACGAAGTTGAGCTCAGACAAAAGGATCACTCCCAACTAGCCCTAGCAGAGATCATTCAATATGGTGTGGCTATCATCCCAAAGGATTTCCAAGCAACTGATCAAGAAGTTGATCAAGTTTATCTAGACATGGATGGGGACAATTGGCCGTTTGCCAAAATTGATAGAACAAGGCCCCTCAGACTATAGAGGAAAGGGTCAAGGGCACTCTGCAGCGCACCGAGCATTGGTGCAAGAAAAATGGTATCATCTACCTTGGGGTAGACTTTACCACGTCTCCCCTAGGGAATGCACCCACTAGGCCAAAACACTTGCCTAAAGGCAAAGGAAAAGATAAAGAAGGAGAGGTAAGCACTGCTCAAGAGAAAGCTCCTGAAAGCCCTCCTACTACCACAGAAGAGCAAGTTGTGGACTTAGTGTCCCTAGGAGGAGAAGAAGTGGCCAGTGCTCCAATGGACACATCTACTCAAGATTTCATTGCTATAATGAGTGAGGTCCCAACCATTCCCTCTCCCACTCCTCCTTCCCCTCCTCATGTCACTCAAACAACTACTCCTTTGGTTGTGTCTTCCTCTCCACCTTCCTCCTTCCCCTCTTCCTCTTCATCCATCTTCTCTTCCCTTGTGGATCTGTCCCCCAACATTTCTTCCCTCATCTCGCAGATCCCTTCCGCCCCCATGGTCTCCTCTCTTGTAGTGACTCCTATTCCCGTGAGCGTTGGTGTGTCGGCACCTTTCTCCATGCCGCCACCAAGTGTTTCGACACACTTCCCCGTGTCCACTGCAATCGTTCTTCCTTCCACCCCTATTTCCTCTTCGTCCTCTGGTCCCACTCCCCTAAGTCCATAATGGATCTCCGAACACTTGAGCCAACACAAGAGGAAAGTCCCTATTGCACCTATGGACTTCTCGTTATTCTGGCTAAAGGGCCTAAGAAGCAAAAGGCTATAACCCGCTTCTCTCAAAGCACTTCAGGCGAAAGGGTTATGGAGATTGCATACCCTGATCCCACAAAGAAGAAAGAAGATCTGTCTCCTACAGATTTTACAGTGACTCAAGTCACGATGGGAACATCATTAGAGAGCCTGCAAGGAGAGGCCTTATCCGTAGTGGATGCCCTTTGCAAGAAGCTTCAAGAAGCAAAGGAAGAGAAGAGAATATTAAAAGAGCAAAACAAGCATCTTCTCCAAGCCCTACAAAATATGGGCAATGCCCCTCCTATGACTGCCACCGACCCTCCCGAAGTTCTTAGTCAGGAGAAGATAAATGAGTACTCTAAGATCGGCAAGCAAGGTGCAAGTAGTGTCCACCTTGAGAGAGTAGATCCTCAAAGATAGTGAGGAAGTGATTACAAAGTTCACAGAGCTCTATCAAAATATAGATCAAGAGAATAAGGAACTCTAGGAAATAATAGGACCTATCTCCGAAGAGTTGGACCATGCCAGGTTGTAACACGAGACATTCTAGAAGATGCTCGATTGCCCAATTGATGACTTGTTGAAATTTGGCGTCTTTGATCACCCGTGAGCACCCAACAAAGTCCTTGCTGCTTTAGACTATCGGGTTGACCAAATGGAGTTTGTCTTAGAAAAGATAGACAAAATCAAGGAGGAAGCCCTAGATGCCATGCATCAAATGGAGCAGATCATCTTAAGAATGTCTCCAGGGTTGCTCGGTGCAACATACGCCTTGAGGAAGGCAGATGATACTATTCAAATTTTCAAGGGAATCACATCGCAAGGTTTCACGTCAGAGGCCACTTTTGATGTAGAATCTATCAACAACCTTCTAGCCTACCACGACTTCGTTGGGTACCTGATGGAGGCAGGCAACAAATACTTCAAACTCCTTGAAAGACTCAGAGATGAACGAGAAACTTGCGAAGTCATTGGGGATCACACCAAGGGTCCCACTCAGGATCAACTTCAGGCGATGGTCAGCAAGTTCATGGAGTATCAAGCTCAGTTTCACATCACCTCTCTTGAGCAGAAGCAAGACACTCCTTTCAAGCCAAGGGATGACGATGAATAGGCTCCTTCTTCTGGGATAAATCCCATTTTTGTAAAAGTTTTTAAAAGTATGTTGGTATTTGCGATGACATCATCCATGTTGCACCATGGGATGTTGCCATCTACAAATTGCCCCAAAGTCAACATTTGACTTTTAATATTTTGTAAATAGGTGGTTGGCTCCTTTTTGACTTCTTTCTCCTCCTCCTTCTATAAATACTTAGATACTTGTAGTATTCAGAGTGAGCAAATTTGTATGAAAAATAAAAGTGAGGAGAGAAAGACTTTGAGCTTTCTTGTAATAGAACAAAATATTAATACAAAAAATTGAGACTTTGTGCTGAATTCCTGTGTTATGTGTTAGATCTTTCTTAAGTTAGATCTGCATGCTTATTCTGTTGGATTCACCTATACTTTTGTCATTTGTTTATCAATATTGCTTTGTTTGTTTATGTGAGTAAGTTTGGCTTTGTTTACTACCAGCCCAAAACATAAACCCTCTGACCATTCTACTTTGGAATTTATTTCTTTTCTCCTTTCGGATCCATCTTTCTTCTATTCTTTCCTTCATTCCTTTCTGTTCTTCGTCGGAACTAACTCTACTAGGATGAGATCCCAAAACCCCTTGAAGGTAGAATACTATAAGACTTGCATAGATTCCTGCTGGTAGAATAGCAATAAACCAGTTTCACTTTCTTTGTCTCAAAGAGGGGCCATGCCCTGCACACTGTTGGCTCGTCTATCCATAGATCTGCCCACTTGATGATTTTCAGACCAACAATTTTTGGCGACTCTACTGGGGAAAGAACCAGATCTATGTGAGTGTTATGTCAGCTAAAAGACACCAACAGTTTTTAAAGCTGTTGGGGAGACTAAGAAAATAGATAAAACTGTAAAAATCACTACCTATTTGCAAATCTTAACTCTTTGTTTAAAATCTAATTTTTTTGCAAAAGTGATCCAAACTGAAAATTTTCTTAAGAGATCCATAGATCTGGACCAGTTAGAAACCTTTAGTTCACTGAGTTTTTATAAAAATCTCGTATTTTCATAGATATGAGATTTTGATAGTTTTACAAATATTTTCAAACCCTTGTAAAAATCAAATCTAAGATCCAAAAATCAGCTTACTAAGTTAACCATCATTTTATCCTCGCTAATCTTTGTCATTAAACCGCAATCAGTTTTCAAAAGAGGGATAAAATTAAATATTTAGAAAAGTACATGCTACTGATTTTTGTCAGAAAAATCAGAAAATCAGCAAGTACAAACAAAAAGAGTTTTTTTAAATCTACTCTAAAATCATTGCAGATCTAAATAGATACACTGGTGGGTGAGCCATTTACCCGTAGCAGGAGAGCTCATGGAGAAGTTGATCCTATTTTTGATCTACTTCAAAGGCACAACTTCAGTATTACACTAAGCACACTTCATGTCACTGAGTTTAGCTGATCGGTTAGCTAGAAGTGCCTCACCTCCATGAAAGAACCGAGTTTTCACAAGGGCTTCCACGTCAATTTGCAAAGTGCCCTGTTACTAAGCGGAACCGCACTCCGGCTCACGTCCTCTTTCTAGCTTTTCAAATGGTAATACCATGGGGAAATGCTATGGGCCCTCTTGCATTGCCACATCCAGTTCATGCACTCCCTCATGGAAATCACAAGAATTTCCCAAGATTTGATGGGAGTGGAAATCAAAGCACGGATTCACATATATCTGCGTTCATCATGTCATGCAACATCCTAGATGTGACCCATGAAGACATGTTAGTATGCCTCTTTCTAGAGACCTTGCAAGGACCTGCAACAAAGTGGTTCCAACACTTGTTGGCCGGATCTATCACCAGTTGGGCCACATTACGAACTGCATTTGAAGACATGTATAAGCCTTTAGAAGACACATTTGCATTACTGTCAAAGATTACTCACTTGAAGAAGGAGGCCAATGAAACCATGCACAATTTTATCACCCATTTCAATTCATTGATTAACCGCATGCCACCTGCCATGTTGCCAACACCGAAAATCAAAAGTGTTTCTTTGTGAACGTCATGAGTTCAAGAGTAAGTTTCTTACTTTTACAAGAAAAAATCACCACCTTAGTCCTCGCTCAAGCTGTGTCCATTTAGATAGAAGACAACCTACTTATATCTAGTGAGTTAAAATGAGAGCCGTCCAAACCTAAGGCTTCAACTCCTTCTCAAGCCACTTCATTAGATCCGACATTCCAGAAGATGGCAAACGACTTGCTTGCATTAAAGAAGCAATTAGCTCAAGCTTCGTCTACCACTCCATACCAAGATATCCCACGGAGGAACTTCACTCCCAACAACACCCCATAAAGCACACGTTTTCTTGCTGCTGCTCCAAGGTTAGCACTTGAGGCCCCTCCGGTTAATGCCTTGGTCAAGATCGAAGAAGATGAGAAAATTTACGAAGAACCTTCATCGCAAGGTGAAGATGATCAAGATGTCGGTGAACCGACTGACGACTCTACAATCGGGTATATGGAATTTGAAGATGAAGAATTTGATGAAGAGGAAGGTACCCAAGGGTATGCAAGTGGACAATCATATGTTGTTTTCACCCGCTCATAAGGAAAAGAAGTAGAAGTTGCTGCCAAGATACAAAAGGAGAAGACTGTGTCGAACATGCCTCCAACAATTGCTAAAAGAGGTAATCCTCTTCCTGCTCAACCTCCTATTAAACCTTTTACGAAGAAATCTTTTCCTCCCATCTCTCCTCCAAATCAGCCTTCTTCTATTTCCATAAAGACCAGTAACCCTACCCTACCATCGCGAAATGAGGGACTCATTCCTTCATCAACGCAACCCTTGGTCGCATTCGACATAGTTGATCACGCTAAAAAGACCAAGATTCAAATGTCTGAAGCTGAATATCTTCAGTCTAACCCTGAGCAACTTGTAAGATTAACCAAATATATCCAAAGCCAAGCTGCCGTCCCCTCTCCTATCTCCCTGAAAGGAATCCTTTCCACTCCTCCTGCATCTCGCATAAATGTTGCCTCGACTTGCGTCAGGCAAAATTGAACCTTTTTATCTCTCCCTCCTAATCAATGGTCACAAACTAAGCAACTACATAATTGATTAGGGCTTCCGATAATGTCATGCCGGCAAAGGTCACTCATGCTTTAGGCCTCACCCTTACCAAGCCTTTCGATAGATGTTACTCCATGGAAACCAAATAGGTTCCATTAATTGGTCAGATCAAAGACACACAGTTCGCATTTGCAGTGTTCCCAGAGAAAAGGGTAAAGATGACCATCCTCGTTGCTGATATCCCAGCAACATATGGAATTCTACTAGGGAGAAGCTTTTGCGAGAAGTTGGTGGAGAGATTCACATGGACTGGTCCAAAGCCAGAATCCTGTCAAAGGAGTAATGCAGACTTTGGAGCCTAAATCACAAAAGAAGTACCTGGTCACCAACTCTAACGACCCCAAGGCCCAGATTCTCTTTGAATCATCAGGGATGGGGAACTACTTCTTATCCACTGAGTCTGATAGAATGGATGTTCTCATCCAGGAGGAGGACCTTAACAAAATATGGACGTTACAGTTTGATGGCAGTTGTGCAACAAGTGGATGTGGCGCTGAGCTTGTCCTGATATCTCCTGAAGAGGAGATTTTTCCTCTTTCTTTCAAATTACAGTTTTTCAATACAAACAATACCGCTGAGTATGAATCTTTGTTACTCGGTATGCAAGCTGCAAAGGAAAGAGGAATAAAGAATCTAAAAGCATAGGGTGATGCCGAACTGATCGTCAACCAGATATAAGGGGTGTACCAAGTGAAGAATGATAGACTTAGGCACTACAACAATGCAGTATGGGACAAAATTGAGAAATTTGATGCTTTCTCAATAAAAGTCATTCCAAGAGCTTGAAATGACATGGCCGATTCATTGGGCTCTCGGTGTCTCTTATGCTCCCTCGCCTGTGGTTGAAAACAAACACGTATAGCATTGAGGTAGTCTTTCACCCAAGCGTGCCAGAAAATTCTCAACACTGGCAGGTATTCAACGATGACAATCAACTTGTTACTTTTCTAGAAAAAGTGATAATTTCAATGAGCTTCATTTTGAGGGATCTACTTCTGCATGTCGTGAATCTATCACTGGTCAAGCAAACGAATCAAAAGAAGGTGATGGCATATGTCAGCTCAAGGGAAATAAAATTCTAAAGGGTTTAGTCTCTCTAGAATGATTGTTTGACAAACATGATTGTTTTGTCAAGAAGAAGTGACAAGATGATCCTAACTCCTCTCCAGAGACCGAATATGTCAATTTGGGTACTGCAGAACATCCGCAGTTTGTGAACATCGGGAAATTTTGTACGCTCAATGAAAAGCGGAAATTTGTCAAGTTGTTGAAGAAATATATGGACGTATTGGCATGGTCTTATGCCAATCTAAAGTCTTTCAAGCCTAAGGATGTTCAACATGACATCCCGTTAAAGGACGATGTCAAACCCTTTCGCTAGAAACAAAGGCATTACAATCCCAAGATCTCGGGTACCATCCAGGTGGAAATACAGAAAATGCTAGATGTGAGAATCATCTTTCCTATCCATCACAGTACCTAGGTTGCAAACATTGTGCCGTACGAAAGAAGAATGGTGAGATACACATATGCGTAGATTTTTGCAATCTGAATCAGGCATCCTTGAAGGATAATTACCCACTGCCCATAATGGATCAAGTTCTTTAGGCAGTAATCGGTTCAGAGATGCTATCCATGCTTGATGGTTTTTCGGGCTATAATCAGATTGAAGTCTCGCCTGAAGACCAATTCAAAACAACATTCACTACTCCCTGGGGCACATTCACCTACAACAAGATGCCTTTTGGCTTGACCCAATCGGTGCCACCTTTCAACGAGCTATGGAATTTGCATTCAAAGGTATGATGGGGAAGGTCATCGTAGTTTATTTGGATGACTTAACTGTGTTCTCAAAAAAGTGAAGTGATCATTGTGATCATTTGGAGCAAGTATTGATTAGATGCCGAGAACACAGGATTTCCCTAAATCCAAAAAGTCTATTTCGGGGTCACTGAAGGAAAGTTGTTGGGACACGTTGTCAGCAAGGAAGGAACAAAGATAGACGTTGAAAGGGTTAAGGCTATTCAGAGCCTTACCTTACCCATGAGAAAGACCGATGTTCACTCTTTCTTTGAAAAGGTGAATTTTCTCAGACGCTTTATTCCCGACTTCATTGAAAAGACTCGTCACATATCAAATATGATGAAAGGGTCACAAACATTCTAGTGGAGCAAAGAAGGAAAGATGTCATTCGAGGATATAAAATCCTTCGTTGCTCATGCACCTGTCTTGGTATGTCCCGACTTCTCCAAGGATTTTATCATGTACAGTTATGCATCCGCACATACTGTATCTGCCATCTTAATGCAAAAGAACTCTAAGGATGTTGAATCCCCAATCACGTTCATGAGATCCCCTCCCAAGCTTCATGAATCAAAGATGTCTCAGTTAGAGAAGCACACCTTCTTCATTGTTAAAGCAGTCAAGAACTTCCAGTACTACATCCTAAACTCTCAAACGGTAGTGCTAGTTTCTGACACGACGGTTAAGTCTATCCTAACTCAACAGGAGTTAGGAAGCTTATGAGGGAATTAGATTGCAAAGGTCCAAGAGTATGATCTAGACATCAAACCAACCAATTTGGTAAGGGGTAGAGGCCTATGTCAGCTCATGGCTGAAAATAAAGATTCAGGAGATCCTGAAGAGAAAGTTGATTGCATCGACGGAGCGCAGGGTAAACTGAAGAAAGCTGATTCTCTACCTATGGTTCTATCATCGCAACTAGCATCAAGTGGTATTTCAGACATCACTTTCTTTCTCACTTATGGTGAGTGTCCAGCTCATCTAACTTTAAAGGAGAAGCAGACAATAAAGCTCAGGGCAGCTAGATATGTCATATGGGATGACGGTTTATACAAGTGCGGGATTGATGGGATCTTCTTGCGATGCGTTGACAAACCGCAATGAGATCAAATTGCTTGAAAGTTTTCATGACTCGGCCTATGGTGGTCACTTCTCCTCATCCATAACAACACATAAGATCATCTGGGCTAGGTACTACTGGCCAACACTATTTCAGGATACAACCACCTGGGTAGCAAAATGTGAGCTCTACCAACAGTTTGTTGGCAAACCAAAATTGGCTGCTTTTCCCCTCAGGCCCGTCATTATTGACAAACCATTCAGGTAATGGGGAATTGACTTTATTGGAGCACTACATCCCTAATCAAGTGCCAGACATAGTTATGTCCTAACAACAACATATTACTTCACCAAATGGGTGGAAGCCATACCTGTTAAGAATGCCACCTCTGAAGTTGTTTGTAACTTCATCAAAGAAAATATCATCGTGAGATTTGGCATCCCACACAAGATCGTTGCTGATAATGCTTCCAACTTCTCCTCATGGGAAGTTATCAATTTTTTCTATGGATACAGAATAACCTTGGCCCATGCCTCAGATTATTACCCCCAGGGAAATGGTCAGGCTGAATCCAACAATAAAAACCTAGTGACTATCATACGGAAGCTAGTCGATGAGAATCAACGGTCATGACACAAGTCATTGTATGATGCTTTGTGGGCAGACCATATTACCCCGAAGAGGACTCTTGAAATGTCACCTTTTCAAGTGTTATATGGAATTTATGCTGAGATCACTATCTCCACAGAATTCCCTGCTCTACGCTTGGTGCGAGCGATTGAAGATGAAACTTTCCAGAATTCTCTTGAAAAGAGGATCATGTATCTAACAGAACTTGAAGAAAAAAGGGTAAGGATGGTCGACAGGATCACCGAACATCAAAATAAAGTCAAAAGACTGTTTGATAAAAATGCCAAGCAGAGGATTTCTAGGTGGGAGATCTCGTCCTTCTATGGGACAAGCAAAGAGAGCCAAAGGGCATGCATAAGAAATTCGACTCTCTTTGGAGAGGGCCTTTCAAGATCAAGCAGCTCAATAGAGAGAATAGCTTCTATCTCTCATATCTGGATGGAACTAAACTCCCACTTCCCTACAGTGGGCAACATCTCAAAATATTTAGGAAGTAGAGCTTGCTCTCTTCTTTGTACAGTTTGCTTTAGTTGTGTGTTTGTTTTTGTCATGTGTTTGTTTTTGTTGGTTGTGTGTTTTCCTTTCTTTTCGTCACCCTTGTTTTTGACTCTGTAACCCAATGGATAGGCACATGTAGATCTAGGATTCTCTACCCTTAAGCTTCACTCAAAGATAGTCCCCAGAAAGAGCCAATTGTTATCCTGTAAAATTGACAAGGGCAATTTTGCAGGTAACCATACCAAAATTTCGTTTTGGTCCCCCGTTGAGGTCCCTTAACGTTTAGAATGGCATAAAATCCCTTTTCGAGAAAATCTAGTTTTTAGAACTTGGTCATTTTCAACCTTTTTGGGTTGGGCGCAATTTTCATTCACGTTACATCAACCAAAAATGCACCCCTCTATTCCTTTGGCGCATTCTAGGGAGTGTCAACACTCTAAATGTTGCACCTCTCAAAGGTGTGCCAAGGTGTAAGCACCATCTTGTTATCACTTTCTAAAGTGCGCGTGGGCACTAAAAACGTAGTGTCAACACTCCCAAAGCTGCGCCAAGGCACAAATCCCTTCGTGTCGACATCCACTTAGGTGCGCCATAGGAAAAGTTGGTGGCGCATTTATTGCACCTTTTGCTATATATAGGCATGTCCTGACCTGTCATTTTCACATTACAAAAATGTGAAAAGTCTTTTTCTCTGCGCATTTTCAGCATTCCTGTTAGCCCCGTGTGTTACCATTTATCGCGTTCGTGGACCCCACATCATCTCCTTCATTGTTATATATTCCTGGTAAGTGTCCCTTGCCCTTCTTGTGGATTTGTTGTGGTTTTTATGTTGGGTTAGGTGATTAGGATTGTTGATGATAAACAATGAACCTAAGAAGATAACACAAACCCACCTGCAAGCCATTTTCACTCTCTTTCCAGATCTGCAAACTGGAAGGCTCTGTCTCGAATGGATCCCTTCCCCTTTTCTCCTATGTCCCCTGCTTTGCCAAGGTTAACCCCTTGCTATCAAAATATGAGCTGAGAGATTAAAAACCACAAAATGAAGAGAATCGCCTTGTTGTCTTCCATGGCACAATTTTCATACGTGTTGCGCTAAATGCGTCGTACCCCTTTGGTGCACCATTTAGTCATGTTGCATCAAAAATAGTCACACCAAGGTGCACTGTGAACTCGTGCAACAGAAGCCCTTTCCCACGCCCTGTAAAAAACGCAAAATTCCTAAGGCACCGGCGTGAGCGCACCTACAATAGCAACAACACTTCATGCTATGTAAACCCTTCCCACACCATGCAAGCTTAACCCCTTGGCGCACCTCACCTTGATGTTACATCTTTTGCATCCGTGCCTTGGCGCACCATAATACTCTGTAACACCAATCATATATGTGCCCCACTAAAAGACTTCCAACGACGCACATGCATATCCCTTAACACCAACATCTGAATGTTGTGTGTAGCCTTTCCGTGCCCCAAGTGCCCCTTCTGGCGCTATTTTTTCCCATGCAACACTTTCCTAAAGTGTGCCTTACTTTTCTAAGTCCCTGCAACCTGCAGTAAAGCTGTGCCTTGCGCCCAGAGGCTCATAAATTGCTAACTTTTCATTCTGTAAGCTTTTATGGACGACTTAACGGCTAACATGGCCCTTTTGCGATGGACTTCCCTGATTCTTCTTGCAGATCAACAGCTAAAATCAGATCCACACATGTCTTCATCGAGTAAGAAGCCAACCAAGTCCAAGGGTAAAGCCAAGCTAACAGAGCAAGAAATGAAATATAAATACCAAAGGGTTAGGATGCCTGACTTGCTTGCAGAGTGCGATCTTGATATCAGAGATTCAAAACTCGGGCACATTGACATGGAGGACTTCTGGGCCAGAACCAAGAAGGTCACAGCTAGCCCATGGATGGATAAATTGGTTGGTAATGGTCTACACTTTCTTTGTGGGGCTCCCAAAGTGAGTGCAATCAACAATGAGTTTATGATGTTGGTGAGTCGTTGTTACAATAAGGACACAAGATGTGTCGAGGATGAGTAGGGCAAGGTGATAATCAACCTAACGACCCGACATTTTGAGATCATGTTGGGTATCCCTCACCACAGAAATTTTACAAAGCAGTGAGCTAGGAGGACTGTATGAAGACATGGACTGAAAATGAAGACAAATGTATGTAGTTAATGAATGAGGTGTACCTCAAGAATAAGAAGGTGACAAGCAGGTGGCCCCAAGTCATTCATCGCAGTGACTTTTTAGAGGAGCTGAGTGACACAATCACCTTCCTAAGTAGGGTGTTTGGGCTACGATACCCACTACTTCGTAGGAAGTGGATGCTTAGGTACTTGGAAACCATGAACCAAAATGTTCCCAATCAATGTTTTGACTAGGGAGAGATTATTAGCAACACAATCTCGGAGCAGCTTTAACAACTTTCAACAACTGGGAGGTTCTCTATGAAATCCTATGTAGTATATGCTGCTACCTCAGAGAGGGACTACCCAACATTGAATTGGTGTGGGATATTGCCCCAGTCGGGATATACGAGTACTATCTAGAGTTTCACATCACTAATTCATGGAGTATCGAGCTCGGCCACATCACCTCTCTGAGTAGAAGCAATACACTCCTTTCAAGCCAAGGGATGACGACGAATAGGCTCCTTCTTCTTGGGATAAATCCCATTTTTGTAAAAGTTTTTAAAATTATGTTAGCATTCGCGATGACATCATCCATGTTGCACCATGGGATGTTGCCATCTACAAATTGCCCCAAAGTCAACATTTGACTTTTAATATTTTGTAAATAGGTGGTTGGCTCCTTTTTGTCTTCTTTCTCCTCCTCCTCCTATAAATACTTAGATACTTTTAGTATTCAGAGTGAGCAAATTTGTATGAAAAATAAAAGTGAGGAGAGAAAGACTTTGAGCTTTCTTATGTAACAAAATATTAATACAAAAAATTGAGACTTTGTGCTTTGAATTCTGTGTTATGTACTAGATCTTTCTTAAGTTAGATCTGCATGCTTATTATTCTGTTGGATTCACCTATACTTTTGTCATTTGTTTATCAAGATTGTTTTGTTTGTTTATGTGAGTAAGTTTGACTCTGTTTAGTACCTGGCCCAAAACATAAACCCTATGACCATTCTACTTTTGAATTCATTTCTTTTCTCTCTTTGGATCCATCTTTCTTCTATTCCTTCCTTCATTCCTCTTTGTTCTTCGTCGGAACTAACTCTACAGGATGAGATCCCAAAACCCCCATGAAGGTAGAATCGTAAGACTTGCACAGTTCTTGTTGGTAGAATAGCAATAAACCAGTTTCAATTTATTGTCTCAAAGAGGGCTATGCCCTATACACCGTTGGCTCGCCTATCCATAGATCTTCTCACCCGATAGATTTTCGAACCAATAGGATGTCATCAACATAATCTTCCATGATGTCATTCATCATGTCATGGAAGATGACAGTCATTGCACGCTGATAGGTAGCCCCGACATTCTTGAGTTTGAAAGGCATGACCTTGTAACAGAATGTTCCCCAAGGAGTGATGAAGGCCATTTTATGTTGGTCCTCTTCTGTAATTTGAATCTAGTTATAACCTGAAAAGCCATCCATTAAGGACAACATTTCATAACCAACAGTGGAATCAACGATCATATCAATGTTAGGCAAGGGGAAATCATCCTTAGGACATGCTTTATTAATATAATGGAAATCAATCCAAATTCTATTTCCAATAGGTTTCTTCTGAACAGGACTATATTAGATATCCACTCTGAATAGTCGATGGGTTTAATGAAATCAACAACTAATAATTTCTCTAGTTCTTCTTTGACAAGGAGTGAAATTGTAGGGTGCATCTTTCTCAACTTCTGCTTGATGGGTTTGGCGTCTGGGTGCAAAATGAGGTTGTGCATGACTAAGTTTGGGTCTAACCCAAGCATATCTATATATGACCACGCAAATATATCTCCATATTCTCTTAACATCTCTTCAAAACTTTCTGTTCTTGAGCTGAGAGTGAAGCTCCCAACTTTATCATTTTAGGTTCCTCTTCGAGGTAATGTTAACACCAATTTTTTCTTATAAAATCATCTTAGAAGCATCCTCCATTTGGGTAGGATTAGGGGGAAGAGTAAGGTCAACCTCCTTAGGTAGCTCATCATCATCCTTGAATGGATAGATCATTTTATCCATAGGTTCTTCATTTTGTTTGTCTACGAGTGCTTCAAAGAGTTTATCGCTATGAGACTGATATTTATTCCTTGCACAAGGTTTCTCTAAAGTATTTTTACTCTTGTTTGTGACCTTATTATTCAAGCATCCACACATCTTTGCTTCTTCTCCAAAGTATGCACATGTGTCTAACTGAATTGCAAAGCCTTTCTTATTATCTTTGGTTGGAATAGATTCCATTACATCCATGAATTCTGCAAATGCCTCATTGTTCTCAAAAGAATCGATTGACACGTGAAATTTTTGATCCCAATCTATAAGTTCGGGATATATAAGGGCTACTTGGCAATTGGTTTAAGGCTTGGATTTAGATAAGGTAAGGACAACTAAGTCGGGAATAGGTTAGTTGAGGTGAGATCCTCATAGAGGCTACATTGGGAATCTACATTATTATCATAATGAGATGAATCGCTCTCACGTTCAGAAAAAGTGGCATCAATCTCCATGGGTGGATCATCATGAGGTCGTATTCTAAGACCATGTTTATTTGATTTGAAGTGAGGGATAAAAATGAGTTCCAATCACCCTTGCAATTGATCATCGCATCCCAACCCTTTGTAACCCATGAAAAACATTATGTGGTGGCCTTTGACATATTGGGGTGCCTGATGGCATGAAGCCATGGTACTATTGTCACCAAATCACCGAACCCCCAAATGGCCTGAAAGTGAACACGACATTCGGTGTGATTGGGACACATGAGATCACCTCTCAAGCTATGGGACTTGGGCTTGAGGTGAACCTCTAGAGAAGGATGACTTCCTCTTCCTAAACTAAGCACTACACTACTCCTAATGCAAGATAAATGGCTAACTAGACCTATGTTAACATTTCAAGGGATTAGGGAGAGAGATTTACAAGAAAATAAAACCTATACTAGAAGTGGTGATGCACCAAGAAAGGGTTTTTATAAACTCAGGAAGGGTTAATTTGAAGAGGGCGTGTGCACCACAAGTCAACTTCACTGCTTTGAAACTTAGGAGGATACAAAATATCACAAACTAGGAAGCATACGTTCCTTTTGTTAAACTCGATCGATAAACAAGTTATCAGTCTTCTAATGAAGAAGGATGAACTTGAGAAGGGTGAACAAACACCACAACTCAGCTGCATGTAATAATCAACCACCCAATAAGCACAATGAACTCCAAAACTTGCAAAATACCCCGGCTACATAATTCACTTGTAAACATGAGAGAGGCAAATAAAAGCAGAAAAATCATGAAAGGACATGTAATTGATCACAAAACATAATTTTCATTACTTTAAGAACTTTCACAGTGCATCATTACATCAAGGAAAAGGCATAGGCTGCCATTACAATTTGAGAAGAAAGGCTTGAGAGCCTACAAATTCACAACATTTCAGCTTGTGAAGAGAGGGGAAGCTTAAAAAGTGTCTAACTTGTCCAACTTGTATGACCTGTTGGAACTCCTTGGAATGAGATTCCAACTTACATTTATAGAAAACTTGTTTAGTGGTGCAAGAAAGAAGGAGAAACCCTAGAATCTAGGCCAGAATGTAGGAAATAATTAATCATTGTTGTTGGCCATGTTTGCTCATTTATTGCACCTCCACCTTTCGAGGCACCATCCAAGGAATGAAGAAAACCTGCAATTTCCGAATACAAAATCTCCAAAATCCATCTTTTGGTGATTTCATGGTGTAGCTTTTGTTTTCCCAATTCCAATGACTGTAATTTTGTGAAAAATGGGCAACCGGGGAAAAGGTTGTAGTCTTCTTGAGTGAAAGTCACTTTTAGGCATTCTGGGCATTGCTTCATCAGTTCTTTGATAAGGTCTTATGAACAATTCAAATGCCTTCATCCAATAAAAATAAATATTTTGATAATTTTTGAGAAGAATATTGCATCCCTGGTGTGCTCCACAATTCAAAACTACATTTGGGAGATTTTAGTGTTGATTAGTTAATAAATTGGCCAACCAACTCGCTAGCCAACTCGGCTAAGTTAGTTGGCGAGCATTTTGCAAATGACCTCGTGATGGTTCACACTATCCTATTTATTTGGTGACATTCCTACTAAGATTATTCAACTTCAAGCACCATGAGTATTTTACCACTCCATGTTTAGCTCGGACGAGGTCTTCTCGTAGTGAGTAATGACCACCGTTATACATTTGTGCCGAATGCTCCATGATTTACCTTTTTTGAGCTACACATCTTCACCACATTTGTTACATGGTCGGGGATACTCAATGTACATTCCCACTTCAAACTTCCACCAAATGAGTTTCTCTCCACACTTTCACCACCCGTTTGTCTTTCCTCATGACTCAGAGAATGAACTAGTTCACGTATTTTGTTTAAACGACCATCGTTCTACGTTGGTTGGTTTTACATTAAAAACACATGTGTAATCCAATTTAACTCAAGGAGATTTTTGTTCAAACACCACTCCACTATGCATTAGAATCTCCATAAACTTCCATGTCATAGCATATGCCGACTCATTATTAACTCGATTGGCTCTCCTTTTAATGCCATTGACCACTGTTCTAAACACCCGATAGATGACTCGTTCCAAACACCCACCCCACCAAACATGTTCAAATTTTCAGAGTATGAAGACCTTAATATGAAATAGTGATCCTAGAAATATGACCCACATGAAAACTCGAAATGCATAATCCTCAAAAACACAAGCCCCAAACTCTAAATTTCGAGTTCAAAGTTTTGAAACTTTCCTTCTAATTTTCCAACTCGCCTAATGTGAATTCGAATCAAAATATTCCAAAAGCCCGAAATGGGCATCTTTGAAAGGACCTCCTTTTTTTTTTTTCGAGCTCGGTTACCTCCTTTCGAGCCCAAAATGACTCTCCAACTGTGAAATGACTCAACCCTCGTGACGAAGACCTCCAAAATCGTAATCATCAACGGCTCATGGGCTTCGCAACCTGTGTCAAGTTTCCCAATCATTGTTCAAACTTTCAAGTGACTCTTCAGTGCCTATACACTCATCTCGGTTAACTCGGTAAGGGCTAAGCAAATCACTCCAAAAATCACTGTAGTGAGCTAACCATTCATGCCCGACGCTTCACATTATGTCATCAATGGACAAATCAACTTTTCCACTCCATCATGTCAGCCATAAGCTCGATGCCTTCACAGCAAGTGACTTGGCTTTCCTGTACGTCTCTTCTATGAGCTCAAGCCTTCTACATGTTTGACCTATGCATCAAGATTTCATCGCCATTGATTCGGCCAAGGAACGATCTTCCCCCTCATGCCAAACCACACTTCCGATGTATGAGCCATTGATTCGATCCTCCTGATCAGCTCATTTCTCAGCCTTGTGCTGCTCCTTTGTCACGCTTAGAACCCTACAGTCTTCAGATCTTATCCCAACCATATGATAATCCTTGACCTCATAAGAGCTCGGTGGTGAAATTTTATATTACAACAAGTTTCACGTTATCTCCATCCCGCATAGCCACTAATTTCATCTCTGCTATGAGGTCTCCTAGGTGATGAAGTCCATCGGGATCGCTACCTTGTTTTCATTGACTCATTGAATGCTAGGTCGATGTAAGCCAAACCACACTCATTAACTCCCTGAGATCCTCCCACGCAGATCGGTGATGATAGCTTCGAGCTTGTATCAACCAGTGGATGAGCTACAACCATCCTCATACTCTAACTACGACCCGAGTGAGTCCGGTGAGTTCGACCCTAACTCCTTTTTATCCACGACTCGACCCTGTTTCGATCTCACTTGACCGAGCTCTACTTGATTGTGAGATCATCATCTGAAACTCCAATACTATGAACCACTACTTCCCACATTCCTACAACAAGCTCCAAACCATTCGAGCTACCCCTATCATTTCATTGAGCTCGGCTATCTCCCATAATACCTGTGAGCTTTAACCCTTAGCTCGATATATTGAACTTCTCCTTTTCATCTCCAGGGCTCACATTTCATTCATTTCACCGAGTCTACTTCTTTAGTGAGCATCCAAATTTCTTCATGATAATGTGAGATACTTTTACGGTGAGCTTGGCCTTTGTAAACTCAATATCGATATCTTCTGCGAACTAGCTAAGATGTTGCTCGACCTTCTTTATCACCACGAAATGTTCCCAAGGGCTCACTATGAACCTGAGATGATTGGCTTCATAAAATGATTTGTTCTTCCTTGTTACAGAACAAGCCCTCTTTATGCATTACGGCTATCTCTTAGTGAGCTCCTTCCATCAGCTCGACTTGAGATCATTTTCCCACGAGCTCAACCTCCCTTACGCCTACCTTGGATTTTTACCGAGCTCATACACATTTCAGGATTCCAACTTGTATTCCAAGTTACTTTAATTACATGCTCTCCTTTAATCACAAAATCCAACTATGATCTTAGTGGAATGGCTCGACTTTCTCGAGTTACACACTCCAAATGTTATAATGAATGGCTCGAAATCACCATCTATGCTCATTGAGAAGTTAACACCCAAGCCATGTTATTTGTCGAGCTTGTTAGCTCAGCCCTTTTCTTTTCCCGAGTCAAGTTGTACACTTCAAGCTCGATGATGCTCACTTTCACTGTAGTCTCGACATTCCCGGGCATATCCCCTAGCTCATTCTTCATGCCATATGATTTGAGCCACGAGCTCTCCCAACCGAGCTCCTCTATGTTCACTTGAGTCACCCTAGAAAGCAGATAATTACACGCCTCCCGTGAGCACCAAGTTACCACGATTTTGATTGAACTCCTAAGTCAAGTTCAATGATATGATGACCACTGCTCCTGATATGATTCCTGAATGTAGATTTAAGAACTGAAATGATCTCGGTGTAGAGCTCACTCTATGTAACTCACATGCTAACCGACTCATCGATAAGCTTGAAATTATCTCGATAACTCTAGAATATTTTATGGAAGAATTTTCAGTCTCAGGGTATTATCCTATTGTCTAATTTTTTTCTTGGGGGGAAAAAATTGACAACAGTACCTTCTCGGCACTCTATTAGTAGGATCCCCAAACATATTTTCCTTGGATAAGAAACCACTAGGAATGAACTTCTCCAATGGTTTAGGGCATTGTTCGTGAGTGCTTTTAAACCTGAAAATAGGACTTTCCTCATGTCCCGAGTGACATTGATAAATTTGATATTAGTAAAGTCATTCAAGGGTGAATGGCTTATCGGGGTATATTTTGCCAATGTTGCCTCCCATAATGCAAAGGGGTTGACCAATGAAGGAAAATCCGATTACAAGGAGTGAGTGAATCTTGATCCACCCATTCCTTGATAGCCTCTGTTTGCAAAGGAACAATAATGTTTGTAGAAGGGCATTCATAAGTTGCACGAGAAAAATTGTGCAAGGCTCTATAATGTGTAAATGGCTCTAGATCACCTTGAATGGTGATTATCTATTATTTGTGGCACATTTTCATACATTGATGGAAATTGAAGGAATGACCTACATGGCATGGATCCATGGGCCCTAAGAAAATTTTTATGGCAGATCCAAGTCAAGGACATAGAACGTGATATCATGAAAATTTGGCCTTACTTCCATTGGAATGACTATAGTGTTTGCTTGAATCTCGCTCCTCATTATCAAAGGTCGTGATCGTAATAGTTTTGGAACCTCAATCCATTTCTGAATGGCCTAATCGCTTAACCAACTTCAAAGTACAAATTTTTAGATCTGGATCAACCATCTATAAGTACTCTCTTAATTTTTCAATGGGTAACAACCACTTCTAGGTATAAGGGTAAGTTATACTGTGGGTCGTTACATGGGTTTGCAATATGATCAAAAGTGATATGATCGTTAGCGTCAAGGTGCGTAATCATGGCTTGGAGGTGTATGGGATCTACATCGGTTGAGACTCTCGAACTCTACAGTGTTTTATACAATATGTTCTTATGGGCAGTAGATATTTTGGGAGATCTAAAATGGATATCCTAGCAGGTGTTTTCTCTAACTGGTCTATCAAATTGTACTGACCTTCCTGAGGGATAGGTAAGGGATCTGGTATGATTAAATGAGCACGTCTTATTCCTACTACGTAACTCTTTTCTTAGATTCGAGAGAGTATTGACCTATTCATCGACATTTAACGAATACCTCCTATGAGAGAATCGAAGGGACTATCATTAGTGAGATAAATATAAACGACAATCCTATGATCATTGGAGGTTTGTCCGTGATTTGACTTCCTTTTCTTTTTATCTGCATGGTTAGGAAAGGGCTCTTTAAAGACACCCATTTTCTCATTTAGACCTTGGCCTGAGTCTAGGGGAAAATCTACAATGATATTTCCTCTTCAATGAGGTCTTGTATGTAATGACACAATATTAGAAACCTATCTGTCTTGTGCCCTTTAACGCGGTGGAAGTCACAATACTCATGTTCCTTGAACCAAATGGGTTTTGGAGCATTTTCTGGGTATGGTACCATCATGGTTGGGTACTCCACCATGTTTATGTTATCTAATTGTTTTATTATGGCACATAGGGACTCTGTTAATGGCATGAACTCACATTTGGTAGGTGCCTTAGGATGAGGTCCTTGTGAAATCTTTAAAAGCAGACCAATCTGCATGGCTTGGACTCTCTTGGAGTCCATAATGCCATCCCCAATGACATGTTTTTTTTTTGTTGAAAAACTTTGGTTTATCTAAGGATTTTACTTCATGTTTGTCTTTGACAACTGGTTTAAGTGTTCCCTTCGCGATGAGGGCCTTCTCAATTTGACTACCCTTCTCTATAACTTCTTTGAAGTTTGAGCCACAATGCATTTGTAAATGGAAGGCTATCTCTGGGTTCAAGTTAGGCACAAATATGCTTACCAACTACTTTTCTGGCAAGGCACAAGGGAAGCAACTTGCCAATCCTCACCATTGTTGTAAAAAGCTCGCAAATGTCTCATTGGGATTTTTCTTTGTATTGCAGAGATCGTTCATTGTGATATCATTTTCCATGTTATAGGAATAATGTCATACAAATTTTTCTGCTAACGTGGGCCACGTTGTAATGGAGCCCTTGGGTATGCTATAGAACCATTCCAATCCCAATGCCCCTAGGTTGTGAGGGAAGAGTCGTATTAAGAAGTTATTGTTGTATGCAACCTCTTGGCAAGCCATATAAAAGTCTTTTATGTGATCACGAGGATCACTCTTGCATTTATACTTATCAAATTTAGGAACAATAAAATGTTTTGGGAAGGGTTGCTGTAACATGTCCTTATCAAAGGGGTAAGGGCATAGTTCTTCATATAAATATTTCCTATTATGTCCTACGTTTCCCTCCTGTAGCATAGTAAGTGTATCTTTCATCGATTGTAATTCCCATTCAATGATTTGTTCTTTGGTGGGAGACATTGGTCTTTACGCCTTAGCCACTTTAAAGGTCACATCACTATATGGATCAAAGTGGAATTTATTAGATTTTGTCTTGATTTTTTCTTTGTATACATTCCTACTTGAAGAGCCTAAGTTCGCTAATTTTTGGCTCAATTTCAAGATATGTTTTGAAGGATCTCTTCTTCAATTAAAGGATCTTCTTCCTCATCAAACTTGGGAGGCAATGAGGCTTTGCGCTCAATCTTCACTTTACGTGAAGCTTTGTAATAAGGTCACTATGAATCACCAAGTGGCTTGGATGGGTCTCCTTTAGCGGTGTTATGATGTTTCCTAGAAGTAGAAGCATACCCTACGTCAAAGGGGTTATCCATATCTAAGAGGGACCTTCGTTCTTCTATTTTATGATTAATGAATTTGGTTTCTGCTTCAAATTCCCGCGGAAGCTTGGCCCCTAATTCTAAGACTCTTGCGAGCACTTGATCTCTGTTGTAATAAAGGAGTTCGTCAAAGTGACCTAGGTCTAATTGGTGTTTTTCTTCAAAAGAGTCAAACTCCTCTCCACTATGATCAATCAATGGATATGTGTCCTTGAATTGTGAAAATAAAGGCACTGAGTTGTTGTCGCTAAATGGGAATGAATCAAAAGGATTTCCTCTTAAGTTGCGATCCATTGGTTTGGACGCCATCTTTGTAATTCTAGGCATTACTAGCCAAAAGTTATACGAGGTTATGTCTAAATGTCCTCGAAGTTTACATGAAACCTAGGCGTATATTTGTGTAAATTGCTCGATGTGATGCTAAAATAACCTAGTGTGTTCTATAAGTAATGTTGTGCAGTTGTTTTTATGCTTTAAAGAACACTCAAATGCAATGATCACTCAAATTGTTGCTTCGCCAAGTCTATACCCTAACTATGATTTCAGTGAAAGGCCCAAAGCGGATAGTGCCAATATTGTATCAATATGTAGGTCAAGTTATAATTCTAACAAGGCCTAAATATTAAAGTGGTACTGACACAATCTCTCGATGAGGTATACTAAAACTAGTTCGAATGCCGATGAAAGCTAAGTTTTCTAAAAATGGAAGTTGCAAGTATGTATAGCGTAACAACACTATCCTGATACATTAACTAAGCAAGCAAGGTGTTAGTATCAAGATGACGTTATTTTGGTATATATAAGGCAATATTGACACCCTCAAAAGAACTTAGATGACATCGAAACTAAAATGAAGTATGAGTATAACAAGAAGTTGTTAGTTACATGAGTAAGCGTAACCACACAATAAAGGGACTTATATCAAGTTCTCAAGAAACTGAAAACCAAATGTAAGTAGCAATATTATGTGATTAGAATGAGAGAAAAAAACTTAAATTTAAGGAGAGATAAAAAGATGAACTGAAATTGCAGAGTGAAGACGATCTTGAAATCAAGATCAAAGACTTTACCAAAGATACGAAAATGTACTTGCACACTTTAGACATTTAACAACCTAACCGAAAACATGGATGGGTGTAAACGGACAAAAAGTGGTGAGTACTATCTTTGATAAAACGTGTGAGGTATGCTTCCTTCTCACCCCGAAAAATGGGTAGCAAGAATGCAAGGGTATAGATCAAAAGGATGAAAATAAACTAAGTGCCACTTGGGCAGAGTTTCACCTCGTCTGAAGGTGAGAATGAAACCGAGCTAAGTGAGACGTCGTTTAATTCCGTGATGAAAGGCACTTAGTTCAAACTTACATGGGCTCTTTGCCTTGTTTGAGAAATAAGGTTCAGACTCTAAGTGAGTCACCAATTCGTGATGGCTCAACGTAACAATGGATTAACAAAGTGGGCTCTAAGATATAATGGCTTCCCTAATAAAATCTCTCAACTAGGTGTCACAAGTTGTCTAAGAGCGAGATTGATTTACCCAAAGAGTCACACTGACTAATTTGGGAGTATCTTGGCTTTACTTTACCCCCTTCTAATACAATGAGCAACTAGTGTGTTTAGTTGTACCATCACTGGGCTCATGATACCAACAACTTTGACTCTAACTTACAATGAAAAACTAGTCAAGTGGGTAAGTGGAGCACTTCTTGTTTCATCCATGAGGTTACTCAATGGTGGATTACTTTAGGGTTCCTGGAACCACCCCATTTTTGTAGCTTAAGGCATTATGCCAAAGGGGTTATGTTCCAATTGAGTGGATAGGGACCTACCCTTTTCCAAAATTTGCAATACAGTGTGAAGTGAAATGGTGTTTTTTTATCTTGCTTAACTTAATGTGGTTTTAAGTAGCAAACCGTTTGACAACTTGTATGAAAACACATGTATTAGAAGGTTTGTGTTTCATTTTTGACGCCTTTTATTTGCTAAACATTAGGTCCTCATTTGACGAGACAAGTTTAGTAATTTTTCATCAAATAAGAAAGAGATTTTGCATGTTGTTTTTTATTCCTAAGATCACCAAAAAGGCGCGAAGGAAGAGCATACACAACGTGAAAAACTCTACTAAAATAAGCCTTTGTGAAAAATACTTCAAAAGATAGAGTTCATTTTAGCCAACTTTGAAAGATTAATCCAATTATTTAAACGTAAAGTAAGTGTTTTTAAAAGTGACAAGGTGTTTTTAGAAGTGTTTTTGATTCCCAAGATCACCTAGAAGGTGTGAGGGAAGAGCATACACACTTTGAAAATCCCCTTTTAACTAAAAATGAAATACTTGCTACTTTAGTCAAATAAAACCAAAAATAAACCTGCAATTACTTGTTAGAACCTGCAAACAAGTTAGAAAACCAAGAAAAATTAGGAAATTCCAGAAATTGATTTTTAGCAGTTTTTCAACGGTTTTTAGTATTTTGCATTTTTAGAGGTCTCCGGGGCACTTTGGGAGTTTGATGATAGAAGTAATGATACCAAAGGTATATATTACTTTTGAAACTTCCTCACAAAGTTCACTTCGTTCTCTTTCGACGCCTATTCAAACGGGTCAAAATATATGACCAAAACTAGGAGCACTAAAAACATATAAACAAATTCATATTGAAAAGATATACCTGCGCCCCCTTCAAGGTGTATGCACACTGCTTTGGGTATGTGCATGTGAGTTATGGTACTGCACCCATTTGTGTAAGACAAGTAGATCTGCAGGGTGCTTGTGCTATCCGAGAGATGCCTGCGCTAGGGTAAGTGTGCTTGCGCCAGGAATAGGTGTTTACGCCAGGGAAGTGAAAAAATGGTAAAAGTTATGATAGTGTGTGTGCGCTGGTAGAGGGGTAATCGCACTAGCAAAGGGTGTATACGCCACGGTTTGGGCGTGTGTGTGCTCGGTAAAAATTTTGATAGAGAGGCCCGAGAGTACACAGGGCACTTGTGTGTGGGTTTGGGTGCCTATGCACCATGGCTTGGGTGTGTGTGCCTGGTTTAAGGTACCTGTGTGTGGTTTTGGGTACCTGCACACTCTCGCTAAAAATTACAATTTTGAAGGTGCTCGCTAACTCGAAAGGTGTGTGCACCCTTGCTTGAAAAACCACCAAAAAACACGGAAAATGAAATTTTAAAAGTGTCAATAGGTTAGAAATTAGCCATTAAATGTAGTTTCTAGTATAAAATTAACAAAGAAGCATGAAAATGAAGGTTAACTACTTAAAACTCTGGCCAAAAAGTCCAAGGCAAAATATTTAACACTACAAAAACATGTAAAAAGTTAGAAATCTGAAATAAAAGCTTAAAAAAGACCCCATTAATGGAGGATGGACTTCATGTCCCACCGGGCGTGCCAAATGTGTTCAAAGAAAGGTTGTAAAAGCTATGGAATGGGTAAGAACACTTAAGAACCCCAAAGCTTGTGCAAAACTGATCAATGGACCATCAGATAAGAAGTAAACAAGGATCCCTATTTTGCATGCATTAGTTTGAAGAAAACAAGCAAACTTAACAAATATAACTACCCTTTATTCTTGAAAGCTTAAATAAGTGAGTCTAATAAGGATCTAAGTAATTAGTTTGTGCTTAAGAGAATGGGAGCTCACCATTAATGGCTTCAAGGTCAATGGTTCTTCCCATTTACTCTATGGTGTGTGGTGTGTTGCAATGGATAAAGCAAATAGCTCAATAAAATTAAATAAAACTCCTAATCCTAGCAATAATACTATAGTTTATGTTAGAGGGAAGAAGTGTTCTTGTAAATGAGTGGGGGAGTGGGCTATTTATAGTTTTCCATTTGGGAAAGTGGAGGAATTTTGGTGCATGTGGGACTAAAGGATAAGCCAAAAGTTAATTAGGGAGTCAAAGTAAGATTTGACTAGGTTTAGAAGAAGTTAATCATGGTTTAGGGTAATTAACCTAGGTCTAGGCTAGTTAAACTTGTTTAGAGAGGAATTAGGGTTTTGAGAGAGTTTTGAGAGGTCTAATCAATCCAATGAAATGGATTGATAGTCTAGAAAGCTAGTAGAAGTAGTCTAGAAGGGAATAAGAGAATAATTAGTGCAATATTAAGAATAATAGTGCTTTGATCAAACTACAAGTGTCTACAACATGGTATCAAAGTTGTGTTGTTTTGATAAACATGTTACTCATATCATTTCATTACTCATTACTTTTAGTTTCATGATTTAATAGATTTTTGTGCAAGTTTTATTAACCCGTTATTATTTTGTGCATTTTGGAACTAACTTAGGTTAATCTCATTTTTGTAGTTATTTGTTTTTTAGTGTTTGCTTTGGTGTTTGTGCAGATACGTGTTTTCCATCTAAAACTAGCTATCTAAAACTAACTTTGGTAGAAAATAGTTTTGGAAATATTTATCTTTTTGGTTTTGAGTTTGGTTTTTTTTTCTCCTTCAAGCTTTGTGATGAGTTTTTAGGTCCATAATCAATCCCTCTTCCTCCTTCTTGTCTTTCCTCCTCCTTCTCTTGTCTCTCACCACTCGCTCTTCCTATCAAGTTCCAAACCGAGCTACTCAAGCTCATCAACCAGCTCATCCAAGCCACCTCAGGCTTGATCCCCTCTCACCTCGCCAAACTCGTGACCGAGCGCTAACACCGCCAAACCGAGCTACCCCAACTCGGCCTTTACTCCATCATAACTTGGTTGATCCACCTCAGATTGGCCATGCCTCTCCTTAGCTCATCCCAATCTCCCCTTAATTGTCAAGTTCAAATATTTCGAGCCAAACTCCCTATGAATATCATTGGGATTGCTCCTTATAGATGACCCTATTTTTGCTTGTTTTCCGTGCTTGTGTAACACTCCTTACTAAAGACATTTGGGTTTTCTAAGCTCGTCATGGCTCTTGTCAAACTCGCTTCTTCCTTGATCGAGATTTCCGGAGATCCCTTGGGCTTAAATCCTATTTGGAACCTTGTCTCACCGTTGAGTTTGCATTGTTGTCTCCGCCATGCGAGCTCACTTCCAACGGCTATGTCGTGCTTTGCTTACTCTCCCAAGCCGCATTGCATGTTACACACCATCCTCACATTTTCTTTCAAACCGCTTGTTCCTTCTAACTCGCCGCCATGTCGAGTACCTTTCCTCGAGCCACCCATCGATCCAATTGGCATATGATTTGAATTTTTAAAAATTAAACTCTTTTCCCTCCCAATTTAAACACTAGTCCATATTTTCTATTAAAAGCTTTGTTATAATTTTTAAATCAGCTTTTTTAAAATTTAACTTAGCTTTATTTTTAAAACTATAGGTAAAGTTTATTTAAAAGGAAATGAGTTTTCTATTAATTAAGTCAACTAATTGGTATAAGTGGTAATTAAATTTTCCATATCCAATTATTTTTGTAAATCATTTTTGGTTAACTAAAGTAATCGAGAAAACTTTAAATTTAGCATTATTGGGCATTTTTTCTAACACATGTTTGTGAAGGTGATTGTCATTTTTTTGTGGCTTTTTTTTTTTTTTACATTTCAGAGGTCATTGACTCTTTCAAGAGTTGTTTTTATTTTATTGAGCTCTTGTTAATGCTTGTGAGTTAGTGAGCACGTCCACCACAACCTTGCGACAAGGGAGCTCAAAAGTGGTGCAAGACACTATTTATCACATAAAACCTAGTTTGTTTTCTTCTTTCTTGTTTTTGCCTTGTTTTATGCTTATTACGGTGTCAATTCACCGTGAACACTTGAGATTCATTATGGTATTCACACTTGCATGTTTTTACGCCAATTGTAATGTGAGTGGCCAAATGTTTCACATCACACAAATGCATCATATTGTAATCAATGTGCTAAACTTTAAAGTGCTGCAAACATGGGTTGACAATATTGTTATGGGGTGTGTGTGTTTCCTTTATTTTCAAAGTTTTGATTTCTCTCTCCTCACGATAGATGCTAGTGTTGTTCCCTTACTCACATCGCCTAAATTCTTTGAATATAGATCTAAGATGATTATAACATTACAGGTAAAGGGTTCTACTACATCAATATGGGATTGGGAAAAGAACCAACATCTAAACCAGAGAAATATAATTGGTTCAACCAATGTGATAAAGCCTTAGGTATTCTTTGTATGTTTGTCTCTCCCGATTTGCTCTTTCACATTGAGACTTCCACCACACTTGATGGAGCTTAGAAAAATATTGACAATATGTTTATAAAATAAGATGACATGAGATCCTAATATTAAATCCTAGTGAATTGAAGAATAAACTGCTAGGATTAACTCCTAGTAAATTTGATAACCTACAAACCTTCTTCTCAAAATTTGTTCACACTAGATTACTATTGAAAGAATAAGGAGTTGAAAAAAGGATGCCCAATGATCGATCCATTCTCTTTAAGATTGGGCATGAACAATTTTTCTTCATTTCTACCTTTCACACCATGAAAGAAGCTTTAGGAACTGCTTGGAAGATGCCCTCATTTGACAAATTTTTGCCCAACTTATTCGAGAATAGGATAAGTTGATTGAAATGGGATGAATTAAGTACAAGTCACATGCCCTAGTTGTAAGTAATGCTAAAGGAAAGTAGAATAAACAGGAGAAGGAAAAAGAAAAAGACCAACCTAAGAAAGAAGCTAAGACCACCCAAACCAAACCCAACATGAAAAATTCTACTTCTAAGGAAAAACTAAAGAAGGAAAAGTGTAAGGGTTCCTATTTCAATAAGTCAGGACGTGAAGAGAATAAATCCACAAGAAAATAAATTTACCACCTAACTCATTTACTTGAGAAAAATAATATAGGTGTTCTCGAGTCTATCAAGAAAAATGTTCAAAACCTTAGTTTTTCAAAGAAAAGGAATCCAAATCTTAGAATAAAAAAATTAAGGCCCTTGTAATAAGAGTTGATTTGCCATCAAAATGGGTCATGGTGTTTCACATCACATGGGTTCTTGACATGTTGATTTTTTCGACATTGAACCATGTGGTATGTCCCAAATCAATTTGGGTGATGATACATTTGTGTTGGTTTCTATTAGTGGATAAGTAGAAGTAGATGGTGAGACCTTTAACAATGTTTTAAGTATTCTTGATCTCTATACTAATCTCCTATCAGTTTATCAAATCACTCATATTGGTGAAGGAACACTAGTATAATTTAATCCTAACTCAGTGATCATTAGAGAGCTTCATAGTGAGACTACAATGGCTAAGGAAAAATCATATCACCAGTCTCAGTTGTACACCTTTTCCCACTTATGATTTTTTACCCACTGCATTACTCACTCACATTGATGAGGTTAGTAAGTTATGGCATGAGCATTTTGGCAATTTAAACTATCATTACCTTAAACAATTGAGCCAACATGAGATGGTCAACGAGTTACCTCGAGTCAATTTTTCTAAGGGTCTTTGTGAGGGTTTTAGCCCTTGGGAAGCACCCTAAAGAAATTTTTGGCAAGGGAAAGGCCTATAGAGCTTCCTATCCTCGATCTTGTTCATAGCAACATTTTTAGACCCTTTCCATATCCTTCATTCACTAGGGCTCTTTATATACTTACCTTCATTGATGAATTTTCATGTTATATGTGGGTTTACTTTCTCAAGATAAATATGAAGTTTTTGATCACTTTTGAGACTTCAAGGCTCTTGCTGAGAAACAAGACGAAAGGTCTATCAAGGTTATTTGAACTGAAAATGAAGGCGAGTATGTGAGCAATAGGTTCGATGATTTATGCACATCAAAAGGGATTACTTTGTTATATATAATTGCTTACATACCTTCGCAAAATGGAGTTGCAAAAATAAAGAACATAACACTTAAGGAGATGACCACTTACATGGTTCATTCTAAATCCCTTCCTCCATAGTATTGGGCCGAAGCCATGAATTGTGTTTTTTACATTCATAACCACATTCCACATAAAGCAGTAAAAGGGATTACACCCTTTGAGGCTTGGTATGGATGTAAACCTAATGTTGAGCACTATTGCATCTTCACATCAACCGCTATGGCATGGCTCGATTACCCATAAATAAATGCAAGGCCTTGGAACCACAATCTAGACCTTGTATATTTGTCATGTACCTGATGATGTGAAGGGATATAATTATTAAACCCTACCACTCATCAAATTTATATTTAGAGAAGTTTAAAGTTTGATGAGTCATCTTTTACTTCCATTTTTCCACCCATTGAGGTATTTTTTCCCGTCTCTAACTCTGATTTAGATTCTTATGTAGATGATTTTGCTGAGCCTCTCACTCCTAATCCTCTTACTCCTCCCAATTTAGAATCTAGTGATTCTAGTAGCAATGATAATGAGGACTATGTCCCCTCTCACTTGAGTGATGATTCACCTGATTTCGAGCCTAACTTTCCTCTTGGTCATTGTTGGGCTAAGAAGACCTTACAAAGTGCCGGAGATTTGATGGGGGATCCTTTATATGAGAGACAAAATCATTTAGAGTTCACTTTAATCCATGCATTCTTTGCCTCCACTTTCAACCCTCGACTTTTTTGAGAGGCTACTAGGATTCTACCATGGAGGAGGAGTATTCCTCTCTCATAAAGAACGATACTTGGGATCTTACCCGTCTTCCTAAGGGAAGAAAATGGTTCAGTGAAAGTGGGTATCTAAACAAAGTATGGTGTTGATGGGAACATCAAAAAGTATAAAGCTTGACTCATAGCTAAGGGTTTCTCCCAGGTTGTTAGGGTTGACTATTCAGATGCCTTTTCTCCCATTGAGAAGAGGACTTATATTCAACTAACCCTCATCATTGCTATCGCTAACAAATGGGAAGTCCATCAAATGGACATTAAGAGTGCCTTACTTCACGAGGACCTAGAGGAAAAATCCTATATGGAATAATCTTTGTGTTATCTCCATGATTCCTCCCTTGTTTACATACTTAAGAAGTATCTGTATGACCTTAAATAAGCCCCTTAGGCTTGGTATGCCAAGATGGAATCCTTTCTTCTTACATCAAGGTTCACTAGGTGTCACTCTAACCCAAATGTTTACATTCTACAACAAGATGAGTCCATGTTTATCCTCATTTTGTATGTTGATGACTTGTTGATTACATATAGCTCTTCCTTGATCATTGATTCTATAAAACTTCCTTATCCAACAAGTTCTCCATGACCGACTTGGGTTTGCTTTACTACTTCCTTGGGATACAAATTATCCAATCTGACTCAGAAATCATTATTGTTCAACCTAAGTACGCCCTTGATTTTTTATCCAGGTTTTAAATGTTTGATTGTAAGCCATCTCCCACTCCCTTCCTTTCTAGAGTCAAGCTGGTTGTTGATTGTTCAACTCCCTTGGTCAATGGTACCTTGTATCGCTTATTGGTGGGGAGTTTGATCCACCTAACTAACACCTAACTAGAATCTTTTGTTCATTGTTGGCATTGTGTCCATATTTATGTAGAAGTATTATGCGATACATTAGAAAGTAGTTAAGAAAATCCTTCACTATGTTTATATCACTCGATGATGATGGCATTCACTACTTTAGAGGGATAAAGATTGCTTTAGTAGGATTCATAGATTCTAATTGGGTCAATGATCTTGATCATCAAAAGTCTACCTCCGGCTACAAATTTTTTCTTGGCTTAAGTCTTGTCAGTTGGTCAAACAAGAAGCAAAACGTGATTGTTATATATTCTACAGAGGTAAAATAAAGGGGAGTCAATGATACTACGGAAGCTATCTAGTTACAAGGATTCTGATAGAGTTTTGCATTCACTTTCAATGACCTACTTTCATCTATTGTGACAACCTTAACACTATCTTGATTTTCCAAATCCTAGTTCAACATTTGTGGATGAAGCACATTAAGATACACAAGCACTTCATTCGGGAGTTGATCCATGGATACATCATTGAGTTCCAGTACTGTCAGACTTCAAATTAGGTTGTAGACATCTTTACTAAACCCTTCATTAAAGCCAAGTTTCTTCACTTGTGTTCTCTTCTTAGGGTGAGGTCTATTACAACTACTTATATTATTTAAGATTTATAAGCCTCTCCTCTTCTTTTTATTCTTCTATAAATATTATTGTTTGTACATGGTTACCTCGTCGGGCCTAAAATGTTGTCGGAACCCACATGACACATTCTTCTTAGTTGTTTGAGTTCTCTTTCTCTTTCTAGATTTCATACCTCTACCTACGATTTGATGAAGGGGGAATTGGTGCGAGGTAATTTTTGGCCTTTTATTTAATTATTGGGAATGTTCCACCTCACACATGTTTATTCATCTCACTTAGGTGAGTCATATGTCTTTTAGGGAGTTGCATGACATATGATATATTCCTTCATAGAATATGTCATACTTTCATATGCGTCATTGTCATATGGGAGTTACATGCTATTATAGCTTTGTAAATCCTTAATCCATCATGGGAGTATGACATGTCTAAACATGGGAGTTACACAACACTGGTTCTTAAGTGAAAAGAGTAATAATTAACCCATGTCTTTAGCCATTTTTACATTGCTTGTTGTCATATTTTCAATTTTAGACCTGCACTTGCCCAATCTATAATGTCATTTTTGTGCATTTTCCTATTTCTCGATTGGGGTGCCCAAAGCCTAGGACTGGTCCCCTATGGGGTGCCTTGATCCTCTTTGCACTTTACTCTCACCTTTTGGGCACTTTCTAGTTGTTTGAGATTTCTATATTTTTGGTGGTCAACCTTTTCAGGGTTAATTATGAATTAAAACAAGAGAACCATATAAATATAAATTTATGTGACCATAATGAGGGATAAGCATCTACTATCACCATCTAGAGTTGCATCCATCAAAGGCACCTAAATCTACATTTGCATCCATCTATCTCCATCACAAGGCACATAAGGTTGGTTCATTTGCATCACACTTCATAGGAGGGGAGTCTATTGTTTCCATGTACACATTTAATACATTCTACACCTAGTTATTTTCTCGCTACTTCACAAAGTGTGACTGACACAAGAGAAAACTAGAGCACAATTTTCACACACACACACACACTGGAACTACATCGGGTCTAATATGTAGTGTAAATCAGTTAGTAAGTCCACCATTATGGCCACTGAGGATAGTCCAACCCCTTCATATACATCTTTTTTTTTAGGGTTTTGATGCTTTGTCTAGGGTTTTGTAGGTTATTCTTTATTGCAGTCTTATAAACGTGACATTCGACATAATTAATGACATTAGTATGACAAGAATAAAATAAAGGAAAAATATATAACGCCACCTTAGAGGAGGCTTTCTGGCCATTTCCATAGATGAGGATGCCTAGATCTTAGACTAGGGCACCCACAGGTGCCCCAACCTAGTTAGAGAGATCATATATGTACTTTCTTAGCTTCTATGTGGTCATTTCCTCCGCATGTTTTCATGGTTTACATTGCATGACACAGTCCCACACTTCGTTAAATCAGCTAAGGAATTCTTAACCCTCTCTTGCACATTAGGGTTTCACATTTCTATTTACTTAGTTGCTTGGGTCATTTCCTTTATTTATTTAGTTGTTATTTACTGCTTTGCATAACATTAGATTAAACTAAATTAGATCCCCATTTTCCATTTTAGTTTAATCATTTTGGTGAACCCATGCTCAACACCACCTTCCACTTAGGGATCTCTTTCTCTTCTTTACTATGGCTCAATCTTTTTAAGATTTTACCAAAGCTCATATTAAATCCATTAATGATCATATCATTGAGCATCCCCAAGATCTAGAATTACTTTTATATGTTTCTCGTGAGGAAGATAAAACCTTGCAGAGCTTAATGTGTCTGTCGTTATTCCCACCACAGTTGTTACTCAACCGCTTGCTTCTACTCTTCCACCCATCTCTATTATTCTTGTTTCTATTCCTACTCCTACTAATCACTATACCCATGCCTCTTGTTTCTCATACACGATAACCTCCTTCCATAGCACTCAAGATCTAGCCTCCCTTTATCAAGACCTTCAAGCACAAATTCATCAATTATGATAGGCTACTTCTCATGCATCTCCATCTTTGGATTCCACTCTATTATTGCATACTCCATTTGTGCCCACTATATCCACTTATCTTCCACCAAATTTCATCACCCCTAAACTACCTATTTTCAATGGCCAAGGTGACCCACAAGAGCACCTCCGAGCATTCCATGTGGCTTGTCTAGATTTTGTGGATAATCACATTCTCCTAGCTAAGATCTTTCCTCGTAGCCTTCATGATTATGTGATGCATTGGTTTTATGACCTACCTATCCATTCGGTAGTCTCTTTCACACATCTCACCGATGATTTTCTCACTCATTTCTCTATCAACATCGGCTCTAAGATCTCTTATGCCCAACTTGCACAACTTAAACATAGGTCTAATGAACACTTAGCAGATTATGTCTTGCATTACAAAAATAACTTAGCTAAGATGTCAAATGTTCTTGTGGGACTCTAAGCTTTAGGATTTATTCATCCAAATTCTACTACCACCCCTCCAAGAAAGTGTACTCTTTGAGACCTCTCCTTCATTCGATCAACTTTTTCATACCCTCAAGCTTCGTGAAACTAAGCTTTTATCCATCAGTAAACTTAAGTATCAAGAACAAACATCATCATCTCTACATGCTTTCAAGGAAGTCAACATTTAAACCTTCCACCACAAAACCTACTAATGCCAAAATCACTATCATTGCACTCGTGACTCCTAAAGAAGTTCAATCTACCACCACAATGCACATTCACCAAATTTCCTATTGCCCCACAACTCATATTACAACAGTAGCTTCTTGAAAGCAATCTTATCATGCTTCCTCCACCACTTGAATTAGATCCATCACGACCAAAAGGAAGAAATTACAATGAAAAATTTTGATGTGATTATCACCACTGTGTGGGACACTCTACAAATAGGTGTTTCAAACTCGCACCATTATCCAAGACCTCATCGATAACAACAAGCTTGAATTTCCTGAGGCTACAAACTCTCCACCAGTTAATGAAAATCATAAGCTCAAATTATTTGGTAACCCACATCCACAACATGAAAATAAAACTATTGATTCATTAGCTAATCATACTTATCATGCAATACCCCCTTTGATTGGGGGCACTTGATTTCTTAGTTTCTCACATGACGTTTCTCTCCATCGATCATTCTTTCTTTAACCATAATTATCATGCCACATTCTTTTCTAATCACTTACATATTATGCCTCTATTAGATATGTCCCTATCAATAATACTAAGGTTGATCCATCATGGCCTATTAGTGCATGTTCTATACCACTTCTTGATGCTATTGGTTATCCATGTTCAAAATCTCATATCGATGAACAATTCATATGGTGTAGTTCAAACTTCATGTTATGGTAGGACCTCTTACTATGCTTGTACCCTTCCTTGTTGGACAAGAAATCGATGGTTGTGACATGCTTCTAGGCCTCAATTGGATTCGTAGGTCTAAGTCCATCATCTCTATGAATCATTTGCGACTCAAATTCATTCATAACAATCAAGTTATTTCTATCAATGGTGTACCTCCATCTACTCCATGGTCATCATCTCCTCAAGCACCAGTTCAAGAATCCCCTACTCCATCTAACACATCACAACCTATGTTAATTAAAGTGCAATCTACTCCTAGTTCACCTACTCACACACCATCTACGTACAGCCTCACCACTCTACTAGTCCTACACATCGATATAGGCTATTCTCGGCATAATTACATCATCTTGGCTTAAATCTCCACCTTGTTTTATCCACATAGATCTCCATCCTACGCATTTTTCATCGTCTCCATCCTACACATTTTTCATATACTCATCCATCACATGCATATAGAATTCACTCACCCATACAATGACTATCTACTATTCCACCACTACTAGAACATGGTCATACACTTTCACCACCACTCACATTAGATGAGGGACCTTTGTCCTTCACTTTCATTGGTTAGTTCATTCACTAACATGCACTTGGGGGACATAACATTCACACATTCCCCTCACCATCTTAGCATCGACATATGTTTCACCCTATCATTATCAACCTCCTAACATAGGCATCATCATCACACATACATCATCATTACCCGATGACACACTCTTGTGCTTTGGTTCACACTTGATTGTTGAGGCATTCTCTACACATGAACCCCACACACTGCATAGATAGTCACTACACATTAGGCACCACATATAATCACATTGTCTTACATCATCTACATTTCACACTACATTAAAAGCTATAAACATTGTGTGTCTTCATACATTCCACATTTTGCATTCTACATCTTGTCCTACATACATCACCCCATAGCTATCGCATATTGCATGTTTTACACCTCATACATGTCATCTTACATTGTGTCTTACATATACTATACATCTACACATCTTAGGTCAGGTCACATATACATCTACATTACACATATTGCTCATCCATACCACACACACTATTATACACATTTTACATTTTGCATATTCACCTCTACGCGTTGCACTCACTACCCGATGACGCACTCTAGTCTCATAGTCCATACTAGACTTTTGAGGGTATACATACATAAAAATGGACCTCATCACACTCACATGTTCATCATTCAATCTTATTTTTCTCATGTGACATTCCTAGGATTAGTGATATACGCTTTAGGCTATATGGTCACTTCTTTTAGAATCATCTCATGATAGGTTATATCATCACTTTCACTTACATCATTTAGTGGTATACGCTTTAGGATAAATCACCACTCCTTTCTACTCATCTTGTCGTGATATACACTTAGGCTATAGAGTCACACACAGTTCATATCTATGTCGCATTTCATCACCACACACTCATCACAACACACTACACACAACACATAGTTTGACCATTTCCCGATGATGCACTCTTGTTTATGGTTCATTCTTGACTATTGAGGGGGCATACTAAATGAACCTCACTACATACAATTCCATTCACTCGGGGGGCACACAGCTCCTATCATCCATTTTCATTCCATTCCATCCATCCACAACATATTGCATTTTATGGTTGCATTTACTCTTGCTTGCACTTGCTTTACATGTTCACTTTACTACACATGTTAGATAGATCTCTTGTATGTCATTATCTTTACCATACACACGTGTCTTCATGTTCTTTTCTAGTTGTGATCATAGATACAAAGTCTTCACACGCAACACCGATGCTTGACACACTACCTACTGGGGGCATCCACATTTGTACACTACAGGTGTTATTGTTTCATTTTGTACTTAGCACTTTCCATTATTAGGTTATACATGCTTTGACATACTTGCTATTTTTCTAACATGCTAATGGGTGCTTCATGTGTAACATTTGTTATGCAGGGATACTTGCTTCCATGCTTATTGTTCACATTGTTTGCTATTGTTTCCTATTGTTTGTCTTGTCCATGGCCCTTTGCCCTTTTTGTGTGTACACACTTGTTTATTTTTGCCATGACGGCCTTGAGTGTCTTGTGACACCGTGAGTGGTGTCCCATGTTTGCAACCTACTTTGTGTGGCCTACATTGTCTTCTTGGGTGTTTACATTATGTGCTTATGTGCTAGCTTACACATTGTTTGTTTTTGTTTTCTACATGTATGTTTGTTCGTATTAACACTTATTTTCTAGCCACTTGTTTTCATGTGTCTTAGTATTTACCAAGCACATTCCCTTCCCCTACGCAGGTAGAGTTTCAATTATACGTGGTTGGTTCTCTTTTGGGGCCGCATTCTCCTATCCACGATGTTGCATGCACCCCCAAAGAGGGGGCATCATTTGGGGTTACACACGTACAACATAATACTAGTATAATTCAATCTACATTTTTGTCTATGACAAGTGTATAATGAGTGGGTTCAGACTAGTTTATGAACCCCATACACAATGAGATTTTATAGGGCAGATTGTCCTTAGAATTTTAGGGAGAAGTTATAGGTTAGAGGAACATTAGAATTTTCCTCCCTACACTTCTTTGGCTAGTGGCGTCGGATCACCCAAAAAAACTAAATAATACAAAGATCTCTTCACCAATCTCAGGGAAGCAGTTATAGGTTAGAGAATAACAAAACTTTCTCCCTACACTCTTGGCCACAAGTGGCATGAGATCACCCAAAAAAACTTGCACTTCACCGACAGTTACAAGATATCCATTTCTACCCCTTTGTCTCATCATGGATCAGGTGCACATGTTCCTTTTTCATTGTCATTTTTGTACTATTTTTACATGTTTTTTTACATATATACATATACATGCGTATTTGACTACTTGATCATCTTCTCTTTTGTAGGTCCATTTGTATGGGAAGTAAGTAGTCAATAACAACACACACATGGCGAGTACATCACACATGCAATACTAACCATGCATGTACACTACACACATTAGCATATACACACACGTTTCCACCCTAGGTTCACTCTCATCACTTTTTACACTTTTGCATCTTTAGTCTCCACGCTCCATCTTTTTTTCACTCCACGCTTTTGTCTAGTCCTTCGGCATGTTTGCTACATCACTCTACATGGATTATCATGTATGCATCTCTATCTAATTTATGTTACCAAGCTTTCCGCTCACCAACATAAAGTGGGGGAAAATGTAGTCACTAAATCACACACTTTGAGTCATTATTTAGTCTCGGTCTCATACTATTATTCATATGGTTCTTAAGTGAAAAGAGTAATAATTAACCATGTCTTTGGCCATTTTTACATTGCTTGTTGTCATATTTTTGATCTTACACTTGGAACCGTATTGTCATTCGTGTTTTTCCTATTTATGACCGGTGGGTCCAAGGTGCCCTGATCCTCTTTGCACTTAACTCTCACTTTTGGGAACTTTCTAACTATTTGATATTTTTATATTTTTGGTGGTTATCCTTTTCGGGGTTAATTAAAAAATTAGAACAAGAGAACCATATAAATATAAAGTTATGTGACCATAATGAGGGACTAAGCACTAAGACATCTACTATCACCATCTAGAGTTACATCCATCAAAGGCACCTAAAGCTACATTTGCATCCAACTCAATCAAAAGACACACAAAGCCAATTCATCTGTATCACACTTCATAGGAGGGGAGTTTATTGTTTTCATGCACACATTTACTACATTCTACATCTAGTTATTTACTCATTTACTTCACAAAGTGTGATTGACACAAGAGCAACCTAGGGCACTATTTACACACACAAACCTAGAACTACATTGAGTCTGAGATGTAGTGTAGTGCTTAATTAGTAAGTCCACCATTGTGGTCGCTGAGGACAATCTGTCACCTTCATATGCTTTTTTAGGGTTTTGATGCTTTGTCCAGGGTTTTGTAGGTTATTCTTTATTGTAGGTCTTATGGACATCATCCGAAGCAGTTTAGTGACATTAGTGCGATAAGAAGGAAATATAGGTAAACATATAGTGACACCTCAGAGGAGGTTTTTTGGGCCATTTCGCAAACCTGGGGTGACCTAAATTTCAGAGTAGGGTGCCCACAGGTGCCCTTATCCATTTCAGTGCCCGGTCTATTCAAAGAGCTTATATTTGTACTTTTAAGGCTTTCGTGTGGTCATTTCCTCCTCATGTTTACTTGGTTTACACTATGACACAATCCCATTCCTTCATCGAATTAGCTAATGAATTCTTAACCCTCTCTTACACATTAGGGTTTCACATTTCTATTTACTTAGTTGCTTGGGTCATTTCCTTTATTTATTTAGTTGTTATTTAATTTTGCATAACATTAGATTAAAAATTAGATCCACATTTTCCATTTTAGTTTAATCATCTACAAGCATGAGTAGACCTATTCTTTTTGCATGAACAATTTGCTTGTGGTTAATTTTCCTACTAATTACTTTGAGATTTTTCTCATTTCTATTGAAGTGTAACAACATTGTGCATGGGTTCCCTTGATCCTCATGGTTTAATCTCACATGGTATTAGAGTTGCACTATTTCATTAAATGTGTTACTCGCATTGTTTCATAGCTAATTAATTTTGGTTTCTTGATGTATTAGCTTCTTGTGTAAGTTTTATTAATCCTTTATTGTTTTGTGCATTTTGGTGCTAGTCTCAATTAATCTCATTTTTGGAGTTTGTTTTGGTGTTTATGCATATAGGTGTTTTCCAGCTAAAACCGGATATCTGACTAACTTTGGCAGAAAATAGTTTTGGAGGTATTTATATTTTTTGTTTTGAGTTTGGTTTGTTTAGCGTAAAATAGTAGATTTTGCCTTTTAACATCTAATTTATCTCATCTCCTCGCTACAAGCCTTATCGAAATATTTCTAATGGATATTCTTGAATTGAACATTATGTATAACAAGTGTACAATTTTTCCTTTTTGATTAGGTTCTTAGAAGTGGAATTATTAATAATGTCCAAAATGATATAATATACATGGATAATATTTTGAAGTTATCTTTTCCTTCTTCATGTTCAGATAACCCCGATTTCTACAACACCGGAGAAAAATAACATAGGTATAATCAAATCTTTTACAAGGTGCAATACAAACATTTTTCATTTCAAGGAACTTCAACCATGTAGACATGAAACAAAACAAATATCGTATCCAAAGTGTAAAAAAAAATTACAATTGGGAAAAATAACAATTTGTTGGTTTTATTCTCTTCCCCTGGTTTTCTTTTAAGTCCTTGTTTATCTAGCAAGTTGGTTTTCTTATAATCTATTTTCATCCAGTAATTATTTAATAATATACTAGTTTTTAATCCAATACCTTCATTTTTAAGAAATGATAAACATGATGAAGAATTAGGAAGTGATTTTTCTAGAGCCTCTGTAACATCCAAATCAACTAAAAGTTTGACTATACACAAGAAATCCTCTTGAGTTTAAAACTTAAGTGAATGTCTCCTTTTACAATGAATCCCTTATCCCATGAAAATTATAGATTTTGAGATATCATTGAGGTCATACAATTTTTCTCCTAACAAAGTAACTTTTAAGAAGCCTATATTGCAATCAAATTGCTAGAAAAACAAAGAGTATAAAGATAAGTGAAGTATCGCGTGTCATCATCTCCCCCACAATTAATTCTTTGCATGCTCTCCTACAAGCTATTAAATTTTCTTCACGTGAAGCAAATAACTTAAAATGCCCATATCTTTTTAACCTTTGTAGTTGTGTTAAAATGAAGATAAGTACACTTGACAATTGTTATCTTTGAATGATAATCATAAAATATTTTATAAAAACATATCAACAAGTTATCTTCTTTGTTTTCATAATTTCAAATATTTACTTTAGTTGTGTCTTTGCATGATTCAGGCATACATGGGAAGTTGAGAAACAATGTTTCATCCTTTATAAAGAGTGAATATGGTTTAGGATTAATTTATTTATTAGTAATGAAAGGTTTACCATGATAGATGGTTTATGAGAATCCATGAATACGGGTGGGGGTGTTATTATTTAATTATTATGCACTAGTTAAGCCAACATATTACTAAGGGGATGTACAAGAAGGTCAATAAATATTAAAATGGTACTAGGGAGGGTTAGATTAATTTAGTTTGATAAAACTATAATCACAAGTGGTTGTGGGTGTTTGATAAAACTAGCATATGGGTGGTGGTGGCAACCATAAATAAACTTGGTGTTTTGGCTTTTGGAAAAATGGTTGTTTGCGTAATGTTGAGACAAGGACAAATATATATAATCCTAGAGAATGAAAGAAATAATTACATGCAATATACTAAAATTTACATAATAAAGGGCCGAAACATAAACCTAGATTCCCTGGATTTGGTGGCCCTAGTTTTCTTTGTTATGCACATAAATTTTTTAGTTTATTTTGAAAATCCTTTCTTCCTTTAGGAATTCAACATTTTTTTCTTAGCTATTAATGGAAAAATGATATCAAACCTACAAACATCAATTTTTTAATGATGCAGTTCCTTGATAATTTTTCCTTTGGCTTGGGAATCCAAAGGTGGGGGTGTGGGAATTATCCCCAAAGACAATCAAGGGTAGTGCTCTTAGCGCAATTCTTATTGTGGTATAGGAAAGATCTAGGGCAGAGCCCCAAAACTAGGCCCATTTTCCTTGTCTCGTTGCCTACAAATTCTGTGTTTCGAACATTTTTTTCTTTTTAATCTTCAAGATGTCCTCACTACATTATTTTTTTCCATGTTTCCATCGTACATAGTAATTTTGATGACTGTAGAAATAGGTTCATGAGACTAAATTACCTTAGGCATAATACCAACTAAAACAAGTCATTTTCCCTTAGTAATAGGTGTTGAAGAAGTCATCTTGTTGATTGCCACATTATACCAACAAATGTGGAAGACATAAGAAATTAATTTCCTTCACCAATAAATGTAGGAATCAATATAGGAGTGTTTGTTGCATGTTGAATCTTATTAAAAATTACATGAGTTATTGTAATAAAAACAATGTATGCAATATATAGAAAAGCAAAGTAAATTGACTTCCTTCAATAGTTTTTAGGGTTAATACAAGAGTGATTTTTGGATGTTGATTTTCTCCAACAAATACACAAGTTGTCATAGGAGAAAAATTACATGCATTCCATCACAAGATGTAGGCAATGTTGTACCTTTTGCTATTCTTTTATAGGTTCAACATTTGTAGATCGACAACAAAGCAAGTGGTCCACGACTTGAAAAAAATTGTAGGCATGGCCATCTCACCAAAAGGGGAAATACCAAGCATGTCGATCAAACCTCACATATGTAGGAACACTTATTATCATTTTACTATTTGCATCAATATGTGGAGAGATAATTTTTGCAATTCGCTATCCACAATAGGTGTACATATAATTACTTGTAGGTTCATCTTTACTAGTATCTATAGGGTGTTGGTGTAATGATTTTCTCATAAATGTACCTTACATAATCATTTTTCCTTTAGAGAAATCATTCAACATTATTGGTGAAATAATTTTTTATAGGACGGATTAGTGGTTTCACCAACGGTCATAGGGTTAGGCCTCTCCTTCTTGCATATGGGGAAGCTCCCATTTATTAAATGCAAGCACTAAATAAAATTTTGCATGGATGTTAGGTTGGGGATCACATAGGAATACTCCATTAAACTTGTGGCAAACTGATTGTACAATGTACAAGGGAGGAATTTTCTTTGAAGAGAGGTAAAGAGGAGATGGAGAAATAGAGAGAGGGGTTAATGTTGTGAGTAGACTTATAGATTTCACACACATTAGCCATAGTAGGTACACATTCAATAGGAATAAATCAACCATATAAGAAATAACAAGACTAATAAATCAGAGACACAAATTTCTATGGATTCATTAATCAAAGACACAAAGTTCCTTCTTGGTTGTACAAGATTACAATGCTTGCAAAGTTGGAAAGTAGAGAGAGTAGAAGAACATAGGCAAGGAGATAGAAGAATATAACTTATTGCCTATAGTAGAGAACAATAGCTATCAACTTTTTTTTTGGAAGGGAGAAGCCACCTTAATATATAGCTTTAGAAAATGTCTTTTCATCTCCCCCTTATGAAATTTCACATACCCATCACTTGTGACCTTTCATATTCCTATAGGAATAAAAATACCTTGTAATACTGGAGTTTTGGGAAAAAAATAGAGACTTTGAAATGCAAAAAGTTATAAGTGTTTTGGTTTTGAAGTTTATTATTGTAGACACCCTAAAAATACATACTTATTTCTAGCCTATCCTTGGATATCTATATCCTTTGCATAATATGCCAATTTACAACCCTTTAGAATTAATTAAATTAATTCTATCCCACTAGAATTCACCTCCATCCTTTAGAATTAATTAAATTAATTATATCAATATTAAGTCCATCTTTTATAATAAATTAAATTAATTCTATCATCTTTGGCTAATTTAATTCAATAGTTAATTACCCACTCACATCCCTTAACTAATTAAATTAGTTATTTAAATAGAAATAAATTTATTTATCTACTCACACTCCACTTCACTATCCTAGTCACTCCACTACACTCCACTTCTAGAATCCTACAAAGGTGGAAGCAACAAAAATGCATGTACAACCACCTCATTAAATAAAAATAGAAATTCATTGCCCCTCAATAGATATTGAATTCATTTGATCTACCTCAATGGCTATTTTGGGAAAGTTAATTCAAATCTCATTAAAAACCTTCAACCACTCCATAGCCTCTCCTTCCATTATAAATAACAGGTTATATCCTTTTCAAACAATCCTTGGAAGCTTTATGCAATTACAACAAACCTTTGCTCATTTTCCATTCAAATGCATCCTCATGTTCATCCTTTCTTATAACATTTCCTCTTCCATTTGGAAGCAAATTTGGAGCACCCAAAATCCAACCATTTCAAAAATTCTTATCATCTTGAGGTTTTCAAAGAAGAGCTTCGAGAAAGGTTTGTTGTGTTTTGTTTGTTTGTCTTTCATTTTAGCTGAGTTTTTCATTGCTTTACATTGTAGTACTTGGTGGGACTTGGACCCATTTTATATCATTTTCAGTTTGTTTTTAATTAAAATAATTTTACTTGTGTGTTCTATGTGCTATTTCGGAACTCATTGTCAAAATTTGAGAGTGATTGGTGCATAAAAATGAGAGAAATCATCAAAAATAGTCAAATTGTCATGTTAACCATCAAATTTTTACCACCTACGTGAAGCTTACGCTAATATACTACTATGTGCGCTAGCGTTATTAATGAAGTGCACTAGTGTAGTACTCATCATGCGGGAGCATCAAGAAGGAGAGTCAATTTTGAGAAAAATACATCTTGGTCATGATTAGAAAGGTCTAAGGGGTCAATTGGAATGGTTTTGAGTCATTTAGAGTTCAAGAAATTTGAATTAGAGGCTCAAATGTATTTTCGCCTTTTGCAAATTCAAAATTTCAAATTGTAAATGATGTCTTCAAGAGATGTAAAGGGGTATTTTGGGTTAGAGAAAGGTGGTAAAGGTTGTAAATAGGTAAAATAGGTGAAATAAAGTCCTAGAGGTGGTTTAAGATGAAAATGTTATGTAATGTTGGATAATGGCTAACTAAGCCATATGTTAGTGTCTTAACTTGAAAAAGTTAGGTTTTTCAAAGGAAATCACAAAAGGATGGAAATGTGATTCAAATAGGGGAGTTTTGAGGAGTTTTGGAGGGATTCCTCAAGTGTAGTTCAAAGAGGGCGAGTTAGAGGAGTTTTCCTCAAGAAAAAAAGAAGGAAAGCATGTAGAGGCATGCATTTTGTAAGCAAAATTCCATATGAAATAATGAATACTTTGTTTTTACATTTGATTCTTACTTGAGGGTGTTTTATGAATTAGGAGAAAGAAATGATGTGTTTCCTTTACAATGCATAAGAGTTTAAATCATATGGCTATCAATGAGATCTTGCATGTGTGTGAAAACCATAGGAAACTGTGACTATGTATACAAGTGGATGATCTGTCCCGAACCAGTGAGCATAACTTTTTCATTTTAAATAAAAATTACTTGAAATTTGGGATTTAGGTGGAAAAGGTCATTCTCCATATGGGTTTTTAATAGTTTACCTTGAATCTGAGTATTTTTGGAGATATCAAGTATTTCCCAGTTATCGAGAATGTATGCAAATTGTTTGACAAAATGTTTGTCATGGTAAAGTGAGCATAACTCACGTGTTCTAAGGATTTAGATTATAAAATTTTGGGGATAGAACAATAAGAATATTATACAAGTGGTTTTTTAAGAAAATGGTGATTTGAAAAATGTACAAAAATTTATTGATGACATAAATTTCTGATCTAAATGGGAAATGAACCTTTGTGGGCTTGGTAAGATCCTCTTTTGCAGAGAGTAGGGGATTTGGTTGTTTATAAATCCTCTTGATTAGTTGAATTGTTTTGTTGTTTGAAATCTCTCTACATCAACTCCACATGCTAGCGTAGTGCTCTATGCACTAGCATAGTTCTATGTTTTTACTCTCTTCACCTTATATGGGCTAGTGTGTATATATACACACTAGCGTAAGACTATACATAATATCATTCAACCTTGTTTTTGATGTATTCACGTAGACATGTTCACCTTCACATGCTAGCATCTCTTGTCACATTAACGCACCCTATTACACGTGCTTTAGTGTACCATTATATGCGCTAACATTCTCATCACTATGTTTTTCTAGCTTTTATGTTTTTCCAACAAGTAAAAATTTATTCTAACCATGGTTTTAAATCTATTCTAATCCCTTTCTTCTTTTGTGTGTTACAAATAATTCATTTAAGTCCTTATTTTTATCTTAAGTTTTTGTCTAATTCTAATCATAACAAGATCACCCGTATGTTCTTTTCTTGTATTTTTATAAAAGATCTTAAAAATTAGAAACACGAGTTTGTCTTTATGTTTTCTATTGTATTTTCACCTCGGAGTAAACTATTAACTTGTTTTTGTAGGACCATCTCTACGAATATTTTTATTGCATAAAAACTACAAATTGTAGGTTTCTTTTCTCTCGGGAATCAAGTAAGCCTTATCACATGTCCTTTTACTATAATTTATAAAAGTATATTAATTAAATTTTTGGAGATGAGTTGATTCCCCAATCCAATGTATCGTGGGAAGTACATGGCTAGGGGCCAAAAACCTCATTGTGAGGAGTACCACGGGAACCCCAAAGTATTTAGTGCCTTGAGGAGTTGACAATGAAACGGGTACCCCCACCCATCTAACTAATGTACCTTGTGAGATATTAGGGCCAAACTTATCCTAAGTGGTGACTCTGGTTTGATCCTTTGAGAAGATTAAAATTCAACTTAATGTATAAAGAGGAAGTAAAGTAAAGCTGACAACTAGCAATAGTATACCACACTCGCTTCGATAATTTTTGGTAGGGAGAGAACCATTTTTTAGGAATCCCCACTTGACCAAGCTAACTCAAACTTAGAGGCATTCCTTAAACAACATTTTTCTCATCTACTTTATGTGTTACAAGTTTGTGTTCCACACTCTTATCATACAAAATTAATCCACCTCTTTTTAAAATTGCAATCAAAGTTCAAGTCTTGAGTTTTAGATACCCATATCCTAACTTAAGCACATTCATTTCTGTACCATATTTTAATTTGTGTCAAATTGTGCTTAATTTATTCCCACATATTCTACTTTGACATTCAATTTGTCACGGTTTTAAAGATATCTTTCGAATCTTTAAGTCTTATACTTTGACATTCACTTTGTTGAGTTTAAACACTATTAATCAATTTCAATATCAATTTTTGTCTACACCTTATACTTTGACAAGTTTAGGCAAATAAATCTTAATACTTACGCCTTAACTTTGAAATTCACTTTGTCAAGTTTAGGAAAATCAATCTTAATGTATACGTCTTATATTTTGACATTCACTTTGTCAAAATTTAAGCACAATCAAATTTTAATACATTCTCTAAGAAATTCACAAACAACCTCTTCACTACCTATCTTTACCTTTACTACAATGGTGAGTTCACAAAAGACATTAAATGATGATTTATTCAAAATACTTCATGAGATCCCGAAATAAATATCTCATATAGCTTCCCAACTTAGTGAGAAATCACCCAACAAGATATTAGAGTTTCGGATCTTTGATGAAAAAAAAATGCACGAGTAATTTAAATCAAAATAACTAACAATAAGATGCAATATGGTCGATAAATCACAAGACAAAAATGACTCCAAATCAACTCAATGCTCCATGAGATAGAATGATGCAAGTGATGTACATATAGGAGGTGATTGGACAACCTACTCCTATATTAGTGGGGAATAACTCTCACTAAATTCTATTAGAAGTAGAGTTGAATCCACACAATTAGTAAGCTAACTTAACACATCTGGTAAGCTAACTCGACACAATTGGTACACCTAAGCAAGCATATCTCATGAGTGTAGGAAAGATCCAAGTAAATAAATAAATACAAGGAAAATGAATATCCTACACTAACACCCCCCATAAGCACAACTCATGTAGGCAGTGAAAAGGATAGTGGGTCCCAACAATAAGGCATGATGAGGTACCCACATATAATGCAATCTCTCATAAGATAGACTAAAAGGAGAAAACCCAGTGGGAAAAAACTCCCCCCAAAAGAGAGACATGAAAGAGAAGGTAGAACTAGAAAGCCCTACTCAAAGATGATGAAGTTGCTAATGTGGATAGAAGAATTGGGTCCCAACAACAAGGCCATGTTAGGTACCCAAGTACATAAAAAGATAAAATGGGAAGAAATAAGACAACTTGATAAGAATCCAAAATTTGATGAAGCACTAATAAAGAATCTCCAACAAGTAGAACTTGTTCCAAATATTACCCTCCAATAAGTAGAACTTACATGAACAAATATGTCCATTCTTAAAAAAAAACCTAGGTTGGCCAAATGAGCACAAAAAATAGAGGACAAAGTCAAGACTTTGTAGAGGAATGAAGATGTTGTGTGAACATGTCATGCTTAAAGAGTACCGCCGAATTCATAAAAACTACAAGGAAGACACGGTGATCCTCAATATGGGTTCTGACAATAGGCACCTTTTTAGATACCCATTTACAATGCCTGTACAAAATTATTCTTAAGAGAAACATATGCACTAAATGTGCTTATTGCAGAAATAAGAAATGAAACAAATGGGGGTTTGGTCTCCTACCAAACCAGGCCCCACCCTCAGTCTTCAAAATAGATTTCTAGAAAATGAACCAAGTGATCATCATCTTCTTCATCATATATTGCAAAAATCATCCCAAAATGTGATACTTTATAACTTAGTGTGTTTTGTAATTCCCTAGTGAGTTTTCGAATACCATATTAGAGTTTCTAAATATTTGATGAAAAAAAATGCACAAGTAATTATAGAAATTGAAATAACTAACAATAAGATGTAATATGATCAAGAACTCATAAGGAAAGAATGGCTCCAACTCAACTCAACACCATATTAGGAACACCGAGGATCCGTTGAATTCAAGAATGCACCTTAGGTGAGATATGTGAAACGTGAATCGCACAAAGACAAGACCAAACACATATAATAATATGAAAGTTATGAAGAACAATGAGATACAATGTAAAAATATAAGAATGAATCCAAATCAACTCAATACTCCATATGTTCCATAGGATAGAATGATGCAAGTGATGTACATATAGGAGGTGAATGTGTAACCTCCTCCTAGATCAATGGGGAATAACTCTCACTAATTGATACTAGAAGTAGAGTTGACTCCACATAACTAGTAAGCTAACTCAACACAATTGGTAAGCTAACTCAACATAACTGGTACACCTAAGCAATCATATCCCATGAGTGTAGGAAAGCTCCAAGTAAATAAACAAATACAAGGAAAATAAATATCCTACACTAACACCCCCATAAGCACAACTTAGGTGGGCAATGAAAAGGAAAGTGGGTCTTGATAACGACCTAATGAGGTACCCATATAAAATGAAATATATCATATGATAAAGGAAAAATATAAAACCCAAAGTGGGAAAACACTCCCCAAAAGAGAAAAATTAGAATTGAAGAAGGCTAGAAGGCCCCTCGAAAGATGATGAAGTTGTTGATGTGGATAAAAGAATTAGGTCCCGACAACAAGGCCATGTTAGGTACCCAAGTACATAAAAATATGAAATGGGAAGAAATAAGACAACCTAATAAGAATCCAAAATTGGATGAGGCACTGATAAAGAATCTCCAACAAGTAGAACTTTCTCCAAAGATCACCCTCCAATAAGAAGAAAATGCATGAAAAATATGTCCAATATTGTTTTAAAAACCATCGGTTGGCCAAGTGGGCACAAAAAAATAGAGGAAAAAGTCGGCACTGTAGAGGAATGGAGAAGTTGTGTGAACATGCCATGCTCAAAGAGTACTATGGGAATCCACAATTGCTACAAGGAAGATACAATGATCCTCAATATGGGTTCCAACAATAGGCACCTTTTTAGATACCCATTTACAATGCATGTACAAAATTATTCTCAAGAGAAACACATGCACTAAATGTGCTTATTGTAGAAAGAAGAAATGAAACAAACAAGTCATAATGGGGGTTTGGTCTCCTACCAAACCGGGCCCCACCCTCCAGGTCTTCAAAATAGATTTCTAAAAAATGAACCAAGTGATCATCGTCTTCTTCATCATCCATTACAAAAATCCTCCCAAAATGTGGCACTTTATAACTTAGTGTGTTTTACAATATAAATAGGACTAATGTGTGGGAAATTAAAAATATGAACTTTTGCAAAATACGACACTCAATTTTGAGCTACCGATCAAAAGTTATTACAATAATGATTTCCCGTAAATAAGGCCTATTTTAAATAATATTGCACTCAAGCATTAAAAAAATGCACTAGATGAGGGTGAACATAGCCTTCCAACCACTTGTTGGAATTAACACAAAATGTAGATTACAATGGTTTAATTTTTGAGGGGAATTGGCCTCCTGCCAACCCGGGCCTCACACTTCGTCTTCGTCAGCGAAGATACAAGCTTAATTAAACACTTAATTCCTTCTATGCAAATTTTTTCCAAAAGGCATGCAAATGATAATTTTTGAATGCTAAAATCATAAAAGTTGGAAAATAATGAAAATAAGGATTAATACTACCCTTTTGCCACTTGGACGTGGGCCCACCAAGGAAGAAGCATTGGAGGAGTTGGCTTTAGGGTTTAAAACCCCAATTTTTCTAATTTTCTTGTTCGAGCTGTTATGACGCCACTTAATGATTGCAAATCAATGTAAAGGAGGTCATTTTGGGCTTAGAGAGGCCAAATACAAGTTCTCGTAGGTTGATTTTCAACGTTGCATAGGCATTTTTCATAGGTCTCGAAGCATTTTTTACATATTACAACAAAAAAATTAGTGCTCAAGTTAAAAACACCCTCCATAGGATTTTGTTCACCCTCCAACACTATTTTTATGGGAAAGGATGTAACAAAGGTCTGTAAATGGCCCAAAAATGTGGCTTTGATGATTAAAAACCCAGATTTGAGGATGCCCTGGTGAATTTCCGAGAGCAAAACCAAATTAGAATCACATCAAAAATGCCTTTGGATGATTCCCGCAACAAAAATTGCCCAAAAACATTTCTAAAAGCTTTTTCATGTGTAGAAATTACCGCCACAATAGAAAAACTACAAATATTTATCCTTTACCAACAATAAAGTAATATGATTTTTTTTTGCAAATAATAATCTGAATTGAAAAAATTGCAGGATAAAACTAGACACACTTAATACCAAAGCGTGGTTTAACAAAAAAAAAAATCGGTGCTCAGTTAAAAACGCCCTCCTAGGATTTTTTTCACCCTCCAACACTATTTTGATGGGAAAGGATGCAACCCAGGTTTGCAAATGAGCCAAAAACATGGCTTTGATGATCAAAACAACAACCCGGATCTCAACCAAAAAAAGAGTTTTACGGATCTCGATGAAAAACAAATGCACAAGTAATTGCAAAAATCGAAATAACTAACAATAAGATGTAATATATCAAGAAGTCACAAGGCAAGAATGACTCCAAATCAAATCAGTGCTCCATGAGATAAAATGATGCAAGTGATGTACATATAAGAGGTGAATGTGCAACCTCCTCCTAGATCAGTAGGAAACAACTCTTACTAATTGATACTAGAAGTAGAGTTGACTCCACACAATTAGTAAGCTAACTTAACACAACTGGTAAGCTAACTCAACACAACTGGTACACCTAAGCAAGCATATCCTATGAGTGTAGGAAAGCTCCAAGTAAATAAAAAATACAAGGAAAATGAATATCCTACATGACACAAGCCAATCATACAACCTAGCAAAAACACTACTCCGTGCAAAGTCAAATGTCAGTTTACACCCTCAAAGAAAGTCTCTCTAGTGTCTTTCATCAATTAGAAAAGGCTAATATGATAAAATATCCAATCACAAGACCCTTTTATAAAGGGGAACCCAAGCCTAAGTGGTATAAAGAATCAAAATATTGTGAATACCACCGCATCGAAGGCCACTCTACGGATCATTGTTCAAGTCTTTGCCATTATGTCCAAGACTTAATTGACGATGGAGTCATCAAAATATAAATTTACAATGAATTTATCGAAATAAAAACACATCAACTACCATAACTTATAATGAAGAGTTGAATGTTGTCCAAAATTATTTACATGATAAAACTCAACAAGATCAAGACGACAAGGGTCAAGTATCTATAAACCAAAACCAATCAATCTCTCCTTTGGATGTTCTTCCATTAGTGCAATCGAAATTGAAAGTGTTTCAGACAACTATCTTCAAATGTCAAATGGGAACTTGAACATGATTCAAGACTCATTTTAAACCCATACTGCAAATGAAGACTCTAAAGAAGAGGGTCAATCATCAATCACCGTTGAACTTGATTATATTCTTTTAGTGCTAGATTGCCCAACATCCCTAGTCTTGTTGTCGAGACACAACAACAAGAAGTTTGGACACTTGCATTAATGCAACCTTTATGTCCATAATACCTCAAATGAGTGATCTTAATCATTTTAATGTTTCACGATAGTTATCCGAAGAAAATTATTCTTGTGTTTTACATAAAATTAATAAATAGTCAACGACGCCAAGAAACCCATATGCGTGTACTCCAAAAGCTGCATATTCCTAGGGGTATTCTCACAAAACCATTTCAAGCTATAACCACCAATATGTTGTCAAAAAATCTAATCTTATCATTTGGTACATGGGACCTTTTGACTATTGACATCCCCAACACCAATTTCCAACACATTGAAGCGTTCATCAATAATCATACAATCAAAAGAATGTTTATAAAAAAATAATAACATCAAATATTTACTCTATAAAGCCTAAAAGGTGCCTCAGATGCTCATCAAGGATCAATCCTTCTCTCCTCGCATCATTCCACTCATAGGTGAATATAAATTTCAATGTATTCTCCGCATCGACAAATTACCTCTAATATCACATCAGTTTTTCAATCTCATCAAAACTGATCCAATCACATACTTGTTGACTTGGATATCATCCACCCAAGTCTTGTACATCAGAACCAATCAAATTATCTTCACATTGAGTTGGACCTCGTCAGCCCAAGTCTCCTAAATCATGACTCATCAAATCTTAGGTTTATCACAAATCTTTCGATTCACTCTATTGGATTGACCTTGTCTACCCAATAATTGTAAATCAGGACTCATCAAATCATGGATACAATGAAAATCCCTATATTTACTATGTTGACTTGGACCTCATTCGTCCAAGTCTCATAAATCAGGACCATTCAACTTTCCTAAACATGGAATTCCTCCATGAGGATAATTCCATTGCAAACCCTCATCCACAAAAACTTAGAAAAATCAAAAGGCGTAAAAAGAGAATAAAAATCCATGTCAAACCCATCTTTTATGTACTACATGAAAATAAAAAACATATAAGTAAAAACATATTATCCATAGGTATTCTCCACACTAGGGAAAACCACTTGTATAGTCAACTAATCTAACAATTTTTTTTAATTGTTTCATCCCTTAGTAGATGTCTCAACCATGACACCATCATTTCTCCATACTCTTCACCTATAAGACACAAGTTAATCTTGTTCCTCTTAGGCATTGTGTGTCTTATACCTGTTATGGTTTCTACCATTCCTAATCTTTTTATCTACAATTTTGTCTAGAAACTTACCGATGGAAAAATTCTCCTTCTAAACAAGCCATCTCTCTTTCACGTAAAACACTAAAATTCTTCACCCATATCTTTTAACTATCCATTTTAGTCTATGATGTTGAACCTCTTGCGCCTTACTAGTCGCATGTGGCTGAGATTTGGGGGAAAGCGTTCCTTTCCAACAAGCACAAAATAAACAAACAAGCAAAAATCAATAAAAAATAACATATATATATATATATATCTCATTACACCTTTCGTCATTCACATTCTTTGGTGATGAGCTCATACTTCTTACTAGAAGTGTGACACCGGGAAATGAGGCACACATTCTTACTCATCTACGTTTTGTCTTTGGTGTTGACCCCTTGCCTCTTATTGGTGGCATGAGGCAAGATGTAGGGGTCATTTTCAAAAATCAAACAAAATAAAGCCTTTAAAAAATCTGAATCAAAAGTGCTTAATCATAGACATCCCAAAAAGTAATTTAGTTGCTCTTGTTAAGAGAGACAACCATCCTTTCAACTAGATCTTTCCAATTAGTAGGCCATCCATGGATCTAAGTCTAATCAAACCTATCAAGTGAAATCATCTTGAAATTAGTTAGGTAATATTGACCGGGGATGAGTCACATTTTCCTAAATAGATCATTGTTACACCTTATGTATTTGCATATATCATTTTCATTTTCGTATCACTATCATACTTGTCTCACATTCTTCTTGGCTCTTGGTGGCGAGCCCTCACATCTTACTAGTTATGTGGAATCATGATGATGTAGGAACATCATGGAATTAGAAGCATACTCTGGTCAATCCTCCTTCTTTTCATGATTTGGAGCTTATGGGATATGTTAAATTCCTTATATATGCTCACAGAGTCATTGCAAGAAAACAATAAGGTTTGAAAGTTTGAAATTTCCCTCCAAAAAGGAATTCAATTTGTAAAATTTTGAAAAAGTGAATATTGGTTTGTAAGATGCTTGAAAGGTAGTTTTCAAGAGGGGGTAAGGTGCATAGGATGAGTGAACTCAATATTAGGTTGAGGTATAAGTCATGAAATGTCAAAATTAGAGAAAATGTGCCTAAATGTGTGATTAGTGGACATTGGACATTATGAGTCATCAAGAGAATATGAAGAGTTAGTTAGGGATGTAAAGAGTTAATAGATAGAATAAAAAAATCTTGAGGAAATTAGTTATTTTGGGATCATCCTCGAAGAAATACTGAGGAGAAACAAAACTTAGGCTTCTTCATGCAAGACAAAGGAGCAAGAAACTATGGGGGATATTACTTATGCCTCCCAAAGGGGAAATGGGTATCACCACCTGAGAAAAAACCGCCAAAAGACATATCATTTCAAATCCCTGACATACCCTTATGCCTCCCCCGAGTACCCCTTATTCCTCACATTTCATTATGCCTCCCCAACCTCTTATGGCACTCCATAATGAGTAAAGAAATGTAAGCTATTTATTTTTACAAGGTGGAACCCAAATCCCAACTCCCTCCACACTTATACCTCCCAAAAACACTTATGCCTCCCTCAATAGTACCCCATAGTCTTCTCCTACACCATCCCTAAGCCATCTACCCAACCAGCCAACAAATAAAACAACACATTCAAACATTCAACCATTTACATATGCATAAAATAAGGAAGATAATTTTAAGAGCCAAGCTCCTACCTCTCCATAATGGAGTTTGTTCCAAGGTTGTAAAACAAAAATATTTCTAAAGAAAAATAGTCCAAGAGATCAACAATCTACAAGCATGCAAAAATCTCCAATCTTCTCCAAAAGCAAGAGCTCCCAAAAATAGCAAAAGAAGTTGCCCAAAATGAAGTATATAAAAGTGAAGTAACCCAAAAACAAGCTAAAGAATTTCAATTTATAGAAGAGGGAAGGGAAGAGGATGAGGTGGATCCATGTAGGATGCCACATCACACATCCTCAACCCCAACACCAAAATTCAACTTCATTCTCCAAAGCATATTAAATAGGTGGGTGAATAATATGACAGTTTTACTTACACACTCAAATCAAGCCCACACCCCAAAGGACTGAAATTAAAACATGTAAGAAAAGTGCAATTAAAACATTCAACATGACTTACAAAAATGCATAATGAAAGTCTAAATTTAACTCTCCAACCATAGGTAAGGTTGGTATACAAATTTAAGAGGTATGGGACAAGTTTAACTTGTCCCACAAGCCTCCAAAATCAGCCTCCAAGGAAAAATTCGAATTTCAAAGAAGATGAAGTGTTTCATACTCCAAAATCAACTTACATATCTCTTACACATCACTTACACATTTCTTACAACACTTTAATTCAAGGCCAACAACTCTATTAATTACTTTCTTATGACATATTTTAATTAATTATCTTAACAACATGATTACTCACAATATTAACACACCATTTAGTAAATAATGAAAGGGTCAATGCACCACAAAATAAACACATGCAAACATTAACAAAGGGACCAAATAAAATAAAATACATAAAATCCCTTGGTCACATTTAAAGGTGATCCCCATGGGAATCCCTAACACAAACAAATATAGTTGCCATGGTGACCTTGTTGAATTCATCTAGAATTCCAAAGTGGTTGGTCTCCAATCCCCTAATGTTTGTTGTGATATTTTAACCTACAAAACACAATTACCTCCTTCAGCCTCGTGGCCATATCAGAACATCCAAATGAATATAAATATAATTTCAATATCATCAATATACATGAATCACAACAATCATCAAGACAACCAACAATATCACTTACAATTTCATCAACAACTATATCATCATCAGTTTAATTCCACTTTCTCATTTTCTAGGTTTACTCAAAATATCCAAATATCACAAGTCGAACAACATCTATAATATAACCATGTCAAACAGTATATCAACATCAATATCCAAAAATGTCTCTAATAAACACCATGCATCAGATATGAACCAAAATCAACAATAATACATGATCTAACATCTAACATCATACTAAATCAAAACTATAACAATGTCCATAATATAGTCAGCAGTATCATGATCAGTATCAAAAGGTGTCAAAAGGGAAGTGGGCACTACGGTTTGGGTATGGGTAGATTGCCTAAGTTTTGAGTAGGAGGAGACTATGGGGAGTTATCTTGTAGGGAGGCATAAGAGCTTACTTTTGAGGAGGGATTTTGGTTGGGTGCCCCACCTTGTTTTAGGAATGCTTGCATTCTTCTTGTTCTTGTTTTGAGTGAGACATAAGATATTGAGGGAGGCATAAGAGTATATGGAGGTATAAGGGGTACTTGAGGGAGGCATAAGATTTTGTAGGGGATTTGATAAGTACATTGGAGGATTTTAGGTGGGCACTCATTCCCATTAGGAGGCATAAGTGGCCTCCCGTAGGTCTTACTCTTTTGGCTTTTTGTAAGCCTTGTTAAATTATTGTTTTGTTATTACTTTTGCTTGTATTGTTGTTGTGTTTGAATGTGGATGGTGTTGATTGTGAAACTATTTGTTAAGTATTGTGGAAGCTATTAGTTTCCATGTGTTGAATCATCTTCCATTGTGATGTGGTTGGGGCTCGAGGGCCAATGAAGAGGATGGCTTCTCCTCTTCATTAGATGTCTTGGTTGGGTGGAGAGCATTGCCTCTCCCCCCATTTTGTTGTGAATCAAACAAACTTGAAGGAGCTACTTTTCTTGGAGTTGTGGAGCTTGGAGTGTTGTTGGAGACTTTGAGATTTTTTATCCTTGTAAAGAAACTTATTGTATTCCCACTTAAGTGGAAGAATTTGTATTATTATAGTGCCCCTTAACTACATTCTTGTATTATGGTAGTTTTACCTTATTTACATTTTGTTTATTTCCCACCTTGAGTGGATGGCTTGTAATAATTTTGTGGAAAAGATTTTACATTCAAATATGTGTATATTGAAAAGAGAAAGAAGGATTTGTGTTGAATGAGTTGTGAAATGGAAATGAAAGTAATTCTTTTGTTTGAAATCTTGGTTGTATTTTAAAATAAGATGAGTCATTTTCAATAGAAAAAGAAAGTTGTAGTAATTTTGAATCTACAAATTGCATATGAATGGAAAATAAAGTATTGTAGCCATTTGAATATATTTGCATTATAGTGAAATGAAAAAGAGAACAAATTGGAACATGTTGTTATTTAGAAATGTTTATTTTGTTATGGCAAGAAATTAATAATGTATAAGTAGACTTAGATTTCTTTTGCTCATGGAAATAGAAGGAAAATTTAGTTGAACAAATGGAATAGATCTAGTTGTTAGTATTGGTTTTCAAATACTTTAAAATGAGCAATTTTTAACTAAGAAATGAATAAAAGAGCAATAAATCTCAGATCTGGAACTTTAAATGAACAAAAACAAACTTAGAATGCATTTTTCAACTTTTTGGTAACTTTTAGTCTTTTGGAATTTCTCAGATTAAGGTTCTATTTTTTTGAAAACATAACCACCTCCCCTGTGTAGAGTGGCGGTCCCGTAACCGCCGCTCAGGCTAAGGTGGAGGTCTCAAAACCGCCGCTCAATAGGGCGGTGGTATGTCAACACCAATCCAACACTATGATAATTCTTCACCGGGAACTCCTCGTGCTATGATTATTAACTAATGCACAACTCTTAGTTTGGTGGATGTAATCTGGAAACACAACAACAAACATAACACAAGAATACCATAGACTATGATAAGAAGGAATAATGATAAATCTGAAATATCAGTGTAAATTATAATATCAACATGAAATTGTTACAATCTCACCCATGAGGTTCTTCAAGTGTTATTAACTTCACTTGCCTTCAAACAATAACTATGGGAGAAACTTCACAATTACACCTCTTAATGGCTTCTTTAACACACCTTCAAAATGATGGCTTCCTTTACACACTTACTCATACAATATTTCTCACTACTTCTCTCTATGCTAAATGAGGGGGGGTGGCCTCTTTATTTATAGGAATTCAGGCTTATCCACCTTATCTCTAAGATAGGATAGGAAATCTCTTCCGGCCAATCATATTCCATGCCTAAACTCTTGCCTTTACATGTAGGCTTATCTTCTAAGATAAGATAAACCTTATCATCTCACATGGGTTCCACCTTTTTAGACTTTTCCACAAATAAAATATACAAAATATTTATGACATCACTCTTTTTCCTTATTACAAATATAATATTTCTAATTCCTAATCATGTAGACCCTACTTCTCTACTTATCCCAACTTTGACATTTTAACATTACCGGACCACTTACGACAAATATTTACTTTTTACAACATTCCTATTGTACTTTGATTGTTACCGTACTCTACATTATTGGTGCACTGTACTGACGGCGTCGTTATCTTCTATTGGACGCCACTACTAATTATACTTAACAAAATCCTATTCCTAATACATACATTAATAAAATAGAAATTACGGAGGAAAATTTTAATGTCGACATTTTCCCCCTTCCTAACTTCTAATTCGTCCTCGGAGTAGACTCTTATGGACATTCAAGAAGCGGTGCTTGGAAAATATTTAACTTGTCATGGTTGACCCATTTTATAATGGGAGTACCATCCAATTCCTCTAGTTGATATGTACCATTTTCATGCACAACTGCTATTTTGTAGGGCCCCATCCACTTTGGAAGAAATTTTCTGTCTTTTTTTTGTATCTGGAATCATATACTAGAACCAAGTCATTCACATGAAATGGAGACCAACGGATCTTTTGATCAAAGTATTCCTTTTGCTTCATTTTTTTCTTATAGCTTGTATCCTTCGCTATTTCCCTCATTTCCTCTAGCAAATGAAGATGTACCAACCTTTCTTTTATTGAATCACTTTCATCCATCCTTTCATTTTTCATAACTCTCACAGTGGGAATATCAAACTCAATAGGAAGAACTGGATCAATGCCATAAGCCAACTGAAATAGGGAGTATCATGTTGTTGACTTTGATGTTGCCCTATATGCCCACAATGCTGCATGAATCCTTTTATCCCACTTATGTACTTGCAAGGCTGCATCTTTTGCTAGAATTTGACATAACACAAAATTTGTTCGTTCCACCTGTCCATTTGTGCTTGGCTTGTATGTTGTTGCCTTCCTATGCTTAATAGAAAACTTGTTGACTAGGGCTTTTACCACCTCATTAATGAAGTGGCTTCTTTGATCTGTTACAATTTCTAATGGGAAACCAAATCTGGTGACAATGCGTTCATATATGAACCTTGCCACTTCATCTATGGAAGTTGTTTTCAATGGCCTAGCTTCAACCCCTTGGTTAAATAATGTGGCAACTACAATATACTTATTTTGGCGTGGGGTAGTTGGAAGTGGACCTACAATGTCTATTCCCCACTTTTCAAAGGGACCAAGTGGAAGAATAGGGCATAATGGAGCTGATGAAGTCTTACGGTTACCATGTGTTTAACAAATATCACATGTCTTACAATAATTATAACAATCTCTAAAAAGAGTGGGCCAGTGATAACCTGCGTCCAAGATCCTTCTTGTTGTAAGTTGTCCAGAGAAGTGTCCTCCACATGTACCATTGTGGAATTCTTCTATCAACTCCTTCCCTTGATCACGTCCAACTTCCCTCTTGTACTGTCCATCAGGTCCTATTCGAAATAATACTCCATGCAGAATAGAATATGGACGACTAGCTTGAGTAATCTTCCTCTTAGTCTTTGCATTGGCACCATCAGGAAACTTGAATTCATTTAGATAATTCCAAATATCTATGTATTCACTAGGGATTGTGTCAAGAGATAACAATGTTGCATCTGGGAAATCATCATCATCACAAGGCGAACCTAAACCATCATAGGCTCGAGAGAGTGCATTTGCATTGACATGCTTCTTTCCTGGCCTATCTATAATATCAAATTCAAATTCTTGTAGCAAAATTATCCATCTTGTTATCCTCCCTGATGGGTTAGGATTTTTGACAATATATTTTAGAGCTTGATGATCTATTACAACTATAAATTTCTGACCCTAGCAAGTAATTCCTAAACTTCTTTATAGTAAAAATGATAGCTAGAGCCTCTTTTTTAGTTACAGTATAATTTACCTCAGCACTGCTCATTTGTCTGCTCCCAAAGTAAATTGGATGATCATTCCCATTTTCATCCTTTTGGCTCAGAGTACTTCCTAGTGCTGCATCTGAGGCATCAATATACACAATGAATGGCTTGCTCCAATCTGGATTCTTTAAAACAGGTGAAGACACCAGGGCTTCCTTCAGTTGTTCAAAAGCTTCATGCGCCTTATTTCCTGGTTCATAAGTAACATCCTTCTTCAAGAACTGGGTTAGTGGTTGTGCAATCTTTGAGAAATTCTTGATGAACCTTCTATAGTAACCCACATGGCCTAAAAATGATCTCAACTTACTTCTATTCATAGGAAATGGTAACTCTTTGATTTTTGAAACTTTATCAGGATCAGTACCAATACCATCTCTGGATACAACATGCCCTAAAAAAATGCCTTTAGAACATCCAAAGACACACTTTGTCTAGTTTAGTGAGGCTTGTGCTTCATCTAACCTTTGAAATGTTGTCTCCATCTGGTGCAGGTGGTCCATCTTGCTCCCATAGATGTAAAAATCATCTAGAAATACTCCGAAGTTCCCAATGTAGGGTTCAAATACCCTATTCATCAAGCGCTGAACGTTGTCGAGCATTACACAACCCAAAAAGCATAACTTTATAAGCAAACGTTCCCAAGGAGTGGTGAACGTAGTCTTCACTGATCTTTCTCTCGCTATACGAACTTGGTTGTATCTCGCTATATCCATCAACAAAACTATAGCACTCTGCCACTACTTACGTCGTCAAAATATGATCTCGAGAATGGAAGAGGGCAATGATCCTTCTTTGTTGCCTTATTGAGCTTCCTATAATCCACACAAATGCGTAGCTTCCCATTCTTTTTTATTGAGATCATAATGGGAGAAACCCATTCGAATTCTCCACAACAAATATAAATTTCGCATCAAGCAACTTATCTATTTCTTCTTTTACGGTCTTGGAAAAATTAGGATTCATTCTATATGACATTTGCTTTATGGGCTTAGCACCATCTATGTAACGTCATTAAAAGATGCGACACCACGCTCCCGACGACGACTACGTCGCATCCATTGCGCACAACCCAAAATTACAACTATTTTTTTTTTTGTTTTGCAAATTATTTACCTTCGTTTTCCACGAAACATGACAAGCATTCATTTGAGAAAAGTTTGCTAAACGCCTTTTTAGGTGTCATACCATATGATCTATCAAAATTACAATTGTTCTGTATTCTTATCTGATGTCTTAAATTGTCGGGTGAACGAAACGTGTAATTTGCTGGGAGAGTCCTTACCTCCACTAGGTTTATTCAAGTGCGGTTTCATTTATTTGCTCTGCTAACTTTGCTAATTTATAATTGTGTTACATAATGATAATATACTATTATATATATACACTCATCATTTCTTGCAAGCTCTACGCCAAAGAAAATCGTTTTAAGGTCAAAGCTGAAGCAAATCGTCGTGAAGGTATGGGAACTGCATTGTAAAATAGCATTAGTCACGTATATTGATTTTTTTTTGATATATTCTAATATATATATTTGTAGAGACATAGTATCAGGATAACCCATATGTTGCTATTTTGTTGACACTTAGAAAACTTTCAATATGGGTCCTTAGATATCTCTTTTAAGGGATTAGATGCTCTTAATTTAAGTGGTATATATATATAGATATATTAACAAAATTTATCCACAAATCAGTCTACATGTTATTCATACATTTGAAATTAAGTCCACGCATGAACTACTATCCTAAACTCATGCAACAACCTGCTAACGAAAAGACTAAATAGAGTTTATCATCCCGACCAATATAACAATAGACTCTACGTGATCTTTAAGAGGCGACCTAAACTAAACTTAAGTAACATGCTGCATCGACATTTATTATTTATTTAATAATTCAACTGAATGAGAGTCAAATTGGGGGAAAGTTTTTCAACCATACTTAAATTTGTTTGGTTGGGGCGATGGTTCTCATCAACCACCCGCCCACCACAAGACCCCTCCTTGCGTGCATAAATCTCTTTCAATTATTTCACTTTGAAAAGAAAGGCAAAGTCTATACTCCACACAGCCGCGTGGCTTAAAGAGACAATTAACTGCAAACCTAACTTAGACAGGCATCTTCAACAATCCTCGGGCCGCATAAACAATTATTCGCCTAGATTTGTAAATCTCTGGCTTGCACACAGTCGGCCCACTGTATTTTACGTTGTCCTGGGCGCGTGGGTACAGGAAAGGTGAGCAGAATGGATTTCGGTGCGTGAGGAGGCGAGTCACCTCCACTTTCATTGGGTGCTGCAAGGTGCGAGCTGGGTGGGGAGTGTTCTAGCGGGAGGCCGGGCCGCGGGTCCAAGCAGTCGCGGTCGGCCAGAGGCCGCAGCAAGGGAGGCGTCTTTCCTTTTCTTTTTTTTGTTTTCATTCTTTTATACATTCTTGAGCGGGACAGTGAAAGGCGTCCTGACAGCGCCCTGTCCAGCCATGATATTATCTGTTCAATATCGAATGCTTCCTCACAAAAATAATGGGATCTCCCTTCAAGGATTCATAACAAAATTGCTTAAGGGACAAAGAAAGTGTAACCAAAATCGATTGGGGGCAGTGAATGTGTTACGCGGGGACCCGAAGAGATGAAATGCATTGATTCACCAAACATTTCATAACAAGGCTTTCATCCAAGCCAACAAGAGAAGGAACTATGGGAAAGTTTTCCTTATGCCTCCCATTGAGATGAGATGCCCATCAAAACCCTCCACAATAAAACTCAAGCCCCTATGACTCTTATGCCTCCCTCAAGTACCCCTTTTTCCTCCCATACTCTTATGCCTCCCTCCTCTTATGGCTCCCTCAAGAACAAGGTAAGAATGTGAACATTCTTACCCAAGATGGGCATCCCTCTCAAACTCCCTCCACAATATCCTATTCTACTCTTATGCCTCCCTCATGAGTTTTCCCATAGACCTCTCCTACACTACACATTAAGCACTCTATCCATTTTCACAATACACAAAAATTAAACATACATTATTCACAATTTTAGCATCAACAACAATATGAAAGCAACAAAAAAGAGAAGGTTTCCTACCTCTCCATTGGAGAAGCCTAAACCAAGAAGCTTTGCACAAGCTCCCTCCAAAAACAATCCCAAGCATGCAAGTCCAAGCTCCTTCTTTTCTCTTTCTCCCAATTCTTTCCTCTCCCAAAATAACAAAAAGAACTTTCAACAAAAAAACTCCAACCCCCTCAACAAGAGAGGAAGTTTCCATAAATAGACAAAAGGGAGAGTGAGGGTGATGTGGCTCCTTGTAGGATGCCACATCACACATCCTCAAGACCACCTCCCTTTAGTCAACTCAAATCCCAAAACACCATAAAAGAACAAAGGTAACACAATACAATTTACTAGTTGCCATTATGGATTGGCCAAAGACCCAGTAGTGTGACCGAGGTGCGTAGTTTCATGGGTCTAGTAGGATACTACAGGAGGTTTGTTCAGGACTTTTCCCGGATTGCGCACCCCATCACTTCTCTTCGGCGAAAAGGGAAGAAGTTTTTATGGTCAGATAGATGTGAGCAGGCCTTTAGTACACTGAAGGAATGCCTTACGAGAACACCTATTCTTGCAGTGCCAGATCCTCATGGAGAGTTTTTCGTATGCATAGATGCTTCCTTGGCAGGACTTGGAGGAGTGCTAATGCAGGAGGGTAGGGTAGTTGCCTTTGAGTCTCGCAAACTCAAAGATTATGAGCTCAATTATCCGACCCATGACCTTGAGCTTGCAGCAGTGGTACATGCCTTAGTGTGATGGAGACATTTTCTTCTCACCGGAGATTTACACTCAGGACTGATCACTTGAGTCTCCGCCACCTCTTCACGCACCCGATCTCAATGCTCGTCATCGACGTTGGATGGAGTTACTCTGTGAGTATGACATGGACATAGAGCATGTGAAAGGGAAGGAGAATGTGGTTGCAGATGCCTTGAGTAGGTGGAGACATGTGGCTATGGCCACCTCAGTGGGCACAAATTTGCGGAGTAGGATCTTGCAGCAGCTTCCTCATGATAGTTTCTACCTTGTAGCCAGAGCAGAGATTGAGTCTCAGAGACCCCTTGAGGGGAGATTTGATGGATTTTCATTAGAGGCAGATGGTCTTCTCAGACACAGAGGCCGATTTATGTTCCTAGAGATGGAGGCTTGAGACATGATATTTTGACAGAGGCCCATCGTGCACCTTACTTAGCCCATCCCGGGGTGAAGAAGATGCACGCCACCCTGAGACAGTTGTACTTTTGGAGAGGACTTCGGAGAGACATAGCTTCATTTGTATCCCGCTGTTTAGAGTGCCAGAGAGTGAAGGCCGAGCATCAGCATCCAGCTGGCCTTCTCTATCCTCACGCCATACCAGAGTGAAAGTGGGACACCATTTCTATGGATTTCATTGTTGGGTTGCCGACGTCGAGATACTACCATGACGCCATCATGGTCACAGTGGATAAATTGACGAAGGTAGCTCATTTTTCCCCAGTGAAGACTACCTATACGGCTAGTGCAGTGGCACGAGTATACCTTGATGAGATTGTCATACTACATGGGATTCCGTGGAAGATCATTTGCGACCATGACCCTTTGTACACTTCCCACTTGTGGATCACCATGCAAAGTATGCCCTCGGGACGAGGATTAATTTCAAGCATGCACTTATCACCCTGAGACAGATGGACAGACAGAGAGGGTGAATCAGATTTTGGAGGATATGCTCAGGATGTACGTGATGGATCATCAGTCGAGATGGGAGGAGTATCGTATTTGGTGGAGTTTGCCTACAATAATAGTTTTCAGAGTTCTATAGGCATGGCTCCTTTCGGGCATTATATGGTAGAGAGTGTAGGACACCTCTTAGCTGGGATAGGATTGAGGACAAGGTTTCTCTTGGGCCAGCATTATTACAGGACATGGAGCATCGGGTTACCTTGATCGAGACGAGAGATTGCAGGAGGCACGGGATAGAAAAAGTATGTAGACCTGCATAGGATGGATCGCATTTTGAGGTAGGCACGAAGGTGTTTCTTCGTGTCAGACCGCATAAGAGCCCTATTCGTTATGGAAAAGGTTCTAAGCTTGCTCCTAGATTTGTGGGTCCCTTTGAGATCTTGGAGCGCCTCGACCCCTTAGCCTATCGTCTAGCAGACCGCCACCTAGCTTATCGCGCGTCCATGATGTATTTCACGTTTCGTGCTTAGGAGATATGTTTCGATCCTTCTCATGTGCTAGATTGGTGCATTGCGGAGTGCGGGATCGGGCGGGTGATGGTGGAGCCGTGCGCATTTTAGATCGCAGGACCACGGGCCTTCGTGGCGAGAAATTGATCGGTTCGGGTCCAATGGGGACAGTGCGATGAGGACTGCACCGGGAGGATGCTACATCATTGCGAGCTTAGTTTCCACACTTATTTGAGTGACTTCAGGAGGAAGTCTAGTCTAAGGGGGGGGGATGTAATGCCCACTTCCCTACGACACTTAGTTGATTATCATTTTGAGTTATGCGGACTTTGGATATGGACATGACTTATACTTATGTGATTAAGTATAGTGATAAAAAAAATTCGGAGGGTATGGGGTCTTTGGGAAGAGTTTTCTTGGCACAAAAATAGTTACCATACACATGATGGTATCATCATAGTGTACAAACTCGAGAATGGGGACAATAGGGTCATGAGATGGACTGGATGTAATTAAAGAGGGATTTATTTGATATCTAACTGTTATATCCATGAGACGAATACAACAGATATCGAAGTAAATCTCAAGCAATGGAATTGCGACAATCATGTAGTTCTAGTTTTGTGAGTGGAATACAAAGTAAAAGAGTGAAGCTTATCAGTTTCCCAAGATCAAGCAGGTCTCAAAACTTGCAGATAAAATAAATCAAACAAGAACCTCTACCTTGCAAAAAAAAAAAAAAAATTGTCGGACTTTCGAGTTGTTTGTTTGTCGCGCGGCGTCGTCGTTGTCACCGTCATGAGCGTGGCATCACCTTTTGCGGCATTTACAATCTACCACTCAATAGAATGTTCTACCCAACTTACTTGATGGAGTTCCTTGTAATCAAAAGTGAATATGTGTATGTACCTTGAAAGAGCTGGAGTTAGGATTCCTTCTCACTCTCCATCACAACATCACCAATATTTATTTGTTGGAGACAATCATCAATTTCTTCTTCAGATAATTTTATGGGATCATGAGTCGGTGTGACTGGAAGGATATCCATGACTGAAACATCAACCTCACTTTCTTCATCTTCAGTGTCCACTTCACTAGTACTCGAGTAATCAGAGGATGTCCAATCATCAGTTTCATCACTTGAATCCACAAGTTCTGCCTTATGATGCCGAGGGATCATGTTTATCTTCACCCTCTCTCTACCACGTCTAAGTGTCATGAAGCCTTCATTCCAGTAGTTTCTTGCATGAACTCTCCTTAGCCATGGTCTTCCCAACAACATTGGGTACGCAACAGTACCATTTTTCATTACCTAAAAGTCTACCACACATACAACACCCATAACAGATATTGCCACATTTGAGACTACACCTTCTGGTTTAGTTTTTCCTTTATTTAATGACCTTAACATAAGTGTTGAGGGGCGATCAATTTTTAAACCCAACATATTCATTACAGACTCGGTCATTACATTAACTGCAACACCTCCATCAACTAAGACATCATGAATTGAAATACCATTACATAATACCTCAGCTTGTGGAGCGTAGGGATCCGCCTCTGCCTCCAAAACAGGGACCTCAACCTCCTTCCTTCATTGAGCATTGATTCCACTTCGCAGCTCCCTCCTCTTCTCAGAAGACATAGCCAAGAGTTGACCATATGTAATATTTGTAGGCCTTTTGGACAGATTGTCTAAGATGGAGTATGGTCCTTGTCCCTGTGAAATCAGAAAATCCTGCACACCCAACTTTCTTCTCCTATGTTTCTTACTAGTTTCTCCTTTCATCTTCTTAGGATCATTTCCATCTTGGTTATCTTTTTCTTTCTTTCTTTTTGTTACAAACACATTTACTTCATTATTTATGCTCTTATCTACTACATCAAAAGAATTCATGAGTGCTTTCCCTTTATCATTATCTCTTGTACGGATGTAGAAGCTCTATTTGGACAATTATACTTATAATGACCCTTTTATAACAACCATAACATACAACTTCAGAAATATTTCTTTTTGAACCTCTATCTCCTCCCCGAGAACCAAACTCTTTTCCTTGAAGAAGATTAATAGTTAAGTGACCCATCTTCTGAGCGAGATCTTCATACTCGGTAGATGTACTAGGAGAAAGATTTGTGCTCACCGAGAGTGGTTGTGGATTCGGACCAAAGGTGCTTTGGTGTAGGCTCTACTTTAGCAACAATATCTTTGGGCTCCTCTTCCATGCTTTCTTCTTTCCTTCTTGCAATCTCCTTTGCTTGTTCAATGGTAGTTGGGTGGTCATACTTCACTCGTTGTCTAATCTCTGGCTTCATCCCAAGAATGAAGTGCTTACAGAGGAGATTATCCACGTCATTCATTAACCCATCCGCTAATCCTTCCTTCTGGATCTGGGCATCGAGCTTCCTCCTTAGCTCTAGAACACGAGCATGATAATCCCTTATCTTCTCCTTCTCTCCTTGGGCTAGCTTTGTGATATCAATCATGAGATCTGCATATTTTTTTGTTCACCAAATTCTTCAAGAAAACTTTCAGTTAATAAATCCCATGAGTTTTTCACATTATCACCTAGTGTTTCAAACCACCTAAGGGCTGAACCATCCAAAAAGGTAGGAAAAAATTCAGTCCATTGTTCCCTTCTTATAAGGCCATTACAAATACAAGATCGTTTAAACTCTTGAATGAAAGAGGAAGTATCTTCATTAGATTGGGCTGAAAAAACAGGAATCTTCCCCATTTCTAAAAGTAACCACAGTGAAATACCAACCCACAAGTACAATCAACAAGACTTATGTGCACAAATAATTGGAATCACTATAATAGAAAATAGAAATGACCATGGTAAACTATGGTAAAACTTGACTTCTTTGTGGTAGCGACTTTCTTGTGGTAAACACTATTCACGAGTAAAAAGTGAAGTTCTTGTGGTAAAAATAACTTTACTTGTGGTAAACACTATTCATGAGTAAAAAGAGGAGAGGAGAGGAGGGTGAGGTGGCTCCATGTAGGATGCCACATCACTTCTCCTCAACTCCACATCACCAAGTCAAACATAAAAACCAAGGCTAATAAATTGGTGGGTGAGGATATGAAAAATTCCTTCCACACACAAACTCTCACTACATACCTCTAAGGAAAAAATAAAAGCTCATGTAAGAAAGTGCAATAATTTCACCTTTTTACCTTCCAAATCACATAATGGGGTATAATTTTGACCCCTTACCCCATAGGTATAGTTGGTAGGTGAATTTAAGAGGTGTGGGACAAGCTTAACTTGTCCCACAAACCTCCAAAAATGGCTCTAAAATAATATTTCAAGTATTTGATGTTAGAATAGGTATTTACGTTAGCTCATGTTCACCTACGTAATGTATTTACCTTTATTGTATTTATCCTCACCCACTTATGTGTGTGGATATTTCTCTTTATTTATTTAGATATTAGGGGGATATTATCTAGTTGTTAGGTATAGTTATTTCGTTGACCTATGGTATTGACTAGTTCTTTCCTTGATCTATGGTATTGACTAGATCATTGATGTTTAGTTTTTCCTAAATCTATGGTCTCACCTAGTTCTTTGATGACTAGTTATTTCCTTGATTTATGGATTAATCTACAACCTTGATCGGTTCTTAGATTTTTATTCCTCGCCTATATAAGCAAGACCTATTCTCATTGTATTTCATTGAGTTCCATAATAATATATGATATTGTTGTTCATTTGTTTGCAAAGGTTTAGGTAAAGTTATTTTGGCAAATTACTTTCATCTTATTGATCATGGTGTTTGATTCGCATCTAAGTTATTGGCTTGGTATGATCCGATTATCATTCATTTTATGGTATTAGAGCAGGAGATTACTATTGACATCCATCTGTAAGTTTCGTTTTACAAACTTTTCAGTAAATTCATATATTTGGGATTTTTATGTATTTTGTTGTTGCGTGCAATTTTATGCAAAAAAATCCTTCCATTGATCCAAAAGGTGGCAAAACCCTAATATTGATCAGTAAAATCAATGATTAAAATCCTTAGCCCTGGTCATATGGTATGGTTAGATGAGGTCTTAAAGCTTGTGATTCCTACTAGTAGGTGTGTAACTCCAGCCCCCTTCATTCTTATCAAGATACATCCGTGTCACTACACTAGCTATGTTGGTGGTCTTCACAGGAGAAAAATGAGCCACTTTCACAATTTATCTCACCGTGACCATGATGGCGTCATGGTGGTATCTTGACATCGGTAACCCAATAATGAAGTCCATGGTAATGGTGTCCCACCACTCCGGTATAGGATGAGGAAAGAGAAGGCTAGTTGGATGTTGATGCTCGGCCTTCACCCTCTAACACTCTAAACAACGTGACAAAATTGAGCCATGTCTCTCTAAAGTCCTCTCCAATGGTAAAGTTGTCTCAAAGTGGCGTGCATCTTCTTCACCCCGGGATGGGCTGAATAAGGTGCACTGTGAGCCTCTATCAAAATTTCCTGTCTCAAGCCTCCATCTCTAAGAACATATATCCGATCTCTCGTGTTCGAGAAGACCATCTGCCTCTAAAGAAAATCCATCAAATCTCCCCTCAAGGGGTCTCTAAGACTCAATCTCTGCTCTGGCTGCAAGGTAGAAGCTATCATGAGGAAGCTACTGCAAAATCCTACTCTGCAAATTTGTACCCACTGAAGTAGCTATAGCCATATGTCTCCATCTACTCAGGGCATCTATAACCACATTATACTTCCCTTCACATGCTCTATCTCCATATCATACTCACAAAGCAACTCCATCCAACATCATCGATTTGAGCGTTGAGATTGGGTTGTGTGAAGAGGTGGTGAAGACTCAGTGATTGATGAATCCCGAGTGTAAATATCCGGCCAAGGAGGAAGTTTCTCCATCGTATCAAGGGTGCACAACTACTGCAAGCTCAAGGTCATGAGTCAGATGATTGAGCTCATAGTCCTTGAGTTTGTGAGACTCAAATGCAACTACTATGCCCTCCTGCATCAACACACCTCCAAGCCTACCTAAAGAAACATCTTTGAAAACGTAGAACTCACCCCCGAGGATCCGGCACTCGCTAGAATAGGCATTGTCGTGAGGCATTCCTTCAGTGTCTTTGGAGGCATACTCACATCTATCGACCAAAAAAACTTCTTCCCTTTCCACTGAAGGGATGTGATGGGGTGCGTAATCCAAGAAAAGTCGAGAAAAATCTCCGTAATATCCTCGCAATCCCATGAAGCTACGCACCTCTGTCACAATGGTGGGTGTTGGCCAATCCATGATAGCTCAAATCTTGGAAGGATCGACTGTGATACCTTCCCTAAAAATGATGTGGCCTAAATATTGCACCTTTGACTGAAAGAATGCACACTTCTCCAAGTTCCCATAAAGATTTTTCTCATGAAGATACTGAAGAACTTGGCGAAGGTGCTCCTCGTGCTCCTCACGCATACGTGAGTAAATCAAAATTTCATCAAGGAAGATGAGCACAAAGTGATCTAGAAAATTCCTGAACACTCCATTCATCAAGCTCATGAACATTACGGGGCATTCATTAGAGAAAAAGGTACCACTGTGAACTCGTATTGGCCATATCTCGTGCGATAAGGCGGTCTTATGAATATCTTCCTCGAAATACTCGATTGGTGATACCCCGACTTTAGATCTATCTTGGAGAAAAATGTGGCCCCCTTCATCTAATCAAATAAATCATCAATGCGTGGAAGGGGGTAATGATTCTTGATCGTTACTTTGTTTAATTGGCGGTAATCAATACACAACCATAGAGATCCATCCTTCTTCTTCACAAAATAATCGGTGCACCCCAAGGGGATACACTAGGATGGATTAGGCCTTTCTCTAGAAGGCCCTCAAGTTGTAACTTGAGCTCACAGAGCTCAAGGGTAGTCATCCGATAAGGTGCTCGTGAGATAGGCTTTGCGCCGGAACCAAATCTATGTGAAAATATATCTCACGTGGGGAGGTAACCCTGGTAGCTCCCAGGAAAACATTAGCAAACTCTCTCGGTATCGGATGGTCATCGAGGATGGTCCACTAAGACATAATCCTCGCATCACACCACTTCACTACATGATGGAGATGGTGTGAATAAAGATACTCCTAACCCCTGTTATCACTGACTCCACTCCTAAATCGTTTACAAGCAATGGTCTTATGGTAATAGTCCACTCTAGCTCTATGTGCAAACAACCAGTCCATGCCCAAAATAACACCATAAGAACCCAATGGAAGGATTTGAAGATCCGAGGTAGTGGTGAAGGGTCCCAAATCCACTACACACTCCTTAACTAAGGAGTCTACAAAATTTTGGCTCCAGAAGCCATCTCAACATCCCAACTATGACCCTGCCTAACTGCCACCAACCTACAACGCTCTACTAGGGATGGTGCAATAAAAGAATCAGAAGAGCCAAAATAAAAATAAATAGAGGTGGAAACACCACCAATACTACATGTCATCTCTATGACGTACTTTGATGCTCGCTCTCAGTGTGGTTCTCGACCATAAGATATATCCGATGGCTCCGTCCCATATCTCCAATAGTCGGCCTCGAGATCTCGTGTCTTACCCTTGTTATTAGGGTTCGTGGGCACTCTCTCAATGGTGCCCAACGATGCCACAACCATAACAACTGCCCGGTCCTCTCCAGTGGGATGCAACTCCAGTCGGTACTCTAGATGTCTATGTTGTGGATCCTGATGACCCGACTATGGACTGTTGAGGTCTCTGTTGATGAGCTCCTGCTGACTGAGCTCTCTGTACACCTTGTGTCCTGATGGGACCCCTAGGAGGAGGCCCCATACTCCACCCCCTCTATGCGTCAAATCTCTAAGGAGGTCTATAAGGTGGGCGGGTCTGTTGCTGAGGTGGCTACTAAGGTGGCCTAAAGAAAGACTGCGTTGAACCCTATCCACCTTGAGGAGGAGGAGCTGACCCCCTCGACACGATGTCCTACATCCGCTAGATGTGGATCTCCGGAATTTGTCTCTCACCTACCGTGTCTTCCCCATGTCTCCTCTGCAATATAGGCCTTCTCCACGGCCTCTACTAAAGTCTATGGGTAGTGAATGCGTACTGCACCACCCAAATCCAAATCGGGCCCCGGATGAACATCTGTATCTATACCTTCTCATCTTTCATTGTAGTCGACATACTGAGATTAGATCGAGAAATCGACTCTCATACTCGGCCTACGGTCATAGCACACTGGCGCGGAGGTCATGAAACTCATTTATCATTCTTATTTAAACCTCCTGGCAGGTACCTACTCTTGAAACGCTCCTCAAAAAGCTCCCAGGTCAATATCTCGAGTCCACATGGAGCTTTACTCCTCAGTCCTCCACCAAACTCATGCTCCATCCTTAGTAGATGGATCGCAACACAAGCTTTCATGTTGCTAAAACAAGGTCGAGCTTGAAGCATCCACCCAAGCTCACTAACCAGGGCATCTTCTGAAAACCTCTGTGTCTCTAGAATAATGTGATGGCCGAAGCTTCAAGATCTCCCTAATATGGTCTGTGCAGAATCGCTATAGTCAGTGACCCCTAGGCCTCTCTGCATGCTCATCTCTAAGCCTAGGGCTCCGAGACCTATCCTTGTGCCCTGAAATCCTGTCCCCATGCCCTCTCTGAGGTGACTCTGCCCTGACCGACTCCATGTGGAATTTCTCTGCCCCATACTCCTCGTTGTATCGAGGAGATGCCCTAGCCTCAACTGATGGCTCCATATCCTGCCTAACAAGTCATCCTCTTAGTGACCCTCACGCATATAAGCGGCATTGACATCCTGAAGCGTCTTGTAAAATCTGTGGAAGAATGGTTATTACATCCTAATCTGGCGGTGGTATACCTAGGTCTATATGGAAAGACCACTCATCTTAGTTCACACCTCCTGCACAAACCAAGGCGAGAGTTAGTTCATCATTTTAGGTTTCGTTTGAATTTTCTATGTTTTCTAAAATTATACAAATATCAGATAGTGTGGTTTTCTAGATTTAGAAGAACAATTTTGCACTAGGTTAAAAGTTCATGTCTCTTGTTTTCTAGTGTGCCCAAGGGTCCAAGATTTGAACCCATGACTCTGATACCAAATGTAACACCCACAAAAATGACATTCTAGGAACATGCTAACACCTAACACTTACCCCAAAAATTATGACTAATATTTTTTTGTTTACAAGATTAAGGATACAGGTAAAAGAGTTTACACAAGGTTAATCCCCTAAGGTACAACAACTAACTTACACCACTAAACTCAACCCTACGGTTTAAGAACCAGAGTCTAGTTACAAGGTCAACATAGTTTCTAGTTCACTCTAGGGTCCATTAAACCTATTTCAACAAGGAAGGTAACATATTTTAATTTACTTAGTTAAATGTTTTCTTCTTCTTAATAATATTAAAATCCTAATATGTTTAGCCTCTTGCTTAATTAATATAAAATCATTATCTTAATAACTTAGGGTCTTTTCTATTATTAACTAAAGTTTGATAATGACTCACAAAGGTTTGACACTCTAAGGTAATAAAAGGGCCCCATTCCCAAATTACACATACCCCTAAGATTTTAAAAGCAACATTTATAAAATTCATTTTCTCCTACAAAGGTAGGGTTGATCCTCCACCCTTGGATCAAATCAATCCCAACCACAAGATCCTAGGGTTACAAGCAAGCCCTAAAATTCCATAAGCATTCCTATTAAACTCTTCCTTTATTCCATTCTCCTCATTTGGTCTATTTTTCCTTTGTGAAAATGTAGGTTGGAGAGGAGAAGTCCAAGGAGCAAGAATGGAGAAATCATGGAGGACTTCCACAAGGACCAAGCTTTAGAAGGTTTAGATTGTAGGTTTCTTATTGTTTTCAATTTCAATCAAGGATTGGGAGGGATCTCTTTCCCCAATCTAGTTTTATTACAAAGCATTGTATTTGGGTCTTTAAAATTGGGGCAAACCCTACCCCCATGAATAAAATGAGAAGAATGTTTTAGATCCACTTAGCATGTTTTATTTGCTCAATCTATTAGTTTTATGCATTGTTTTGGTTGTTTGGTGGTTAAATGCATAAATTTTCATCTTATAATTTAAGGGAACCAGTTAAAAGTCACGCACAGTGCGGATTGGAAGGTTCTCATCACAAGCGATAGAACCACCCCTAGAGCAGACCACAGGCGGTCCTGGGGACCGCCACCCTGGGTGAAAACCGAGCAACATTTTTGAGACCACCACCTTAGCTTGAGCAGTGGTTTAGGACCGCCGCTTTAGTGGCATAGGTGACGGTCTTGTTTCAAAAAAAACAAAACCTTAATTTCAAAATTTGCAAAAAAACTAAAAGTTACCCAAAGGTTAAAAATACATTCTAAGTCTATTTCCGAGCATCCCAAGTTTTAAGTTTTGCAATTTAGTCCTATTTGTTCATTCATTGGTTAAATTTACTTAATTTGAGGGACTATTTAAACCAATGAAAATATATCTACTTATAGAGTTATTCTACTATGTTCATCTAGTTTTCCTTTCATTTCAAGAGTAAGGTATCTAAATGTATTGCTTTACATTGTCACTATCTTGCTATAAAAACAAACAACATTTCTAAATACAATATATTCAAACTTGTTCTCTTTTTCATTTCACTATAATATGCATACATTCAAAATAGCCACAATAACTTTATTTCCATTCAAATACAAATTGTAGATTCAAAAATACTACAACAACTTTATTTTTCTATTGAAAATGACTCAAATTATTTAACACCAAGAATTACCTTTTTTTCACAATACAACCAAGATTTCAAATAAAATAATTACTTTCATTTCCATTTCTCAACCAAACTCCACAATACAAGTTTTTCCCCTTTTTATTCCAATAAAACAATGTCAAAATGAAGAAAACTTTCTTTTCCATTTCACAACTAATTCACACAAATCTTTCTTTCTCTTTTCAATATACAAATATTTGAATGTAAACTCTTCTCCACAAAATTATTACAAGTCATCCACTCAAGGTGGGAAATAAAAAAATGTAAATAAGGTAAAACTACCATAATACAAGAATGTAGTTAAGGGGCACTATAATAATACAAATTCTTCCACTCAAGTGGGATACAATAAGTTTCTTTACAAGAATAAAATCTCAAAGTCTCCAACAACACTCCAAGCTCCACAACTCCAAGCAAAGGTATCTCCTTCAAGTTTGTTTGATTCATAAAAAAATGGGGGAGAGGCAATGCTCTCCACCCAACCAAGACATCCAATGAAGAGGAGAATCCATCCTCTTCATTGGCCCCCAAGCCCCAACCACATCACAATGGAAGATGATTCAACACATGGAAACTACTAGCTTCCACAATACTTAACAAATAGTCTCACAATCCATTCCATCCACATTCAAAACACAACAACACAAGCAAAAAGGAACAACAAAACAATAATATAACAAGGCTTATCAAGAAAGCCAAAAGAGCAAGACCTATGGGGAGGCCACTTATGCCTCCCAATGGGAATGGGTGCCCACCTTAAAGCCTCCAATGTATATATCAAATCCCCTACAAACTCTTATGCCTCCCTCAAGTACCCCTTATACCTCCATATACTCTTATGCCTCCCTCAATCTCTTATGCCTCCCTCAAAAACAAGAACAAGAAGAATGCAAGCATTCCTCAAACAAGGTGGGGCACCCAACCCAAAATCCCTCCTCAAAAAAATTAAACTCTTACTATTTCCTATAGGATAACTCCCCGTAGTCTCCTCTTACTCCAAACTTAGGCAATCTACCCATACCCAAACAAACATTCCAAAGGGAAACAACATTCAACACAAACATATAAACACAAAATAACAACATAATTTAACAAGGTGAAGCTCCTACCTCTCCATAGTAGAGCTTGTTCCAAGGATGAAATTTCAAGCTCCTCAAGACCAAGAAAGCATCCAAAAGCTCCAAAATCCACAAGAACTCTCCAAAATCTCCTAACTCTCCAAAATACAAGAGTCCAAAATGATCAAGTAACCCCAAACAAGCAAAGGAGCAACAATAAATAGAAAAGGGAGGGAGGAGGATGAGGTGGCTCCATGTAGGATGCCACATCACTCATCCTCAACTCCACCTCACTTGGTCAAACCTCAACCCCAATGCACCATAAATTGGTGGGTGAGAGGAATGACAAGATACTTGCACACACAAACTAAGCCCACACCCCCAAAGGACAAAATTAAATATTTGAAAGAAAGTGCAATAAACATTTTACCTTTTTCTCTTCCCAAAACACCTATTGGGGTCTAATTTTGACCCCCCAACCCATAGGTAGGGTTGGTACATCATTTTAAGAGGTGTGGGACAAGTTTAACTTGTCCCACAAGTCTTCAAAATTGGCCCTAAAGGTCAAATTCGAGTTTTCCATGGAGGATAGAGTGTACAACACTCAAGATCTCAAGCATTCAACACACAACACAAAAACCAAGAGCACATCAAGTCTAATAAATGATCTCCTTTTGGTCACATCTTTAATTAGTTTAGGAATAGATTAATTTGACTCTAATTGATACACTTAGACCCAATAAGATAAAGGGGAAACAATACATCAAAATTCTAAATAAATAAAACAAGTAATTCACATCACAAAAAGAACCACATACAACATTAATAAAGGAACTATAAATAAAAGACAACACATGCCCCTTGGTCACAATTTCCCCCTAACCAAAATTCAAACACACACAATTACATGTTGCCATGGTGACCCTTGTTGAATCATCCAAAATTCTCATGTGGTTGGTCTCCAATCCCCCTGATGTTGTTGTGAATATAAATATACCTGCAAAAATACAATATACCTCCTTCGGCCTCGTGGCCGCATTAAAACATCCATGTCAAAATATACAATATAAATCTAAAATCATCTATATACGAATTAATATCATCTAGATAATTACAAATCAATTACAAATTTCTAGCAACATTTCTATCCAACGTTTCATCCATGTCAAAATGATCACAACATTAATTTAATTATCAAAGCCTACTCATGGCGATGAAATTATACCGCATGTCAGTAATATATAGAAATAACCATGTCCATAACATATCAATATCAATATAAAAATGTCTCTAATAATCCATATGCACCATATATGAATCGAAATCAACAATAGTACAGTATCTCTCATATCTAGTATCATGCTAAATCAAAAAAGCAACAACGGTGTCCATAAGTATCGATAGTATCATAATCAAAATCAAAAGTGTCAAAGGGAAGTGGGCACTACACTAGTATACTGGCTTTAGTTTTGAAAGCGCGATCGAGATTTGACTATGTTTGAGAAAAGAGAGGAATTACTGATGTCACAAGAGGAATCGCTGGAAAAATTAGAAATCATTCAATAGGAAAGGAGGTCGGTGGTGGGGAAACTATGACAAACACCTCAAGCAATTGGGTGTCATCGTGAAGGTCGAGTGCAGGGTAGAAACACACCTTCGACGTAATTAGAGAATATGTGACAGGATGGTATATAAATCAATGTTTTTTATTGAATTATGATGTGAGAACTGTTGTAGAGATACAATATCTTAGCAAGGTCTTCTAAGCTATCCTTCCCTTAATCATTCAATCTTTCTTTTTGACACAAAGGAATATTTTTCTTGTAAACTTCAATTATTCCCATAAACTTGTTATAAATAGAGAATTGATGTTCCACATCAGCATTAGCAAGTAAACAAGCATTAGTTTTCAGCTTTAAATGTGATAAGAATATAATAAATTTAATATTAAAAATTTATCGTTACAAAAATGTAATTGATCATCATAAATAACTATCAACTTCGAGAATAAATTGGAGTCTCCACATTTAAATTTTAATACTAAAATCACTCAACACAAACAATTATCATAACCACGTTTATTTTGATTATTAAATTTCAAATATGTAATTTGACTTCCATCCCAAATAGTTTAGTAGTCTATGACATACTTTTACAATATGTTTTAATTTTGAACCATCTCAAAATATTTAATATTTTTACAACCATCAAATTGAAATCTGTGGAAGTTCATAAGATGTTATTTTCATTTATAATAATCTTAAAAATTATAATTTATGATTTTCATTCTATAACAAAATAATATTATGAGTGCTCCATCCTATATTCCGCATGCATGCTTTTTAATTACATTGATTTGACATGGCATACGCCTTTTTATAATGGTAATTGGAATTAGACTAAAAATATAAAACAATTTTTTATGAGAGCTCATTAACACCTAATATAAATGAGAAAAATAATACATATTTTATAAAATAAAAATATATATGAAATTAATTAGTCCATTTATAATATCTTAATTAATTATAACCCTCGTATATAATTATAGCTAAAGCTTAACTAAACATGCACATAATAGCATACACACAATGGGATTGAAAATTTGGGAGATATATATGTAAAATGAAAATCGTATAGTGTGAGTAGAATATGGAGTGAGGAACAAAACAAAAACAAACAAAATAACAAAAATATTATCATCCACTCATGTATATCTAAATTGAAAATGTCAATCATTTAAATTTTATGGATATTTAATTATGTTTTCAAAAAATATTGTGAATAGAGTAAATAAGTTAATCATCAAATAAAAGAAATTACCTTTTATATATTTTTACAAAATATTTTGAATGTAAATTCACGGGAGAGAAATTGTTTATCCACTCTTATAAAATCTCTCATAAAAATTTCCAATTATCAAAAATTATTATTTTATTTTTTTAAATATAACTTACCATATTTTTCTATATTTATCATTTTTTATATTTTATATCCACCGTATTATACATTCGATATGAAAATTATTACCTAGCAAATAAATATAATTGTTTACATCATAAGAATACTATTTAAGCATAACACGTAATATAAATATGGTTTAGTTTTCGATTTTTTGAAAACTTAACAAAGTGAATTTGTATTAGACACTCTTGCAAAGAAATTTTAGTTGATAAGCTAGATAGACATTAAATCTCATCCTCAACTCCAATATATAATGATTCTTACCACCCCTGTATCAACCCAATACACGTTGTAATGGAGGAGTCCATGATTCCCAAAGTCACGTGGCAGGCTGAATTTTTGGAATATTGACGGCAATAACAATGGTTATTGTGAAGACAACTGTCCAATTGACTGTAAGGTAGTAACATCTCCATCGATTACACATACCCCATTCTGAAGAGTCATTTGCATCACGTGACCAGCTGAAAGATTGGACCACCCAATGGTCTCTATCTCGTATCTTTTTAAATAGAGCGACAGAAGAATGGGGTGATTATTGTAGACTGTACTGATCTGCATCGTGCAAATTACTTACTTAGGATGGAGATATTCTCTGCTTCCAACAATGGCAATCGCGATGACAGCTTACACGTTCTGATGTTCCCATGGCTCGCTCACGGCCATATCTCTGCCTTCATTCACCTTTCCACAACACTGGCCGCCAAAGGCGTCAGTATATCTTTCCTTTCAACCCCTGTTAACATTTCTAGGATTACCCCTCTCTTTCTCAAACAGAACAAAGTGCAGTTGGTGGAGTTAGAATTGCCCTCTGTAGAGGGTCTGCCTCCAGGCATAGAAAACACCGCAGATCTTCCTTCGGTGCAGCTCACGCCTCTGTTAAAAAAAGCCATGGACGGATTAGAAAACCCTTTCAAAGCTCTTCTGCGCCAAATTTCTCCGCATGTAGTCGTCTTTGACGTAATACAGCATTGGGTTCCTGCGGCTGCCGCTGATTTAGCAATACCCACCGTGTCATTCTCCAGCTTCAACGCTGTGACTACTGCATATATTTTTGGGCACAGCAAGGCTGCTAAAATAAGAGAAGAAATGAGCGCGGAGGACTTGATGAAGGCTCCTGTGCATTTCCCTTCCTCCTGCATCGCCTGGAGGCCGTTCGAAGCGAGGGTTATGGTCAACTTTTTCACAGAGAAAAGTGAGTTCGTCGGAGACGCGGATCGAGTGGTGGGATGCTTTGGAGACTGCTCTGCCATGGCCGTAAAAACTTGCTCTGAAGTTGAGGACGATAAGTTCAGAAAATATTTAGAAATGATTTCGGGGAAACCCGTGTTTGCGTTAGGTCCTCTGCTGCCACGTGACCAGGGGGCTCAGATAGAGGACGCTAATGCTCATAGCTTACGGTGGCTGGAAAAGCAGGAGGCCTCTTCAGTTGTTTATGTGTCGTTTGGAACAGAGGTTGTCTTGTCGGAAGAGCAGATTGAGGAAATCGCCGTGGGTTTGGAAACCAGCGGGCAGGCCTTCGTCTGGGCGCTGCGGAGAGGTTCTGACTGTTTGCCCAGTGGTTTTGAGGATCGAACTCGAGACCGGGGGCTTATTACTCGCTGGGCGCCTCAGAGAGAGATTTTATCGCATGATTTTACCGGTGGTTTTTTGACGCATTGTGGGTGGAATTCGTTGATGGAAGGGATGAGCGCGGGGTTGCCTTTGATCGCTCTGCCGATGCAGAACGATCAGGGATTGAATGCGAGACTGATCGTGGAGGAGTTGAAGATTGGAGTGGAGGTTGAGAGAGGAGAGCATGGCGAATTTAAAGGGAATGATATCTGTAAAGCTGTGAAGAAGATCATGGTGGAAGAGCAGGGGAGGGAATTGAGATCGAAAGCTGCAGAGATGGGGAATGTGTTCAACACTAAAATATTGTGCCAAGCCGAGGATGGATCTCAAAATAAGTGTATTGATAAGTTCATCGCAGGGTTAAGGGATTTAAAAGGAATTGCGTAGCAGAAGGATTAAAATGTTGAGCCCAACGATTTAGACATGTTTTTTTGTTTACGATTGAATTCTGTGTGATGTAGATTCCCAAATCGACATGTTTGTTGCTTACATAATATTGTATTGTTACAGTGTTGTTGGTTTGTTGGAATGAAAATTGTTTATGGGCGGTGTACAGTCAATCTATCAAAAGCTTCATGCGTGTTAATCTCCTGTGGCAACTATACTTAAGCCGAGCATTTGCAGTGTTTTATCAAAGATCTTTCCACTGTCGTAAACATTATAAAATACACAAGGAAAAAGTTGGTAGGTCCTCTAGCTGGAATTTACAGAGCTTTTGTCTGGCCTGATAAGATAAAGATGAGGTCGAGGAAAGGAGTTTCGTCGCCATTGGAACGTGTGCCTGTTGTCGTCGTCCTCTTTATTTCTAAAATGGGTATTTTAATGTACTTGGGAGTCGGTGCTTTTTCCTATGAACACTTGGATTGGAATGTGTAGCATCCATAATTTTTTTCACGCTCCATTATTTTTCATCATTTATAATTGTTAGTTGACAATTTATTATATTTTATATTTGCTACAAGTTTTTATAAAAGATTTGATTTGTTTTTAAAGTATTGATACAAAAATGCATAAATCTTATTGGTGTAAGAAGTTATTTACCTATTGGTAGTTTAAATATATTTATATATAATTAATTTTATTCTCTTTTTTCCCTTTTCAATATTACAATTCATATAGATTCTTATTTTTATGAGTATAATATTATGGGAGGGGGATGGAGGCACTAGGGTTTTAGATTGAGCAAACACTAAGGGCTTGCAGCAATGCAATGGATAAGAGAGGTGGGAGCAAGTGAAAAAGTTAAGCATGGTGGTTAGGTTGGACCATCTTTGCTATTGCTTGGCTAAGAGTTGCATTACTAGGTTGGAGTTTCTTTCCAGGTCCGATGGAGGAGAGCTTGGCAAACGATCTTTTTGAGAATGTCCATCGAGAATGTAGGGTTCCTTATGGGCTAGGTCGTGGAGGACTTCTTAAAGGCTCCCATGCATGTTTCTACACCTGTCTTGCTTAATCCTTTTTCGGTTGAGGTTTTTGTGTCATCTCTCGTTGATCTTACCCGGTTTATATTGATCATTGGATGTGTTGGAGGATGTGCCCCTGTCGGAAGGGATTTCGTAGGTTTCTAAGGTTCTAATGGGGTTAGAGGCTACTGATTGAGGAGTTGGTGAAGCACATGGAACCGAGATCTTCCTCCCGCCTTGGTATTTTATGTTCCCGATCTCAATGGGGGTTCCCAAAGCGGCTCGATTATGTTTCGAGCAATGGGTAGAACCTTGTTGGGGTTTTTTCCCCACGAAGGAGAAGCCAAGGTGGGGGTTGTCCTTGCCGTCTTTGGGATCAATTGTGGATGGTCTATTTTTTCAGTGGGGCATGGCGCAGTCTAAAAAGCTTGATTCATTCTAGATTATTTATCAAGAGGGGAGTTTATATTGCTTTCTTTCTTCTTGTTGTTTAGGGACAAGTCGTCCTAGTTCCCTAAGCGTCGAATTAGGAAGAAATTTATGTCCTTAGTGGTTTTTCTTCTGGCTTGAGGCATACACATCGCGTGAAAGGGAGGTTGAAGGTTAGATGGGTTTTTAGGGTGTTTGTAGTTATAGTGTGGAATGGTCTCCCTGGAAGCAATCTGACAGCTTTCCTCTCTTCCCAAATGTGATTTCGAATTGGTATTGGGTTGGATGTCAATGGTGGGTTGGTAGTAGTTGTTGTCATTATCTCATGGCTTCGTGGTGATGAGAGGGAGGGGTTTCCTAAGGTAGTGTGGGGCCTGTGAGTGGTGCGGTTGGATTTCGATGTCGGGTTGTTTTCCTAGAATAGTTTCTTGGCATGAACTTTACGTGTTTGGATGTGTTGGACATGGAGGGGCTTTCTTCCTCCTGTTTGGTATATCGGTGGATTGCGGGCCATTTCTTGTTTCTTCTACCCTTCACGCACAATCCATGTTTGGAGTGGTAATGTGTAAGGGGTGTGGTGGTCCTTGTTGTGGGCGCCTCGCTCATGGCGGTATGTACGAGGGTGTGGTGGTATTAGTTGTTGGAGTGATGTCGGATGTTTTCAAGTTTGTTATGGTGTTTGGTCTTAATAGCATATATAAATCTATTGTAATGTGTGGGGTCCATGACCCTCTCGGTTCTAAGCTCTACGGTCAAAAGTGTTTAATCATCTAAAAAAATATTACAATTCATATACAACATCAAACTTATTAAGATAGGAATTGATTGCTAAATAGCTCTTGTTATATATAACTTCTACCATACTTTTTGTTATATGATCGCATTATATGAGTGGCATTTGTTTCTCGAATGGTTATAAAATAAACATATTTATTACTAGAAAATATACTTAATGGTGTTTGGGAATCGTAAATGGATGCCAACATTTATAGACTTATTAGTGTGAACTTGTATAGAATTCCTTTTAATAAATATGTGTAGGAACAAAGCAATAGGCTTATAAATATTGTTGCCTTTCCACCATTTGCAAGCACTATTAAATTTTTATTCTACTTAAATATTTCTTGTTGTTTTTTAATGATTCTACTTAAATTTTGATATGAAAACTACATAGTTTTCCTTGTAAATAGAAAGAAAAAAACTCTCTTAAATGTCATGTGAAGATGACCATTAAGTATAAAAATTAAAATTAAAATTAAAATTAAAATTAAATTAAATTAAACACTCTTGGGAATTTCTTACACTACTGCAATTAAAGTGTAGTCAATTATTTTGGGTGTATTTACACTTATGAATAAAGCCCATCTAATTGAGTTTTAAAACATTCGTAAATAAATTTGATGTAAAAACACTACTTACGTGAATTTTAAAATATAAATATCACAATATTCGTTGTATTCTAGATCATCATTCAACTAAGTTTTATAACACAATTGTTACAAAATTTGATGTACTAAATTATTTGTATAATTAAAATGTCAAATGTTTCAATATGTTATAGTCAATTTGTTCATTGAGACGTTCTCATGTCAATAAACCTATAAAAGCTAGAACATTAAATTTTGATATAAAACTAAATATTTTTATTTGTAAATAGGGAAAAATAATCTCTCTTAAATGTCATGTCAAGATGACTATTAAGTATAAAAATAATTATAATTATAAATTAATTCAAATATTCTTGGTATTGGCTTACCCTTGTGACTTAATATACTTACATTTATGGATAAAGTTGTTTCAATTGAGTTTTAAAATATTTGTCATTGAATTTGATGTAAAATATCTATTAAAGTGAGTTTTAAAATATAACTATCACACAAAAAAATTGTACTATGAGAATATCATTCAACTAAGGTCGTGGTCTCATGTAGGGGTGGCAATAGATTTTTAGCAAGTGTTGCACATAATTTTTAGGAAAAATTAGCAGCCCTACATTCCCATGTATTCGTAATATTTTTGCATGGAGCTAGAATGTGCAAGGAATGATTTGAAGGAAATAGATTGAAGGTAAGCAGATTTTTACAGTAAATATTCTTGAACCATTGCTCGGTTGATAGGTGGCCAAAAAGGATTGCAACAAAAAAAAATTGCAGCCCCCACCAATTGCAGAGGCTCAAACTAACCCTCCTATGCGATCGTTGCTCCACCTTTCCGGTGAAGATTTAGTTTTATGCGTCTGCAGGAAAATAAAAGTCATGGTACCACCTCCAACTTCAAAATTATTGTGGTTGCCCCCTACATGGGACCGTTGCCTAAGTTGTATAGCACATCTATTACAAAAATTGATCTACTTAAATGACATCATCCAACATGTGAAGGAAAGCATTTCACTATAAAACATTTCTCATAATCACACCACTCTTATAAAAAAAAGTGAAATATGATACCATAAATTATGTGTATGGTTAAACATGTCGAATGTTTCCAATATCTTACAACCACTTTGTTCATTGAGACAATATTTTCATGTCAATTAACCTATATAAAGTAGAACATTAATAATATATTTGACATACATTACAAAGTGCTCATAACAATATTACAAAATGCTCATAATAATACAAATAAATTAAATACATCTATCTAAAAGACATCTAGAGATATCAATCTCAAGGTTCCTATATTGGGATTCTCACATAAGTTAAATAGGAACCTCAAGATTGATATCTCTCATGTCTTTTAGATAGATGTATTTAAGATATTTATGCTAGTTTAATTAATTAATTCAAATGTTTGTTTTTTATTTAATATTTTGAATATTTTTATGAATAAATATATTTTTTATTTATTTTTAAATATAGAATTGTATTTATTAAATTTTAATTACAAATATAAAACATTTATTTAAAAATAAAAAAGTGAAAAATAATATAGATCAATATAATAATATTATAATTACTTACTTATTCACACTTATTATTTACTCTCTGCAATGATTATCTTCATTATCTTAAATTTAATTAAGTAATATTTGCACTATTTAGCACTAATTATCTTCCACTAAAAATAAATATAGTTACATGTAAATGTAAAAATACATTAAAAAGTGAAAAACTAAAAACTAAAAAAATATAGATCAATATAATAATAATATATTTACTTACGATTCACACTTTTATTTACTCCACAAGTAATTATCTTATAATAAAATTAATATCCTCATTTGTAATTAATTTGAATTTACTTCATGATAATATCCATGCACACTTTTAAAATAACTTACATTTTCATGTATAAATACATAATCATATATTTATTTTATTTATTAAACATTGAGTTGGCATTAAAAATTAATTATTTTAACCACTAAATATTAGTCAACAAATAAAAAGTTTTTCCATTCAACGCACATCATTACGGTCCTTGCACCCTTGCCACTTTGTAGGAACACCTCTCAATATAATAACAAAGAAATAAATACTAAAATAGAAATCACTATATATGAAATTCAAAATATTTTTCTAAATATTTTAGAACATTGTACTTTTGAAAAACAAATACTTTAACAATGAAAACAAAAATATAAAAAAAAAAAGACATTTAGAAAATGTAATTCCACACTTCCAAATATCTATGAATCCTATGTAAGGTTTTTACTTTAAATTTAGAATTTGAAGAATGTAATCTACATATTTAAGATTGTAATTGAAGTTAGAAATGGAAGGGATGTTTAGAAATCTTTATGTAGTTGGTTTCTTAATATAAGCCCATGAAAATTGTTTATGGGCGGTGTGTATCCAATATCCTCTCGACAATTAAGTTGAGCATTTGCAATTTTTTATTAAATACCTTTTCAATGTCGTAAGCATTATAAAATACATATTTAGGGGAAAAGTTGGTAGGGAAAAATTTGTGTAGCTTGATAAGATAAGGTTGTCGGGGTTCATTTTAAGACACTTCTAGAAAATTGTAGGTGGAAAATACCTAGCGAATATCCCCGGAACCAGTTTCAGTGAAAGGCAAATTTGACAGTATTCCAAAACTAAATTTTCTCCAGGTTTTTCAAGCTGGAGAAACCACGAGTTCTGCACCGATGCACTTGTGACGCACGACAACATGATGTGAATAATCCTCGTTGATGTGCGTTAACACAACGCCCGAACTTCGTTGGCGTCGTCGGCAGGGCATTGACGCGCGTCAACAAGGGTCAATGACACGCGTCAATAGGGACCATCGACGTGTGTCAACACATTTTTTGCTGGCGTCAATGGTCTCTATTGACACGCGTCAATGACTCTTGTTGACGTGTGTTAATGCCCCTGGCGGCGTGCATTAATGGACCTTGTTGACGCGTGTTAATGGACTTTGATGGCGTGCATCAATGGCCTGCTGTTGGCGTGCATCAATGGCCTCTCGTTGGCGCGGCCAATGACCCTTGACGCGCCAATGACTCTTGTTGACGTGTGTCAATCGCCCTGCTGATGCACGCGTTAATGGACCTTGTTGATGCGTGTCAATGGAATTTGATGGCGTGCATCAATGGCCTCTGTTGACGCGTGTCAATGGCCTCGTTGACGCGTCAATGACCCCTGTTGACGTGTGTCAACGAAGCCATTGATGCGCATCATCGAGGCCATTGACGCTTTATTTGGCCTATAAATACCCTCCCGTTGGTCATTTTCTTGTTTACACTTTCCGGATCTCGATTTTTTTTGCAGAATCCATCATTGTCAAAGACGCAAGCACAACTACAATGGAAACTTCAAGTGCTTCCCAACTGCAAGCTCAGGAAAAAAATCAAGAAGAGAATCCAGTCCAATCCATGGGTAAGATCATCTACAGGAATCCTTTGTGCCCCCACATTCATACTATTTTAAAGATGTCTTCGAATATAAAGATATGATCGATGCGTGTGAGTTTAGTGGGCTCGTTGACATGCCCCATTTCGAAACAAACCCAAATATTTTGAATTACCTTTTCTCGTCCTAAAATACAGAGGAAATTTTTTTCATGTTACTCGAGCGATGGTGAATGTTTTAATTTGGTATCGACGCAAATGAAATCCATCCGCCATGGCCTTTCGTTCGAGAAATTTACCAATTATTACAATGAAGGAAACACTCATGGAAGACAACAAGAAATATCTCGAATCAACATTCGGTTTCCATGTTGATTGTAAGTATAATTCGTTTTCATTCATCATTTTTATTCTATTTTTTTATTGTGATACAATTTAGTGTTATAAATTTTTATTAATTCCCATTATTTGGAATTTGCAGCTCATGTCAATAAAATCCGGTGTGGTGTGGATACGCAAGCAATTGCACACCACTTTCTTTCTGCAATGATTTCATTGTTTCAATCCAAAATAGTTTTACAGGGTCGTGCAAACAACAATATACCAAACTGGGCCATTGCATACATAGTTTCCGCTATCTCAAAACAAAAATTTGATTGGTGCACCTATCTATCAAAAAAATAAGAACTGACATAAAAAATTCAAAGCTTTCAGAAAAACATGTCATTTATTCCACAAACTATCTCCTTGGCCTTTATTACGAGGCACTTTTAAATTTAAAAGACAAACCAATTCCTACTTGCACTGACGAGGAGTTGATGAAGTTGTCAATTCCATTTAAAGAACAACAGGTATAAACTATTTAGTTTGTATTTCAATTTTTGACATTACACCTAGCATGATTATTAACAATTTACGGTTTGCAGAGAAGATTTATTGAAGCCCTTCCACGAAAAAAGGCATTATCAAGAGGAAGAGGCCAACAACACGCTGAGGCTTTGGGAGATTCCCAATCTAAAATGGAAGCTCACTCCTCTCTGAACCCTCAACAGTTTGAACTCGTTAAATGCCAGAGGAGTAATAACTTCTCATATATTATTTATAAATTCCAAATTTTTATTTTTATTTTCCAATTTAAATTTTAACCAATTGAATTGACATAACATTCAATGTTGATGACATTGCAAGGACTTTGGACGATATGCATGTTTTGGAAACTCAACCTTCTTCCCCAACTCACTCCATACAGTCACATGCATTCGTATCTTCTCAACAACCACCAAATACTACTCCTACATGGCCACCCTTAGCACCATGAAAAACTACCCCTCGACAACAAGGTACAACTTTTGAATACTACATTTAATTTCGTAGTTTTTGCCTTTTTGGATTGTTTTCTAATTTTTCATTTTTTTCTTGAACTTTTCATCACATTACAATCCATACATTCAAACAATGGCACCGACCCCCTCAACCAATAATTTTTAAAATTCCAACGGAGGAACAGGAGAAATAACATTGGTAAACACATGCCAATTGCTCCGGCCTCTAACGGGACACTAAACATTGTCTCCTCCTTTCGAATTCCAACCCTCTCACTTGGTGGCTTGCCCGATCTGGCAACGGGCATATCAGTTTTGAATAATATAAATTTAGATGAAGATTATTTTGGAATTGATAGCAATGATGTAACTGATTTTTTCAATACATGTGAGATGATTCAAGGCCAAAGCAGGTATACTTGAATTTCAACATGCTTTACAATATTGAATTACATTTCAATTTAAATTTATTTATCTAAATCTTGATTAATTTTATCACAAACAAGATCAGGCCACCCAAAGGCAAAAACAAGCAGCAGTTGATCAGCCCGAAAGCCCCCATACTTCTTCAGCAAGATCATCTTCATCAAATACAAATGGTGAGCAGTTCTACCTTTTCCTTTGGAGAACTTAATTGGTTATAATTGTCAATCCCATGTCAGTGAGTTTATTCTACCTCATATCAATCAGCTCATAGAATGGGAGAGAAGGGCTAAAGTTATTATCAATGAGATTATTATTCATTTTGAAAATTATTGGCAAAGAGATAGTTTATACGTTGCAGTCCAGAATCAACCTGCGAAGATGGATTCCTTACTTACCCAAGTAAGAAGTGGGACTATCACGTATAACAACAACTATAAAGATGACATTTTGGATAAGACATTAAACAAATTGGAAAATATTAGTGTTGAGGCCCAGGCATATTTTAACAAATGGTCTAAGGACAAGGATCTGGTAGCAGTTGCAAATGCCGAGAGAGATAGAGCGGTTGTAAGTACTATCACTTTCAAACAATTTTTCTTGTTAATTTGAAATTTTCATTTTTTAGTAATATGTTGAATTGACATTACTTTTTTTGTGCAGTTGAAATATGAAAATTTGAAGAGTCAAACAAAGGTATTCCAAGTTCACTTGAAAACAATGAAGAACAGTTTATCCGCAATGAAGAATTTGAAGGAAAATATTGTTTTGGTTAACAAACAAAACAATACACTAAAGCGGATAATTAAAGAGCACGGCTTCAACCCTAAAATATTATTCAAAGCTAAGGTAGTAGCTGATCCAAATTTGTTGTCCCATGGAGATGCGACAAAGCAAGAAGAAAGAATTTTAAAAAAATCGGGACAGTGTTACGGACAATCTTATAAGTTACGAGGTTATTTTACGCCGTTGGGGAAAGGGGTACAACTACAGGCGAATAAACCATTGGGGAAAGGAGCACAGGAGTTGAAATGGATACAGAAAAAGAGGGTTGAAACTTTTTATTATTGAGTGTGGAAACTTTAAATATTGAGTCTATATTTAAAAATTTGTAACATTGAATGTTGTGGTCATGGTATTTGAATTTTATTATCTAGATTTGATAGCGTTTTAAAATTTGAAATACTATATAATCTTTAATTTTTATTGCATATGGATTTGATAGAATTTTTAGATTGTATATAAATTTTATGATTTTTGGTTTACTCTTAATGGTGATTGCATTAGAGAGGGATGAATCATGATGACGTATGTTTCTTGTTTACTTGGATTATCATGAATTGTATGTGGACGTAGATTTAGCTTCAAGCACGATAATTCTTCTTCTCTAGACATTAGAATGGATATAGATGATGATGAATGATGATAATGGATAATTGTTTTAAAAACATGGAATGATGATAGATGATGATGAATGATGATAATGATATGATATATATGGATGATGATCAATTTTATGTGGACGTAGATTTAGCTTCAAGCACGATAATTCTTCTTCTCTAGACATTTAAACTTGTTTTAAGATAATTCTTCTTCTCTATACTTGTAATGATATGATCATGATGTCATTAGAATGGATATAGATGATAAATAAATGGAATGTGTTAAAATGGATATAGATGACATTAGAATGGATATAGATGACATTAGAACGAATATACTTGTAATGATATGATTATGAATTGTTTTTAAAAAATGGAATTGTTTTAATAAATTTAAATTAGATAAATAATTGTTTTAATAATAATTGTAGTGTCAGGACTTAGGATTACGATAATGATATGGTGATGATATGATATATATGGATGATGATGAATTTTATGTGAACGTATATTATAAATTGTATAATGTATCGTGGATTATGAATTGTATAGTATGGAAATATCTTCCTCTGTAAAATTCAATTGTGTCATTTTATCCCACAAAGTTTAAAAAATATATCAAAGCATTTTGCAAATATAAAAAATAAATTAAACATAATTGTAAGAAATCAAGAAAGATGATATGATAGGGTTTAACTTACCTCTAGTGTTTTAGATTGTTGTGAAATCATCACTAGTAATGTGCTAGATCTTTGTTTTAAGAAAACTCAACACGAGAAATGGATTAGTAGATAGATGGGAGTTTCGACATTGTCGATCCCAAGAAGTACCAGCTTCCTCGGATGGATGTCAACCCACGTTTTCAAAAAAATAAAAAGATTGTATTTAAATAAATGTAAATATATAGACCTGTAACATCTTTAATGATAACAAGAGCTGAAAAAAATGTAAAGTGACAAACAATAAGATTAAGGTGAAGAAGATACCCATTTAAATTTGAAACAATCCATTATCAATAGCTTCTTCAAACTCGATGTTCTCTTATGTAGAGTGTGACAATACACCAATTCCACTCTCAACGTTGGGAACAGTTGTACTTATAGTTGTATTATTCACACCTCTTCTTTCGCAAAGGGAATTCTAATGCGCAATTTCTCTGTCAAAAGGAAAGGTTTCCATGGAGTACCAAGAAACATAACACCTCATGCAACTTTCCAGATTTTTATCCAACTGTTTCTCAGTTTTGATTTTATAAATGATAGTGCATTGAAAACCCTTTCATCCTCCATAGACCCCAAAATCATTGTTTGGCATAACTCATATAATATGAAATATTCACTGATATCTTCTTGTAAGATAGAACTTTGATAGATTCCTCGCCACAGACCTTGTAATAGCACCACTTTTAGAAGGTTCGTCTAAATTTTTATATTGGTTCCTCATTGTTGTTGCAAAATTTGTTGATTGAAATTTTAATAAATCAGCATTCAGTATACCTTTGATTTCCATACCCTTGAACTCGAAGTCTTTGTGAAATATTCCATTATTGTACCCATGGATTTATGGAAATACTTTCTTACAAAGTCAGCACGACCACCTTCAGTATTCCAAAAATTAGGATTCATCACACCCATGGCTTCAAGAATTTTATCTTTGGAGAAACGTTCTCTAATTTATGATGATAAGGATTTTGAAATTTTCTTAAGCTTTATTCTTGTTTCAACTATAACAAACCCAAAGAGATTACGTGTCACGGGAACATCTTCTCATTCCGATCCTGTAATATCTTGACGTTTTTCACAATGTGTAGTGATATTCCCTCCCATTACTTGAGTGATGTAGAGGTAATCGTGGATATTAAATCTCAAATAGTTCTTTGGGATTTTTAAGATCTAATAAAGCTTTCCAATTCTCAAAAATAGGTGTATCAAAACTATCTTGGGAACAGTACAAGATATCAAGACTTTGACATACCATTTTTCTCATCCGTATAAAATCCACAATATAGATTAATCTTCCCTGTGCATGCTTCATTGGTGTATTGATCTGCTGCAACATTGGAAGAATACCAACCAATGTAAGCAATGTCTCCAAATCAGTTAAACAGAACAAGTCCCTTGCCCTATCAACTTCATGACGGTATTTTTGTATGAAACCAACCAACGAAGGATACTCCTCATGAACTCTGCATGCAGGTTCATACAAGGAGATCCATCTAGTCTCAACATCTTTCAAAAAAATTGCCATCTGTAATTCCAATTGTAAATTTCTGGAACTCAAGAAATCGCTTTGGGCTGCTTGACATATAGGCATGAAGTTCTCTTATAAGGTCTTCTAATTTAGCAACATTTTCATGGTTGCTTACCATTTTATATGCTAAATTCATTCTGTGAGCCATACAGTGAATTGGTAGCATATATGGGGCCATTGTTGTTTGTAATCTAACACACAACCCTGTTCGGTGACCCTGCATGATCAGATGCACCATCTGCTCTAATGCATACCAACCGTAGTAATTTCATAATCGTCATTCCAATAATATCTTTCAAATGAGAAACAACTATTTTATGTAGGTTTTCGGCATTGTAGTTTTCAACCATTTTTATAACACCCAACGAGATGAGGTGTCCTTATATGATTTTCTAAAGTATAGATGTAGATACATACCCATGCAGTGTTGTCAACTGCTATCACTTCATTAATTGAAAGAGAGATAAACTTTGAATTTTTTTACATTCTCTTTCAAATCTTCCTTCTCTATCATTGAAAGGCATTTTGCCATTTCCCGTCCACTACTTTCAAACCAATGAGACTGAGGTACGATCAGAATTCCATTATATTGATACAAAACTTTGAAATCGAGGAAATCCAAAATCGGTCTTCCTTTTTTTAGTATGTGAAATAGAGTAGAGAATTGTATGAGTTTTGCATGTAGATTTGTTTGATTCATCTTACCAATATGCGATGTGATTGTTCCTCCCTTTTCCAAGAGATGTCTGTGTTTTTTCTGCTCTATCTCATATTTCGCTGTGTATCTAACATGCATGCATTCTTTTGAGTTTTACACCTGTGTGTTTTGATTTTCGGCCATCCGCCTTATTACTGATCAAATATTGTTTTCCAAAATATTTTTCTATAGTGTCCAACTTCATTTGCATTTTTTTTTGTTTTCCCAATTTCCATGTACATATTGTACATGTACATTCAAATGGGATCTCTTTAGAATTAGATGATTGTATATGTTTGATAAACAAAAATTTAGCTGCCCAATCAAACTTGTATGACATGCCAATGGTCCACATATTCTTGTTCATTTTCAATGTTTTACTTTTTTTAGTAGAATTTTGAGAAATATCACAATCACTTGGTTTCCTCTTTCTTGGACCGGAATTTGAGTTTGATTTGTGTTCCATTTTCTTTGAGTATTTGTATGTGTTATATCTTGATGCACATTTGGTTGCACCCCAACAGAACAATATCTTCAAGATCTAGCATATTATCGTAGGTGTCATTTGTTTGATAATGTAGAATGCATGTCCACCTCAATAATACCTTCCACACAGTCAGTATTCTGATTCTTTGTGGTGGCATCTTTATGGTTGGTATTTTCAATATTTGTATCCGCAGAGTTTCCAAAATACTTGAACAAAGTGATTTCTAAGATTTCTTAGTTACTTTTAGGGTCTTCGAATTCTTAGAACTAGCACCTTCCATTATTCGAAGAGATTCTTGAGTCGTGAAAAGAACCAAGTAGTATTTCACATGTTGTGCGTCAACAACTAACCCTTTGTCGTGCGTCAATAGCATGTCAATAATCCCTGTCGGGCGTCAACAAGGTGTCAAATAAAACTGTCATGCATCACAAAGGTGTCCATTTATGCGAGGTCTTTGTTGCGCGTCAACTCTACCCTTGTCGTGCGTCAACTACCTATGCCCTGTCGCGCGTCAAATCTATTCCTCTCACGCGTCAACTGCTTACCCCTTTATCACGCATCTGCAATATCTCCTTGTCATGCGTCTGTAATACCTCTTTGTCATGCGTCAACTATATCCCTGTCACGCGTCAACAACTAACCCTAATAGGCTAACAACAATCTCTGGTGCTTAAGAGTATGCGAGTTCAAACTTCACGGTATTGGTAATTTGGTAAGCTACTTGAGGTATACTACCCGGAAAATCACCTAGGTTTTTATAGGAGATGTTTTCAAATGAAGGCAAAGCTGACCCCCAAAAAAAAATATACTATATATTTTAGGCAACAGGACACCGACCCGCTCCGAAAAAATCACCTTTTCAAATTTTCCTAAAATGAAATTTTCGCCATATTACGAATATTCGCCACTAAAATTATCCTGAAGGTTGTATTGTTCACATGTACCTTAGCAATTTTGTCATAAGTGGAACAGTGCCTATTGTCGTTTCGACCTCTTTATTTCTAAAATGGGTATTTTAATGTAGTCGGTAATTTTCCTATGAACACTTGAATTGGAATGTAGAGTATCCATAACTTTCTACATGTCCACTATTTTTTATCATATATGTGTTAGTTGACAATTTATTACATAGTAGGTGTTTTATAGTGTGGGTAACCTCCGTAATATCTTCGTGCTATGTTAGTTACATCATTTTGTGTTTTGTGTCATTATTTCACTTTTTTGTCGATTGGCCTATGTTGCGGTGAGGGAATGGCTCATGCATTGGTGGATTTGATTCGATGTGTGGTCGTCCCTTCTGTGTGTGTCCTTACCTAGTTGTTTCTCTTGTTAGCATCTGCTAGATGCTAACCTATTTTCGATTGGTCGTTTCGGTGAGGAGATGGTTGTTTCATGTTTGATTGGTCGGTTTTGCATTGAGTGTTGTTGTGATGTGGCAGGTGATGTTGGTGGAAGGTGTTGGCATCACACCACTATGGTTTGAGTGGTGTCCATCCCCTCTTATAAGCTCTCCTTTTGGTGTGGTGGGGGAGGGAAGACAAGGGTCTACAAAGGGGTCGGATGGAAATCACATCCGTTTTCAAAAAAATGATCTCTTTTCATGGCCTCCACTTTACGCATTATATTTTTTTCTTCCTCCAACTATGTTCTCGAACATCTGTCATAGCTATTTATCAATTCATCCTTCTTTTGAAACACCAACCGTTCATTGTTCTTCCCAATTGTCTCTTGCCCCTCCATTTTCATGGACACTATGTAATCTTCCTTATTATTAGAAGGCGCACAAGGAACTCGAGTTTGTCTCTCATTTTACACCATTTCATCTCATACATGATGCAGATGATAGATGCATGGAGCTTCCATAAGAATACATAACTATGAAGATTATGTATGAATAGATCATGAGGACTGCAATATGATTAAAATATTGAAGAGTAATATGGACCCGTAACCTAAATAAATGGCAATGTTTTTTGAGTTGTCTTTGCTAGCGAATGGCATTGGATTTCATGCACGAGGTTTGGTGGGAGGTAGGTGTTTTATGTTTGATTGGTTGTTGTTGTGGTGATTATTTTTTATTATAGATTGCTTTCATGTATTTTGTGTTTGATTGGTCATTTTTGTAGTGATTGTTGTTATTCTATTAATAGTGTACCCTTGCTCCTCGGGAGGAGAAACTACTAGTTATATTTTATATTTGCTAGAATTTTTACAAATGTTTTGATCGCTTTTAAGGTGTTGTTATAAAAATGTATAAATCGTATTGTTGTAGCAAGTACGTCATCTATCCTTTTCTCATTTAAAACATTTATACATATTTAATTTTAGTTTCTTTTTTTCCCATTTTAATATTGTAGTTTATATAACTTAAATTCATCAAGGTAAGAACTAACGATTACATGATTCGTGTTATATATAGTTTCTATCATACTTTTTGTTATAAGATTGCATTACATAAGTGGCATTTGTTTCTTGGATAATCATAAAATAAACATATTTATTACTAGAATCAATACTTAAGGATGTTTGAGAATAATCATCAATATTTAAAGAATTATTAGTTTGGGTATGTATAGAATTCTTTATAGCAAATATGTGTGTGGGGACAAAGTAATAGCTCTATAAATATTGGTGTCTTTCTGGCATTCACGAACACCATTAAATGTTGATTCTACTTAAATATTTATTCTTGTTTTTTAATGATGCTAAAAAAATTATATGTAAACTTTTAAATTATATTATTTAGAAGGAATATTTTATTAAATTGGTATCTACCATATTCAAAAATTAATAGATTGATCATTTTTTCCATACTATTCAAACTTACAATAGAAGAATAAAATCAAAAATCAATTAATAATAGATAAAATAATATTTATTATCTTTGAGAGGTGTTCCTTTAGTGGTAGGAAAGGAGTTAAAATGAATGATAACCAGATCATACCAAGCCAAGAACACAGATGCTAATCAAACATCACGATCAATAAGATGAAATTAATTCACCAAAATAACTTTACATAAACCTTTGCAAAAAATGAGCAACAATATCATATATTATTATGGAACTCAATGAATTACAATGAGAATGGGTCTTGCTTATATAGACAAGGAATAACAATCTAAGAACCAGTCAAGGTCGTAGATCAAGCCATAAATCAAGGAAATAACTAGTCATCAAAGAACTAGTCAAGACCATAGATTTAGGAGAGAACTAGACATCAAGGATCTAGTCAATACCATAGATCAAGGAAAGAACTAGTCAATACCATATATCAAGGAAAGAACTAGTCAATACCATAGATCAAGGAAAGAACTATACCTAACAACTAGATAATATCTCCTAATATCTAAATAAGATAAAAGAAATATCCACACACATAAGTGAGTGAGGATAAATATAATAAAGGTAAATAAAGTACCTAGGTGAACATGAGCTAAGGTAAATATCTACTCTAACACCCCCTCAAGTGAAGCTAGGGGCCAAAATAGAAGTGGCATGTCCACAGTATGAGTCCCGAAACTAGGCACGATGCGGTACTCATGTATAATAAATGGGAAAAAGGGATGCAACAAGGTACCCAAAACTAGTAAAAACCTGCTGCAAGGCATCCCAAGAAGCTCAAATCAAAAAACTCGTACAATGTTGAAGAAGTTTGGTGTGCACTGTGGTTTGAAACCACTGCTCGGTCACAAAACTCAAAAACAACTGACACCGGGTTTCAAGCGGAGAATAGCTCCATACAATGAGATCATCAACGGAGTGATGTCGAAAGTGCAACAAAAATACCAAACATAATTCGATCAACTACTACAAATAAGTGTGCCACGATCCAATAACAATAATCAAAGCAACAAGGCAAGGACACAAAATCTAGGGTGTCACAATCCAAGAAAACCCAAGGTAACAAGGAAATGACACAAAACTCAAAAAAATAGGATCAACACCACACCCTCCCATACTATTGAATGGGTGGAGTGATGCCATAAATCTGTATGAGTTGCCCAAAATCAACTACTCAAACATTGACAAAATAACATTAGGCTTCACTAAAATAGCTCCCCTACTAGAGAGATTGTTAACATGTCAAAAATGTCGAAAATACAGATACAAAATCTTTCAACAAACAAGAGAGATACACTACACCTGCTAAAGAAAAATGCTCAAAACAAGAAGCATCACAATGCAGAAGGTATAGAAAGTGGATTAAGAGGCCGAATGGTGGAGGAGCCATGCCTGTAGATTCCTCTCAATGAATGCCTATTTCGCCACCATGAGTGATCACATATCCACCCCAAATCAACATAGATGGATGAAGAATATGGTTGCATATGACTTGGTGTAAAATACACAATGGGTGCATGCAAAGGAACATCAGAATGTGTGTCAAGTTGATCATGTCTGACAGCTGAAATATTAGGTTTCTCAAGCCTGAGCGAAGTTACAAAACTCATGTGTTGCTTATGATCCTCAGAAAGAGATGAGCAAATAGAAATAGGAGCTTTGTCAATGTGTGATCCCAATGAAGTATCTGCTCGAAAATCAATGTCATGGCGAGAATTCCACTGAACATGTGGAATAGAGGAAACAATACCCTGAGAATGTCTGTCAATACCTTCACCAATGAAACCCATAGAATGAAGCAAGCAAGAACTAAATGCAGTGGTATTCTTCTCAAAAGAGCCATGCATATCAGCAGAAGTAGGATACAAAACATGTGTTACTAGAATAGGCACAAATGTGGAAGAGCATGCAGTAACAAGCCTCACAGGCTTAGGGGCATCAAGAGCAGTAACAGGCTCAAAGACTGGCATATCAATGTCAGTGGGTACAAGAGCAACAATCGCAAGTGGACTAGGAGCATGAACATGGTTTTCGACAATATAATGGTGATGTTGTAGGATAGCAAGTTTTTATTGCGGGGGAGTGTATTAGTGTATCCTTATCGTAAATGAGTGATTGTAGAAGAGAATTTTACTTCTTGAGCGATCTATTTTCTTTGGAAAATTTTGCAATATCCTCTTGAAGTCTACACACTTCAGAGAAAAGTATTTCATTCTTAGAATCCGTGATAGATACAAGAATGCAACTCCAAAAATTTTAGGATGTGAAATTACGTCCACATTTGATTACAACACTCCTTCATATTTGGCACTTTATAACGAGTGTGTGTTACAATATGGAACTTTATAATTATAGTGCACTTCTCAAAATAAATATTTCCAATTAATGGAAACAGCACGAAAAAATAAGCACTTTTTCAATATTATGCTCTGTTATTTATTTTAGATGCCACTAAAACAAAATAAAATATTCTTGCCTTCACCACACAAATAAAATGAAAGGGGCTGGAGTTAAGCACCTACTAGTAGGAATCACAATATTTAAGCCCTCATATGACCATACCATATGACCAGAGGCTAAGGATTTCAATGGGTTTTCCGGGGTGTGCCGCTTGTTTTCGAAAAATTACTATCATGGGCTGTGTGGATAGTAACCCACGTGCCAAAAATAGTAGGTGCGGAATTTCCCGAAATAGCAGTGGTCCTCTTGGTTCCCCTGCCAAAAAAGGAAAGATTCGTCCTTCCAAAAAAAAATCTTCGCACGTAACTCGAAAATGCTTCACCGCAGCAAAAAAACCCTAGCTAACACGAATCCTCGAGGTGAACCCGGTGTGTTTCTGCAACATTAACAAAAACTAAAAAAACTGACTGTCTCTAGAAATGGTCAAGTTTACGATCGATCTCGTGGAGTTTTCCTCCTTCCAAATCCAATGGAATCCTCTGTTTTGCATAAAACCACATGCAACAACAAAATACAACCAAATCCCAAATATATGAATATATAAAGAATTTATTGGCAAAATAAAGATTACAGACGAATGTCAATAGTAATCTTCTTCTCGATACCATAAAAGGAACGATAATCGGATCGTATCAAGCCAGAACACATATGTTAATCAAACATCACGATGAATAAGATGAAAGCAATTTGCCAAAATAACTTTACATAAACCTTTGCAAACAAATGAGCGAAATATCATATATTATTATGGAAGTCAATGAATTACAATGAAAATGGGCATTTCTTATATAGGCAAGGAATAACAATCTAAGAACCATTCAAGGTCATACATCAAGCCATAAATCAAGGAAATAACTAGTCAAGACCATATATTTAGGAGAGAACTAGACATCAATAATCTAGTCAATACCATAGATCAAGGAAACAACTAGTCGATATCATAGATCAAGGAAAGAATTATACCTAACAACTAAATAATATCTCCTAATGTCTAAATAAAATAAAAGAAATATCCACACACATAAGTGAGTGAGGATAAATACAATAAAGGTAAATAAAGTACCTAGGTGAACATGAGCTAAGAAATACGTACTCTAACTTGAGTGTAACAAGTGTAGTGGTGTCCGTTGATTAATATTTAACGGTTAAAATAATATATTTTTAATGTCGACTCAATGTTCAATACATAAAATAAATATATAATGATATATTTATACACTGAAATGTAAGTTATTTTAAAAGTGTGAAAGAGAATCAGTAACCATAATATTATTGTATTGATCTATACTATTTTAATTTTTATAATTTAATTTTTAGATATATATTTACTTTTACATGTAAGTAATTATATTAATTTTTATTGGAAGATAATTAGTGCGGAGTAAATAATAAGTGTGAATTGTAAGTAGCTATAATATTATTATATTGATCTACATTATTTTTAGTTTTTAGAGTATTACTTTTAAATGTAATTTTAATTTTACATTTACATGTAAGTAACTACACTACATTAAGTAGCCGCCCTGTTACGTGCTGTTCCACGCCTTTGCCACCGTCATGGTTGCTACGCATTCGCGTTGTTCTGTGGGCTCTCTACAGCGCATGGATCGACCAGAACATGCGAATACAAGAGACACGAACAACGAAACAAAACAAGATGCCCCTCTCCTTAGCGGCAGCTTTAGGAACCTGTCCCTTGAGTGCAAAAATGATGGCGGCGCCTGTAAAATTGGCATGGAAAATACAACACCAATCTCTTGGATTGACATGGCTTTTGATGCAAATCAAAACCCTCCTTCAAAGAAAATCTGGGATCGAGTTTCTCCGACCTGTCAAAAAACAGGGGGTCTCTCCATTGGGACAGGAACCTCTAGTGGAGATAAGTCCACTTCTTATGCTACAGCGGTCTCCAAACAAAAGGAGAATACCAGAAATGAGCTCTTAAAACCCTCCCAGGAGGTCCCGACGCTGAAAATTGGGGAGGATCTACTTATCAAGATTCATCGCGAGGAGGAAAATCTCTCCTCAGCTGGGTCTCATATGCAGATTCCATAAATTTTGGCCTAAGCTTTCTCAGCTCCATGAATGGATAGCCCAGAGATGGAGAGAAAAAATACAAGGTAAGATTGAGCTTTATCCCTGTGCTAAAGCTTACTTCATTGCGGTCTTTGAAACCCCTGCTGATAGGGATTTAATTTTTAGCCAGCATTGGGTTTGGGGGGAACATGGGCTGATGTCCAAACCATGGTATCCGTCCTTCGACCCGTTAAAGGAGTCTTTTGATACCTACCCAATTTGGGTTCGTTTACCAGGACTTCCGTTACAACTTTGGAACAGATCTTGTCTCATTGCTATAGGAGATACTCTTGGCTCATGTGTGGCAGTTGATGGTAAGACCTCCATTCAAACACATACTACGTTTGCTCGAATCCTGGTTGATATTGATACCTCCAAACTCTTAGCAGTAAATCAATCTTCAGATTGGAGAAAGGCTCTGGGTACAGAGGCTTGACTATGAGAGACTTGCCTTCAGATGTCGGCGTTGCTTCCAAACTGGTCATGTTACAAATGATTGTGAACATTCCAAATGAAAGACCAAAGCTGCGTGGTGGAAGGATTCTCTTCCTGAACATCTCACAATCATTGACTCAGATCCGGCTGAGGATTCTAGTGCCCCCTTGCAAGTTGACTCACCCGTCGTGGCTGATTCACAGGCCAACATTGCGAAAATTCCTACAGACTGTGGTCCGCAGATTGCTTGATTCAGTGTTTAAGGAAGTTTCGGCCCCCCTTCCTATGGGTCACATCCACGTCAAATCCATTGCAGATGCTTCGATTGCATTGGATGCAGGAAATCCTGAGTGGACGGTGGTGGATCGGAAAAAGAAGGGTAATGCCAAATCTAAACCCCCCACCACTCCGGACAAGGTTTGATTCTTGTCGTTGTTAGTACTATTATTGTTACATCTGGGCATATGGCCATCTGCACACGATTCTTTGGCATTGTGTTCTTTATTAAGTTGTTGTTTTTTTATTTGTTTAAAGCAAGCTGTTTTGTTTTTGTTGGCTCTTGGCAGTTTTTTGTTGTTGGGCTTTCTGGGGTTACATTTTGCTTTTGAGCACTGTTGTAAAAGGGTATAGTCCCTTTCAAAAAACTATTTACCAATAATTAAAAAATTAAAAAAACTACACTACATTTAATTTTTATAGGAAGAACAAATATTTGAATTGATGAATTAAATAAATAGTTATATATTTTTTAAATGTATTTATATTTTCTTCATTTTTAAATGTTTTTATATTTTCTTCATTTTTAAATGACATGGTGCTTTAAATATATTTTATAATGATTATTTAAATGTGTTAAATGGTGTGTATTTTATATCTAATCACAATATGATGATTGTGGTTGTTTAAATATGTTGAATGATATGTGTGTTTTAAATGTATTTTATGATTACACCAAGAGGTGTTCCTACATAATAGGCAAGGAGTGTAATGATTAAAAAAATATATCTGTCCACTAATATTTAATGGTTAAAATATTTTATTTTTACTTCGACTCAATGTTTAATACATAAAATAAATAAATGATTATATGTTTATACATAGAAATTTAAATTATTTTAAAAGTGTGAAAGATAACAATTGTGAATCGGTAAGTAAGTATGTGGGCATATTAGTGCGGAAGGAAATTCAAGATAAGTAAAAATTGGAAGATAATTAGTGCGGGATAGATAAATAAAATAAAATATATAAATAAATGTTTTTATATTTGTAATTAAAATTTAATAAATACAATTATATATTTAAAAACAAGTACACAATATATTTAATTCATAACAAACATAAAAATATTAAATAAAAAATAAATATTTAAATTTAATTTAATTAATTAATTATATTTAAAAATAAATGTATTTTATATTTTCTTCATTTTTAAATAATGGTTTACACAATATGTTTAGTTCATAACAAACATTAAAAATTAAAATAAATATTTAAATTAATTATTAAAAAATAATTATATTTAAAAATAAATGAAATTTAGATTTTTTGAACATTTTTAAATGTATTTTATAATGATTATTTAAATGTGTTAAATGGTGTGTGTTTTATATCTATTTTATAACGATTGTTTAAATCACAATATGATGATTGTGATTGTTTAAATGTGTTGAATGGTATGTGTTTTAAATGTATTTTATGATTCTTATACATTGTAGGTATGGCTTGTCCATGATTGAATTTTGAAAATGAAGAGCAACGAAGAGAATATCAAAGAGAACATTCCGACACTATCAAAAACAACGCGTGAACAAATGACAAGAGGAACAAAGACAACGTAGGAATGCGAATGAAAGAGAAAGACGTGCCAAACGCAAGGCATAAACTCCAGCTAAAGAACTTGAAGCACAAATGAGACAACGTGCAGATGAAATGGTAGCATATCGCGCACGTATATCTCAAGATGATCAACATATATTAAGAAGAAGATTACAAAGAGACATGTATTTAGATCAATTCACTGAGGAAGAAAGACAACAACTACAAGAATGTAATCATGAAGCAGTTCAAAGGCACCGTCAAAGGAATTCTAATGTCGAGCTTAATTCTGAAGGTATGAATTCATTAACCATAGATCATGTTCTACAAACACCTAATAATAGAGAAATGGATGTTGATGTGAGGAATAATATACAAAATGATAATCAACAATCAGAGGTGACTTCATAACCGAAAAGAGAAAAAAATATTGTTGAGATAGATTTCAAAACTATACAATTATTGTTTCGACATGAGTTGGACAAGCTTGCTTCTCCACATATGTGTTATATTTGTCAAGAGAGTTATCCTAGAATGAATATACATTGAGCACCTGAAGGACCTATATGTAAAATATGTAGACAAGAGGAAGGTGTCAATCAATTTTCGAAGCTAATAAAATGGATCTTGGACCCCAACCACGTGAACTTGCAAACTTGACACAAGTGGAAGAGATGTTGATTGCTTGTGTGAACCCAATTCTGCAAGTGACCCATTCAACTGGAGGTCAATAAAAATACAAAATTCATACCATTTGTTTTCCACAAGAAGTCAAGGAAATTGCAAAATTTTTACCACATCATATTTCAAATCTTCCAATTATCATAGTATGAAGAAAACAACAATGTGGAAGTACTTACAACTTTCTTTTCACAATAAAGATAGAGTATATATTGCACTCATATATAAGATTGAACATGATAAGTTTTATAGGGACATGAAGATTGATGAAACAGTGTTAAAATATCTCCCATCCATTACCTCTATAAATATATTTGAAAAATTAAACTTTGTCCACATGGAGTTCAATACAGATTTAAATGATTGTATTTTTCCAAGGCCAATACTTGAGACAAATGAAGGGAATGTTATAGATCACACATCTTCAATGGCCACAAAACCACCTAATTCCCTAAGAGAGATGGAATTGATTCGTGCTTGGGTAAACAATCCAAATTTAGATTCTAATGAACTAATTAATTGGCCACAAATTAGAACATCTCCATTGAATGAATATGTGATGAAGGTTTACTCAACATGGATTTTCCAACTCTTTTCCCTGATGGAAGGTGTGATTGGTTAGAACCATGACTTAAGTGAGTGTACATCTACATGAATATGTGAAACATCTGATACGTTATCAAGATAATCGATTTGGGTCACACCCTCGGTTTAGATATCTTGCAATGAACAAGATAATGTGAAATCATGCTCAAAATTCGTCAGTAGTATTTGTAAAGAAAAGCCTTCAAGAATTACCCATTACAATAAATTAATTATGTGAACACATGGGTAATATGATAGAATCTCATCTTGTAGATCGATTGATGTGATATGGAACTACATTACATGGAACACATTCTTATTGGGTAAAGTGTCATGCAGAATTAATTGATCTTTTGCATCAAATTAGAACACCAACCATATTCTTTACTTTGAGTGTAGCTGACATGTATTGGCCAGACCTCCATGCACTGATGCCAGAACACCACCTATTGATCCACATGAAGCAAAAAATGGAGAAGACAAAACATAATTGACCATCCACATATAGTCACTTATTACATGCATATACAAAACACACTCTTCCAAAAAGAGATACTACAAAAGTATATGAAGACAAAAGATTTTTGGTGTAGATATGAATGACAACATAGAGGTTCTCCACATGTGCATGGTTTCTTATGGATATATGGACACTTTAGACTGGAAAAATAAAGAACATTTGAAAGCTACCAGAATTATTTTGATAGAATTGTACATGCATGGAACCCTCAAGGAGATGTACACCAACAAAACATACATGTAACAAATTCTTAAGCATGATTTTAGATAAGAAAAATATACAAAATACTTTTGAAGAATATAAATCTGAATTATTGTATCTTATTTTTAGGTATGGAATAATCTAAGCTCGCATCCATGCTTGAGAAACACATTGAATATTAATCAAATAGATCCTGAAAAAGACTATGAAGAATTAGTTAATTGTGTGGAGTGTCATACGATGTGTAGAGATGGGGCATGTCTACGTAAAAAAAAAAAAAAGAGGAAAGAAGGTTTGTAGGTAAGAAATCACTATTTAATTTGTAAATTAAAAATTTATGCATACAAGTGTAATAACATAACATTATATGTAATGCAGGTATAATTCCCCTTGGCCTATAAATCATTAAGGATCCATCTATACACAGATAGTGAGACAATAGATGAAAAAATATTATTCAAAAGAAATGATGACTGTGTCAACACTCATAATCATTATGTGTTACATCATGGTGAGTCAATATAGATTGGCACCCGTTCTTTCAAAACATGCAGTAATCAATTACATTGCAAGTATGTTGCAAAATCAAAGAAAATTTCATAAACATATCAACAAATGTTGATGCGTCTTGCAAATATTGAAAACCCTGAAGATCTTGTTGCATGAGTATATAGACTCTATTAATAGAAACTATTATTGAAAGAGATATTGGGGTGATGGAGACATGCCACATGTTGCTAGAACTTCCTTTGGTTGAGTGTAGTAGAATTTTTGTATCATTGAATGTTGGGTGTAAAGTTTTTAAACCAGTATTAAAAGAGGATGATGAAAATGAAACACATGGTAAATCAATAGTTGATGGATATAAAGATAGACCCCGCATGATGGAAAATGTACCACACATTGAGGCTTCTAGATTTTGGTTATCAAATGAATCTGTAGTTGTCTTATCATGCTTGGGTAAGGAGTCATTAAATATTTTAAGATTTTGATTATCATTGACCGGTTTGGAAGCAGTTGGCATTGGGAGCTTGATTGCATTATTATCGATAAGATCTTGAATGATATGTGTAAGCTTAAAACAGCGATCAATAGAGTGGCCATTGCATCAATGGTAATCACAATGTACATTTTCATCATAGTTACGGCTATGTGGGCGAGAAGGATCTAGGTTGAGTGGTGGAGGGAGAGTAATGAGATTGCTTTCGGTGAGTTGTGGTAATAGGAAACGAGGTGCGCAAGGCAGCTTAGTAAAGGCCCGCCAAGGGGTCATAATTGAAGTGTGGTAGGTGGAGAAAAAGGGTTGACATTGGTTTGGGCATCGGTAGGCTCAGGAGATGGCTTGATGCTGATTTTGATTGGAACTTGCTAGAAGAGGAAGCGGATGAATTTTCATAATACTTGAGTTTTCCAAGGGCTAGCAGTTTGGTTTCACGTAATTTGAGTGTATGGCACAACTGATTGAAAGAAGGAGAGGTGTCAAAGATAACGCTCTCTTGGAGAGGAGATAAAAGACTTTAAACGAATAAAGCTTAAAATTTAGAGTTGGTGAGGACATTAGTCATTTTAGCAAGGTTATTTGGTGTCCATCTTAGCTCAGCTTAGCTTCCACAGTCTTTCAATTATGTTTTGAAGAACCCATAGTCCTTTCCTAATGATGAATCCTTATATGATATGGCAAGGTCCTATTAAATTCCCAATATAAGAATATCATATACTTGCATTTGATTGTGGTTCTTAAGAGTTCATACCAGCTCTAACTTTTTTAGCCACTGATTGTCCTTCATCATGCAGTCATGCAATGCTTCTCCATTCATTTCACCCACAATCCTAGTTTCATTGCATGAGATCAAGTACATATATCTGTTTGGAAACCCGTAGAGATCACTAAAACTCATTCATAGTATTGCATTATTAGTTAGTATTTAAGGAATTACTAAGGCCTCCATGGTCATTCATACATCCTATAAGCCTTGGTACTTTGTTTACCATTGAATCATGACTGCCCTTTACTAGCTCCTTCTTGAGATATCACAGTTCTTAGTGAACAAAGATATTATGACCTGGTTGGAAGGGAAAAGTGTTTCATTCTTGGTGTATCATGCATTCAAACTATATAAAACTTCCATCAACAAGATCTCTTACTTGTTTTTCCTCTTGGTCTTTAATAGACATCACAATCAACACGAATCCTTATTCTACCCATAGGTTAGAAATACATTCAATATGAAAGTAGTATAATTACATAGCATTCATATCTAATGTACATTGCCTTTACCATATTTTTGAGGTACCCAAGTCTATCCAACCTTTGTTTCACACAAGATTTACTTATAATTCCTTTAGGCTTCTAGGGCAAATTTAACTGAATTTTCCTCATAAAATAATTTTACGTGTCTTCAAAAATAATGACTGAAAACCCATCGTATAATGGCATAATACATCTACAGTCCAATTTTTGTGTCAATTAGAGACTCGTGAAAAAGTTATCCTCACTTGTCCCAAAACTGGGTTTACACAATTTCCACAGTTTAGACTGAGTTTTGCTTATAAAATGCAAAATTTGAATTCCTTCAATAAACTAAGAACATTTTTAGATATCCATTATTGAGATTTAAATTCCTATGAAGTTTCATGAATGCCTCTTCACCAATCACTTCGGCTCTCTTGAGTTCTTCTTTTAGGCCTAATCATTGTATTTTCATACTCCTCCTAGGGATCTGTCATCCCGAGTTCACCCGTTGACTTGATTCCTTTTCTAAATGATTAAGGGGAGTAAAAGATGATTTTTCCCAAATTTGGTGATCCGATTCATCACATTTCATGAGATATAAACATTTCTCTACAAACCACGGCCAAGGGTTTCCATGGAGCCCGAGAGGGACGATTTCATTCGATTTCTTATATTTGATGTCTAATGTCCCGATATCAGCTCAATAACCTCTTCATTTGTCCTATATATATTTTTAAATCATCATACATGCATGGAAAGCTTCTTCTATTCCTTATACACACAATATCATATGAAAAACGAGTGAAAATGTTGCATGAAAGATCAACTAAGAGAAAGATTATGATGGATTGAACATTTGCATTTGAATATGCATTCATGTTATTGTAAAATACCTTCATACATGTTTGAGGAGTTGGGAAACATCAACTATCTAACCATGCCCCTGTCTTGACTTTCATAGTTTGACAACTATGCAACTTGCATGGTGATTTCCTCATCATTTTGTCTTTATTTTTTTCTCTGCCTTGTCTTCCATACTTCAGCAACTTTTCCTATCTCTATCTCTCTTGAAAGCCTAGTTCGACCCATTACATGCAAAAATACATCTCTTTTTTTACCCATTATTCTCTAACTTTGTTCTAAAAGAAGACAATCATCCCTTAAAGAGAGATTTTCTCAACAAGCTCATAAAGATAGGAAGAGTGGTTTTTCCAACTCAACATGATCTAAGACAACTAGATCATGATTACACAATATCCTAGAACAACTAAGACTTTTCCTACGTAGCATATCCACCAACTAACAATCCATATTACCTTGACAACCAAAAATTGACTTTTACTCTTATGTAAAGAGTAATTACATATAGAATTCCAAATATTCAAACTTGAACAACATGGAGGAAACTATGAAAACTCTATACACCTACTGAGATTTCCTTGAGAAGGATTATTCAACCTTATTTGGTCTTCATCAAGCATCTATAAGATTCTCCTACATCATTATTCTTATAGCCCAAGACGTAGTGCGCAAGGTGCTCATTGGATCCTTGTTCGATCTTAGCTAATTGAGCATAGGATATTTTGGTACTGATATTTATAGAAAAGTGAGCAAGGAATGCATTGACTAAGGATGTGAAGGATGTTACCAAATGAACAGGTAGATCATAGAACCATCACATAGCGTAATCTTGTAATCTTCAAGGGAATAACTTAGCCAATAATGTAAGATCATCCGCATAGTCAAGACATGCCACATGAAAAGATCGAAGATGCTCTAAGGGTCGTCATGGCCATTGAAGGTGGGAATCTTAGGTGTAATGAATTTGGGAGGTAGTGGATAAGAGGAAATGGTAGGTGTAAAAGGGCTATGAAGGAGGAGGGAAGAATCTAGAGATGGAGAGGAATGTGAAGTAGCCTGTTATAATTGAAGAATTTGGGATTGCAAATCATGGTATAAAGAAGCTAGGTCATGGGTACCTAAAGAGGAGACATGTCATGTGTGATAATTAATAGGGGTAAAGTGATTAGTAGGAGTAGGCATAGAAACAAGCTGTGAGACGTAGGTAGAAGGAGGGTGGCGAGAATCATGAGGATGTGTCGAAATAGGAAGAGAGATATCATTGGAGACTATATGGTTGCGCTCAACTAAATTTGTGGTCTCTTCATGGGAAAAAAATAATAAGAGATCTAAGTCTTGAGGGTGTTCAATGATATGAGCCTGGAGATCATGAAGGTCTTCATTGGTAAAGGGTTCATAAGTCTCAACCATGGAAGAAGAATGCCTCGCAACAAGGTTGGGTTTGAGTGTTGGGTTCTCCAAATATTTAATATAAGAGTAATTAAATCTAATTTCGAGTAATGTCTATGTAACTAATGATATACAAATGATAAATGTACAAAGTAATGGATAAGCAATAAGAAAGCAATAATATAAAACCCTAAGTAAGAGGGGGAGAAAGAGTGAATTAGCTAATATCTAAGTGATCTAGAAGTTTTTTGAGTTGAAAAATTGTTGGAACATATTGGGAAGAGTGACGTAAAGGTTTACTAAGAGTTCTAGGAGTCGGGAATGTGCAAGACAAAAGCACCCATAGGAGGGCAAGAGAGCTTGGCACAAGTGGTGATCTAGGTGTATAGTGTCTGCTTAGATGCTCATGTTCTGATTCTTCTCTGGGTTGTAGGAGCTTCGATGTTGATTCCCTTTTTTCATTCTATTTTTGTTCCAATGTCTTTACTCATACCTATAACCTACAAAGAGAGATACATGTTGACAATGTTTGCACTTGTACAAAATGGGCAACTCGAAACTTTGTTTACGATGGAAGGCATTGATGAAATGGACCTAACTAGAGGGATGCATTACAGTTTTATTGTGTTTTCAGTTGACAGCAATTGATTAATTACATGTAATCTGCAGTTATGTGTGTTGTTACAAAATGTAACACCTCACATAGGTTGTCATTCCATGTTCATCTTCAGCAAGGAAACACAAAATCCCGAAGGACTAATGCATTGCCTTGATGAAGGCGGGAATCACAGTTTAGGTGAAATGTTAAATTCAAGAATAATAAATAGAGTTGTAGTTTACATGAAAGAGAGTTCATTATTAAGTTATAGGTACTTCAAAACTCATTATTTATGCATGTTTAAATACATTTAATTATGTGATTGAGTTGTTTATTTCATTATACAATCAATATCCATCATAAAAGTTGAATGCAGAAAGAAGTATACAACTCAGTTATAGAAATTAATGTTATTTATTCATGAAGAAATTCAATGTTTCCCACACAAGCCGTGGGATGTAACTCATAACTACTAAAGAAAGAAGTACATGTGCATAAAGTTAAAAGTAAAAGAGTATAGAAGAAACCCATCATTGCCTTGGGTTTTTCTTCTAATCTTCTTGTCTCCAGTTCAGCTCCATCTTTCATCCATATTGCAAAGTAGCTTCAAGTGTACTTGAAAAATAAAAGAAAAATGACATCAGTCAAGAGCTTAGGGTTTGATTTGTACTCATGTATTGTCTAATTACATGCAAATGGATTTCTAAATATCATAAGCATAAGGTACATCAGAGAGACAAATACAAAATTGATAAAGTAGTATTCTACAGTAGCACATATGATTCCCAGAATCATTACAGAAGAAGAAAGAGAAAAGAAAAACTATGGAACATAAGAGAGGCCAAAAGCCTAATTATTTTCTAACTATTTTCTTAAGTGTGTAGGTACATGTAGCAGATGAAGAAAACAAAATATTTTGCATAAATGATTACTATACTAAAAGAAATCATTCGGATTTTAATTTCTCAAGAATACAAGTACAAAGCTCTGTCAAAGCACTTATGGCTTAAGGAATCTAGATGGTACAAGATTGTGAGATTCCAAGGAAAAGGAAAATGCAAGCTAGAAAATATCATTTTTCATCAAATTATAGTCAAGTATAAGGTACATAATGAATATCAAAATCTACAACTATTACTCAAATGAGGCATGATCTATAGGATGGAAGACATTGGAGCACTGAATCGAAGTAAGGAAGCAAGAGTACAAGTAATAGTTCCTGATTTTTTAACAAATTTTTCATCAAAGCATAGAAAATAAGCAGGGTATCTTCCAGTTTTAATGAACAAATCTCTTCAAGAACCCATGAAGAGGATAGTTACAGGAGATACCACAAAATGAGAAAACTCTAAGGATTTAGATGAAGAAAAGGAATAAATTTCAAGAACAGTGAACATGTTGATACAAAGAAAAGATAAAAACTCATTATCTAATTTATGTATTAACAGGTACATATCGCTTTTAGCAAGAAATTTTTTTAGAAAATGCACAAGAAAAGTACATGCAACCAAATCTTTCACGAGGATACAACAATCAATTTTAGTTGGAAGCATTAATCTGTTGTTGTATGGCTTAATTCAAATACAATGCAGCTGTTACAACATAATTTTCAGGCTACAACTATAATAATCTAAGATTTTTTAGATCAAAATGAATTTTTGCATAATGGACAATAACATGGACGAAGGCTACAGATGCTCAAGACAGGATTACAAGTACAACATGTGATCCATCAAGAACAAGATGCAGATATTCAATAACCAAAAGCTTAGATGATCAAGCCCCAAAGTGTCTTTCCAGAGGTATAATTGCAAACAAAGTATTGATTCAAATCAATTTATCAATGCATTAGTAGAGGAAACTCTCAAAATACAAATAGAAACCAGTATAACATTACAGTGTATCACCAGTTCAAGTTGCTATTATTATAAGCCAAGTGAAGTCAAATACAAACTCAGAAAAGAATTTTTGTTCATAGCTTTGCAAGAAAAGAAAGAAAGTACAGGTACAACTTGTGAACACAACATTTATGTATTCATTTGCACCAACTAAGGAATACAATATTCAAGTGATAGAATGAAGCTAGACAAGATAAAATTCCTCAAGGTTACTACTGAAGATGCTATGATGTAATTCTAAAAAGTACAAATTCAAATGAGAATGTAGATCAAGAGTTACAGATTCCCTGTTGGATCTTCAAGAAAATGATCAGATATACATCAAGGAACAAAGAGATTACAAACAAGTTTGAAGAATCATAAACAGATACATCAATTTATTCTATGAAAACTTGAAGGAATTATAGGAGAATGGCATGCGGTCCAAACAAAAGTTACAAATAAAGATCAAGTCTTTCATTAGGAGTGCACATCAGAACTCCGACAAAACAAAAAGATTAAGGAGGAATAAAGCTTTGAACATGTGCTTAGAAATACAAAATGAACACAAAGCTCGAAAACACTCAACTATGCTAACTTACAGAAGGAAACAAAGTTTGAATTTTTGAAGTAATAACCGTAAAGCACATAGTCGATTAGAGCCATAATAACGGCATCCAAGGAAGATAGTGCACATCAAAACTCCTGATTCAAACCACGTACCGATGCAAAGGAATAAAACATATCTCGACGACATCCTTACAGAGAGGAGATTTCTCTAGAACAATAGTTATTTCAAATGTAAAGGAGTAAAGATGCAACTAATCAAATGCAAGTACAAGCTCATGAATGAATAGAAATGGCAAGCCCAAAAGGTTGTGATGCTAGTATAAATTGCAGAGTTTTCTCTTTGTATTTCATCAAGATTACAAGGTCTAGAATAGAAAATCACTTTAATATTACACAGACTAGAGATCATGCAGTGACCAAACACAAACTTTAAACTAGATACAAAGACACAACAACTACAGGTAGAATAAAAGAAACCCAGAAGATTGAACTCAGAGCCATTCCATGTATGCAAAGAAGTAGAGCTTCGATCTAGTTCATCTCTATCAGAACAAATGCAAATAGCTACAACTCAAATGTCTAGATCTAGAAATGGGGTTCAACCAATAAATGTGAACAATGAATCAGAAGTTTCCAAGAACAAACATGAATACCCACATCAAGAAACGTACAAATCTGAAGAAACAAAGAAGAATACGCAGGCTAAAAATGAGATCTACATTTCATAGAATACTTCAAAGGAACTCAAAAAGATGGTGAGATGCACATTTCAAAAACCCAAGCATTAAAAAACTTACCAGTTTTTTAGAAAGTTTCAAACCAGAGCTCAACAAAGGTGGTCGAGCTAGATCCCAAGCAAAAAACAAAGAAAAATGACAAGCTCAAACTTCATGGCATTCATGTTTTCCAAGATCTCCAATAGGAAGGCTCTAATAAATGAGAAAAAAACTCAAAGATACCATTCATAATGCAAAATTTCAAACACATAACTTCATGGAGGTCAAAAAGGCACAAAAATCTCACAAGAAAGTAGAGAGCTCCAAGATGCGAAAACAATGGGAGCCTTATATCTCATGGAGAGCTTGAACCAAAGAAAAACGATAGAGAATCTGAGTTGCAACCCTCATAGAAACATCAGAGCATTAAAATTCAAAGAACTGAGCTCAAAAACATATTCATGGCGGTGAGCAAGATAAATGGTTAGGGCTTCGCGCTCGAAATGAGCAAGCAAAATGAAAAAATGATAAGCTCGACGAGCTCTTTAATCAAACCTAACTCATTCTAAGTTAGCATCAACGGCCCAAAATTTCCAGTACATGATCCAATGATCAAGATCACTAACCCAAGCCAACTACCGAGTAATGGATCGAAGGCCTAGATTGAAGATGACAGAAGATCGACGACATAAAACCTTCACCAACTCAAACATAAGGTTGCATTTATTATCATCAGAAGATCAATGATCCACAAATTACATGTACAAGATCAATGGATTAACAAGCACTGACAACATCCGGAACCCTAACCGAGGAATAGAAATATTGATGGTCAAAAGATCAAAAGTACAAGGATCGATGGTTATCATCAAAAGTAAGTAACACAACCACGGTTTACATAACCTATTTGTAGTTACAATTCAATAAATGCCACCGAATATTCGATCCATGGGGTGAGTCATCATGGAGAGGGGGCCAGCCCAATTATCTGATAAATCATTGCTTTGACATGACTAAGGTCCAAAACCATATATTAAAAAATCAAATGCCGAAAACCATTATTCATACAATAATAACACAAAAGGGTCGACAACATGTGTACCAAGAGTCAAGGTAAAAACTATGGTATATGCCTTAGATTATTCAAATATTTTGAATGCACTATAGTCTATGCCATGGCGGTCACGATGATTAAGGTCCCTTGACCTTAGTGTCATCAAAAAGTGTTATGTAATAATCAAACAATGTGTCTCAAACCTTATTTTTCCCAAAATTCCATGTCTATAATAAAAGGGGCCCAAATATCACCAAGTCAAATTGTTATATGTCCATGATAAGAGAGGGGTGTTTATTATTATCCTTGATTATTATTTTCAAACTTTTCAAAAGGATTGAATATTGCTTTTTATATGGACAAGTGGCCTCTACAGCAAGAATAAAAGACAAGGACCAACCATTGACAAGTGTCACATCAGTGCACTAGAAGACAGAGATGATTATCTTATCATGTAGATTAAGAAAAAAGTTGAGCATATGCACAAATGTCAACATCAGAGCCTACAGTGGTCCCCACACATTGGGTGAATGTTTTGCAAAGTATTAAAGACAAAGGAATTATTTTTTCTCACACAGAAGATTAATTTTTGCATGTGCATCCAAGGGGTAGAATTAAAGAATGCTAAAATTATCATTGCAAGTGGATCAAGTTACAAGTGTCACATCAAACAAAAGAAGACAAAGATTGCATGCACATTGGAGAAGACTTGCACAACAAGCAAGAGCTATTATTAGCCAAATTATTCATCCAATTTTATTAAAAATAGATCAGTCAACTGCACTTGGACTGAAATTTATTTTTGTAACTAAGGCTATTAATGCCTCATTGTAATCAGCATGTCTATTTTTATTCCTTTATTTATTCATGATAAAGGGGTAAAATTAGCATGCATGGGCGAGTAAAAATTTTAGCCTATTTTTAGGATGGGATGGGTGAATAATTTTGTTATATATTGTGTGCATTGGCAAAGCACAAAGGAGGACTTTTTGGACATAGGAGTGTTGAAGCAATTTTCTGCTAGTTTTACCCTTGAATGAGAACTAATTTCTACCTTTCTAATTATTTGCAGTGGTGTGTATATCTTTATTAATTCTTGTGAATGTCAATTCCCTGATTAATCATCTTACCTTGCTTGTAAATTTGGTAATTCTGCATAGTATTAATGTGCATGTTTATCTTATTGTGTTGTTGTGATTTATCCCTCAATACATTAAGTGTTTTCCTTAATATTCTATTAAAAACCATTGGTTCATGCATCCAAAATTCATTCTCAATTTTATTGTGCATATACTCAATCAAATCCCTCAACAAGTTTGGTGTATCACCAATTTCAATTTCAGTTACTATCATCTTTTTCCTTCAAACCCCAAAAATAGTTAGGATACATCAATAAGGAATTGGCCTTGATACCGGAGACTCACCTCAACAATAGGTATACCCACAGACATGAGGTGTTTCTATTTTATCTAAGAAAGTGATAGATTCAAATAAAACTTAGAACCCCTGTTGTCATCTCTCAACCAGGATGCACCTTCGAGAGATAACAATACCTAGATACACATGCCCACAAACTAAATCAAATCTAAAAATAAAGATGCAAAATGTGGATTCAAACTAACCCCGATGGTCACCTGAAGAGTGAATTTAGTACCGAGTGTTGCACTACATTTTAGACTCCATATAGTTCTATATGAATGTGTGTGTAATGATTCCCTAGGATTCCCTTGTGTAAGTTACACAGTGATAATAGGCTAGATCTAGAATGTAACAATGTATAGAATGTGTGTGATGGAATAAAATGAACTTCCCCCTCCTATGTTGTGTATGCAGAGTGATGTATCCCTTGTCCCTTGTGTAAGTGTGCTAGATGAATGCATTTGAAGTGCTCTTGTGCCTTTGAATGCAAGCTTAGGTGATGATAAGTAATGCTTAGTGTTTGGCCCCTTATTTGAGAGATATAACTATGTATATATATGATTCCCTTGTTTGAATTTCATAATTGACAACTAAAAGGCCGACCCAAAGTTGTAAAATATGACCAAAAGTAAAAGAGACCCAAAAAGAGTAAGAGGAAGGCAAAGAGGCTCAGGAGCACTCATAAGGGATAGGAGCACCTAGGTGCTTTTGTCATAAATGAGCGCTAGTGTCTGAGGCCATAAAATATAAATCAGTAAAGTATTGACGGGTTATAAGGTGTGTAAGATCAATAAAAATATAAGAGACAAAGAGAAAAGGCTCAAAATACCTTGTCACAACCACTAGTTTTCTCACTTAGGAATCATGTGTATATTAGTACGCTCTAGAACCTAGAAATGTCCCTAAGTGCATAGTTTTTGTCTACACCTATTATTGACACAACAGATTCACCCACCTATAACCTTGTGGATTTCTTAGATATTAAGTTAAATCCCTTAATAGGAAAAACATTCTCTTTATTCGAGAATCTCATGACTTTTTGACTTCATCGTAGATAAGAAAATGGAAGGATATGAGTTATTGGTCAGCTTTGATGTTATATCTCCTTACACCAAGGTTCCAATCAATGGTGCAATTGAAGTGATTAATACTTATATGGATGAAGATACAGCTCGATCATTTCATGTTTGTCTCAATTCCACATTCTTCTCTTTCAAAGGCATTATTTATGAACATACTAAAGGTATGGTGATTTGGATCTCCCTATCCCCAATTGTAGCTAACTTATGTATGGAAATTTTTGAAGAAATGGTTCTAAAATCTTTTCCCTATAACCCAAATGGTGGAAGAGGTATGTTGACACAAACTTTTTGGAAATATGGTATGAAAACCCTTGAAAATTTCCATACACATATCAAAATTCTGGTCCCTAGTATTTAATTCGCCAAAGAGGTAGAGTAGGAAGGAAACCTTCCTTTCTTAGATGCCTTCCTCTATCAAAAGGAATATGGATCTTTGGGATGAAAAGTTTAGGGGAAAGTACTCACACTAATGTTTATCTACATGCCAACTCGTTCCATCATCCTTCCCAAAAGTGAGTGTTCTAAAAATCTTACTAGTAGAGCCTTCAAAATTTGTGATGATGAAAACATATATGAATAACTTCAACATTTAAAAGGAGTCTTTAAGAAAAATGGATACATCGTGAAACAAATAGTAAGAACAATCAAATAATCTAGAACTAACCATAACCAATCTTATCGAGCTTAAAACTAAACAAGTGGACCCATAGCCTCCTTATCGTACATTAAAGGGGTTTCTAATAAAATTGTTACGATCTTAAATTTTCAAAAACGTCTCAACCACTTTCTTACCCATAATAGAATTATAACATTATCTCAAATTGGTTAAAGACCAATTAGATCCTTGGACTAATAGCGGGGTCTACAAAATTAAATATTCTTATGGGCTCCCATATATCATAGAAATGGATAGATTTTTTTCATATAAGGATTAAATACCATGTGCTAACATTTTTCTAGAGAAGAAAGTAAATTCAAGCTTTAGCGAAACACTTCTTTAAGACAAAACATTCCATTCCCATCAAACGAGGCCAAAGTCCTAATTGTGGAAAAATTATCGAAGGAAAGCTAAGAGAATCCATAGAGATAGGAAGGCACAAAAATAATATGAATCAAGATGAAGGAATTGTTCTAAATTAGGCTTGGATACCCATCATTAATAGTTAAAAAAAAAAATTACGTCAAGTTTTGAGTTTTTAAAACTACGAGAACTCAAGTATGTTACTCTCAATTTTAGATAATTGGTGATAGGCCTTCTAAAGACAAATTTATTAGAATCGACATTTTCATGTCATCTTCGTACTACAATATTTGGCATCAAATTCTCTCTTATTTTTATTTTTTTCCATCTTCAATTTTGAATTTGTGAGAAGAGAAAAGGGAAGAAGTGAAATGGTCATTAGATTCGAGATGATGACAAGATTTTAGGAGATATCTTAACCTCCAAATCCTACCGATTGAACAAACATGAACTTGTACACTGAGAAAATGGGGTTGATTTAGTCATGGGAGCTTGCATTTCAGGATTAGCCGAATAGGTTGAAGCAGGTCGAGCATTACAGAGGAATTCGGGAAATGAAGAAACTCTGAAAGTCTGAAATTTCATATTTCAGAGGTGGAGCTGTTCGGAGGTAGGATAGGGTCAAATTTGGGGACTGGGTGGAAGGAGCGAGAAGTCATAAAGTCTCAAAACCCGAAGTCTAAAATTTGACTTCAAATTTTTGGAGTTTTAGATGTTTCGGTGAGCTAATCGAATAGTGAATAAATACTAAAAAATCCGAAAAAAATCCAAAATGTCATGAAACCCAAAGTCCAAATTTCAGACTTGGGCTTTCGGAGAATTTCAAAGGTTTCAAATGCCCAAATGGATAAACAAGTCCCAAAACCCAAAACCCCAAAACCCCCCAAAACCCCAAAACCCAAAACCTCGAAAATGCAAAAACCCCTGAAACTCAAGTCCAAATTACGAAACTAAATTCAAAGTTTTGGAGTTTTAGGTTTTGACTCAAGAGGATGAACAATAACTCGATCTACGAAATGGAAAGGTCGAAGTTTGAATTTCAGACTTTAGATTTTTGAGTTTTGGAGGTTTCACTTGCTCAAGCGGATGAACAATAACATCAACCTCCGAAGTCAAAATGCTTGAAAGTCTAAAATTTTGGATTTTTGGATTTTAGAGTTAAAATGCATTTCGAAGTCCAAAGAAATAGAGCCAACCACTCATATTTAATGCAATATGACACCCCAATCTTCAGATGGCCATAACTTTTGACTAGGAGCTGGATTTACACAAGAAAGGACTTTTTGAAATCTCTCAGTGTCCTCTACACAACTATGACTAGTTATCTTAATTTAAGTGAGACTAAGTTCTTTTTAGAGGGTGTTTCCAGTTTTCTCACCTACCCAAATGATGAAGGTATGGGCTTCCTTTCTTTCCCAACAAGGCAAAGTACATGGAGGTATGGGTTTTGTAGTGGAACCCATCATTGTTTGTAGGTGAATTCAATGCATTTTAGGGTGGTTGAAGCAAGATTTCAAGTTTCTTCCTCTCTCTCCCTTCTCTCATTCTTCCTATATATTGTAAGGAGGGGCATTGTTCTAATGTTGGATAATTTTTCTTTGCACCCTCCCTTCTTCTCTTGTCTGTAAGTGAATTTGTGGAGTTCAAACCTCCCATTCAAGTTGTAATGCAATTTTGTGCCTCTTGGCCATTGTAATGCATTGTATCAAATTTGGAGCAATAATATAAGTTTGTGGATGAATTTCAACCCTCTCTTGTGTTCATTGTTTTCTTTTGATCTCTCATTGCAATCTTGGTTATATGTGCATGGTTATTGTATTACATGTTTATGTTTGTGTTTAATGGTTAGTGGATTCTCATCAGTGGATTGATCTATGGTGTATTTTCATCCTTCTTAATTTGATTTGTGGTTTCCATCTCCATGCAAAAAGTTTCAACATTCCTTTTGGTGCATCACCTGTTAGTTTAGGTTTAATTTCTTGTAATCTTCTTAACCTGTATCTCCTTGGCAAGTTAGAGTAGATTTTAGAGTAGATCCTCTACAATTTGGATGTGTGCATCAGAATAGAGGAATAGGAACCGACCTTCATCCGGAGGGTTATCCCGATTGCAAAGTCCCACACTTTGGGATAACTCCATGTTTGATGAATCACACTAACTGCCTCAACCATTCACTTGCAAGAAATCAGGGGTGTTGTGATTTTGCCATAACAATAGTTTTGGCACACCCGGTGGGACAAGAAGTCATTCCATGAGCTTTGAAGGCATTTTCAAGAAATTCGGACTTAGAAAATTATAGATTTTCAATTTGGACTTTTCACCTCTCAGGATGAACTCTAAAATCAATTTTCAAGGGCTTAACTTGCTCAAAACAAGTCCAAATTTCACCAGTTGATAGATCGGGGCTAATCTTCAAAAGGGTATTTTTATTTTTTTGAAATTTTGATTTTCAAAATTTTGAGTTTTTTTAAATTTTGGGTTTTGGGATTTTTGGGATTTCGGACATCAGGATTTAGAATTTTGGGTTTTGGGATTTTGAGTTCTCCAAACTTTGGATTTTGGGGTTTTGGACATTCGGAGGTCTTGCATTTTTAGGTTTTGGGACTTTCATTTCAAAACAAATTTCAACCTCCAGAATATCAAATATACAAGTCCTTCAAAGTTTTTCCATTTTAATTTTGTCGAGTTCGGTGTGTGACTTGGCAAAATCTAGCCTTTTTGAGGCTAATTCCCAACACATCTAGTGACTCGAAGGGATAGAATTCAAGTGGTGTAGTAGCACATAGGTTTCCCAAGTACATGAGAAGAATTCGAACTAGGTCTGATACTAGAGAAGAGGGATTATTTTTCTACTTGCAATTATCACCAGGTAGAGGAAGGAGAGGAAGAAGACCACAAAGATCACCATCTCCACCTAATAGGACTTTTTCTACACCTCCACCTAGTAGACCTTTTCTCCAATCAACCTAGGGTTCTTAGGCCAATCATAATGGCACATCTACAACAACAACCACCACCACCTAATCCATTTTTGTCAATTTCACATGGGAAGTAGTCCACTTTCCCTAAATGCTCAAAATCCAATTTAGTTTGCAAATTAAAAATATTCCCTATTTCATAGAGAAAAATCATACTACTCCTATTGACCACATCCAAGACATTGCAAATGTCTATGTGATTCATGAAATTAATGAAATGGATGTTGTGGTCAAGTTGTTGGCTTCATCTTTCAAAGGTAAGGCCTTACAATGGTTTAGGAGCCTAACAACAAGGTCTATTCAGAATTGGAATCAATTGTGTTCAACTCTTTTGCAACCAATTGGAGAGAGGGCAGATAATCTTGTCTTTATTGGAACAATTGACAACAATCAAAAGGGCTCCTAATGAGAAAATGGTAGATTTTAATTTCCATTTCCAATGGACATGGGATAGGATTCTGATAGTTGTTAGACCAACTATGCCGAAGGAGCATTCCTTTACTTCTTGAAGGCTATAAATTTGACTGACATTTATGATGATCCAATCAATGGGAGGAACAACATTGTAGGGGCCTATGACATAGCTATCAGAGTAAAAAATTATTTGATTCAAGTTGGTAAGCTTGCACCAAGGCCACCAATGCCTCTCTATCTGGACATGGGAACTCCTACAACTAGTCAAACACCTGAGTTGAATCCCATTCCCAGCCCCTAGAAATCAAAAATAGTGAGGCTTCTACTTCTTCAAGCACTTCAAAAGAACTACAGAGAGGTTATGAAACAACTACAGAACCTAGGAAATGAGCTAGTGACTATCAAGAGACAACAAGCTCAGAGTTCTAGACCGTATCAACCTCAAACTCAGTATCAAGCTAAGGCCCCCATATCAAAAAATAGACCACCAACAAGGCTGCAAATCAAAATCCAAACCAAGGACAACCTCAAGTTACCAAGGCCATTCGACCATATGATCCAAATGTAGTTTCAACATCAAGAGCCTTGGTTCCAACTCAAAACAACATGGCACAAGAGTATGAATGGTGTTACCCCTATAATCTACCTCACAATCAATCAATGTGTTTCAATGGTGCATTGAATAGGCTCTAATGGTGCAGACCATCGGTGTGTCCCAAGAACCAAAGTGAAGAAGGAAATCAAGCAACAAGAAACCCAACAAGAGGCACCTCAATAGAAACCACATTGGTCAATTGGAAAACAGAAGACTTTGTGGAGTTAATCAACCTCCTTTCAGGGTGTGGCTACCAATACATGGTCAAAGAAGAGGAACATTAGAGGAAGAAATTCATCTATCTAACCCTATAGTTAGTTTCTCAACCCACTCTCACACCACAAGTGCAAGGATAGTAGACAAATGCAGCTCGATGTATGTGTATCAAATCAACCTAAGGCACCCATTGCACAACACATGTGCCTATTCAAGCCTTAGAAAAAAGGTTTGTACCAAGTAAGGGGCAAAAAAGGATAATCCATCCCCTTTCAACATCATAGATCAGATGAAGAAAACACATGTGAACATTTCCATGTGGGAGTCACTGGCAATCCCTAGGACAATGAGATTTTTGCAAGCTATAATGGCCAATTGGTCTACCTCAAATGGATCAAACCAAAGACAGGAGAAAGTTCTCACTAATGCAAGTGCAACAAGATGGGGTCAACCAAAATAATTTGAAGCCTCCACCATTCTATGTGTCATTGATTGTCAGAACCACTTGGTACACAATTGCATGATCGATTCGAGGGCAAGTAGCTCAAGTGATGCAAAGAAAATAGCAGATCAATTGGGTCTAAAGTATGAGCCAGTGCTTGAAAGGAGGAGGTGTAAACTAGATGGGACAAAGTAGGGAATAGTTGGGATCATCAAAGGTAAGTTTAAGCTTTAACACTGCATGCATGTCCAAATGTCACATTTGCAGAGGATGTTTCGTAATTGACCTTCCCACTCTTTTGTTGTGTTTATCAAGAGACTTCACTGCCAAAATTGGTGGATATCTATCTATATAGATTGGTCACACATGCTTTTTAGAGATGAGATATGGAGCTAAAGAAACAATCAGGTTAGAACCAATTGCAAACTTTCACATTGAGCCTCATGTGCCAAGTCCAATCAATGCAAATTGCTCAGCCTTTGATCAGGAAGAGTGTTCAAATGATCTAGAAATAGGTACTAAGGTTGAGGGTATTCCAGATTTGAACTCTGGATGAATGGGAAAACAAAAGGCATGTGTTTGATCCATACAAGGAAATGGAAGAATCTGAATTGGGTGTATATTGTGTACACGAAGAAAATTCACCCATTCCTAATATCACCAAGCCTAGAAAATAAGGATGAAATGAAGTATGGAAACTATTTTTTGATGGTTCAAGAAGCAAACAAGGTGTTGGAGGAGGTGCAATGTTGGTTTCACCACAGAACATCAAGTATTATTCATCTTTTAGATTTCAGTTTTCCTGTTCAAACAACACAGTTGAATATGAGGCTTTGATTCATGGACTTCATTGGGCTAGGAAAAGAGGCATAAAGAACTTGCAAGTATTTGGGGATAGTGAGTTGATTGTTAATCAAGTCAAAGGGGACAACATGCTACAAAGAATGACCTACTCAAGAGCTACAAAAATAGGGTATGGGACCTAATGAGGATTTTGAAGCTTTCAACATGAGTCCATACCTAGGAAGAAAAATGAAGCTGCAGATAGACTTGCAGCCATTGGAGAAAACTTTTGATGTGGTGGATAGTATCAAAAGAGACAAAACGCAGCCACATATCCATGTGATTGTAAGGCCAACAATTCAGATAACAACACAAGTTGGAAGGTGTTTGAGAATGATCAACAAATCATTAATTTCTTCTTACAAGAAGAGGTTGAATTCTCAGCTAGGAATCAAGATAAATTTAGAGCAGTAGTATGGGGATCAAGTAGTGTATTGCGGACAAACAAGCTTCCCAAAGGTTTAGTAACATTGGAGTCAATATTCAATCCTAATGATCAGTTTTGTAAAGAGAAAGCCAACATACAAGTCAAAGGAGAGGATTCAGAACCTATTTCGGTTGGGAAGGAAAAACACTCCAAATTGGAAAAAGGTGGCCACTGAGCAAGAGAAATATGATTTCATACAACTTTTCCAAGAGTTTTTGGATGTCTTTTTTCTTGGAGCTATGAGGATTTATGAGGATTTAATCCTAAGTTGGCACAACATACAATAGAACTGGATCTAGATGCTAAACCCATTAGGAAAAAAAAAAGACCAGTCAACCCACACATTGAGCCTCTCATGAAGAAAGAGCTAAACAAGCTAATAGAGGCAAGTATTATATTTCCAATCAAGCATTCAAGTTGGGTTGCAAACTTGGTGTCTAGTCAGGAAGAAGAATGGAGAAATCAGGTTGTGTGTGGACTTTGAGACTTGAATAGGGCATCTCTCAAAGACCATTACCCACTTCCTTCAATGGAACAAATATTATAGGTAGTAGCGGATCAGAAATATTCTCTCTCCTAGATGGCTACTGGGGTATAATCAGATAATGGTGAAAGAAGATGATCAATTCAAGACAACTTTCACCACCAAGTGGGGACCTATGCCTATAGGAAAATGCCATTTGGATTATCAAATGTTGGAGCCACTTTCCAAAGGGAAATGGATATGGCATTCAAGGGGTTGATCAACAAAATAGTGCTAGTGTATCTTGATGATATCATTGTGTTCTCAAAAAAATGCAGATCACCTCTTTCATCTGAGACAAGGTATTTCAAAGGTGTAGGAGATTTGGGGTATCATTGAATCCCAAAAAATGCATATTCTGGCTCACGAAGGAAAGCTCCTAGGCCATATTGTGTCAAAGGAAGGATTGATGATTGACCAAAGAGTTGAAGCAATTTGAGCATTGCCCTTGCCAAGTCATAAGAAGGCTCTTCAAAGCTTTCTTAGGAAGGATCAATTTTGTCCATAAGTTTGTACCAAAATTTTTCCACTCTTGTGAAACCAATAATGTTGATGTTGAAGAAGAGCATGGCATTTAAGTGGATAATTTGAAGGAAAAGTAAGTTTTGAGGCTATCAAAGAGGCTATATCTCAAGCCCCAACTCTCATCAATCTGGACTTCTCCAAGGATTTCATGCTCTATGCCTTTGGTGGTGGGGACACGATTTCTGCAATCCTAGTGTAAAAAAAAAAGAGGGTTCTAAAAACACCGGTTTGCCTTCTTAGATCAAGTTTGGAGGACTATGAAGTGAGGTACTCCTTCATCGAGAAGCATGTCCTTGTAGTAATCAGGAGTTTAAAGAAGTTCAAACACCTAGTCTCAAACAATAAAATCCAATTGTTAGTTTCTCATGCGGGAGTCAAGGATTTCTTTTAAAAAAGGTTTGAAATGAGAAATGTGTAGGATGGATCACTCATGTCATGGAATATGACATTGAAATTAAAGTCACTAAGCTGGTCCGTGGAAAGGATTATGTGAACAACTAGCCTCGAGTCAACAAGTTGAAGCAAGTGATGAAAATGAAGTTGTTTTGGTGCTACAAGATGAGTCAAGAACAAGAAAATGATAATGTGCCTATCCTTGTTGGACTCAAAATATGATACACTTCCTACAAATAGGACTATGCCCTCTAGAAATGAGCAAAGCAAAGAGGAGATACTTCAGATTACAAGCCATTCCATATGTGCTTGTTGATGGCATCTTGTTCAAGAAGGACATCAATGGAGTTCTATTGAGTGCATTGGAACAAGTCAAATTGAGAAGGTGTTATAGGAGTTTCATGATGGAGAGGTCGGAGGTCATTTTTCCCCATGGGTAAAAACTCTCAAAATAATGAAGGTGGGTTATTATTGGCCCACAGTGTTCAATGACTACTATACTTGGATCAAAAAGTGTAAAAAATGTGTGTTCTTCACAGAAAGGAAAAAAAGTTAGCAACACTTCCATTGCATCCGATTTCAGTTAATCAACCATTCATGCAATGGGGATTGGACTTCATCGAGTCATCAATCCTAATTCAAGCCAAGGCCACAAGTGGATTCTCATGGCAACAAACTATTTCACCAAGTGGACCGAGGCGGTAGCACTCAAAGAAGCAAATGAGTCTAGCATACTAGACTTCTATGAAGGAATAGTGACAAGGTTCGGTGTACCACCACTATCATATCAGACAATGCATTGGCATTCCTAGGTTCCAAGATCATAGAATGGGTTGTTAAGAATGGATCTACTTGAGCACCTCTTCAAACTATTACCCCAGGGTAATGGAAAGCAGAGTCCACAAACAAGAATTTTCTAAGAATCATCAGGAGGACTCTAGATGAAAACCAAAGGACATGGCATACCAAGCTCAAATCAGCCTTGTGGGCTGATAGGATCACACCAAAGGTGTCAATAGGAAATTCCCCTTACAAGCTAGTCTATGGAAAGAGGTAGTGTTGCCTATATCACTTGAGTTTTGGCATTGGAACTCATGAAACAACTAGAATTTATCGAGTTTGAACCTATGGAAGCTAGGTATGTGGAATTGATGGAATTGGGAGAAATAGAGAACATGCAATGCAAAGCATGGAAAGAAATCAGCCTTAGTCAAGAGGTCATTTGATAAGAAAGCAAGAGCAAGGACCTTTCAAGAAGGGGACTTAGTTCTAAAGTGGGATGTAGATCGGGAAAAACCAGGAAGGCATTCCAAGTTTGATGCCATTTGGAGTGGTCCCTACATGGTCACAGGATGTAAGAATATAATGCCTTCAATTGTCTACTTTGGATGGAGAAGAACTTCGATTCCGGTAAATGGAATCTATCTTAAACATTGCTATTGAAAAGGAAAGGTTTCACCCTTGTAAATATTAGCCTAGGATTTTAATTCCTCTAAGTGTGTATGCACATTGTCTTGTTGTAGTTTAGGTTTCAATTTCCTAAGTTCTTTTGGCATAGGTTTTTTTGCTCTAAGGTTGTATTTGTGTTCAATGTGTGCCTCCAGATGATGTTGTAATAGGAAGAAGTTCATACTTATGGGAAAAATTTGCTGATTTCAAAAAGAAACAAAAATGAGCAACTAAAATTAGGTTTGGGACAGTCCATTTCAGGAACATGTGAAAATTCTAGGTCAAGACAATTTTCTACTCTCACAAATCTCATTTCAAGATTTTCTTATGAAAATTGAGAGTGCGGGAAGTAGAGTAGGTTTAGGATCAAGCAGGTTGCAAGCAATCGGGGAAAGATTCAAGTACAAGATCAGTATCAGGCTATCATTCATAACTCCATGCCCAATGGATACTTCAAGGAAACTGATCTTTCACCTAGCAGGTAGGTGATCCCATGAGTCACCAAATTGTTATCCAATTTTTCCCCTCAGGAAAAATTGAACAAACATGAACTTGTACACTGAGAAAATGGAGGTTGATTTAGTCATGGGAGCTTGCATTTCGGGATCGGATTTGGATAAATAGGTTGAATAATTCGAGCATTAATGGAGATGAATTTGGGAAATGAAGAAACTCAAAAAAGTCTAAAATTTTGATTCAGATTTTGAGGAGGTGGAGCCATTCGGAGGTAGGCTAGGGTCAAATTTGGGGAATTTGGGAAAGAACAAAAGTCAGAACTTGAATCGAAAAAAAAATTCAAACTTTGAGTTTCGAAATTTTGAATTTTGGACTTTGAAAAAGTTTGAAAATTCAAAATGTCCAAAATAAAAAACCTCGAAAAAATCAAAAGTCAAAAGCCCCAAAAGTTTGAAATTTGGAGTTTTGAAGGTTTGAGGTTTCGGATTTGGAGTTTGGAGGATGGAGGTCCCCCAAAATGTGCCCAAAATTTTGAAAAAAAAAAAACCCCAAAAAATCCCGAAAATCCCGAAAAAAACCCAAAACCTGAAAAAACCCAAAAACCCAAAAAAATCCGAAAAAAACCTGAAAATGTCAAATTTGAATCCGAAGTTTCAAAGTTTGGATTTTAGACTTTGAGTTTGAGGTTTTTTGACTCAATGGATGAACAATAACCTCGAAATCTCCGAAATGGAAAAGTTTGAAGTTCAAATTTTGGACTTTTGAGTTTTGAGTTTGGGAGGTTTCACGAAACTACGAATGAAACGAATGAACAATCAACCTCAAATCAAACCTCCAAAGTCAAAATCCCGAAAGTTAAAATTTTGGATTTGGAGGAGGATGCATTTGAGTTCAAAGAAATAGAGCCAACCACTCGTATTTAATGCAATATGGCACCCTAATCTTCAGATGGCCATAAATTTTGACTGGGAGCTCAGATTTGCACAAGAAAGGACTTTTTGGAAATCTCTCAATGTCCTCTACACAACTACGATTGGTTATCTTAATTTAAGTGAGACTAAGTATTTAAAAATGAAGAAATACAGTCCACCATTTTAGAGGGTGTTTCCAGATTTCTCACCTACCCAAATGATGAAGGTATGGGATTCCTTTCTTTCCCCAACAAGGCAAAGTACATGGAGGTATGGGTTTTTGCAGTGGCACCCATCATTGTTGTAGGTGAATTTAATGCATTTTAGGGTGGTTGAAGCAAGATTTTGAGTTCTTCCTCTCTCTCCCTTCTCTCATTCTTCATATATATTGTAAGGAGGGGCATTTTCTAATGTTGGATAATTTTCTTTGCACCCTCCCTTCTTCTCTTTTGTAAGTGAATTTGTGGAGTTCAAACCTCCCATTCAAGTTGTAATGCAATTTTGTGCCTCTTGGCCATTGTAATGCATTGTATCAAATATGTGGAGCAATAATATAAGTCTGTGGATGAATTTCAACCCTCTCTTGTGTTCATTGCTTTCTTTTGATCTCTCATTGCAATCTTGGTTATATGTGCATGGTTATTGTATTACATGTTTAATGGTTTGTGTTTAATGGTTAGTGGATTCTCATCAATTGGATTGATTTGTGGTGTATTTTCAGGTTTCCATCTCCAATCCATGAAAACTAGGTGTTCAACATTCCTTTTGGTGCATCACCTCTATGTTATTTTTAGGTTTAATTTCTTTTAAATTCTTCTTAACCTTGTCTCCTTGGCAGAATTTTTATCGATGTTTTGCAGGTGGTAGATATGCATCCAAAATTATGGAGACGTGTTTACCATTCGACACAATGCCTCAAATACATGTGGCCTCATGGATTGCAATTATTACAAGATATGTTCTTCCCGGTAATCTTTTCTAGTATTCTTTTAGGAAATCTATTTCATTGAACACTCATGTCATGCATGTTGTAGTAGGTTGTTGGTGTAGTTATTGGTCCGGTTTATTATGTGTGTCCACACACGGACATGGTAAACCAAACTAACACCTTCATCACCTCCCAGTGTCACCTTTCTACATAGACATCACCACCTTAAAAAAATTAGCGAGGATTAGGAAAATTACAAAGGACATGGGCACCACGGCCATTTCACCTAATAAATGGTTATGGTGTTGTGAGAGGCGATGTCAGAGATAGTAATCAATGCTAGAATTAATCTATGGTATTTTTATTTTATTGACATGCATGTCGCTATTGTTTTAGCATTATTATTCAAGCTCGGGTTATCAGGCCTCTGTTATGGCCTTCCAGCAGATTCAAATCACTTGTCCTTTCTCAATTTTATTTGTATTTATGTCTATATATTATGTATTTGATGCATTCAAGGTGAAGCACCTAAGCGACATGAAAAGTGAGCTTCAAATAAGCAATTTTGTAGACACAAAATCTATGCACTTGAATACATTTCTAGGTCCTAATCATACTAATCTATACATGAATAACTCCTTTTGGCATATTTTCTTTATCTTTTGCATTCTTATTGGTCTTACACATCTTACAACCTTGTCGGTACTTGATTAATTTATATTTTATGGCCTCAAACACTAGTACCCAATTAGGATAGAAATGCCCATGTGCTCATGTCCCTCCTAGGTGTTCCTAACCCTCTCTATCATTTTCTTACCCTTTTGGATCTCTTTTACTTTTTGGTCACCTTTTAGTACTTTGGGTCGGCCTTTTAGTTTTCAATTACGAAATTAAAACAAGGGAATCACATATATACTTAGTTATTGCTCTCAAATAATGGACCAAGCACTATAAGCATTATATATCATCACCTGAGCTTGCATCCAAGGCAAAAGAGAATTACAAGAACACATCTAGCACATCCATACAAGGTACAAGGATTGGATCACTCTACATACACAACATAGGAGGAAGTTAATTTTATTCCATCTCACACATTTGCATACTTGGAGCAATCTAGATCTAGCCCACTATCATAGTGCAACTTTCATAAGGAAAAACTAGGGCATAATTACACACACATAACTAAATGGATTACGAGATGTAGTGTAGCACTCGGTACCTTGGTTTATTCTTCAAATTTTGGGGTCATTCCGACTCCCCATTATATATCTTCTTTATTAGGTTTGATGTGTTTTGTGAGCATGTGTAGCTAGTTATCTATTTTGTAGGTTACATGTACGATTGGAGACATTGGAACAAAACTAGAGTGATAAAAGAGGATCAATAGTGAACCTCTTATGGCCTAGATAATATCAAAACATGAGCATCTAAGTGGACACTAGCGCCCAAATCAGTCACTAACGCCCAGGTGCTTCTGTCCTCCTGTGGGCACTTCTATCTTGTATAGTTACGAGTCCCAAAACTCTTGATGTGCCTTGACGATACTATTCCCAATTTGTTCCAAAGTAAATCCTCAGCTCATTACTCCCAGATCACTCAAAAATCAACTAAGTCATCTTCTCTCTATTGCTTAGAGTTTCATATTGTATATGCTTATTGTTTGTGTCTTAATGTAGTTTATCATCAAAATGTTTTTTAGCTACAGTAGTTACTCTGAAATTAAGGTTTAATTCAATTTAAATTAAACCATTTGGTGAACCCTAACTCTTGATCAACCACTCAAATCCTTATTTTGCATACTCTACCAGTTGTGTTCTTCTCCAAACCAAAACCCTAGTTGTATCATGGCCCCTAAGGTTTCACGGGTATCCTTGTATCAATTACTTCAAATGAACCCACCTTACAAATATGTTCTCAAAAATCCTTAGACACTATGTACCTCCCTCGCAATATACCACATGCACAAGTAAGTACCATTTTCGATCATCTCTCAGACCCGCCTATTAGTCCTGATAACACATCCTATCAAGCTATCTTACAGTCAATTCAATATTTATACCATGCTTTTCAAGATATGAAAACCACGATTACATCCCTCACAGCTGAAATCCAACATCTCAAGGTTTTTTCTCATGCCCATGCTAGTTCTTCTTCTACATCTCATCTTGATCCCATGTCTACTACATGTGCCCATACAAGTGAGGTCAAGGTCTTACCACAAAAAACACCTCTCCAGTTCGATCAGAATGTTAGACAACATGATATATTATTCATACTACTTGATAATCACTTAATTAATTTCTTACCTAATCATTACCACTCTCATTAGTCATTCATTACAAAATTAGACCATATTATAATTACCATGGGATTAATGGACATTGTGATGACAATTGTTATGCTTTAGAACAAAAATTTGACATATGGAGCGTAAGGGTCTCATTTCATTTTCTACACATCATTCTCCTCCACACTCATCTCTAATTACTAAACCCCAATGGGCTCCCAAATCTGATCCCTCCATGTCTAGTGAGCATCACACCATAATTAATAATGTTCCTTCTCTATTAATTCAAGATCCACTTATCCAACCCAGTTTCACACCATCTTTAGAAGTACTTTCCCCTTTACCTCCTCCTATTAAGTCATCTACATTGTTACCAATTCCAAATAAGCAACTACCATCACAATAAACACAAAAATTCACTCAACACAAGCCACAATCTGTCACCTAATTACATTTCCTTTGTTAGACCCAAAATCTAATGTTAATAATATTCTTGTTTCTACCGGAGACACCTAAAATATGCTTACACCTAGCATTTCCTCCAATTCAATGATTAATGACACTTCGTTAATCAACCCATGTTTGCTCCATTCTCGGGTGCCCATTCACGACACCTTCTCAATTGTATTCCTCCTATAATCATCTTATTTGGCTAATATCTCTCTTATTAGCTAAATATTCCTCCTTTCAACCATTTAGAACCTCCCTAGTTCTCTCTAGACCACTTCTATTGGCTTTGTAGGCTATCTATCAGTCACAATTGGTTATCCAGACCCCTCCCAACTCTCAATGAGTCTCTAATCACTTGCTAATCAAATTTTAACTAGCCTAAACCCTAGTTAACTAGCCTAAACCAAGCTTATCTAAGCCTAAAGCATGTTTATCCTAATCTAATCCTAAAGTTCTTTTTGAGCTTTAGTCCCACATGCACCCAAATTCCAAACTCTTCCATTTGGAAAACTATAAATAGAAGGGTCACCCCTCCCTTTCAAACTTACAACTTCACTCACAAATCCTTCTCTCTCAAGCACTTTGGAAAGGCATTAGAAACCATTTGTGATAGCTTTAAGCTATAGAACATTTAGATCTTGGCCATACTCCATTGTTGAGAGCTCCTCCATCTTACATCCATAACTTCATAGTAGGTTAGTAGGAGGGTATCTAACTTGGTCTTGTAGCCATTTTAGAGAGACCTCTTCACCTCCATTGAATGAAACAACACATCTAATTTGATTTCTTAGAATCTAACAAGGTTCATTGTTATTAAGCTTTCATGGAGTAGAGAGTAGTATACATGCTAGGGTTTCAATGTTATTTTCAAAGTTATATATGCATATATAGTTTCTTGTTTATCTCTTATCTCATGGTTAATGGATGAGTAAAGCAAATCTTTGAGGTTCTTTAGCCTCATTCCATAGCTTTGCAACTTTCCATTGTATACACTACCTACCATTGTGATGACCATATATTTTCTTATGACACATTTCAAACTCCACCACCATGGCATGGTCTCTCTCACATCATCACATAGATCTCCATCACTTGCACACTTGGGGGCATTGCACTTTCTCTCCCATCCATCATAATAGGTTGTCTCTAGTATCTACTTATAGTTTCTTTACTACATTCATGCTTTGTGTTTCATGTTTATCTTCATAATCACTCTTACATATTTGGTAAAATAATTGTACCTTCATTACTCGATGACACACTCTCGTGTTACGATTCACACTTGATTATTGAGGGTACACTTCTTCTATGAACATCATTTACTAATGCTACACTTCACGCTCGTGCTTCACGATACCTCTTTCCGGCATCTAATCTCAATCATATAAAACACCTTTATTACCCGATGACACACTCTAGTTCCATGGTTCATACTCGACTATTGAGGTTCCAATTCTTAAATGAACCTCACATCATCTACACTTCATGCTCAAAGCACTTCATGAAACATCTTTCCTATAATCTACTCGCAATCACACATAATACATTCATTACCCGATGATGCACTCTTGTTTTATGGTTCCTACTTGAATGTTGGGGAAATTCCTAATTGAATCTCATCTCACGAAATTTTTGGGGGAAACATGGCTCACTTCATCGTCACATCTTACACATTACATCACACCATCACACTCACACATTATTTACATATCTTGGTTGCATTTACTCTTGTTAGCTTATATTATTCACATGTTACACTTTGTTTCCTATGCTAGTTGGATACTTAGTATGTTATCATCTTTTTCTATATACACATGCGCATTCACTTGGTATCTTGAGGTGAATGCAGGACTTTCACATATTCTTGAACAATGTATGATGTTTGACAATGATCTTTGCCGGTCCCACTAAGGCTCCTAGGGCATCTACCTTTTCTACTCTCATACTTCACACATCATAGGTCCTCATCACACAATATTTACTACTTCTTGGCACTATCACTTTACTTTTCACTGATATATACATGCTTTAACATACTACTTATATTTCTAACATTGCTAATGGTGCTTTATGTGTAGCATTTTCCTTGTAGGATCAATACAACCATGGTTATCTGTCACCTTTTATTTTCTATTGTTTTTTAGGTTATACCCTATGTCTTTCTTGATCATTGTTTTTTTATGAATGCTTCGGCCTTGATTTTCTTGTGACATTGCGATTTATTTCCTGTATGAAACCTATTTTTTGCAGTCCATCTTATCTTCCTAGTTGTTTGTTACATTGTCTTATATTGCATGCTATCTCCTTTTTTTACTAACACTTGTTTCTAGCTTACTTTGTTTGCATGTGTCTTAGTTTCTATTATGAACATCCCCTACCCCACTGGAAGTATCCAATACATGATATGCATATGAGTTTTATTTCCTCTCATTTGGGCCACATTCTTCTATAGTCGTCGCATGCACCCCAAATGAGGGAGGAATCTATTGGGTTTACAAATCACCCTTACAACAACTCGGATCTCTAGAACATGTCAAGTAAAATATAGAATTAGCACAAGAAAAAAGTTACATGGTGGTCCAAAATCATACTTGGATCATAAATACAGAGTAGACACTAGCACCCAATAATAGACACTATCAAGCAAGCACTTGTGTCCACCCCTGGGAGCTTGTGTCCTCAGGTAAAAATAGTCAATTTCTCGTTCAACATAAGTTCTAGCAGTTTACGACACGGTTCTCTAGTAGCAGAAACTTGCCTCTAGTTATAGAATACATTCCATTAGTTACAATAGGTTACAAATTAGGGATGTACCATCTATATTGGTGTTTATTGGGAAGCATCATGGAAGGAGAGAAAACTAGACCTCTCTCCATAACACTCTTCTCTTGACATGAGAGCATCCAAAAACTCGCTTTTGGCATGGTATCACCCAAAAAAATTGCTCTTGGTTTGAGATCGCCCAAAAATTTCTCTTGGTGTGAGATCGCCAAAAACTTGCTCTCGGTGTGAGATAGCCCAAAATTTACACTTGGCATGATATTTCCTAAAAACCTCACCATCGACAACAAGACATTCAAATCTAGCAACTCTAAGCAAACAAGACAATTTTCTATCTCATACTTTTTTACACATCAGGTGCACTCCTTCCTTTATACACTTTTTACTTACTTATACATACATTACTCTAATTTTTCATATGTACATAGCATTGACTACTTTCTTTCTCTTCTTTTGCATGTTTGTCCTTATATGCAACAAGAATCATCTCATGTCAATGAGCACAAACTCAAACATCACATGACTACACATACGCTTCACCCTTAAGATCCACTTACCTTTTTGAGTCTACATGCTTCACATTACGATCACTTCACACTTCACTTGTCCATTTAGCACATTATTGATGACACTCTTCTCTACAAGGTTATAAGGCACCCATTTTCTATCTACTTTATGTTATCAATTATTCACTCAACAACATAAAGTGGAGGTAAAAGTAGATATAAAATCTATGCACTTGGGTACATTTATAGGTCATAAAGCATATTAATGTATACATGATTCCTAAGCAATAAAATTAGTGATTGATAACTCTTTTTCACTTTTTTGCTTTATCTCTTACTTTCTTCTTGGTCGGTCTTACACATCTTACAGCCTTATCGGTAATTGATTGATTTATATTTTATGGCCTCGAAACTAGCACCCGATTACGATAGAAGTGCCTAAGTACTCATGGTCCTCTTGGGAACTCTTGACTCTTTATATATTTTTCTTACCCTTTTACATCTTTTTGGTGAGAAAATTTGTTAGCATTGAAAATTAGGTGTCTCCACCAATGTTCACGAGGCTACACCCCTCTACATTGAATGGTATAACTCCCATTATTGAATGTAACTAATCTAATCCTAAACTAAATGTTGCGGGTTAGCCAAATAGGCCAAGGATCACATAGGGACACTCCATTGAACCTATGGTAAAGTGATTTTATGGGGGTATGAGGAAGGAAATTATAGTGAGTTAGGGAGGAGGGAAATTAGGAAAGGGGAGTTCCTGTTGTGAGTAGGAAAATTTCAGATTTCACACCCGAAGAACTGCAGTAGTTCAACATTCAATATAGAATATTCCATTAATGAAGAAGCATTCAAAGTGAGACAAACAAAACCCACATAGACACAAATATTTCAGAGGTTCTTTCATCAAAGATACAAAGATATCTTTAATCACCATGCTTACAAAGTTAATATAAATGGAAAAGAGGAAACATGAGAAGGGGAAATAGAAGAAATGTAGCTTTCATTTCATATATATTAATGACACAAAGTCCAATAACTATATTCCACAATTTCTACAAAGTGGAAGTTTTCAAAATCTAGGATCCTTTGGAATGGAGAGGTCATCCCAATATATAGAAATTTCAATTGTCCTCTCACCTCCCTCACATGACTCTTCTTTTTCCATATTCCACTTGTGACCTTTTATTTTCCATTAGAAAAAAATAAATTAAGTATTTCTCTTATAATTTGAGAAAATAATTTTACAATTTTAAAATAGGTCACTTAAGTGAATAGGAAAAAATACAATGATGAGGCCCAACAAAGAATTAGAAATGAGAGAGAAGAAAGAGGGAGAAAGAGAGAAAGAGGGAGGGGATAAAGGAATTCCACTCTTCGCAATGACCCAATTAAATTTCATTAATGTAGTCATGAACCTTGAGCGAAGACCTCTAGCACTAATGATCCTCCACACTTCGCTAAAGATTTCTCTTCCGAACACCTTTGAACGCTTTTCCCTTTCCAATGATGATTCATGATTTCTCCTTTTATAACACATGAACACCCTTAATTTGAGTGTTTAAAAACACTATTGAAAGGTATTTCTAATGACCCGGGTGTTACTCACGGAGGTCCACTTTGAAGAATATGAGAATGGAAATCAACCCTTGTAATGACTCTTTGTAGCACTACCATTTCTTTGTTGGTGAAGATGAATCCCGAAATGATATACTTTATTCGTACACACTAAGAAGGTGAGTCCCGAACACTGATGGAGACTCCATGGATAACACTGAAGAATTCCCACCCTGTGAACAATCAATCCAAGCCATGAAAAAACACCATTCCTTTGATCTTCTGATTGCACACATGAATGGGAAACTAGAACAATATGTGAACTTGAACTTCATTCTTCCTGGAACACTTTCTATACCCAAAAAGGGGGAATTCCTATTTTTTTAAATGACAAATTTCCACCCTTCTCGGCTTCATCTTGTGAAGTTACCTTTCGGATCACCCTTGTGTACATTTCCTCTGCTAGAAATGTTGTTTGATATGAATCACTAATGATAGAAAGAGCATGTGTATAAAACTTAATATTTCTATTAAGTGTAAATTTTCACCTTTTTCCGCCCGACCACCGATAATGTCCTCCTTTGTGTACACCATACATGGCCAAAACTACTTTTTGTGTTAACTCGTCAAATATATCAAGGGCCTATCTAAGAGGCTTACTATTTTTGGGAAGTAGGGTTTTGGGCCTCATTTTTTATGAAAAGAACTAAATTGATATGATTTTTTTCTCTTTAGTGTAGCTCTAAAATTTCAAGCCTACCCGGTGTCTAGAAATGGAAATTTTAAATTTCAAAAATTTCGCCACGGAAAATTGGATTTTCTTCACTGCGAAAAATCTGGAGTGTGCATGAAAAAATTTCTTGTTGGATTCTCGTGGCCTTTGAAAAATATAATATTTCAAAAAATGGTATTTTGATCTGTGCACATTTTTTTAGTTATGAACAAATCTTCTTCGAGGGTTTAAAAGTCTCTCTGGAAAAGAAATCTTATTTTTGTTCTTCTAGAATCCATATTTTCTTGAGTTTTTGCTTGTTTTCACTTCTTGAGATCATGGAAAAAAATAGCAATGGGGGAAGCATGAAAATGGAGAAGCAAGATTCAATGGAAAATTTGGCAGAGTTTCGGCAACACAGGGAGCATGTGGGGAGAAATGAGCAAAAATGGCTAAGTGTTTGGATTTATAGCTTTGGATTTCAAATAGAGGGGGAAGGCATACGTTTTTGCACTATTTTCACCTTTAGTTTGGTGCAATGGGTGCAAAAAAGTGTGCCTTAGACATATGATGACACTTGACGCACATGCGTTCATTTAGAGGATTGGAAGAGAGGGCTACATTTGAGCTCATAGGGGCCGAAAGAGGTCATATGATGAACTTGGAGGCTAAAGAGGGGAAGGGCACACTTTTTTGCACCATTTTAACCTTTAATTTGGTGCAATGGGGACAAAATCATGTGCCTAAGCATCGGGATGACACATGTCCCTTTGCAAATTTGACTAAGTATCAAATAGCATACCTTGGCGAGTGACTTGAAAAGGTCATAACTTGAGCTCCCGAATGAGTTTTTGGGCACTTATTTATATGATTTTTCATGAAAAATAATATTTGATAATAATGGGTGGGGTCCCATGCCTTGATTCTGATTGAAACACCCTCAAAAATCTTCTTTTTCTCGGATTGGTTGCGGTACATGGAAACAATGAGTTTGCCCAAAAAATGCATGGGGTTTGGAGTTGATCTATTTCTTCCACCATGTAGAGGGTTAAAATTTATTTCCGATGGTATCTTGTTGGGCTTGAAACTCGCTACAAAGCTCCCAAAATCACTCTTTGAAGCTCAGGTCCCCTTTCACGGTGTAAGCTCCATCGGACCCAAAACCCACTTTTTGATGAACTTGCCCCAAAATTGTTGATTTTGGAGCTAAATGGATTCAAAAGTAGCATGTTTTACAAACTTTATGGTTTACACAAGAACCGGTGTTGGTTGGGTAACCGACGTTGTTCACCACGGGAGCAATCGGTATTCGGCTTGGGTATCGCATTACATGCATGAATTTTTTTATATTAAACGCGGGATTATATTTGACCCTTGGTTATAAAGGTGATCAGATGGTTATAAATGCATAGCTAAGTTTCCCTAATGTTTGTATATGCTTATAAGCTAGAAAACTAGGGTTAGAAGGTGAGAATGATCATTATTGTAAGAAGATATTCTTGGAGAGAGAAAAGAGAAGATTGTGAAGAAAAATTACTGTACATCTAGGAGAGGTGTGGAAGATTGCAAATCTTCATTGTATTTCCTCTGTAAAGAAAAGAATAATAGATTGGTTGTTTCTTGGTGGACGTATCCCACACTGGGTGAACCACGTTATATCTTGTGTATTTTTTCTTGGTTTAATTTCTATGTTTATTGCTTGTATGCTTCAATTGAATATAGATTTTTACAACATTGGTGTGTGTCTAACCCCAACAACTGGTATCAAAGATTTTTTGTTTGAGGGTTTTGTGTGTTGACAGATTTACTCACAGAGGGATTTTTGATTGAGTGGGAGCACAACAATGACAGAAGATAACAAATACAAAGTGGAGAAATTTGATGGTCGTAATTATCAATTATGGAAGATGCAGGTGGAAGATTATCTGTATCAAAAAGATTTATATTTACCGTTGGATGTGAATGCAAATCCTACAAATATGACTAATGAAGAATGGAATATTCTTGACAAAAAGGCTTTGGGATCTATAAGATTGATCCTGGCAGCATCTATAGCTTTGAATATTACTAAAGCAAAGCAACCACGGTAGAGTTGATGAAATCTTTAGCTAATTTATATGAAAAACCAAGTGCTTTAAATAAATTTTATTTGATGAAGAAATTATTTAATTCAAAAATGCAAGAAGGTGGATCTATATCAAGCCACTTGAATGATTTTTGTTCCATTGTAAATCAATTAAAATCAGTTAATATTCCATTTGATGATGAAGTAAAAACACTTTTATTCTTATGCTCTTTTCCAGATAGTCGCGATAAGTTGGTAATCATCGTTAGTAATACAACATCTACTACTAATATTTTAAAGTTTGATGATGTGGTTAGTATAATCCTAAATGAAGAAATACGCATGAAAAGTACAGAGAGAGTTATCATTTGGAAATGCTTTGAATGTAGAAATCATGGGAAGGCAGAAGGAGAGATCCAAGAGCAAGAATAATGGGAAATCAAAGTCTAAGAATGGTAGATCTAAATCCAGAGGTAGAGGAATAACCTGCAAGAATTGTGGAAAGAAAGGACATACAAAGAAAGATTGTTAGTTCAAGGAAAACAAAGAGAATCTACCAGATAAAGGTAAAGAGGTAAATGTTACAATTGAGGTAATTCAATATGTCCTTATTCTCTCCTTGGATAATAAAATAAAATCATGGGTTTTAGATTCAAGAGCTTCTTTCTATGCTACCCCTAATAAGGGTTATTTCAAAAATTATGTCCAGGGTAATTTTGGGTGTGTTTATTTAGGAGATGATGAACCACGCAATATTACCTTAAAGTAAAGGGGAATTTCATATAAACTGCAAAATGGAAATACATGGATATTGAAAGATGTGAGGCATGTGCCAAGCCTCAGGAGAAATCTAATTTTTGCAGGATAACTAGGTGAATCTAGTTACATGGTTACATTCATAGCTAACTCTTGGAAAGTTACCAAGGGATCTCTTGTTGTAGCAAGAGGAAAGAAGGTAGGAACATTGTATTTGTCTACTTGTATTATTGATTCATTTTCTGTTCTATCTACTTTAGATTCAGATGCAAGCATGTGGCATAATCGGCTAGGCCATATGAGTAAAAAGGAATGTAGATATTAAAGGCAAAGGGTAAGTTATCAGATTTGAAAAATGTAGATCTTGATTTATGTGAGCATTGCATATTTGGAAAGTAAAAGAAAGTGAGATTTCTTAAAGTTGGGGCAACAAAGAAGGAGCAAAAATTGGAGGTTGTGCACTTATATGTGTGAGGACCAGCCAGGTAGCTTCTCATGGAGGATCCTAATATTATGTGAATTTCATTGATAATGTCAGAAGAAAGGTATGGGTTTCTTGTATAAAACTTAAATATGATGTTTTTGATACTTTTAAAAGATGGAAAGATTTTCTAGAAAATGAAACAAATTTAAATTTAAAACACCTTAGATTTGACAATGGTGGTGATTAGTGCAACAAGGATTTGATTAATATTGTTCAATGAATGGAATACGCAAAGAAACAATAGTTCCTAGAACACCACATGAGAATGGTGTAGCTAAAAGAATGAACAAGACTATCATGGAACGTGCAAGAAGCATGAGGATACATGTTGGATTACCCTTGCGTTTTGGGCGAAGTAGTGAGACACGATAGTATATTTAATCAATCGTAGACCTTTGAGTGAATTGGATGGTGGAATACCAAAAGAAGCTTAGAGTGGAAAAGAGGTAGATATTTCTTTTCTTAGATTATTTGGTTCAAAAGCTTTTGTGCATGTTGATAAAGAAAATAGGAAGAAGTTGGATGTTAAATCCAAGAGATGCACTTTTATTGGTTATGGCTTTGGTGATTTCAAATTTTTTTGGGATTTAGATGATGTTAAGATTGTTAGGAGTCATGATATTGAATGGAATGAAAAGAGAATGTAAATGGATCATATTTTGATGCCCAAGGATGAAGAAAGGTGGAAGAAAATGCATTCTCAAATTTAAAATTGACACCTACAGTACCGGTGTTGGTTACAAAGAATCGCATCGCTAGCTTAAATTGATGTCAGAGAACCAGGACCGAGGTTGGCACCAAAGGACCGGAATTGGTTGTCGAACCAATGTCAAGCAACAGGTGACCAAGTGTCGGTCACCGTCGAGGTTGATACGGATGTACAGGATGTACAAAATGATCCTCCGACACCCTAGATTTCTGTGAAAATGTCACAATGGGTAAGTAAACATCCAGAAATATTTTCACCTTCTTTATTTTATTTGTTATTGATTAATAGTGGTGAGCTTGAACTTTTGAAGAAGCAATGCAAGAGGAAATACACAAAAAGTGGGAGCATGACATGGATGAGGAGATGGACTCCTTAAAACAGAATCAGACATGAGATTTGGTTAAGTTGTCAATAGGTAAGATAACATTGCAGAACAAATGGGTTTACAGGATCAAGGAAGAAGAGGGTGGACAGAAAAGATACAAGGCAAGGCTTGTGGTAAAAGGTTTACAAAAAAATTAGGTATTGATTTTGGTGATATTTTTTCTCCTGTAGTAAAAATGACTTCCATTCGTATTATTTTGAGTTTAGTTGTAGTAGAAGATTTGCACTTAGAGAAACTTGATGTTAAGATGGATTTCCTTCATGGTGATTTAGAGGAAGAGATATATATGCAGCAGATTGCTTGGTTATGAATTCAAGGGTAAGGAGAAACTTGTGTGCATGTTGAAAAAGAGCTTGTATGGGCTCAAGCAAGTTCCAAGGAAATGGTATATGAGGTTTGACAATTTTATGCATGAGCATGGTTATATGAGATGTGAATCTGACCATTTTGTTTATTTCAAGAAGCTTGAAAATGGAAGCTATATTATTTTGTTACTATATGTAGATGATATGCTTATTGCATGATCTAGTATGCATGACATTGTTGAGCTTAAAGAAAAGTTATCTCATACATTTGCAATGAAGGATTTAGGAGCTGAAAAGAAAATACTTGGCATGCAAATTCATATAGATAGGAAGAACAAGAAATTATATTTGTCTCAGAAATATTATATCAATAAGGTGTTGTTAAGGTTTTAAATGCTTAATTCAAAACATGTAAGTACACCTATGGCTGGAAACTTTAAATTAAGCAAATATCAATGTCCTACATCACATGAGGAGGTCGAGTACATGGCATGGGTTCCATATGCTTTAGTAGTTGGAAGCCTTATGTATGCAATGGTTTGTACCAAACCAGACATTACACAAGAAGTGGGAGTTGTGAGTAGATTTATGGCCAATCTAGGTAAAGAGCATTGGAAATCAGTCCAATGGATACTCAGATATTTGAGAGGGACATCCAGCATGCATTTATGCTATGGAGGGTCAAATACTTCTTTATGCAGCTATGTTGATTCAGATATGGTTGGAGATTTAGATGGTAGGAGAAGCACCATTAGATATGTATTCATAGTAGGTGGTACATAAATTAGATGTATTTCGAGATTGCAGAAGGTTGTGGCCGTGTCTACTATAAAAGCTGAATATATTGTAGCTACAAAGGCTAGTAAAGAGATGATATGGATGATCAGGTTCATGGAAGAGTTGGGAAAGGAGCAAGAGGATTGTAGATTGTACAATGATAGTCAAAGTGTGATTCATCTAGAAAAGAACTCAACATTTCATTTAAGAACAAAACACATTCATTTGAGATATCACTTCATACGACAAGTGTTGGATGATGGGTAGCCTAAACTGGATAAAATTCATACAATGAGAATCTTTTGGATATGCTAACGAAGCCGTTGGTAAAGGATAATTTGTAACTACACTCCACTTTTGTTGGTCTTCGAGTTTGAGACTTGAAGAGGAAGAAACATGCCAAGGAAAGGATCCAAGGATGGATTTGTATGATATAGTGCAAAAATTTATCTCCAAGTGGGAGATTATTGATTTGTGGAGCTAAATGGCTTCAAAAATAGCATGTTTTATGAACTTTATGGTTTACACAAGAACCAACGCGCTTAGGTAACAAACGTCGGTCACCTAGGAGCAATCGGTATCGGTTGGGTAACCGACATCGGTTACCTGTGTGTGAATGTTTTTATATTAAATGCGAGATTAGATCTCGACCCTTGGTTATAAAGGTGATCGGATGGTTGTAAATACATAGCTAAGTTTCCCTAATGTTTGTATATGCTTATAAGCTAGAAAACTAGGGTTAAAATGTGAGAATGATAATTATTGTACAAAGATATTCTTGGAGAGAGAAAAGATAAGCTTGTGAGGAAAAATATTGTACATCCGTGAGAGGTGTGGAAGATTACAAATATTCATTGTGATTCCTTTGTAAAGCAAAAAATAAAATATTTGTTGTTTTTAGTGGATGTATCCCACATTTGGGTGAGCCACGTTATATCTTGTGTATTTTTCGTTTGGTTTAATTTTTGTGTTTATTGCTTATATGCTTCAATTGAATATAGATCTATACAACACTGGTGTGTGTCTAACCCCAACAAAAACCCCAAATCTTCCTAGAATATTCTAAAATTGATTCCATGATGTTTTTAGCTCTTGAATACTCCTTTATGATGAATTTTATCCTTTTGATCTACTCTCCAGGTTGGTGCACTAGTCCTAGGAACTCGATGATAGCCCCTCCTAAGATTGCTTGAAACTCCACTTTTGTGAGGCTTTGCTCAAAAGTTCTTGAATGTTTTCTTTATTCCTAATTCACTTAGGGAATGGATGATACTCAAAAATGGACCATTTAAATGAAAAGATAGGGATGGTACAAGGAATATGTTGATCCGGGGGCGTCTTGGGAAGGTATGGATTTGAAATTTTTGACAACATTGTGGTATAATTGTCATGTCTTCATGTGAATTTTTCCATGCAAAAACACAAGACAACAGTTGGCTCTAGCTTGGGGGCATGTTGTGGATCAACACAAAGGGACATAAATTGAGAATCCCATAATCTCAATTTGCTTTGTGGACCAATGCCTTATCCATTGGTCTTTATAGAGTTATTTCTTTTAAAACCAAGACACACACCATTGGTAAGGGAAACACACCAAAAAAGGAAAGCAACATACAACGGAAAAGGGAAACTATGTATAGGGGGAGGGACATTTATAGAGGCATGGAAAGAATATATACATACATGGTGATTCTGGGAAAATTACATGCCATCATGAAACAAAGGACTGAAATGTGATCTTTGAAGCACAAAACCATTGTCGATCAAACCATGTCCTTGTGATGAGTTTGCATGGCTTGAGAAGAAGAAGATTGATAATGATTCCATCTTCATAATCATACACGCACACGAGAACATTCTTTCATCCGATAAAAACTTGGTCACCCTCTCAAAAATTTTACATCTTGAGGATTCTTCTTGATGCCTTATGATCATGAGACGTCATCACTCCATGTCTTCAAGAGTGGGAAATTGATCTTATCGTGAAAAAATTCATCCTCTTCAAATTACAACTTTAAATCATCTCCTACCTCACCAAGGTACTTAGAAGGAGTGATAACAAACTAATTTTCTTCACAATCAGGAACTTCTCTAAACATCTCACTTCATTTCTCTAAGTGACTACCTTCCAAAATAGAGGTTATATCATTGAAATGGAGGCCCACGTCAATCTTAGGGAAATGTTGAAATATTGGAATATGTTCAAGGCACATCAGAGCTTGAAGAATGGTAAGCGTATTCTAATTTCAAATTTTCTCACAAGATTCATGTGCATCTTCTTCTTGTTGATAAGAACAAATTTTATTTGTACTCATCCTCTCAACATTTGTTTCAAAGACTATCCTCATAACTCGCAAACCTCGGTTCAATCATAGGGGAATTTTGTTCCTCAGTGTATTTTTCCATATGAATCCTTGTTCTGCATTGGTGGAGCATTCCGAAGTGGTGGGAATGATTTGATCTTGAAAAAACTCCCAAGAATCTTACAACTTTTCACTTTGTTCTAAACAATTCTCTTCAATGCAAATCAGCTCAATATTTTCCCTATTATCATCCTCCATAGTAGATATGTTACCTTCAAGATTGAGGAATTCCAAAGGAGATTTGAGAACCTTCCTTATTTTGCACTCACAAACCTCTTTACACTATGTGAAAGAGAAAGATGTTCTTTCACATTCACTCTCATCAACCAAGGCATTGGGGAAGATACCAAGTTCATCCATTAGCTCCATCTCGGCATCAAACATTGGCATGTCAAAAAGAGGAGAAAAAATTGAATCATGCCTATATTGCATCTCCATAGCCCGAGTCAAGAGTTAAAGACTAAGTTGAGGATCTTTAGTTTCTTCTACAACCTTTAAGATGTCTTGCACAGATGGTTCTTCCAAGTTCACCATAGGCTCATCTTCATTTTTATTGAAAGAGTCTCTACATTGTGCCTCCAGGAGATGGTTAAAAATTTGATCCATACATGCCCATGATTCATTCAAAACAACCCCATTGGCTTCTTCAATGTTTTGTGTTGCCCGAGATTCACTTTCTTGCAAGCATGGGCATACTTGATTTACCACACCTTCTGACAAGGAGAAGAGGTCTATACTTTGTGGGAAGGGCACTCCTTCGAGTTTGAAAATCATATCATCCTTTTGATGGGAAACATAGGACCATGTTGGGGTAGCAATATGGGAAAGATTTTCAATTCTATCTTAATCATTCATTATTGAATCTTCTTGCTCATATGAAAGATGAAAGACTTTGTTTTCACCATGATAATCACTCTACTCCTTGAGTGAGAAGAATTCGTGTTCAAAGTGTTTATTTTCCTTGGCTTCAAAAAGGAAGTGGGCCTTTTCCATTTGATCATCCATGATCGAATCAAGAAGGGAACTTGATTCTTTGACTGTTTCCATTTCTTCATTCAACATTTCTACATCTCTTTATGAATCAAAATAGGAAGGAAAATCATCCATGATCATTTTGAATTCATCATCTTGATCCTAGGACATGGGACCGACTTCTTGTACTTCTTCACATATCTCCATTTTATTATTAATTGAAAGATCAAAATTTGAAAGAATATTATTCATACCTACTTCAAACTAGTCATCTTGTACTTATTCATTGTTGAGTCTTTGAAAAGCATTGAATAATCCATCCATTATGCAAAAGGAATCTTCATCTCTTGAATCTATTTCTCCTCTAATGGGTTGTTCCTTGAACTAAAAATATTTGATCAATGGTGGTTCCACCTCCATGTCTCTTTCATTATCTTCAAAGGTGTTTCCTTGATTTTCAAAAGAGGGTTCAAGGAGAATACATTCCTCAGAAGTGTCTAGGAATCTTCCGGGGACGAACACTTCATAATATGGACAATCATTAGGATCTCCTTGATTTTCTCCATCCTTAACAATACAAAGTGATTTGAGGGGTTTTTACCTTCTTTTCAGAGCCAAAGCATACCTCCAGATTTCATGATAGGCTTCAGGATCAGTATTTCCTTATATTTTGTTCTGGAGCCTTTCCATATATTTTCTTTTCAAAATATTCATTTTTTCATCACCATATACAAGGAAGTTGTCTATAGAGTGGAAAAAAAAGGAAATGTTCTCAATTTTATAGTGAGTTATGCAAGGTTGCAAAAGTCTTCTTTAGTGGATCTTGCATCATCTTCCATAGTGTTGATTTGATCTTCATCGAAAGGCTCAAGGATAGGATTTTCTTCAGTAATGTTCAAGTACCTTTCAAGGATGAATACCCTATAGTATGAATGATCTTTAGGATCTTCCTCCATAGGAAAAATCTCCTCTTCTTCTTCCTTGTTATGGGCTGCTTCAATTTGCTCGTGCATCTCTTGCAAGGCTTCAACATATTTCAAAATTTTGAGATAGATTTTTGAGTGGAATTTCCTTTCATAGTGCTTATGATTCTTTCCATATACTCGATTTTTAAGGTTGTCATTTCTATACGAGAGGAAATCATCCCAATTGAGGGTGATGAAATACATGGCCCCAAACTTTTCATTTAGTTGTGCACTATTGAGAGTATTACCTTCGGCATATTCTTGGGCTTCTCACATTATCTTGTATTTTTATGAATCTTCTTCAAGCAGCTCCCTACTTTCTTCTTCGCTTTATAAATTTCTATGTTTAAATGTAGATTATGCTTGAAGTAGAAGACCCTTTTATCATTCTTGAGTTTTCTCTCCGCAAGAATTACTCTGGAACCATGGTTAATTGACGTCTTTATTCCTGGCAATCGTCTTCTTATTCTTCATTGTCACTCATTAGTACTTCACTCCAACTGGAAATTTCATCATTGTGTGTGGGAAACGAACATGATAGGATTCATTCCTTGATGGAGTCACCTTTGAAAAATAATTTTCTTTTGAAATCAATTTTTTTGTTTTTTAATTTTTATACTATTCTTTTTTTCTATTTTATGTGTAGCGATCCTTTTTGGGTGCACTTGGGAAAATCTCTCCCAAGAGAGTCGCCAAAAACTATTGGTGAGAAAAATTATCGATATGGATAATTACATTTCTCCACTAATATTCACGGGCTACGCACCTCTACATTAAATAGTACAGCTCCCATTATTGAATGTTACTAATCTAATCCTAATCTAAATGTTGCACGTTGGCCAATTAGACTGGGATCACACAAGGACACTCCACTTAACCTATGACAAAGTTCTTGTATGGGGGTACAAAGGAGGAAGTTACAGTGAGTTAGGGAGAAGGAGGGAAATTAGGAAGGATTTATTTTCTTGAGTAGGAAAATTGCATAGTTCACACCCAGTAACCAGAGTAGTTCAACATTCAATATAGAAGAAATCAGCAATGAAGGGTAGTGAGACAAACAAAACCCACATAGACACAAATCTCTCTGAGGCTCATTCATCAAAGATATGTATCTCTCTTTAATCACCATGCTTACAAAGTGCATATAAAGGGAAAAGAGGAAACATGAGAAGAAGAAATAGAATAAATGTAGCTTTTATTTCATATATATTGATGACACAAAGTCCAACAACTATAATCCATAATTGCTATAGAGTGGAAGATTTCAAGATCTAAGATCCTTTGGGATGGCGAGGCCATCCCAATTTATAGCAATGTCAATTGTCTTCTCACCTTCCTCACATGACTCTTTGTTTTCCATATTCCACTTGTGAGCTTTCATTTGTCATTAGAAAAAAACAAATTATTTCTCTTATAATTTGAGAAAATACTTTTACAATTTTAAAATAGGTCACTTAAGTGAATACAATAAAATACGATGATGAGGCCCAACAAATAATTATAAAGGAGAAAGAAGAAATAGGGGTAAAGAGAGAAATAGGTATGGGATGAAGGAATTCCACTCTTCGCAATGACCCAATTAAATGGCATTGATGTAGTCATGAACCTTGAGCAAAGAACTCTACCACCGATGATCCTCCACATTGTTGAAGATTGATCTTTGAAAACCTTTTGACGTTTTTCCCTTTTCTAACAAAGTGATTCATGATTTCCCAAATGTAACAAATATAACATTTTCCTACTTTCATGATTAGGATGAATGAATAATGGCATAGTAGTATGTAGTTTGAATAAAACACTCTCCCATGTTTTACTCCTAGTCTGAGGGATGACTTGTAGTGTTTGAATATAAGTAGTTAAGATTAAATGTCTTCCACATTTTTCTCCTTGGAAAGTGGAAGAAGTATTCAAATCTAATGGAATGAAGTGTAGTGTTTGAATAACAGAGTTGAGAATAAATGTCTTCCACATTTGTCTCCTTGGAAAGTAGAAGAAGTAGACTAATTTTTCCCAAGCAATATAGGTAGGTAGTTTTATATTCTTTGATTATTAACTAAGTGATGAGATATAAGTATATCTTTAAAGAACTGAATGTGAAGATGATGATTTTGTAATATTACTTTTGATCAATACAATCTACAATTTGAATAACTTGGTAATAACTTGTGTTTAGTTCTTAACCCAAATATGAGGGAAGAGAAAGGACCCACTCTTGCCCAAGGAGGAAGATGGTTTAATATTGTATTATAATAGGAATGTTATTTTTACTTAGCTATATTGTTTAAATTAGCATTGTGTGAAGCTTCACTTTCGATTGTTCATTTTCAATTATTTATTTTTCAATAAATTTTGTTAGTTTGTTAACTTGGATTTACTTTCAACCGATAAAATAGTTTTTGAATTTCATTTCAATAATTTTCAATTATATGATAGAGAATGGTAAATTAATGTTTCTTTCATCCCCTTTTACATGCAACCTTATACATCACCATGTATTGACAAATTAATTATATTAAATGATGAGGATACAATGACCCTCATCACTTTTGGCTTTGTTTTCAAGGATAGGTGTCACTAGGGGTAAATCATTTAGTTGTAATTAGTGATAATAATCTCGTAAGATTCCATTCAAAATAAAAAGTTCCTTACTTTTTAAAAATATATAAAAGAGTGTTTATAGTGGGAGAAGATAAGGTTTTGAGCCATTGGCCAAACCTCACTTAGGGAGACATTGGTTTACCAATACTTTTATATTTTTACAATTTTCTTAGTAGTATTTGGGCTTAGTGGTAATACTTTTATAAGTTTTAATTCAGAATCATAATTCCTTAAACTCTTTCAAATCATCTATATAAAAAGTATCTATAGTGATAGAAGGTAAATTTTAAGCCATCAAGTAAGTGGAATGACAAAATCTCACAAATCCCTAGTTTAGGATAATAAGTTTTTAAAATTAATAGGATTAGAAACTTGCGGGAGGTTTGATAAAAACAAACCCCAAACCATAAAATAAAATAAAACTAACTTTAGCAAGTAAAGAAATGACTGATAACATTTTAGAGATAAAGTCACGAATGTTGATGTAGTGTTCACAAAGAATATAGATTTCACTATTGTATATTAGGATCCCTTAGATATATGATTGAAGAGATACAAAGAGGAAAAAGGATTCCTATAACACTTACTCATCACAAAAATTGGAAAGGAATACATGTTTTTTTCATGTTAAATGTCTAGCATACAAAATTAAAAAAATTGGTCATGACAACCAAGCCCCCACTTGTAGCCATCCTCTCCACAATTGTATCCTCATTATAGCTAATAGGAACGTTCTAAAATTATTTTCAAGTGTTTTTCATGTGCATGGAAGCATTACTAAGGTGATTGAAGAAGTTACTAAGATCCAAAGTTGAGCAACTATCCCCAGAGGCATAGAAAGGGATATTTTTGGCCATTTACAACTGATGAATATCCTTTGTGAGATGATTGTAAGGGAACAACCCATAGAGAAGCTATGTAGAGGAGGTTTTAATTTATCCAAGGAATTTTGAGGCAATTTTAGAGAGCCATGTGATGTCAAGAATCAAATAAGAAAAATAGGGTCATTATGGGTGCAGGGAATGTCATACTCCAACCGAAAACCGACTTATCATAAATATTTTGGGAGTTTTGGGAGGATTTTGGAGCTAAAAATAGGAAATGAAATTATCTTGGAATCCTCCACATAATGAACAAATCGATTTCTACCCAAGACTTCAAAATCCTCCATGAAGATCCAAGACATCAGAGCTTCCCTTCGAGCCACAACAGAACATGCCCAAAATAAATTTTCAGGCATGAGTGGCTCTTGAATTGGTTGTGATGATTTCCATAGGTGATTTTGAGTCAAAATCATATAATTTTTTACCCCAAAACTCCATTTCAGGCTCTCAAGGCAGAAAATGCACTCATGGTGTTTTAAAACTAAGTTGGATGGATGACATATGCAATTATTAAAGGTTGAGTGTACTTTTGAAGCTTGTGTGTCTTTTTCACTTTGTAAAAATGTGAAAAGGGACATGAGTTAAAAATATGTGTGTTCCCCCATTCATCTAAGTAGCTTTTTGCTATGTTCCACTGGGACGTGTCGCTTTGCCCTTTTAGGTATGTCCGCACTGGGATGTTTCAGAAACTCGGGGACAGGGACTTGCAGCCCTTGGGAATTTTAATGTAATCATTATTGTAATTAATACTTTAACCTTATGTGAAATTTCAATTCAGCTCTAATTTTATGTATTAAGGTTCTATATTTGAAATTTTGTTGTGTGTGATGAATGATTTATCAATGTTATCATATAAATATTTGAAATTTCCTATATTTTTTATATTTTCCTTTATTTTTAATATTTTTTAATAAATTAATAGTTGTCCCCTATCGTCCCCTAAAAAGGTCTCCAAAAATATGTCCCGGAAACTCGTCCCCCGTCCCCTATTTTCCTCGTCCGAAAACTTGGTGGAACATAGGTTTTTTTCGCTTAAACAACAACTTGTGTTATTAAGAGGTGCATGTGAAGATTTCACTCAAACCAGTCCCTTCGTGATGATATGAAGACCCTTGGTTCATTTTGGAGGGTGGAATTTCCCCGTGCACTTGTACCCATGGTAAAAATGGACACTGGGGAGATAAAACTACACTCCTTCATATTTGATTTGTTTGTGTTACTTAAGTGACAACTTGGAGTGTTAGAAATGTTTCAAACTTATCTTCCACACACACCTAGCCCCTCCTCTTGTGATCTCAAGACCTATGGAAAACTTTAGGAGGATTAGTGTCCCCTTTCACTTTTCATAATATGAAAATGGATGTGAGGGACACAAAATTGTGCCTCTCTCTCTCTCTCTCCTCATGTTGCCAAGACCCATGATGCATTTTGAAGCTGATAATGTCCCATCACATTTTCCCAACATCAAAAGGGGCATAAGGGACATGAAAATGTGATCCTCCTCTCCCGGTCAAATACCCACTATTCATGTGAAAAACCAACTTTCAACTCCCGAAATCCTATTTCCAGCACCTCCCATCTCACTCACTATTGATTAGAGAACACTTGACAAAAATCACACAAGAAGTCTCGCATAAGAAAGTAGATTATATTTAAAGGAGAAAATGGATAGGAGAACACACATGCAGAGCGAAGTTTAGTCTTCGGGACTTAGCCATTTTTGCTCATGAAGGTCTATTTTTAGAGATGGTGTGTAGAGCACACAAACGAGGTAGAGACGTGCATGCCACACATTAGCTATTCTTGGAGGATTGGATATGAAGCACTTTGCATAGACACGAGACAGAAATAGATATATTACATCGATTAAATACCAATAATCTATTGTTAGTGCACTTGCATGTGTGGCTAGTTTTTTAAAGGCATGTGGCTAATAATAGCATGCGACCTATTTTGGGAATGGATAAGTGGTGAAGGGAAAGTCCCCACCCTTATATATATGTAGTAAACTATGTAGTAAAAGAGAGGGGGTAAGTGTAAGTGAGTGTGTGTGTAGAGGGAGAGGAGATATATACAAAGATTATGTTACGCGCATACCACTATTATTGTAATGGAGCTTCTATATACTTATTACGTTTAATATAATGGAGAATATTAGCTATATCTAAGTGTTAGTTATGTATGTATCTCGAATCTTGTATGTCCTTGATCTCATCATTGTTAATACTTAATTTTATTCTTCCCTAAGTATAGATCTCGGTATGCTCTATAGGATGTTGTGTTAGTAATGAAATTACATACATTAAGTCTTCATCATGCTAACAAACCGCAACAACAACCCTAAAGAGGGACTTGGTACCTTTGCGCACTTTGGGTGAGAACTCAGTTTAGGCTGAGTGATGTGCCAGCGCATCTAGGGTCTTATTGGTTTGAATTATCGAATTCTACGTTGCATCATTGGTTCCGTTGCGGGACCACTTTTTCAGCTTGTTTTCAAGATGGTTCACGATGAAGACATGTTGGTTGACCTTAGCAATTATTGAAGAGTGGATACATGATCGGAAGAATAATACACAAAGTGGCTCAACACTGGATCCGAGTTTAACACACACGTATGGGTGGAATAACCCTGTATGACATTTTACATGAGAGTTTTTTCACTATCTTTCCAGTATAATTATACGAGTGGTTGATTACTTATGCATCTAAGCGAGAATTGGAGGTATCATGCACTTGTATGGACGTAAGGAAGAATTTTAGGACTTTTATGATGTTGATCTGATTTGGACTCAAGCTTTGGATACATGGTTCCATGGTGTCTTGAAAAGTTAGATCTTGGAGTACTCAATTTCCACTTATTTGTGTTCAGAGGTAGCTGAATTCCAGTTCTTAAAGTATCCAAGAGGAGCTTATCTCTGCAAGGCATTCTACTGGTGATCAAGATATTGATGGTAACTTTTAACTTGGAGAGTAAACCGATGGCTAACTAAACCTCACCACACGTGAGGGTAGGAACAAGTTTGGTGAAAGATGGTAGACCTAGTGGTAGAAAGGAAGAGAGAGGAAAGGTGGCTTAAGTATAATGAGGTGCGTGAGAGGGAGATAGAGAAGTAGTGTACCATTGCAGAAAGTATGGTGTTGAGGAGAGAGATGGATCGTGAAGGATTTGAAGCTCACGTAGAAGATGTGGAGCTAGAGCATCAGAACTCCCCCATCTTGGAAAGCATGACAAGGATCCTTCCTCAGCCTCACATAGAATCGCATCAGCAGAGACTACTTGAGCCGCGGGCGTGCATCTTAATCTACCTGGTAACCTTACCCTTGCGTTTGGTTTTTCAAAATCTAGTACAACAAGCGATTAGCACCCTAGTTACAGTAGTGGAAGAGTAGAGTGAATCTTATCGGAGGTACAAGAATGGCAGCACAAATTGCTTCTTTTTTATATGGGATTACTTTTTTAGGTTTATCATCAGCTTAGAATACAAGTGCACCACTATTTGGAATGGATTCTAGGAGTAGTAATGCTTCTCAAACCTGTCAGTGGTACATTTCAAGACTACTATTGGGACATAGGGAAATACATCTTCTTGTCTAACACCAGCCATAGGTTTGAGATCGGGGGCATATGTATCTCAAGTTCAAGAATATCCGGTGGTTACGGAGGTAGGGGAAACACGAAGGTTCTAGATCAGTGTGGGTGGTCCGCACCAACCCTGAATATTTACATGGAAATGTCTCTTCGAATTCCAAAATATAGGGGCATAGAAGATGTTGTTGAACATGTGCACATGTGTGAAATATTGTGGCGTGCAAAAGGAATCACAGCTTCTGAACGTAGGGCAAGCCAATTTGCTACTACGTTACAAGGGCACACACACAATTGGTACAGAAAGTTTGACCCTGATCAGACTTGTGTAGATTATACGGCTTTAAAGGATGCATTCCTTAAAGAGTTTCATATCCTTGAGTTTGAGCAAAAGAGTATAAGTGCACTCAAGGATATTAAGCAAGGCACTACTGAAAGTGTTAGAGAGTATGATGCATGGTTTAAAATGTTGTTATCAAAGCTTTCTTATGACATACATGCAAGCCAACATGCACAATGGTTCGTTGGGGGCTTGATTACACCCTTTAGAAGGGCATTATCACATAAGACATACATTGATCCACGTGAAGCACTTAAAGAAGCCTTGTGCACTGAGGTAGTTGGAAGCATAAATACCAGAGTGAGCCCATTTTTAGAAGCACAAATAGCAGCAATGGCAAAACAATTGGAGAAACTATCAACAAATTCAAGAGTTAATGAGACGTGCACGGGATTTGGTGCACAGATTATGAAGTAGAAGGTCACACAAAGGATATTTTCCCTCGCATAATAGTACGCTCAATACTGATGGATTGTGAAATATGCCACTTAAACCATGATACTAACCACTACCCATTATTACAACACGCGATAAGGAAGAATGTTTCAAGCTACTGTAAAATCTGCAGGTCCACGACTCATGACACGGAGGACTGCCGATTGATTGGACAGATCCATGATGCTATATATATTGGTGTACAACAAACAGGAGTTTCAGATAACTCTAAGGGTAAGAATGAGCATCGGGACCGAGATCACAATTAGGCACGCTATAATCAAAATGAAGGGCATTTTAAAGGTGGTCGTGGCGCAGAGGTTGAGGATACCGTGGTGGATTCGGTGGATGAGGTGTGGTGGTGGGAGAAGTGAGTTCCCTTTGTGGAACATGTTATACTTCGGATCTCCCGATCACTATAGGCATGAATGTCCGGAATATTACATATTCCTTTTACGAAATAACCATAGCTATGAGGAGCACCCAGACTTATATGAGCATCTAAGTAAGTAACATAGATAAGAAAACAAAGGCACATGTATGGTTAGGATACAACACGCTATGGAAAATCAATGGATGCCCAAGATTGCAGCAGATTTCGAAGATTTGCAAGTAAATATCATGACCCACGCTAAGGTGGCATGCACCAAGGACAAATTATAGCAGAAACCTACTATCACTAAAGAATAAGTTCTTCATGCACGGTACCCAGATCCTACTTATCATACGGAGGTTTATCAAGAAACCATGGGAGTTCTTAAGAATATTCAGGGTGAGATACAGTACTTAAAAGAGTGATCATAGAAAATAGAGCAAAAGAAAGCATCAGAGATAGTCCAAACTGATATAAATTACTTAAGGGAAGTGTGTAAAATGTTACACTAGGAAAATGTTATTCCATTATTAAGGGATTTGCTAAAAGGAAACACGTTGCGCACAAGTATTGAGACTGGATGACATATTTTGCATGCAAACTTTCTACCTCATAGCCTCGATTATGACAAGGAAATTACACTAAATTTTGTTGTGGATGGGTGGCTATTGAGTAATATATTGATTGATATAAGCGTGGAAGTCAATGTTCTTACCTTGGATGCATGGGTACAAATGGGATGACCCCCATTGCATCCATCCTCTAATATGTTGTTCATGGCTAATAGGACTAAGGCCACTCCGCCGAGTTTTGAAAGATGCATCCATTACCATACAAGGAGCCAAGTTCATTGGAGACTTTTAATTTTTAGCGTTGGTAGAGTAAGATATTTTTCCAGCTCTATTGGGGTATCCTTGGTGTTAGGCAAATAATGTTGATATTCGGCTCAACAAGGGCTATAGCAGCTTTGAAAATAAGGAGGATAGAGTTGTAATCCCTTTAATGAGATGGAAATTTTGTGCCCTATGTTGAGACCTTAAGTGAAGGAGATCTAAATAGGATTTATTTATGCACCATCCGAGATCCAAAAATGATTGAACCAACCAAAGAGGGAAAAATTCGGTGGGAGGATGCATAGCCTCATCGTGATACTACAAGTATTGCTTGTGATAACCGGGCTCACAACACTTATGATTTGGCAGGTGCGAAGTAAAGAGCATACTCCTCAAGGCATAAGGTAATATCCCCAATGGGATACCACTTAAAAAATGCACCAACTATATGAAAAATTGCAGCAAATTAAAATACTGATTTTGACATAAAATGACCAGCTAGGACAATGAATGGTATTTAATCAATATCTCACAAAATACTTGCCCAAAGTGCATGAAATTTTGAGGAAGCTTGCAATAATAATAATAAACACTAGAACAACATTTTTGGAATTTTATATCGTAGTTAGAGAATTACAAAGTGCCCTGGGCGGCTGGTAAACTTCTAAAATATGTTAATCACCAAATACACGAACATAAATTAAGGGTCTTTGGAAATACATTAACAGATACAAGAAATAATATTTCCACCTTTAGATCTGACAACGGCCAACTGGAAAACCCCCAAATAGATGTTGTAAGTCACCTAGCTTGGAAAAATGGGTTGGAAGATGATGAAGATGCCTTCAACGAGCTATCACACTCTACCTAAATTGTTGTCACGAATCGACTCGCTACCGTGAATCTGATCCGAAGCCCACCGATTATCCTCTCCAAATGCCACCAAAAATATTCAAAACCCTTCCTCTATACCCTCTGAAATATCTTTGTAACACATCCCATAAATCGGCTCCAAAATGACATACTAGGGTAGATCTCTCACCACCAAGGAATGCCCTGCTAGCTAAGGATGGGTCTCTCACCACCGAAGCTAGGGTCCCTGTGGGATTTGAATCCACAACCTATAGATGGATGACAATAGTAGCTACACATGAAGGGGTCAATAAAAATGTATGCAAAAAGTGTGTTTCCTTTCTCTCCTAGCTCTTATATACTTCCCCTCGGTAATCAAGCCCCAATAACCCTAGGCGCCTTTCAAACCATGGAGGGGCCAATAAAATAAAAGTAACCAAAGTTACGCAAGTAACTAAAGTTAGAACCACGGGGCCCCTTCCCAAAAGCCCCCAGCGTCCATAGCCCCTTGGGAAAGGTCACGGTTTGGACTCGACATGACCCATGGGTCTTTTGGCATAGAAAAGGGGGCATTATAGAAAGGGGACATTACAGTCCTCCCTTCCCAAATTTTGCTTGTCCTCAAGCAACTACAAATTAGGATGCTACAAAATCTGCTCACCCTCCCAAGTAGCATCCTCAAGTGGCAGTCCCTTCCAATGCACTAAATACTCAGTGATTACTCTACTCCTGAGCCCCCTTTATCTCTCTTCAATGATGGATTCTGGTTCAAGCACCAATTTCCCTTCCTCATCTAGTGGCGATAACTCTGTATATGGTGCAATATGTGGTCCGAGTGCCTTCTTAAGGCATGAAACATGGAAGATATTATGTATCTTACTGTGCTCTGGTAGCTCTAGCTCTTATGCAACTGCTCCAACTCGACGAACTACTCGGTATGGACCATAAAATCATGGTTTTAATTTCTCTACACCCTTCTGCTTCAATGAGGACTGCCTATATGGTTGTAAACGTAGGAATACTAGATCCCCAACCTTGAAAGACCTCTCTGTCCTGTGTCGATCTACATATACCTTCTGTTGATTTTGTGCCTTCTGAATATTCTCTCTTAAAGCCTTTAGAATATCCTGGTTCTCCTACAACTAATCTCGAGCTTTGGGATATTGGCTATCTAGGTAATACCAAATCTACGAATGTCCTTGCATCGTACCCATGCAAGGCTCGAAAAGGGGTCATACCTATGCTCATCTGGTAGGTGGTATTATATCAATACTCACCCATGTGTAAGCATTTAATCCATGCCCGCTGGTGTCCTGTCACATAACTCCACAAGTAGCCTTCTATCCACTTAATGACTATCTCTGTCTACCCATCTATCTGTGGGTGATAGCTAGTGCTAGGAGTTAACTCCGTACCTACTAGTCTGAAGATCTCCTGCTAAAAGGTGCTCATGAAGATCTTTTCCCTATCACTGATGATATTTTTAGGAAACCCATGTAGCCGAAAAATACCGGTATAGAAGATCTGGGCCACATCCACTACCTCATGCCCTTTGGGTAGGGAAAATAAATGAGCATACTTAGTTAACCGATCAACTACAACATAAATGTAGCTATGCCCATGCACCAAGGGAAGCCCTATGATAAATTCCATAGATATGCTTTCCCATTTCTGTTCAGGAATGGGGAGAGGCTCAAGTAATCCTACTGGGAAAGAGCACTCAGATTTGGTTTGCTGGAAAACCATACACTCTCTGACATGATTAAGGACATCATCCTTCATCCCCTTCCATGCAAATCTCTCCCTGATGAACCTATATGTTTTGAAATACCCAGGATTCCCACTAGTGGTGTATCATGTACTGCTAGAAGGATCTTCCCTTCATTTTAGATCCTGGTACAAGGAAGATCCTATCCTTGTAGAAAATGAGATCATCCACTACTTTGTATCGGTCATCTTGTATCATACCATCCATGATCCCACATGCAAACTGATTTTTGGAATACTCAACAAGTATATGAGCCTTCTAATCCACTGAAATCTCAGACATAGAACTAAGCATAATAGTGAGGTTAGGCCTCCTAGATAAAGCATCAGCAACAATATTATGCTTACTTGAGTGTACTCTATGTCAAATTCATATGTTTGCACCTTGTTCACCCATCTCTGTTGGTGATCGTTGAGCTCTTTTTGTCCCAAGAATAATCTCAAACTGTTGTGATCTCGTACAAACCATGAATTTTCTGCCCACAAGGTACTGTCTGAATTTGGCCAAGGCATGCATAATGGCCAACATCTCCTTATCTTAGGTTGAATACCCTCTCTCCATGGGTTTCAGTTTCTGACTCTCATAGGTAATGGGATGTCGATCCTACATGAGAACTACCCCAATACCCTCTCCTAATGCATCACACTCTAGGATGAATAGGTGGGAGAAGTTTGGTAATGCGAGGATGGGACACGAACTCATTACCTCCTTGAGGTGGTCAAACACATGTTGTGCAGCATCCGACCAAGAAAAACCCCTTCTTGGTCAAATCGGTCAATGGAGTAGTCAACCAAGAGAAATTCTTCGCGAACCTTCGGTAATATGTGCACAACCACATGAATCCTCTCAATTGTGTCCATATACTAGGTGGCGGCCAATCTAGGATTATCCATATATTCTCTATGTCCACCTTCACTATACCCCGCCAATTACATATCCCAAGTACATAAGTTTGGTCATGCCGAACTCACACTTAGAGGCTTTTGCATATAATGAATTAGCTTCTAATATCCCTAATACCTCGCCCAAGTGCCTGATATGGTCCTCCCAAGTCTTGTTGTAGACTAAAATATCATCAAAGAAAACCAATACAAACTTCCACAAGTGGTGGTTGAACACATGATTCATGCAAGACTGGAATGTAGCTGGAGCATTAGACAATCCGAAAGGCATCACCAAGAACTCAAAGTGACCATAATGGCATCTAAAAGTTGTCTTATGCACATCCTGCTCCCTGACTTTGATCTGATGATATCCAAAGAAAATCTATTTTTGAAAAATAGATTACACCATGTATCTCGTCCAGCAATTCATCAATGTGTGGTATGGGATACTTTTTGTTTATTGTCTTCTTATTCAGGAATGGTAGTCCATACACATCCATAGTGGTCCCATCCTTCTTCTTCACCAATACCACCGAAGAAGCAAAAAGGGCTAGAACTCGCCTAATATGCCTATCCATGAGCTCTTGTATAGTCTTCTCGATCTCATCCTTAAACCATTTGGGGTGACGGTAAGGAGAAGTAACCAACGATCTAGCATCCTCGAGCTCAATTACATGCTCAAATCCTCTATCCGGAGGTATTCCTCACGGAGATATGTCACCGAAGATCACACTATGTCTGTCAATAAGCCATGTATATCTACATGGTACTCTTGTTGTCCATCCTTTAATTTCTTGGTCGAAACAAAACAATGTATTGTCCAATCCACCCCATCGTGCCTATATATTCTCTCAATCCTCTTGGTCGTAACAACTCGGGGTGTCCTGAAGATAGGCCCCTCAAGATCACATTCCTCCCTTCAGACTTAAACTTCAGCTCCATCGTCTGGAAGTTAGTCCGAAACTCACCAAGGGAATGGAGCCACTGTACCCCAAGCACTATGTTGGACTCCCCAATACCAACAATATAGAAATCATTGGTAACTATATAGTTACCCATTGTGATGCTCAATTGGGGAACCTGTTGTGTGCATCTCATAGAATCTCCATTGGCTACAACCACGTTGAAGCCCTCAAATTCCTCTATCTGCAACCCTCACTTCTCAACCAATGAGGCATCAATAAATTTGTGGGTTGCCCCACTATCAATGAGTACCACCACTCATTGTCCCCGTAAAACTCCCCGACTCGAATGCCTTCACCTTGGCGTACTAGACAAGGTGGCGATAGTCTCCTGGGGAAAAGTCTTGTTATCCTACTCAACACCCGCACTATCAAATTCCTCATCGTCATCATCCTCTAATCCCTATGTGTCCAACTCGCTCATCGTCATCACTCTCCTCAAAGACCTATATGAATTGGCCCCTCCTCTACCCTCGCAATCGTGTCTTAGAACCCAAGAGGCACAACAATCGAAAAATAGTTTCTTTCGCTTCAATTCCTCCTTGTCCTCTCTAGCTTTGAATGGTCTCTAAGCCGTATCTTTCCTAGGTGGAGGCACCTTCGACCGTGAACCCTCGCCCTAGAAGTGAAACCCTTAGGCCGCACTCGAGTTGTAAACCTCAACTTGGGGGTGGATAACTCTAAGTCACGAGCTCTTCTAATATCCTCATGCAATGAAGAAGGCTTGAATGCCCTCACAAACCCGGTGAGTGCATATGTCAAACCTGCTATGAATAGGGAAATCAACCTCATCTCTGTAACATTAGGTACCATGACCGATAGTCTCTAAAAATATGTGATATACTGATCCATGGAACTAGTTTGCCTCAGTTGATTCAACTCTCTAAAATACCTCTCGAGGTCCCTCTTATCAAATCTGCTCACTAGCCTCTTTGTGAACTTTACATAAGTCATGATGTATGTGTGTCCCTGTGTGGTCAACCCATGATGTCACCAATCATGAGCATCTCCTTCTAGATGTAAGATTGCAAACTTGATTGTATCTTCCTATCGCATGGGGTTCAAGTATAAGTATGTCTTCAACTTTTGCACCTAAGACTATGTAGTACACTTCTTAGAGCCATCAAAATGTGGAACAAAAATATGTCCCAACCTCCTTTACATCTCTCGGTACCTGTATTTGATAATCTCTCATAATCTTACTATCAATCTTCATTTTGCAATATTCTGGAATGACATGTTATCACGAAATCCATCACTTAATGTCAGTACCTTTCCCAACAAGACTCCTCATCTACAATATCCCCTGGTTTCCGTACCTATGAAACTTCTGGATCCTTCAAGAAAGAAGGTTCGTGAAACCCCGTAAGCTTCGTAGAAGAATGGGGGATCATTGTCATGAATGACCACCCTCACCTCTTTGACCATGTTGTCCCCTATTGTTATTTTCTCTTTTTGCATGATTATCATACATGTCCCGCACTAATCTCTTAGTGAGTTAGCTCAAATAGAGATTGGTAGTCTCCTGCTACTTCACCATGTTGGTGAACAAGTGTCTCATCAGATCTACCCCCATATCCTCACCGTATTTTTCCCCATCTTTCAATCCCAACAAAGCTAGAGAAACAATCGCTCTAATACCACTATAATATCCCCAATGGGATACCACTTAAAAAATGCACCAACTATATGAAAAAATGCAAAGAAAGTAAAATACCGATTTTTACAAAAATGATCAGCTAGGACGGTGAATGGTATTTAATTGATATCTCACAAAATACTTACCCAAAGTGTTGAGGGAATCTTGCAATAATAATAAACACTAGAACAACATTTTTTGGAATTTTTATATTGTAGTTAGAGAATTACAGAGTGCCCTAGGTATTGGTAAACTTCTAAAACATGTTAATCACCAAATACACTAGCATAAATTAAGGGTCTTTCGAAATACATTAACAGATATAAGAAATAATATTTCCACCTTCAAATCTGACAACAACCAATTGGAAAACCCCCAAATAGAGTCTAGAAGTCACCTAGCTGGGAAAAAGGGGTCGGAAGTTGATGAAGATGCCTTCAACGAGCTGTCACGCTCTACCTAAATGGCTGACGTGGATCTGACCTACTGTTGTGAATCTGATCTAGAAGCCCACTGATTGTCCTCTCCAAATGCTTCCAAAAATCTTCAAATCCCTTCCCTCGTGCCCTCCGAAATATCTCTCAGAATACAAAGCATAAAAAGTGGCTCCAAAATGACAGACTAGGGTAGATCTCTTACTACCAAAGAATGCCCTGCTAGCTAAGGATGGGTCTCTCACCACTGAAGCTAGGGTCCCTATGGGATTTGAATCCACAAGTTGTAGATGTACAATAATAGCAGGTGTATGTGAAGGGGTCAATAAAAATGTATGCAAAAAGTGTGTTTCCTTTCTCTCCCAGCTCTTATATACTTCCCCTCAACAATCGAGCCCCAATAACCCTAGGTGCCTTTCAAACCATGGACGGGCCAATAAAATAAAATAAATTAAAGTTACGTAAGTAACTAACGTTAGAACCACGGGGCCCCTTCCCAAAATCCCCTACATCCATAGCCCCTTGGGAAAAGTCACGGTTTGGACTCGACATGACCCATGGGTCTTTTGGTGTAGAAAAGGGGCATTACAGAGAGAGGGGACATTACACATAAAACCACATTGTGTCAAGAGGATAAGCAACAACTTGGTACCTAGTTACATAGGAGAAGGGGATCCCAAGGTATTCTGTGTGCCATGGAAGCAAAGCGGTGGGTAGATCCACTAGAATGAAGAAATATGTTCGCATATACACTACATGGGACATAAACATGTTGGTGGGTTGTCATGAGGATAATCTGGTCTAATAGAATGAAATTGGGATTGCTTTTACTACTAGGTTCTTTAGGAGAAATGCACCTACACAAATATGTCATTATCATGGTAATCAAACTTCTCGGCATCACATCCAACAAGTGTGAGAGATTCGGATACAGACAGAAGCTTTATAACCTTCGCTATGGGTGCACAATTTTTATTCCACTTTACAAGGTTGCACACATGCTTGGTATGTATATGCAAAACTCCATAAAGAAATTAGAAATTGGAAGGATTTAACTACAGGAATGGTCTAGACATTTGAATTCTTCTCTACAAATCCTCCGGTAGAAGAAGCATTGAAATTCATAAAGCACTTAACTATGGGGGATAGCACCAAGGCTGAAGAAATCCTTCAAGAATTATTAGATGAGGAAGACTCAGGAGTGCATTTTGATGAAGAACCAGAGGCTGATGCAACATTACTTCAACACACTTGCCTTGAGAAAGAGAAAGGAAAAATGGTCTATTTAGTAGATGACAAAGAAGTAGATAATTTGGATATAAACCATTCAACAGGGAACGTGAGGTACTGGACAAAGTGTAGATAGGACCATGTGCGCCTATCATGAACCTATGAAGACAAAGCGGGTGAATATTGGAATGGATATTGAGCCTAAGGAAGCCATAATTGGATATTATTGGTCAAACTCTGAAGTGGAAAAAATCATAGAGTTACTGAGGATTACCAAAACTTATTTCCTAGGGGGTACCATGAACTTAAAGGCATGCATGAATCTTTAGGGGAGATGAAGATAAAACTTAAAGAGGGTGTGTGCCCAATTAGAAAGAGACCTTATAGAATGAACCCCAATTTGCATGAAAAGGTCAAAGAAGAGATTGATAACATGTTGAAGTCTGGAATTATCAAGCCCCTTGATGAGTCATAATGGGTTATTCCAATGGTCATCAATATCAAGAAAGATGGATAGATTAGGATTTGTGTGGACTACAGGGAGCTGAATGCTGCATGTGTAACTAATCCATTTCCTACGCCATTCACTGAGGAAATCCTAGGAGTTGTGGGGCACAAAAGCTATTCATTTTTAGATGGGTTCTCGGGTATCATCAAGTTCAGACTACCCAGGAGGATCGGGATAAGACTACATTTACTACTGAATGGGGTAGCTTTTCCTATACTGTAATGCCTTTTGGTCTAAAGAATGTGCCTACTTGTCTTTTCATGCATAGTTGTCCAAGCATTCAAGGAATTTATTCACAACTTTTTACAAGTATATTTAGATGATTGGACGGTGTATGGATTAGTTAAAGATCGTTGTGACAATTTGTGTTTATGTTTGAGCGGTGTAGACAGTTGAGTATTTCTTTGAATATAAAGAAGTGCATATTTGTGATGTCATTTGGAATATTTTTAGGACACATAATCTGCAAGGAAGGTTTGTTGGTTGATCCAACCAAAGCTAGAGTATTATAGGCCTAAGAGAGCCAACCAGTCAAAGTGAGGTGCGTGGATTTTTGGGTCATATAGGATATTACATAAAGTTTATCAAAGGATATGCCAAAGTTGCCACACCATTGGAAGAGTTAATTAAAGGGAGAGGTATGTTCTATGGGGAGAACCACAAAGCAGCATGCATTCGAAACATTGAAGGAGAGACTCATTAACATGCCTATTCTACGTTTTCCTTTGTGGGATAAAACATTTCATGTACATTTTGATGCCTACGGCATGGCCATTGGTGCTATGTTAGCTTGACCTGGAGAAGGTATTGTAGATCATCCTATCTATTTTGCTAGTAGAAATTTTACTCCTACAGAGTAGAATTACACAACTACAGAGTGCGAAGCTTTGTCAATGATATATGCGCTACATAAATTTTGACAATACCTACTAGCTATGCCATTTGTATTTTATACAGATCACATGGCATTGAAGTATTTAGTAAATAAACCTATTTTACAAGGGCACATATGTCGATGGATGCTCTTATTTCAGGAATTTAAATTCATAGTTGTGGTCAAACCAGGGAAAAGTAATTCTAGACTAGACCATCTATCAAGAATAAATCAGGAGAAGAAGCACAGGTGATTGAAGATACCATGCCCAATGCACAGTTATACAGGTTACAACACGCGCCATCAAAACTAGAAGACATTGTTATCTTTTTATGTATAGGGATAACACGTAGAAGGAATGAAATCCTTGGAAAGGAAACAACTTGCTATATGCGTGGAACCTTTCATGTTGATTAGTGGTGACTTGTACAAATTAGGTCATGATGAGGTGTTACGTTGTTGTGTATTGTAGCATGAGCACACGAGATATTATGGAATAAGCTCATGGTGGAATTGCAAGTGGCCACTATGCAGGTGATACTACAAAGGCGCAAGATTCTACCTGGTTGGATTATGGTGGGAGACCCTCTCGTAAAATATTGTAAGGAATTATGTAAGGCATGTGACCATTATCAACATCTTGGAAGACTAGGTAAGCGAGATGAAATGCCTCTGAGACCTATTACTAGCATAGAACCATTTGAGAAATGGGCTATAGATTTTGTAGGTCCTATTTCACCAACTACGCATAGAACTGGATCATGCTACATCCTAACATGCACAGATTATCTAACAAGGTGGATAGAAGCATCACCTACAAAGGATCTGCACAACAAATGCACTAATGCCCAGGTTTCTATGGGAGAATGTTATTACAAGATATGGATGTCCTTTAAGTTTGACTAGTGATAGGGGTACACATTTTCTTAATGAGACAATCAGAATTTTATTGGATGAGTTCATGATTGCACACCATAATACTACACCCTATCATCCTAAGGCAAATGGAAGCTCATAAGGCTTTTCAACAAAATTTTGAGCAGAAATTAACCAAAATTTGTGATGTTGGAAGAAAGGATTGGGATGAAAAAGTATCTACTGATAATTTGGGCATATCAGACAACATATAAATGATTGAACAAAGCCACACCATTTTAGTTAGTGTTTGGCGCAAAGGTCGTTCTTCGTATGGAATTTATGTTACCTTCTTTGTGTATTACATGCGCTAGAGGTCTTGTTGATGAGAAAGCATTAGAAGAGCAGATTGAAAATTTAATCAACTTGGATGAGAGATGAGCCATAGCACATTGGAGTCAGGAGCAAGAAAATACCAAGAAAAAAACATGGCATGACAGCACATCAAGGATAAAAATCTTGAGATAGGACAGATGGTACTCCTTTATGATTCTAAGTTTTTACGCCATCCAGGAAAGCTCAAGGTACATTGGTTGGGGTTGTATGTTATCACTCACATACTTGAAACCATTTCTTTTCGGTTAGAGGCCCTTGATGGAAAATAGTTACCCGATTACTTCAATGGGAGTAAGTGAAGCCCTACTATAAATAAGTCTTCTTAGTGTTTTTAATAAGATAGTGTTTCCATTTAGATTAGGCTTTCAATTTTTATTTCCTTAATGTGTTTCCTTATCTATTGCTATGCTTTGTCAATTTAGTTGGTGTGTTGTAATAAGCACTCTTGTGCGCATGGAGCTAATTACAATCTGAAGTATATTTATGCACAGCGATGCACATACTTTTAGTGTGGGGTGGTGGTTGTTGATATCTAGGTACAAGACTGCTAGAACTGAAAGGTGAAAAGAATAAATTGATATGGGTGCCACTTGGGTGCTATTTAAGTGGATATTTCTCTAAAAAGTGACCAAAGATGGAGGTGGATGAAGGGACAGTATAACGCGAGGTAAGCGGAGGCCGTAACAACTACCGGTGGAAGGTACAATGATAAAGAACTCGGGCACAAGGAAGCACACTGAAGAGAAGTCATTGACCGAAGGGTAGGAAGGTGTGCTAGAAGGTTATAGCTGGGGCGTGAAGATGTAATACATGGAAAGGATGAAATTGATGAATTAATGAGAGGATATTTGGTAGGTGAAGGAGCAATGAATGCATCAAAAATTTGAAAATCTATATAAGGATGGGATGCGAATTCATTTTTACCATTGCGATTAAGATTATTTGAAAAAGAGCTAAGTGTGAAGATTCGAGTGATTGAATTGAGGTGCGAAAGGTGTGTAACCATCCGTGATGAAGAGATCTACGTGCGAAAGAGCTTGGGTCTCCGGTGGTGTAGGGTTTGAGAAAAGCAAGGTGACAGAGAGGAATGAGGGCATGTGATTTCACCTAGGGCGTGCTTAATCGAGTTAGGGTTTGATTCACATGTTGTAGAATTCAAGAGGTGAGTATCTACAAATGATTTCAAGGTAGAAATGGCACCCAAGAAAGTAGTTGCAACAGGAGTAAAGGGAAAGAAGAAGGTGGTCGAAGAAGAAGAGGAGATGGCTCCTGAAAGTAATTTTTCTAAAATTCAATATCCATAGGGGGTTATCTTAGGCCAGGAGTGGGATTCTTACATTAAAAAAAGCAAGGTGAGTGAGTACAACCACCATACCAAAGAGAATAAAAGGAACTTGATGCCTGCTTTGAACACAAAGACAAATAAACGCACGGCGGAAGACATGTCAGTGTATGATGATGCTGGTGAGAATCTCTTGAAGAATATTTGATTTTACCAGTTATACTAACTCCCTTACTTCAGGAAATATGGGCCCTTGTACCAGTGTCTCATGAGAAGAGTGCACAAATATTTTTCCTACTTTGCAGGACGCAGAGTCAAAATTTCATCCGTGCTCATCTCCATGGTAATGGGATTGAAGGGCACATGAGAAGACTTGAGGGATGATTTAATAGACAAGGCCATAATATTAGAGACCAAAAAGGAGTTGGGGTATAAAAAGGGTCCGTGCGGCATGGACATTGATAAACTGAAGAAATATCTAGTTGTACAAGTAGCCGCACACCTAATTACAAAGCTAAATGACCAGGAAAGGTGGTCACAAGTGAATACCATGTGGTTACACATTGATAAAAATATGTCTGAAGGGGTAGTTTACAAAATTTCATGTTACATTATAGAAATAATCATTGAGGAAGTGCACACAGGAGGAAATATCATCTTTGGAGTTGTTTTGTTGTCACTGGTGTTCATGGAGATCGGAGTACCTGATGGACCAAAAGAGAAGATATGGGAGTATCCCATGGAGCACAAGTCACCTGCAAAATGCTTCAAAAAGTACTTGTGTGAAGGATCCATGATAGAATAGGTCAAGAAAAGGGCTAAGAAGTGGTACGATAGGCTCTGTGTGGCCTTTGAAGAAGAATGGCGCATCCCTAAGGAATTACCTTCGGTGGTTGGAAAGATAGTTTAATTCGTTGTATATTAGCATTTTTGCATTATGCGATTCACCATGAAGGATGGAGCATGGATCCCTTGGTGTAAGTTACCATATGCCTTCACAAGAAGGTACTTCTAGGCATTAGTACATAGGTTCTCAGATGTGTGGTGCCTAATGGTCAATGCAGACAAGGTAGATTGTGACTTCTACATGCTAAGGAATAAATATGTGTATCCAGGATGGGGTGCATATATTGAAAGGCTTAAGCTTATTTTAGATGTATTGAACATTAAACCAAGTAAGTTTGGTTGTGGGAGATGTCAGAGAAGCACTAGTGTACCTTCAACTGAAGCCCAAGTTGGAGAATAACAAGTATGTGGAAGATGAGTTCACACTTCCAAAGCACCACCAAAGGGTCAACATACAATGGAAAATATTCTAGCACCCAAGCCCACGTAAAACTATTCATGTCGACGATGAAGAGGATGAGCATGAGGATAGTGGTGGTTTGGAGCATAGAGGTAGAAGACATCCTACGAACAAGGATGAAGTTGAGCATGCCACTACACCACCTCAGCCATAAGAGGGGGATGAGGAGGACTTAGATGCAATCCAAGGAGAGCACAAATTCAAGAGAGTATTCAAGAGGACAAGGACTCAAGGTGCTACTCCACAAATGGTGTGCAGAGTCACCCAAACTCTCTCCACAGAAGGAGACAATAGCACAAAGAAGAAGGAAGCTGAAGTTGAATGAGGAGGTGAAAGATTCAAAGGAAAGCACGCCTAATTCTCCTACACCTCTAGAGAATGTGGAAGAATAGAAATATGAAGAAATGAAGCAAGGAGAAGAGGAGGAAAAGGGAACATATGAGACAATTACAGAGACTTCTCAGACATGGAGGCACAAGTCCCAAATCTGGAGGCTCAAGTTCCTAAGCAACCAAGGTCTAGAAGAACAAGTGGAGAGCACATTCCACCAACCATGGGTTATGCAGAGGACGCAGGTAAAATTATCCGCGCCCATTTCCAGAGCACACTGTCACAAAAGGACTTATATGGCTGGGAATTAATGGATGAAGATATGGCTACAAAGTGCGCACAAGGAAGTAGTTATCATGGTCCATGCACACACACATGGATGAGCTAGATTTTTATGTGTGTGAGGAGTCATGTGTATCAAGGAGGTTGAAAAAGACACCTCAGGCTAGACACATGACAAGTAAAGCCTACTATCATGTTAGATGAATAGGTAAGCAATGCATTGGTGAAAGTCTCAATAGAGGTGGCGAGGCGGAATATGGACAAGGCTACCATAATTAGGGCACTCAGGGAAGAGATTAAAACTAAGGATGGAGAAATAGCACACCTAACATAAGAAAGAGACTTGGCGCAGAAGAAAAATGTTGTATTTATCAACCTCACAGAGGAAATTGGTGATAATGTTATGAAGGCTAGGCCACACCTAGAACTAAAGGTACCAAAGATGTTTCCTTCGGAAATACACTATGTAAGTACCTTAGTGGACCTAGTGCTTGAAGATGAACCTCTGCACATGCCAGTGCCAAAGGATCCAAGATAAGAGGCAGAGTGAGAAAAGGCTTCAGTGATGTGGAAGATTTCATCCTATGAAGGACTCTTGCAAGCACTGCAAGAAGAATTGAAGAAATCAGACCAAGCCTTGAACATTTGTACAACTTCAGAAGAGCTCATCAACATAAGAACCCTGGAGGAGAATAATGAGGTCCAAAAAGTGATGAAGGACTACACATTGGGTCACATAGGAAGATTAGCATTGGTTAAACAGAAGCATGAGGACTTGATAAAGCAAAGACATGAACCACACAAGAATTGGCTGGAAGAGCTTGGGAAGCGCATTGTATAAAAGATGGATTTACTAGAAGGAAGGATGACTACAATGTCTATCATTGTGTTGATCTTGTAGAATGAAAATGGGGAGGTTATGAAAGATGAAATGGAGTCTATTCATTGTGGAAATTCAAGAAAGAGCAAAAGAAGCACTCACTAAGTGGTAGACCTTGGAGGCCAAAATAAAACAGGAATATCCTGAATTATTTGTTCAGGTTGCAGAACAAGAGACTGCACAGTAAAAACATTCTTTCATTCTTTCCATTCTTCTATTCTTTACTTCTTTCCATTCTTTAATTCTTTACTTTAGTTTTGGAGATGACCATTGTCGGGGTGACAATGAAATTAGTGTGGGGTAATGTTGATCAGAGAACACTTGACAGTAAAGCACACAAGAATTTTGCATGGGAAAGCAGGTTATATTTAAAGGTGGGAATGGATAGGGAGAACATGCGCACGGATTAGAAGTTTAGTCTTTGGTACTTAGCCATTTTTGCTCATGAAGGTCTATTTTTAGATATGGTGTGCAGAGCACACAAACAAGGTAGAGACATATGCCACACATTGGCTATTCTTGGAGGATCGGATATGAAGCACTTTGCATGGACACAGGACGGAAATAGATCTATTACTATCAATTAACTACCAGTAGTCTATTGTTAGCGCACTTGCATGTGTGGCTAGTTTTGTAAAGGTGTGTGGCTAATAATAGCATGCGACCTATTTTGGGAATGGATAAGTAGTGAAGGGAAAGTCCCCACCCTTATATATATGTAGTAAACTATGTAATAAAAGAGAGAGGGTAAGTGTAAGTGAGTGTGTGTGTGTAGAGAGAGAGGAGATATATACAGAGATTATGTTGCACGCATACCACTGTTATTGTAATGAAGCTTTTGTATACTTATTACGTTTAATACAATGGAGGATATTGGCTAGATCTAAGTGTTAGTTTTGCATGTATCTGAATCTAGTATGTTCTTGATCTCATCATGGTTAATACTTAATTTTGTTCTTCCCTAAGTATAGATCTAGTATGCTCTATAGGATGTTGTGTTAGTAATGAAATTACATGCATTAAGTCTTCATCATGCTAACTTTCTGCAACAGCAACCCTAAAGAGGGACTTGGTACCTTTGCGCGCTTTGGGTGAGCACTCGGTTTAGGCTAAGCGATGTGCCAATGCGTCAGGGTCTTATTGGTTTGAATTATCTGAATTCTAGGTTGCATCACTCTGCTTTGCACCACAAGCCGCAACTTGTCAACATTCAATGCAAAGCACACTTCATTTCCCCTTACACCTCTTGTCCTTTATTTTTAGGGTGCAACCACATACCAACCTACATTCAACCCCAGGTTGGCCTTTTGGGTTAAAATTGAGGTAAAATTTCAAAGTGAATGGAATTATAAGAAATGAAAAACTCAGTTAAAATAAAAGATAAGCAAATAAAACACAACAATTTTTTTCTAAGATCTTCTTTGCAAACCTCGCGATGAGATTGTTGAAGTGTTACATTTGTAGAATATTTTAAAATGGTTAGATTATGGGTGCTCTAAATTTTCTTCCAAATGGAGAAGGAAATGCTACGAGAAAGGATGAACACAAATATGAATTCGAATTTGATTAAGAAAAATAGTGACAAATGAATAAATGCCTAACCTAAAAACGTAACAGTACGTTGTAATTTAAATATGTAATGAAAAAGTATTTGACCCACGCAAGATAAGATATAAATTATGAAACCCTAGTTATAAAGAAGGGATAAAGAGACTTAGTTAATTCATAATTAAACCTACACTATGCCGAAGTGACCAACCGATGAATAAAAAGGGAAATGTGTCGCACGAGGCTAAAAAATTGTGTGACTACAAAATCTTCTGGATTGGGGCACCTAGGTCGGGTCAAGGGCACCTACAGTGTTCAGAGACCTACTGCACGGGTGCTGCGTATGCTCAAAACCTCATAAATTCTTCTTTAGAGGGTTTTTTGATGTTCACTTTCCTTTGTTTCTTGTTGCTTTAGTATGTCATACCAAGTTTGCGAGATGTCACCCGTAACTCCTGCAATGAATAAATGACTGTAAAACCCCAAAAGTGCATCAAATTCCAAAAAGAAAATAATGTAAATGAGGGGTCAGACTATCCTTGGTTGTCAAAAAGTGATCTTATGACTAAGTGCTACACTACATCTTAGATGTAGTTCTATGTATGTGTGTGTGTGTGTGTGTGTGTGTGTGTGTGTGTGTGTGTGTCAAAATCATGCCCTAGGTGGCTCTTATGTGTGTCACACTTGATAGCGAGAAAGTAGCTAGATGTAGAAAATGTAAATAGATGTGTGCATGAAATAATGAACTTCCCCTCCTATGAAGTGTATTCAAAAAAATGCAGTCCCTTTCCCTTGCATGGATGTTAGATGGATGTTTGAAAGCCCTTGTAGATTCATTTGGATGTAAACTTAGGTGGTGATAGTTAATGTTTAGTGTTTGGTTCCTTATTATGGTCACATAACTTTATATTTATATGATTCCCTTGCTTGAATTTTTTAATTAACCTTGAAAAGGCCAACTACCAAGAAAATAAGATGACCAAATGACTAAAAAGGAGCCAAAAGATGTGAGAAAAATACAAAGAGGTCGGGCGCCTGAGAGGGGATAGGAGCACCTAGCGTTGGCATCCTAGTTGGGCACTCATATCCAGATTGGGAAATTCTCAAGTGTAACAAAGCGACCGAGAAAGAAAGTGTGTAATACCACAAAGGAAAATTAAAAGCAATCAAATGAGGCCGAGAAACATGGGTCAATTAGTACTTTTCTTTCTTAGGAATCATATGAATAGTAGTATATGATCGGGACTAGATAGATGCCCAAAGTGTGTGATTTAATGTCTACATTTTCCCCACTTTATGTTGTTGAGTGAATTCTTGATAACATAAAGTAGATAAGAGATGCATACTTGATAACCATGTAGATTGATGGTGAAAAGTGTGTCGAGAGACAAGGAAAAGCATGGAGTGATAAAAATGCAAAGTGTGGAAGCTAGAGAAGAGGAAATAAAATAAAGTGGTGATGATGACCATATGGTGAGAGTGTATGTGTAGATGTTTTGTTTTACCTATTGTTGATGTCGCTTGATGTGTGATGATGTGACTATTGCTTCCCATAAGGACAAACCTATAAAAGAGAAGAATGAACAAGTAGTCAAATATACGTATATGAAAATTTTGATCCAAACAAGTAAAAATTAAGTAAGGAAGTATGTAAAAATATAAAAAGGAACATGTCCACCTAATCTGTGATGAGTAAAAAAGATAGAAAGGATCCTAAATATGTTGCAGAAGAATGATTTTTTTGGGTGATCTCACGCCAATTGCATTAAATGTGAGTTTTTTGGGTGATCTCATGCCAAAAATGGAAAAAGTGTAGGGAGAAAAGTTTGGTGTCATCCTCCAAACTTTAAGTACTTCCAAAGTGTAGAAAACCACTATAGATGGTGAGTGAAAATCTGATTATGTTCGATCCAATGCAAAAGTATAAAAAGCAAGTGTAATGCATGCATATCAAGTGTTAAATGATTTTCTTCCATCTAAAATTTGTTGTGTATACTTTGAAAATTGTGTTGAGCTGAAAAATGTTGTGTGTTAGCCCCTAGTCACAGTGTCTGCAGGAAGGGTCGAAGGTGCCCAAAGCGCTTATTATCATGTATGGGTGCTAGTATTTATGTTGTCTTTAAAGACCCAAGTCACGTTTTGGGTTGTTGTTGATACTAAAATCGTATATTGAAGCTGTACTAAACTATAATTATAGACAGATTGTATATGGGGTGGCTGATTCACCTAATAATTTCCCCTCATTTGGGGTACATGCAATGTCACTGAGGAGAATGCGGCCCAAAGGAGGACTAATCACTGAACCGAAATGGATGTCCTGCAGGGGAAGTGATTAACTAAAATTAAATAAATTAGATATAGTACATGATAGTTAATCTAATCTAGGAGGACATAAAAATGCACTAAGATAGTATGTAAATGAGATAAGTAACAAACTAATGAAAGTAGAAACCCTAATGTGTAAGAAGGAAAAGGAAATAACTCAAGTGATAACAGATGATTGTCAGATAGTGTCACAAAGGTAACTAGAAAAATCCGAGAATAGGAAAGGCATGCGGGAGTTCCAAAAACGATGGATCTAGAGGATATTTTTGGACCTGGAGTACTTGGAAGCATATCTTGGGGTGCCTACAGTACTTTGGTCTATTAGGAAATAAGAGATAAAATATATGGAATAATCCCTTACAAAATCGCAATAGTAGAAACTAATAAGCGAGAAAATATTACAGATCTTAAATCAAAGTGCAGAATAAATAACACAACACGAGAGAGACAATATTTAACGTGGTTCACCCAATATGGGCTACATCCACCAAGAATCACTTGCTCAGATTTTATTACAAGCCTCCACTCTCTCAATACTGATACCTCGATCCGTTTGGAGCTATGCTCAACAAACTCTACAGAATTCATACCGAAGTCAAAGCATATCTCCAATACATTTGCTTGTCTATCTATCATATGCATAAGACCATATAAATAGACAACTGCTTAAGCAGTTTTACAAAATCATGGGTATCAAACAATGGGCAAAAACAAAACCGTCCCATAAACCTATGGGTAGCCGAAGAGGCGGTTTTACAAAACAATGAGTACCGAAAAAACCATGGGCCCAAAAATAGCCCATAACGGTTACCCATTACCCATGGGTTGATAAACCACCCATGAAAATTTGCTTGAGGCTTCACCCCGAACCCCATGACTTTCCGCTCACCGGCGAGTGGGACCGCTGTAAAAATACTCGAGTGTAACACATAGAAGGTGTACCACACTCTAACATGAAAATAGGCTCCACAAACATAACAATCTCCCACTTGGAGACTGATTTCCACTGAGCAAGCTTCTCAACCCTTCACTGTCATCCGTGAAGGCCAACCAAAGCTGAACATAGCTTTAGTTTATCCCTTGTGACCACCTTGGTCATCATGTCTGCAGGATTCTGACTGGTATGAATCTTCTCCAACTTCAACTTATCTTCCTCCAAAGTTGTCCTGATGAAGTGATATCTCAATTGTATATGCTTCGTCCTGGAGTGGAAAGCAGAGTTCTTAGCTAGGTGTATAGCACTCTGACTATCACTATGTAGCTTACATTCCTCCTGCTTATGCCCTAACTCCTCAAGCAATTGTTGTAACCAAATCATCTCTTTGCTTTCCTCTGTGGTAGCAACATACTCAGCCTCCGTGGTTGACAAAGCCACCAGCTTATGTAGTCATGAAATCCACTCACTTTGTTGTCCCACCTACGGTATAAACATAACCTATCGTGCTCCTCCTGCTGTCTACATCTCCACCATGTCTCGAATCTACATAACCATGTAAACCGGTGTCGATCCACTATAGCACAAAACTGTCCCCCATGGTCCCTCTTAAATATTGAAGGATCCACTTTACCGCTTGCAATGCTCTTTACGGATCTGGATCACTCATAAATCTACTCACGGCTCCCATTGCATGGGCAATATCGAGCCTAGTGCACACCATAGCATACATCAAAGCGCCTAATCTTGATGAGTAAGGTACCTTGGACATCTGGTTTCTTTCCTGCTCTATCTTGGGACACTGCTCCTTTGATAACTTAAAATGGCCTGCCAAAGGAGTCCCAACCGGTTTAGCATCCTGCATGTTAAACCTGTCCAATACCTTCTTAATGTACTCTTCCTAAGATAAAGTCAACTTCCATTCCTTCCTATCCCGAGTTATCCTCATACCAAGGATTTGTCTGGCTGCCCCCAAATCCTTCATATCAAAGGATTCACTTAGTTGTTTCTTGAGTACTTTTATTTCCTGCATGTTTTTACCTGCAACCAACATGTCATCAACATACAAACATAGGATAATATAACTTCCATCCTCAAATTTCTTTGTATACACGCAATGGTCAGAATGACATCTAATATAACCTTGCTCCATCATGAAGCTATCAAACTTCTTATACCATTGACGTGGAGCTTGTTTCAAGCCATACAAGCTCTTCTTCAGTTTACACACCATCTCCTCTTTACCTTTGACCTCATAGCCCTCTCGCTTGCTACATATATAGTTCCTCCTCCAAATCACCATGGAGAAATGCATTCTTTACATCTAACTGTTCTAAGTGCAAGTCTTCTGCTACCACTATTCCAAGAATAGTTCTAATAGAAGTCATTTTTACTATAGGAGAAAATATCTCATCAAAATCTATACCTTATTTCTGCTTGCAAACCCTTGACCACTAACCGAGGCCTTATATTTTTCTTTCCTCCTTCTTCATCTTTAACTCTATACACCCACTTGTTCTCGCAATGCTCTTTTGTCTTCTAGTAGCTTCACCAAATACCAAGTCGGTTCTTCGTGAGAGACTTATGCTCCTCATCCATGGCTTGCTCCCACTTCTTCTGGCATCTACCCGCATTTCTTCATCAAATCTCTCTCGGCTCTCCACTATTAGTGAGTAATAAATAATAAAGAGAAGGAGAAAAATGTTCAGGTTCTTTTCTTACCCTAGAATACCTCCTCACTGTAGGAGTTTGGGGTTCTTATTGAGTAGGTTCTTGAACTGATTCATGGGTCACTTTCCCATCCGGAAGATCCTCTACCACCGCTGCATATTCTTTCATGGATTCTTCCCTATTTTCCCGCAATATTTGCTTATACATGACTTTCTCATTAAATACCACATCCCTAGACCAAATTATTTTTTTATCCTTAATACTCCAACATTTAAACCCAAAGTCATCACCACCATAACCAATGAAAGTACATTTTTCTGATTTAGCCTCTAGCTTGGTCCTATCATCCTTGTCTATATGAACAAACACCTCACATCCAAAGACTCTAAGAAATGAATAATCAACTTTCTTACCATACCATGCCTCCTCAGGTATGCCTCCATCCAAGGCACTTGAGGGTCCTCTGTTTATCAAGTACACAGTTGTGCTCACAGCTTCTACCCAAAAAGAAAGAGGTAGTCTTGCATGTAACCTCATGCTCCTAGCACGTTCCATTATTGTTCTGTTCATCCTTTCTGATACCCCATTCTACTATGGAGTTCCTGGAACCATCTTTTTCCTATGGATTCCATTCTTAGAATAGTAATCATTAAATTCATTGCTACAATACTCCCCTCCATTATCTAACTTGAGACATTTTAGCTTAAGACCTATTTCATTCTCTACCAAGGCTTTCCATTTAACAAAAGTGTCAAATACATCATATTTTTTTCTAATAAAATAAACCCAAAATTTCCTTGTTGCATCATCAATAAAATTAACATAATAACTTGAACCCCAAGAGATGATACCGAGCCGGCCCCACACATCAAAATGTACCGGCTCTAACTTACTCTCTTTCTTCATAGGTCCAACCTTGAGAAACCTTACTTGCTTCTATTTTCCATATATGCAATTCTCACGAAATCTAAACATGTTTACGTATATCCAGTAAATTCTTCTTTATGATGTTCATGCCCTTATGGCTCATATGACCGAGCCTATAGTGCCATAATGTTGTATCTCGCATCGAAGCCACAAGATTACAATCATTAGTACTATCGGTGGTTATATACAAGGTTCCAACCTTCTTACCTCTTGCCACCAAAAGATCACCCTTGGTAACCTTCCAAGAGTTAGTTGTAAATATCACAATACAACCATCACTTCCCATTGCCCGCCGATATCAAATTTCTCCTTAATGTAGGCACATGTCTGACATCCTTCAATGGCCATGTATTCTCATTCTGCATCTTAACCTGAATAGAACCTTTTCCAACCTGTATCTTTGCAAGGCTCATCATCACCAAGAAAAACATGCCCAAAATCCCTTAAACATAATCAACAAAATAATGCCTATGTGGAGTAGCATGAAAAGAAGCCCCTGAATCTAAAACCCAAGATTCAGTAATATTATGCAAAGAAAGAATCAAAGCATCCTGACATATATTACCCGATGCCACATTTGCCTCCTTGTTTTCTTCCTATTGTTTCTTCTTGTCTCGAAGCTCCCAACAATCCTTCTTTGCATGCCCAGACTTTCCACAGTTCCAACATACAATCTTGCTCTTGGATTTTGATCTTGCCCGATCTTTCGATTTTCCACTATTTCCTCTATTCTTCTGTCTCCCTCTAGTTTCCACTATCAAATCATTCCCTAAAGTAGAAGATTCCCCAGAGCTTTTTCTTCACATTTCCTTGCTTAGAATCACCCCTACAACATCCTCAAACTTCAACTTTGAGTTAGCTGGAACCGAGTTGCTTACCGCCATTACCAGGCTATTCCAACTTTTAGGTAAAGAGCACAGAATTAATAAATCCCTAACTTCTTCATCAAATTCTATTGTAACCGAAGCTAGCATATTCACAACCATATTAAAATAATTTAAATGATCTCAACTCTTGAACTATTCTCGACGTATTCATATTAAACAACTTTTTCATTAAAAATATCTTGTTAGAGGTAGAGAGTTTTTCATACAACTTCCCTAATGCATCCATTAGATCTTTTGTAGTCTTTTCCTTTGAAACATTAAATAATACCGAAGATGCAAGACACAACCGGATCATTCCAAGTGCCTTTTGATCCAAAAATCCCATTCCACATCTGTCATACTCGAGGGTTTGTTCACCTTCTCAGACAACGAAGTATAAAGATCCTTTTGATAAAGGTAATCTTCCATCTACATCTTCCAAAGACTGAAATTATGCCCGTTGAATTTATCAACCCTAGATCTTCCATCATCTACCATAGCTCCCACTCAAGATAAAACTTTCCCTACGATTCAACACTTCAACAAACCAAACCAGGCTCTGATACCAATTGTTAGGAAATAAGAGATAAAATATGCGGAATAATCCCTTACAGAATCGCAACAGTAGAAACTAATATGCAGAAAATATTACAGATCTTAAATAAAAGTGCAGAATAAATAACACAACACAGAGAGACAATATTTAACATGGTTCACCCAATATGGGATACGTCCACCAAGAATCACTTGCTCAAATTTTATTATAAGCCTCCATTCTCTCAATCTGATACCTAGATCCGTTTGGAGCTATGCTCAACAAACTCTACAAAATTCATACCCAAATTCAAAGCACAATTGCAATACATTTGCTTGTCTATCTATCATATGCATAAGACCATATAAATAGACAATCGCTTAAGTAGTTTTACAAAACCGTCCCATAAATCTATGGGTAGTCGAAGAGGCGGTTTTACAAAACAATAGTACCAAGAAAAAACCATGGGCCCAAAAATAGCCCATTACGGTTACCCATTACCCATGGGTTGATAAACCACCCATGAAAATTTGCTTGGGGCTTCGCCCGAACCCCCGACCCCTCACCGGCAAGCGGGACCGTCGTAAAAATACCCGAGTGTAACACATAGAAGGTGTACCACACTCTAACATGAAAATAGGCTCCATAAACATAACATGGTCTCGTAATATGGGTGCCCTATTCTATGCAAAAACTCTAAATCTAATCTTCACAAGGTTAAAAGGTGATCCACAATATTTGATGTCTTTCACATCAACTTCGATGTACCATGTTGGATGTCACCAATAACTCAAGATGGAAGAAAGACTGCAAGACCCCAAAACAAGCATCAAACCCTAAAAAATAAAAATGCATATGAAGGGGTCGAGACTGTCCTCAGCTACCACAATGGTGGACTTACTAACTAAGTGTTGCACTACATCTCAAACCTGATGTAGTTCTATGTGAAAGTGTGTGTGAACATGCCCTAGGTTGCTCTTGTGCAGTCACACTTTTTGAAGTAGTGAGCAATAACTATGTGTAGAAAATGTAATATAATGTGTGCATGGAATAGAATAGAATCCCTCCCCTATGAAGTGTGATGTATATTTCCTAGCCTTGTTCCTTGATGATGGAGCTATATGGATGCAAGTGATCTCCAATGAAATAGATGGATGCAACTCTAGATGAGTGATAGTAGAAAGTGATGTTAGGTCCCTCATTATGGTCTCATAACTTTATATTTATAGGGTTCTCTTAGTCTAATTTCGTAATTAACCCCGACAAGGCCGACCACAAGAAAGATAAAGATTCCAAACGGCTAGAAAGAGCGTAAAAAGAGGTTAGAAATCTCTAGAAAGATAGGGGAGCCCATGGTGGAACCAGAGCGCTCACAAGCACCCCAATACTAATCTGGGGGCCCAGTGAGGCTAAAATAATGTGAGATGACATAATCGACTAGGCATATGGGTGCTAGAGGTTTGTAATGATGAAATAAAATAATATAAAATGGCCAAAAGACGGGGGTTGATTAGTACTTTTTCCTCAAGAACCTTACGAATAGTAGTATGATACTAGGATAAATGAATGTCTAAAGTGTATGATTTTGTGACTACATTTTCCCCACTACATTTTTCCCCACTTTATATTGTTGAGTGGAAAGTATGGTAACATAAATTAGATAGAGATGTGTACCTAATACCGATGTAGAGTGATGAAGAAGGCGTGCCAAAGGACTAGACAAAGCGTGGAATGACAAAAATATGGAGGATCATGGAAATTAAAGATGAAAAATGCGCAAAGAAAAAGTGATGAGAGTGAACCTAGGGCAGAACATGTGTGTAGTTGTTGTGGTGTGTAGTGTACTTGCATGGTTAGTAAATCATGTGTGTTATTGTAGAGTGTTGTTGTTATTTGTTGTTGTCACTTGTTGTTTCCCCCATTTGATTATTTTTTCTCATATAGCCAAACCTACAAGGAGAAAATGATCAAGTAGTCAAATATGTATGTATGTAAGTGTAAAATGCTATGTAAAAGATGCATGTGTATGTAAATATAAAATACACAAATGTAAATGGAAAATGTAAATGTAAATGTAAATGGAACATGTGCACCTGATCCATGTCAAGAAGAGAGTGTAGAAGGATATCTTGTACTATGAGTTTTTGGGTGATCTCACACCATATGCCAAAGAAGTGTAGGGAGGAAATTCTCTATGTGTCCTCCAAGCTCTAACTACTTCCCTGAATGTGTAGAGATATTTGTACGTCCCGGTTTTTGGGCGATCCAATGCCACCGCCAAATTAGTGTGGGAGGCAAAACCAATATAACCTTCAAACCTCGTAACTACTTCCTAGAATGCTAAGGACACTATGTCTTATAAAATTCCTTATGTGTGGGGTTTGTATATTAAATCGAACCCACTCGTTGAATATAATAAAACCGAATCGATGTATAATCTTTGTGTTAGTATGTAAAAACCCTCAAATGATGCCCCCTCTTTGGGGACACATGTGATGTCATTGATAGTAGAATATGGCCCCAAAAGAGGGCCAACCGCATGTATATTATAACCTTGAAAAGTGCTTAGTAGAAACTAAGGCACGCACAAACAATAAGGCTAGTCAAAGACAAGTGTAAACACGCATGCATGTAGAAAACAATGTATAAGCTTCTAATGTTGATAGACTCGCCTTTCAAATTCTCTCTCACAAGTATCTTGGCAGACATCACCACGATCTTATTTTATCCAGTTTTGAGTTACCGAGAGGTTCACATATCTAGAATTTTCTATGCAACTCCAAATCTTTAATTACAGAGATGGTCACCTGGAACATAAACAACGGTCTACTCACTTCTTTCTGGGATGAAAGCTGGAATGGATTTCCTCCCCTTAATCTTTCCACCGCCCTCAATGGTGTTATGAATTCTACCAAACAGGCCTGGGGTACTTTGGTCTCTAATTATGGCAGTCAACACCCTGACGGCTCGCCTTCTTGGCTTTGGAAATATTTCTCTTCTATAGGAGCCTCCGTTCAAGATTCCACCCTCCTTATGGACTCAATTCGGGACATAAATGTTCTGTTTCTCAAGTAAAGACTGACAGTTTACTTTGGCTTGGGGATACCTCTAGTTCCTATTCGGTAAAAGATGGCTATAATACACTTGTTTCACATTCAGGAAAAGGGATTCCTTGCTCCTTTGGTTGCTGGCATCCTAGCATCACTCCGAAAGTTGCTTATTTCAGCTGGTTAGTTTTGAATAAGAAGGTTCTTACTCAAGCCAAAAGGTGCTCTTGGGGCTTTTCAGGTCCCTCCAAGTGTCTTCTGTGCGGTGTTGCTGAGGAAGATTTGGATCACCTCTTTTTGTTTTTCCCCTTTGTTTCCCATTACTGGGACTGGCTTCTCAACAAATTAAGTCTTACCTGGGTCCCCTGTAAAAGCATTATTGTGAATCTTTCCTCTTGGTTGTCTTTTAATGCCAAAAGTTTGTTTAACTCTATTTGGCACGTCAACCCATACTTTTTGCTCTGGCATATCTGGTGGGAACGTAATCTCCGTCTCTTTAGGGAGCAAGTTGTTGATCTTCCCACCTTTCTCAACAAGCTCGAAGTGGCCATTTCGGAGCGTGTTAGTGCTAACTGTCTCTCCTTTTCCACCTTATCTTCCAAGGATTTCTCAATTTTACATTTGGCCCCTCATCAAGCTCCCCAGACCAGGATCAATTGTTAAAAAAGGGCTCTCACAACTAGAAAAATTGATTCAAAGGAAAAAAACCAGATGGCGTCCTCCTCCACAGGGTCAATGGAAACTGAATTTTGATGGGGCTTCTAGAGGTAACCCAGGTAAATCTGAGCTGGCTGCATTCTCAGAGATGATCGCGGTAGTCTCATTAGAGCAGGCTCCTTCCCTCTCAAAGAGGGCACTTGTAATTCTGCTGAAGCCCATGCTTTACTTGAAGGGGTCAAGATGGCCGCTCTTCTTGGTTGTTCAAATCTCTCAATTGAAGGGGACTCCCAAATAATAATTTTCGCGGTCTCCAGAGGTGTCTCCCCTTCGTGGAAACTTAATCTTTTCATTCCTCAAATTCTTTATTGGCTTGGACAAATTTCAGTCTTGGAGCATCTCTCACAACTTTCGAGAAGCTAATCGTGCGGCGGAATTCCTTGCTAACTTCACCATTGATCATCCTTCTACCAAAATCTCTTCCCGCTCGGCTCATGATTGGCATGGATTGCCGACCCTTCTTTCCCACGATCGAGCTGGCTCATCCGAGTAGCCTGGCGGGGTCTTTCTAGTGTGTGGTTGTCCTCTTTGTGTGAACTGTCCTTTCTTCACCTTCTTCGGCGGTAAATCTCTGTTGAATTCCCATGAGTGATCTTTCTCACATGGCCCATGTCTTCTCAAACTCGCTCGCCTACTCCTTGCCTCCTCCATTTCTTCTTGGGGTCGGTTCCCATTCTCTTTCGCACGGTTTCTGTTCTATTTATGTCGTATCCTCCATTTCCAGCATCATCTTTTGAATGGTTCCTTATCTGTGTTATCTTCTACGCCCTAATGTCTTTCGTCGGCTTTCCTTTCGTGGTGCTACGAGGTCAATTTCGGGAACTGGCCGATGCCACTGCTATCGATAGGCGTCAACTAGCTATGGTTTTCAAATTCTCCTCACTGGAAGAAGCCAAAGCTATTGAAGTGATTCTTGGAGACTCATTTCATTTCCATTCCCGTCGCCCTCGCACTGACTCCGACATAGCCTCTGCATTTGTCTCCTTCTGCCTTCTGCTTCATTCGGATACAGCAGATGTTGAACGGGTTGCCATCGACCAAATTTATGTTGTTCACCGTGTCGGCTTACACGACCAACTAGTCGACTTCTCTCCTCCGGATCCTCTCCTGTGGGTGGAGGAAGTCGATGAACTTGCTCTCGGCTCTGGACACGACATTCGGTGGCTTTGCGGTCAATACCGTGATTTAGTGACTTTCACCCAAAACTTCCACCCCACTCTGGATCAACGTTTCCTTCCGGTGGTTGACGTCGATGCGGCTCTCTTCCCAGTACACTCGTGGTTGATCACCTGAATGCACTTAAAGACCGAGCCAGCTCTGCCTTCCATTTTCTGCTTCGAGCGGCCATCTCGCGGGCTGGCTCCTCACTGGGTTAATCGGTTGGTGCTTCTGTTGTCCTCCGGGTTCGGTTGCAGTCCTATTCTAGTTCGGCGTTCTCCTTCCTCCCTTCGTTTCCTCGTCCTCTTCCTCCTTATCTTTACCTCTCTCTTCCTCTTCTTTCCGTTGTCTTCTCTCATTTCTTCTTGTTTTTGGGTTGGGGCCCTTCCCCACCGGTTCATAGCTCCGGCCAAAATCATTTATCAATTAAAAAAAACAATGTATAAGCTATGCAAACATTGTGTAAGCTAGCAAGTAAAATAATGTAAACATGCAGAAGACAAGTAAGCCAAAAAAGTGGGCTATAAACATGGGACATCACTCATAATGTTGCAAGACATGCAAGGCCATCATGGCCGCAAACAAACAAACAATTTTTCACACCAAACATAGGGCAAGGCCCACAAACAATAGCAGATAATGGTAGACAATAGTAGACAATGTAATCAAACAAGTATGGAAACCAATATCTTGCATAACAAATTGTTGCACATCAAGCACCCGTTGGCATGTTTGAAAGATAGTTAGTATGTCAAAAGTGTGTATAAGCAAGTAATGTAAAGTGCTAAGTACAAAATGAAACAATAGCACCTAGAAGAAGTGAATGTAGATGCCCCCAGTGACCAGTGTAAGAAGGGTAGAAGGTGAACATCCATGTTGCATATAAGATACATGTATCTGCGACTATAACTAGAAAAGATGTGAACACACATGTGTGGATGATATAGATAAATTTCATACAAGTAAGCTAACTAGCATGTGTAATAAAGTGACCGTGAACAAACAAGAGTAAGCAACCATCTACGCAAAGTATGTTGTGGATGGATGGAATGCAAGATGGAGTGATAAGATCCATGTGCCCCCGAGTGAATGGAAATGTATGCAATGCGGTTCATTTTTTTTTTTCCCTAAGTGGTCAAGAATGAACCGTAAACGAGAATGTGTCATCGGGAAATGGTCAAGTAGTGTGTGTTTTTTCTAACACGCTATGAGGAATGTGTATGTGTAATGATGAGATGTGACCTAATGATGATGTTTGCATGAATCTTATATCCAAAGCGTATATCATGACTTGGTGAATGAATAAGTTATGATTTATTCATAAGTGTATATCACTATGAGATGACTAGAGGAGTGATGATTTAGCACTAAGCGTATATCACTTCAAAATAAAAAAATGGAGTGGTGATGTAATCTGTTATGGAAAAATCACAGCACCCATGATTTCTCGTAAGTGAATGGTTGAGGTAGTCAGTGTGATTTGTCAAACATGGAGTTATCCCAAAGTGTGGGACTTTTCAATTGGGATAACTCTTTGGATAAAGGCTAGTTCTTATTCCTCTATTTTGATGCACACATCCAAATTGTAGAGGATCTACTCTAACTTGCCAAGGAGACAAGGTTAAGAATATTACAAGAAATTAAACCTAAACTAACATAGGTGATGCACCAAAAGGAATGTTGAACACCTGATTTGCATGGAGATGGAAACCACAATCATATTAAGAAGGATGAAAATACACCACAGATCAATCCACTGATGAGAATCCACTAACCATTAAACATGTAATACAATAACCATGCATAGATAACCAAGATTGCAATGAGAGATCAGAAGAAAGCAATGAACACAAGAGAGGGTTGAAATTCATCCACAAACTTATATTATTTCTCCACATATTTGATATAGTGCATTACAATGGCCAAGAGGCACAAACTTACATTACATCTTGAATGGGAGGTTTGGACTCCACAAATTCACTTACAGGCAAGAGAAGAAGGGAGGGTGCAAAGAAAAATTATCCAACATTAGAACAATGCCCCTCCTTACAATATATATGAAGAATGAGAGAAGGGAGAGAGGGAAGAAACTCAAAATCTTGCTTCAACCACCCTAAAATGCATTGAATTCACCTGCAACAATGATGGGTGCCACTGCAAAACCCATACCTCCATGTACTATGCCTTGTTGGGCAAGAAAGGAAGCCCATACCTTCATCATTTGGGTAGGTGAGAAATCTGGAAACACCCCTAAACTGGTAGATTTTGTATTCTTCATTTTTAAATACTTAGTCTCACTTAAATTAATAAAACTAGTTGTAGTTGTGTAGAGGATGCTGAGAGATTTCCAAAAAGTTTGATTTTGTGCAAATTCGAGATCCCAGTCAAAATTTATGACCATCTGAAGATGGGGGCATTCTATAATAAATATGGGTGGTTCATCTTCTCTTTTTAGACTCTAAAATTTCCTCGCAAACTCTAAAGTCCAAAATTTTAGACTTTTGAGCATTTTGACTTTGAGAGGTTGATGTTATTGTTCATTCGGCTTGAGTCAACAAAACCTCCAAAACTCTAAAACCCTAAAGTCTGAAATTCAAAATTTGAGTTATGATCTTTCGAACCGGGGATTAAAGGTTTCAAAATGTTGAAACCTTGAAGTCCAAAATTTAGACTTCACGGTTTGGACCTTTGCATTTTCCAGGGGTTTTCGAGACTTCGAGGTTTGGGTTTTCATTGATATTCGACCCTGCTTAACTCCAATGTTTTGAAATCCTAAAGTTTGAAATTCAAACTTTAGCTTTCAAAATTTTGGGATTTCAAGGATTTTTTCACTACTCACACTCACCGAAACCTCCAAACCTTCAAAATCCTGAAGTCTAAATTTTGGACTTCGAGGTTTTGGCCTTTACGTGCTTCTTTCCACCCAGTCCCGAATTCCTCCACAATTTTCTTGGCCTCCTTCAACCTATTTGGCCAACCTCGAAATGAAAGCTCTCATGACTTAATCAATCCCTCCATTTTCTCAAAGTATAAAAGGTCGTGTTTGTCCAGCTTTTTCTTAAGGGGAAAAATTGGATAATAGTAACCTAAGGTGTATCCTACTAGAAAATGATATAATAGGTGATGATTTAGCCTAAAGCGTATGTCACTAAAAGATGAGTAGTAAGGGAGTGGTGATGTAACCTAAGGTGTATACCACTACAAAAATGATGGAATATGTGATGATTTAGCCTAAAGTGTATGTCACTAGCCTACGAATTTCACATGGTGAAAGGTCGAGTAGTAAATGTGTAAGGTCCATTTGATTTGTAAACCCCACAGCTGAGTCAAGTATAGAGTGAGGAACTAAAATGCATTATCGGGTAATGAGTGTAGCATGTAGAAGAGTATGCAATATGTGTGATAATATGTGACCATGTGATGAGTGGAATGTGTAAAATATGTTGTGTAAAATGCAATGCAATATATGGAGAGTGTGTAAAATGCAAGGTGAATAGAACGTGTGATTATGCACAATGTATAGTAATGTAATGTACAAGTGTAGCTTGTAATAGGTGTAGTGTGCCTAAGAGCATGTAGTATGTAGAATGCAATGCATAAAATGTGTAAGGTGTAATGCATGGTGTGACATGGTAATGTATGTGATAAAATAGTAATTTAATGCTAGACTCCTATATGATGAAGACTAGTATAATATGTAGAAGATGTGTGAGAATGTGTGGTGTAATATGTATGGTATGTAGACTAACGAATAATGAAATACGTAGGATAGGATGTAAGACACGTAGACAATGATGTATGCCTAATGGAAACTATCATGATGTATGAGGTGTAAATTCGCACATGTAAAAATGTTGTATATAACATGTAGAATGCATGGTGTATAACGTGTGATTGTGTGATGAAATGCAATGTGTAATGCCTATATTGTAGCATGTGGAGTTCATGCATCATAATCCCTCAACAATAAGTGTGAACCATAGCACTGCAGTGTGTCATCAAAGGTGGTGACGTTAGAATGTGTATTGAGTATGCCTATGAATGGTAATGCCAAGATGAAAGAGATGCACCTATGTTAATATGAGGAGGGAGGATATTTTGTTAGATGTCATGCCCCCAAGTATGTAAGCGATGGAAGTCTAGTCAAAAGACACTAAGTGGATCCACATAAGGAGTAGTTTCCTTAACAAAAGTGATGTGACGTGGAGGTGGTAATGTCACAGACAACTTGAGTGGAGGGGTATTTGCTTTACCAAGATGATTAGAAAACAAAAGTGGAGTAGGATGGCGAGAAAGCTTGAATGGTGGCAGCTTTGGTGGTATTGATGACACTACCGAAGGAGGAGGGTGATTGAATTTGAGAGGCGGTTGTGCACCTTGACTTGGTAATGTTGTAAATGTATTGGTGTTTATAGGTGGTTGCTTAGGTGGTGCTTGTCTTTTCAAAGAAGGTGCATGAGGAACATTGGTGTGATGCTCATTAAGTGGAGAAGAAGCAACATCAGAAATAGGAGAATCATGTGATGGAACTATAGTATTTGTCTGACTAGGAGGAGAATCATTATGCACATGTGAGTGACTGTCAATATCAAGCATGTAATGAATAAGAGAATTATCTAGAACTTCATTAGAAAGATTAGAAGGAGGCTCACTAGTAGTCATATAGCATGGTGTAGTAGTTATAGATGGGCATGCATTGAATGAGATAAAACCTTGGCACTCAAGATGTTTGATCCTACGTTGTATAGCATAATAATCATTGTCATTATGTCCATTGATTCTATGATAGTTGCAATATGGATGACCTTGATATTTTGTAAGCTGATAAGGAGGATAGTAATGAGTAGGTGGCAAAGTGATCAATTGATGGCTAAGGAGTTGAGTAAGAATGTCATGTGGCATAGTATTATGCTCAAACATAAGAGGTTAAAGCAATGGAATGTCTTGAGGTTTGGCTATATGACATGTAGTGGATGTAGAGTGAAGAGGATATGTAGAGGGAGAACAAACATGAGCCTAAGAAGTGCCACTAAGCTTTTGGATTTCAGATTTGAGATATTTGATCATGGATTCCATAGTCATAAATTCATCTTGAAATAAAGCATGTAGAGCTTGAATTGAGTCTAATAGGGGTTGAGTAGATGGAGACTCACTAGGGTTGTTAAATAGACAAGCAAGAAGTGGACTCGGTTCATGTGGCGGCATATCATCATCATAATACTCGAGTGTCTAAGGGTTTTGCAAAACATCCAGACAACTAGGGTATCTCCTAAGCAAATCAGATAGAGAAACTTGAGCCATGATAAGAGGTCAGTTCACCAAAATGATTAACTAAAATTAATTAAATTAGATGTAGTATGGGATAGTTAATCTAATATAGGAGAGCATAAAAATGAAGTAAATAAATACACTAAGATAGTATGTTAATGAGATAAGTAATAAAATAATGAAAGTAAAAACCCTTAATGTGCAAGAAGGAAAGGGAAAGAAATTAGTTGATAACAAATGACTATTGGATAGTATCGCAAAGGTAACTAGAAAAATCCAAAATAGGAACAACTATGCGGGAGTGCAAAAGGGTGGAGCTAGAGGATCTAGCTAGTGGACTTCTGGAAGAGGACCAGGTGCCTACGGGTGCTCTAGTCTCCAACTGGGTGCCCCAGTCGCGTAAAATCTTTGAATCTGATCTTCACAGGGCCAAAAGGTGATCTCAGTAATATTCGTTATCTATAACATCAACTTTGTTGTACCATTTCAGATGTCACCAACAACTCAAGATGGAAGAAAGACCTGTAAGACCCCAAAACAAACATCAAACCCTAAAAAAGAAAAATACATATGAAGGGGTTGGATTGTCCTCAATTGCCACAATGGTGGACTTACTAATTGAGTGTTGTACTACATCTCATACCTGATGTAGTTCTATGTGCAAGTGTGTGAGCATGCCCTAGGTTTCTCTTGTGTCGATTACTGCAATTTGTGAAGTAGCAAGTAATAACTATGTGTAGCAAATATAATAGAATGTGTGCATGGAATAGAATAGAATCCTTCCCCTATGAAGTGTGATGCAGATTTCCTATCCTTATTCTTTGATGATGGTGCTATGTAGATGCAAGTGATCTCTAATGCAATAGATGGATGCAACTCTAGATGAGTGATAGTATTAAGTGATGTTAGGTCCCTCATTATGGTCTCATAACTTTATATTTACTAGGGTTCTCTTGGTCTAATTTTGTAATTAACCCTGACAAGGCCGACCATAAGAAAGATAAAGATGTCGAACTGGTAGAAAGAGCCCAAAAATAGGTGAAAAAGCTCTAAAAGGATCGGGTCGCCCATGGTGGGACCAGGGCACCCTAGCCGAGGCTAAAATAATGTAGTGTGACAGAATATGATTGCACATATGGGTGCAAGAGCTTCGTAATGATGAAATAAAATAATATAAAGTGGCCAAAAGATGGGGGTTAATTAATACTTTTTCCCTCAAGAACCTTCCAAATAGTAGTATGAGATCGGGATAAATAAATGTCTAAAGTGCATGATTTTGTGACTACAGGAAATTTTCTTGGTAAAAACCAAGGCACATGCAAGAAAAGTGATGAGGAATAAAGTATTAATGCAAACAGGATGCATGTAGAAGATAATATGTAATCTAGCAAGCAAGAAGAAAATGTTTAATCTAACACACAAGAAGACAATATGTAGGAAGACAATGGAGACTGAGAAAAGTGGGTTACAAACATGGGACATCACTCATTATGTCGTAAGACAATCGAGGCCGACGTGTCCAAAGGCACACAAGAAATCGGAGAGAACATACAAGACATAGGGGGAATCTGCAAACAAATGACAGAGACAATGGTAAGCAAAGTAATAGACAACCATGGTAGTAAATAGATCTGTAAAGCAAATGTTGCACATGAAGTACCTATTAGCATGTTAGAAATATAAAATTATGTCAAAGCATGTATAATCTGATATAATAATGTGTTATGAAAAATGAAACAATAGCACCTGTAGTGTATACGAAAGTGGATGCCCCTAGGAGTTCTTTGCAGGACTAGTAATAGGTTTTTTACTAAGCATCCATATTACGTGTATCGATATGTGTAGAGCCTACGATCACAAATTAGAAGACAAGTGAATTTTCATGTGTATATGGAAAATATAATGACATACAATGTATATTTCTAGCATGTGTAATAAAGTGTATATGTAAGCATAAGAAAGTAAGAGTGATATATAACCCAAATATGCGGTATGTTGTGAATGAGTGAGATGGAATGCAAAGTGAATGATAGGAGCAACGTGCCCCCTGAGTGAATGTGAATGAGTATTCATGTGATTATTTTCATTTATACATGCCCCCTCAGTAGTCAAGAATGAACCATAGAACAAGTGTGTGTCATCGGGAAATGAACACAGCGCGTAAAAGTAAATGCGAGAAAGATGTATCGTAAATGTGTAGAGCGAATAATGTGCATACTATGCGGTAGAAGCTGCAAAGAAATATGTCAAGCATGTGCAAAGTGTGTGGTGTGTGAGGTTCATGTATATAGTATGCCCTCAATAGTCAAGTTTGAAACAAATCACGAAAGTGTGTCATCAGGTAATGAGCATTATTTATGCTTAGTATCGCTTAAGGTACATAACAATGAGTGGGATCTTTAGTGGATTACCCAAAAGAGTGGAAAGGCAATAAATGCCATTGCAAGACTATCAATAATAATATAAAGGAGCAGGCAGTTGGGCTTGAATTTTCCTTTAAGAGGAGCTTCAAAGTTCATGTTTTTCTATTTTCTATTAACACCGAGATCACCCACATTGAATTCACGAGGATGATTTTTGCGATTGTATGCTTGGGAGATGCAAGATTGATATGCATGAAGATGTTCAAGTGCTTGGACATGACGCGATTCTAACATTTCCATCTCGTGTAAGCACTTTTCATGATATTTATCATCTTTAAGTATGCCTTTGAGTGAAACACGTAATGAGGGTATCTCGAGTTCCAGTGGGATGACGGCCTCAATACACAAGATACTAGTGAAAAAGGAGTGGCATTAATTGGCGTATCCACATTGATACGGTAATCCGAGAGAGCATAAAAGAGTTGATTATGTCATTCATCACCACTAGTAGTAACAGACTTGCGTAAAATTTTGAAAATAGTCTTATTGGTGGCCTCGGCCGCTTATTGCCCTGTGGGTAATAAGGAGTGGAGAATGATTGTTTAATTTTGAATTTTGTGCAAAAAACCTAACATCATAATTTTTGAATGAAGACCCATTATCAGTGATGAAGGTAGAGGAAATGTTAAAGCATGTAATGATGTGAGTAGCGATAAAAGCGCAAATGTCGAGTACCATTTCTAATCCGATGGTGTTGCTTTGACCCATTTGTTGAAATACATTATGGCAATAATAATATACTTATGGCCATCACCGATTCAAGATTTGACATGCCAATTATATTGAAACCCCATGTAGAGAATGGCCATGTTGGATCAATTGGTTGGAGATCATATGTAGGTGCATGGTGAAGATTGTCATGCTTTTGGCACTTATCACATTGTGTAGCATATTTTGGCCAATCTTTCTCCATAGTAGGCCGATAATATCCCTGACATAAGAGTTTTTGTGACATATATTTTTCAGAGAAGTGGTCACCACACTTGTTGTCATGTATCTGAGAGATATCGATGGGGATGTCGGTGATTCCTAGACATCTTTAAGACAGACAACGATCAAGTGCACATTTAAAAAAAAATCCCCTATGATGACATAATGTGTGGCCTCATGTCACAAGTGATGAGCTGCGATGAGGATGTAAACCATCAATAATGGTTTGTTGATAAAGAAAGTTGTAAATTATAGTGAACCATTCGAGGTTGTCATGACTACATGTGATGGCACAAGCTATTAGAGGTAGAGTAAAAGTGGAAGGTTGTTGCAAGTGTCAAATGATGAACATGGCTTGCTCATTAATGATGTCCTAAGGGATAAGTGATGCCGCACTAGCCATAGTGTCTACATGACGGTTATCCTTACGAGGATGGTCGTAATAGAGTGAGAATCGAATTTAGCTAAGAAATATTTGAAAATGTATTATATGGGATTAGGTGCTCCTCTTTTGTGTGATATGTATCATTGACTTGATTAATAACAAATTGTGAATCATTGTGTATGCAGATATTTTGAATAAGGAAATTTCAAGCGGTGAATGATAAGGCTTAGAATGAGGACTTCGTACTCGGTGATGTTATTAGTATAAGAAAACCCTAAGCGATATGCAAAGGGGAGAGGATCACCATGCGGAGTGATGAAGACTATCCCAGCCCCACCACCAGAGTGACAACGATATCCATTAAAATACATGGTCCAAGTATCATAATTGATAGCTTAGATAGTGAAATCATCACGAAAAGACTCAAAGACATGAGATACATCAGGTAGATGTGCTTTAGCTAGTTGATCAGCAATGACTTGGCCTTTAATTGCTTTTTGTGGAATAAATTTGAAATCAAATTTGGTAAGTAGCATGACCGGTCGTGAAACATCTCAAGATATGTGTGTGGGACAAGAGGTATCATAATGGATCTACTTTGGTAATGATATGGACCTCATTGTTAAGAAGGTAATGGCACAACTTGTCTACTACAAAGACAAGACCCAGACATAGCTTTTCAAAATGACCTTAGTTGCACTCATAAGAGATTAATGTCTGACTGATATAATAAATTTCCCTATCGCTTTGAGAATCATCATGAATGTGTGAGAAGGGATCCTAAGGCATAAAATGTGGTATAAATATATAGAAATAAAGAATTCTAAGGCACATGTGGGTTTAAGAGATATGCTTTCATGGCATCAAATGTGTGTTGGTAGTGATCATCCTAGATGAATTTAGTATCCTTCTTCATCAAGCGCATAAATGGTTGGGTTTTATTAGCAAGTTCATGCAATAAAGCTGTCGGATATCTTGAATTCTCCCTTATAACGTGCATAATTGATACAAATTTTGATGTTGAAGCATGTCAAGGATTGCCCTAATTTTATCGGGACCTATTTCAATACCATGTTGTGAGATAATTTTTCCAATGAGCTTGTCAATTGTGACTCCAAAAACACACTTTTTGGGATTTAAGCATACTATATATGGTCATAGTAGTACATAGAGTGTGTGAATATCTTGAGCATGTGTATAATGGTTTCATGATTTAGCAAGTATATCATCAACATAATATTCAATAATATTGTAAATATAATCATCAAATATGTGCATCATTTCTCGTCGATAAGTGGCCCCTACATTTTTAAGGCCAAAGGGCATGATGGTGTAAATTTTTTTTTCCCATGGCGAAGTAAAAAAATCTTGATACACTAGGTTTATTTTGATTTGGTCAGTAGACAGAAGCCATCCATGAAGGAAATAATATCGTACCCAATTGTGGAATCAACAATGGCATCGATGTGTAGTAAAGGAAACTATCTTTGGGACAAGCCTTATTTAGATCGTTAAAGTTTGTGCAAGAGACCGAACATTTGGTTTCATGACAAGCACAATATTAGATACCCATTCTCGGATAATCAACGACACGAACAAAGTCAGCATCTAGCAATCATTTTATTTCTTCTTTAATGAAGAGGGTGACCTTCATGTGCATTTTACAGATTTTTTTTTTAACAGGATTTACACCGAGATTAAGAATGATGTTGTGCATGGATATAAATGGATAAATTCCAGGAATATCACTATAGTCCCATGCGAAGATGTCTGATAATTCTTGAAGAACTTTCTTGATATCATTTTGTTTATTGGGTGTGATAGAAATAGCTAACAAAACCATTTACGGGTTATCAGAAGTGCCAAGGTTGTATTGAATGGTATCCTCATTGAGAAGAGCGGACCGATCCTCAATGTATATGTTATCGTGGGATTGTATCGGGAGGATCTGTATTATCGGTAAGTGTATCAAACTCTCTAAAGTAGGCGGTGGTATTAAGAAGTGATGGAGAACACTTATTATGATGAAATGAAGGGAGGTGATCGTAAACCCCATGTATTCCAAAAAGGAGTCATCAGTAGAAAAATTATCTAAGTTATCCCAAGCAACAAAAGTAGAATCACTGATGAGGTCTGGATATACCAACAGAAGCGAGGAAGTATGAAAAGAAGTATAAGCTTCCAAAGAAGGGATGGACAAGAGGTGGTATCCCAAAATGAGTTTGCTAGATTGAGTGGAGATAGTCCATGGCTTTGTGAATCCTTGTCCCTCTGGGCCTAGGCCATTACCAGAGAAACCATAACAAAGTAAATATTTATATCCAAGACCATATTTGGAACAATCACGAATAGATGAACTAGGAGTGTCAGTGATGCGCTTAATGGAATTACAATACGTGAACGGTGATGGGTCTACCGGAACATCATAGGAAACTCCCTGATAAAGGAATTTAAGCCTCATGTGTAAAGTGGAGGGGACTGCATGCATAGCATGGATCCAAGGCCACCCAAGAAGAATGTTATAATTAAGTTTATTGGGCATTATGTGGCATGGAATGGGAAATGTAAATGGTCTAACAGTAATAAGGAATATGATAGTACCCAAGACATGCTTGGGGATATTATCAAATCCATGAATAGATATAGATGAAGGAGCCAAATAAGTTTCAGAAAGACCCAATTAATGAAGAAAAGTAATATTACAAATATTGAGTCCCAAACCATTATCGACTAAAGCATGCTTAACCCTAATATTATTGATACAAACTTGAATGTACGGGGGGGTTCATGTTCCAACATTGCTTGAGAAGGTAGCTCATCGATGTGAAAGTAATTTGATCTTCGTTTAGAGATAAGGCAGAAGTAAACTTATGATACACATAATCTAGTGAGGTATGAGGATGGATGTAAGTGTTAGCTAAATAGGACTTAAGTTTATTGATACAATCATGATGGTCCTAAGAAAGCATATATGGAGACATCCATGATGATAAGCCCCTAATAAAGAATGAGAGAACTAAATAACGAAGTCCTAAGCAAATTCGAATGAGTCGGGTTCACCAAAATGATTAAATAAATATTAAAAATGAATAAATACCTAACCCAAAAATGTGACAACGTTGTAAATTAAATATGTAATGAAATACGATTTGACCCAAGCAAGGTAAATAGAAATTATGAAACCCTAGTTGTAAAGAAGGGATAAAGAGACTTGCATGGTTCACAATTAAACCTAGACTATGCCAAAGTGACAAATTGATTAACGAAAGGGAAAGTGTCACATGAAGCTCAAAAAGTATTGCAACTACAAAATCTACCTAGGCTGGGTGCTGGAATGGGTCGGGGGCATCTGCGCAGGCATTGCAGAGACATACTGCAGGCACTTATGATCGCTCAAAACTCAAAAATACTTCTTTGGAGGGTCACGAGATGTTCATTGTCTTTTTTTGTATATCACTAGTATGTCGCACCAAGTTCGCAGATGTCACTTGTAACCTGTAATGAAGAAATGACCTGCAAAACCCAAAAACCACATCAAATCCCAAAAATAAAATAATGCAAATGAGGGGTCAGATTGTCCTTGGTTGTCAACAAAGTGAACTTACGACCAAGTGTTGCACTACATCTCAGACCCAATGTATTTTTATGTGTGTGTATGTCAAAATCGTGCCCTAGAGGCTCTTGTGCATGTCGCACTTGATAGTGAACAAGTAGCTAGATGTAAAAAATGTAAATAGATATATGCATGAAAGAATGAACTTCCCCTCCTATGAAGTGTATGTAGAAAAATGCAGTCTCTTACCCTTATGTGGATGTTAGATGGGTTCTTAAATGCCCTTGTAGATGCCTTTGGATGCAACCTTGGTGATAGCTAATGCTTAGTGCTCAGTCCCTTATTATGGTCACATAACTTTATATTTATATGATTCCCTTGCTTGAATTTCATAATTAACCCCAAAAATACGACTACTAGGAAAATAAGATGCCCAAATGGATAGAATGGACCCAAAAGATGTGAGAAAAATACAAAGAGGTTGGGGCACCCAGAGGGGATGGGGGCACCTATCAGTATCTAGAGTGAGAAGTGCTAAGGTGTCAAAAGTTAGACTGGGAAAGAAAGAGTGTAAGACCACAAAAGAAAATTGAAACCAAGCAAAAGAGGCCAAAAATATGGGTCAATTAGTACTTTTCTTGCTTAGGAATCATATGAATAGTAGTATGTGATCAAGACTAGATAGATACCCAAAGTGTGTGATTTAGTGTCTAAAGAATGGCAAATGAGAATAGGTTTGTTGCAATTGCACAAAGCTTCCAAGGATTATTTATAAATGATATAGGTGTTATTTATAATGGAAGGAGAGACTATGGAGTGGTTGAAGCTTATTAATGAGATTTGAATTCATTTTCCCAAAATATACATTATGGTAATTTGAATGAATTCAATATCCATTGAGGGGCAATGAATTTGTATTCTTTATGTAATGAGATGGTTGTAAGTGCATTTTGGTTGCTTCCACCTTTGTAAGATTCTAGAAGTGGAGTGTTGTGGAGTGACTAGGATAGTGAAGTGGAGTGTGAGTAGATAAATAGATTTATTTCTATTTAAATAAATAATTTAATTAGTTAAGGGATGTGAGTGGGTAAATAACTATTTAATTAAATAAATATTTAATTAAACTAGCCAAGGATGATAGAATTAATTTAAGTAATTCTAATAGATGGACTTAAGGTTGATATAATTAATTTAATTAATTCTAAAGGATGGACTTGGGCATGATAGAATTAATTTAATTAATTTTAAAGGATAGAGGTGAATTCTAGTGAGATAGAATTAATTTAATTAATTCTAAATGGATTTAGATTAGCATATTATGCAAAGGATATAGATATCCAAGGATAGGCTATAAATAAGTATGTATTTTTAGGGTGTCTACATTTACCCCTCTTTAAAGTGTTATTACAAAGTAATAGAATTTTAAAGATAGTAGACATATGTAGATCAGTGAACGGATGATAGGGAAACTTGGTAGATGGTTTTGATTTTTCCGATGAAGCATTGGATTCCCCAACGATTGTGGATGGTAAGGGAATGTCTCCTCAAGTGGATGGGTGATGCAACAAAGTGGTGGATGGTCACTTGATAAGAAGAATGAAATGAATAGAATGGGGTGAGAGGGTGTACTTGAAGCAAGAGATTCCATTTAGAGAGTGAAAATTAGAGCAACCTTATTTTGTTGTTGTACAATAGATTTAACACCATGATTATGAAAGAATCATGATGCTTAACTCGTTATGTATGAAAACAAACACACACACAACAAAGATAAGATAAAAGGAAAACAAACCCAATATACACCATAAAATTATGTACTATGGCTATAAAGAAGCCAAGATGATAACAAAATATGTGTAAATGGTCCAAAAATAATAACACGTGTTATGATCCTCATGTGTGGATTTCACTAATGCCTCAAGGTTTTGGTGTAATGGTTCGTTACATTTGGTATCAGAGTGACCACCCGTGTTCAAATCCCACTTGGTTGGTTACGCCATGTAGTCGGGGCCCGTGGGGCGCCTAAACGTTGATGAAGCGGGGCTCGTATGTATGGGAGTGCGGGAAAACCTAGCCAGTCGGGCTCTACAGAAGTGTGGTGGGATGTTATGATCCTCATGTGTGGATTTCACTAATGCCTCGAGGTTTTGGTGTAACAGTTCATTCTACAACACCAATGCAAAATAACTTGAAAGGAAGACAATCAACTATGTCCTGCATGCATGTTATAGTGATAATAAAGCGGATGTAAATGCCCCCGAGAAATAATGTTGAAATGTCAAGGATAGGATTAGATCTGGAGAATGGATTAACTACTCCTCACAACACTCTTGTTAGATCCGCATTGAAGATTAATCTAAGAGTTAAAAGGGTCATTTCTACAAGCAATAATGTTGAAATGCATGGGAGGGAATGAGAGTCGAGATTTCCCCAAGTGAGGATACAACCGAGGGAAATGATTGAGTCTACTTGCCCCAATCAAGGATATTGACATGCAAGGAAAGAGGATTTTTGTGTCATTCATAAGATGATTTGAACAATCACTAGGCTTGGATTTAAAATTTTGAATTTATCAAGTTGTGTTGTTTTGTTGGAATTTTTGATGATTTTGTAAAAAAATTGAAATTTGTGATTCTTTGAATGTTTTGGATTTTTATTATTTTTACAATTTTTGGGATAATTTTTTAGGGTTTTAAGGCGGGGAGGTGAGTGATGTATGAATGCATCACGGGAGGAAAGCTACTACTGAGCCTTGTATGAGGCCACAATCCGTAAGGGACAGAGAGATCCAAGGTATAGTCGAGAGAGCATGCGGCCGGTCTACCAAATCATAGAGGTCATTAGATCAGTGAAATCAATGCAGATGTCACCACCAAGAGGTGGTAATGATAGACTAGGAAGTCTTAGTGTAGGAGAGAGTCATCCATGACTCAGTTTTATGAGGATATAGTGGGTATTTTTCATATATGCCTCATGATGAAGGCATATTTTTGTAGATCAATGCCCATGGTGGCATATTGATGTGTATATGACATTTTTTGATATATTGTACATGGACACTTTTTCGATGATATGGTCCTTATTTGTGATGGACATTATGACATGATTGATGATGATGATGCTTATTTGTTATATGGTGTAGTTCTTATGGATTATTATATGATGATTTTGATTAGAGTAGATGAATATGGTGACGGAATTTATTATGAATGTATGATGGTTATATGTTTGTAGCATAGTTTACATGTGTGTAGTTTAGCTTTTATTCATGATATATGCATATATGATGTTATTTGTGTGATGATATTAACAAAGTAATTTTTATTAGGATAATCACACGTAAATGTAAACAACCCTTGATTAGAAACAATAAAAGGAAGATACACCGTGCCTATTTATAAACTAGGATGATAACATCATATTTACAAATTGTTCAAAAACATAAAACAAAAATGTCAAACAAAACCCAATATGAACAAGAATTGAATACACCAAAGTTATATATGAACTAAGATGCTACTAATTTACCTACAACTGACCTATGATAAAGATAAACAAAGCACAACAAACCCTATATACTCAGAAATTTGACAAGCACCATGATTATAAAGAAGGCAACATGCTTACAAGATACGTATAATAGGTCCCAAAATAAAAATAGAGATACGACCTAAAAACAAGCCCAAACTACAAGTTGAAATGAGCCAAGATAATAAGTTCTTGAACAATTACAAAAATTACAAGGATGATTGACACACAAATCCAATATACATAGCAAAATGATTTCACCAAGGCTAACAATCAGCCAAGATAGTAACATGATACCAACAATTGGTCCAAAACAAACAAATTTTAGAGACACAAAGGCCCAAAATACAAGGCAAAGTGAATACAACAAGGCTAACAATGAGCCTAGATGATAGCAAGATACTCGTAATTGGTCAAAAACAAATACAAAAGAGGAAAATAATTACAATTCACAAAGTAAAAAGGAAAATACCAAGAATAACAATGAGACTAGTTACCTTACTACTTTTAATTGGCCAAAAACATGCACAAAAATGCCAAACAATCCCTACACATACAATAACATACACAAGGCTAGATACAAACCAAAATTCTAACAAGATTACTTACACTAATTCAATATACAACAACAATGCAATACAATCATGTAATATCAAAATTTAACTACACCCCTAATGTGTTCCAGAGTGAAGAATAAGCAGATGTGAATGCCCCCAGAAATGATAAATGCAAGGGATTGGATCAAGCCAAAGAGCGGATTAACTACTCCTCATGACACTCTTATTGGATCCGTTGAATTTCGATCTAAAATTGGATTGGGTCAATTTTTCAAGCAAGGATGCTAAAATGTCGAGGAAAAATATGAGAGCTGGATTTACCCTACGTGAAGGGCATGATTGATTGTCTTACTCACAAGAAATGATGCATGCAAGGAGTAAGGAAAGTTGAAAATCGTAGTATAATCTAAAACAATTATTAGGATTGTCATCAAATAACGATATTATTGAATTGTGTTTACGCTTTTGAGATTTTGTAAAATATTTTCGAATGTTTTTTTATTTTTAAAGTTCTATATTATTTTTTATTTATATTATTTTTTGATTTTTTTAAATGTTTATACTATTTTGGAATTTCTTGTAATATTTAGATATTTTTCATTTTGACTCGGTAAAGAGTGTATTAAACAATTGTAAACATTTCATTCCATTAGAAAAATGTGGATGATATAGTGATAGGATGTCTCACTCCACTCATGTGATGAAGAGTACCATGACAAATTCATCCATTCATCAAAACAAAATCAAAATCCAATCATTTCATTCATTAGCTATCATGTTTATAAAATCTTGTCTAATGGTCAATTTGACTCTAGTAAGCAATTTTGGCTTCTTCATGCACTATCCAACCTTTTAATCATGCACATACCCTGTTATCTCATCCCATTATAAGCCCTCACAATCATCATTATCTTTGAAATCAAGAAACTTGATTAAACCTCTTCCTTTTGCCTTATGACCACCTATTGTTTATAAATGGATTTAAGAAAAACTAGCGATTTGTCTTATGGCTTAACTAGGTATTTTCGTTACCTTACCTTTTCCTTCACCTTCTATGATGTTATATCATTCATTCAAATGCATGTATAATTTCCAAAAGCTTACCTTCTCCTTCATTACCTTTAAATTTCCCTTACGACCAATGATTACGGTATGAACATGCTTGAGGTCAACTACAACTACCCACAAAATGTTTTCAACTTCATTAGGTCTCTTTCAACACTCCCAAGGTGCATGTAAATGTTAGGAAATAAGAGATAAAATATGCGGAATAATCCCTTACAGAATCACAACAGTAGAAACTAATATGCAGAAAATATTACAGATCGCAAATAAAAGTGCAGAATAAATAACACAACAGAGAGATAAGATTTAATGTGGTTCACCCAATTTGGGCTACGTCCACCAAGAATCACTTGCTCAGATTTTATTACAAGCCTCCACTCTCTCAATACAATACCCAGATCTGTTTGGAGCTATGCTCAACAAACTCTACATAATTCACACCCGAATTCAAAACACATCTGTAATACATTTGCTTGTACATCTATCATATGCATAAGACCATATAAATAGACAACTACTTAAGCAGTTTGATACAAAACCGTGGGTATCAAAACCAAGGGCAAAAACCGTGGGTATCAAAACAATGGGCAAAAGACCGAAAAACCATGGGCCCAAAAACAGCCCATAACGGTTACCCATTACCCATGGGTTAATAAACCACCCATGAAAATTTGCTTCGGGGGCTTCACCCCCGAACCCCCGACCGCTCGGGCGGCGAGCAAGACCGCCGTAAAAATACCCGAGTGTAACACATAAAAGGTGTACCACACTCTAACATGAAAATAGGCTCCACAAACATAACATAGTAAAATATTATCATCTAACTCCTTGTACTTCTCTTGCTTTGTCACTTTTTTGTATTTTAGCTCTTGAAGATCCTACTAGCCCTTTTCTCTTGTATTGTCAAATCTATCTTCATCACCCTAGGGTTTCAAGACACAACTTGGATAGTTTTGGACACCCATTTAAGTATTTTTCTTACCTCTCGAAGTTTCAAGAATGTATCTTTCTTTGATCACCTACTTGTTTTGTTAAGTGACTTGCACAATGAGTCCTTTGTGAGGATTTGTGATTGATTCCTCTAACCAACCATCAAGAGTTTCTCAAAATTTCACTAACCAAATTTCAAATTTCTTATTAAATCCTCTTCGAGTTCTATTAAGATATATTCTATGAAGTTTCATCTTAAGATTTGAAGTTTAGATGGCTCAAATCATGTTTTCTCCAAAACCCTAGCTGGGCATTACTGGTAAGCTCGAGAAGATAGTAAAGCTTATAAAAATAGAAGTAATTCGTTTCAAGACATAATTTTTGGTATGCAATACTATTTTGAGCTCTTCTAAAGATCTAATCATTTAATGAAACTCCAAGGTTCATAAAAATCCAAGATAACGTGTGATTAGTGATCACAGTTTGAAGAAATCAAGGTTTCATACATTTTTATACCAAGAAACACAATCTAAAGTAAAGGTTTGTCATTCACCTTATTCACAGAGTTCAAAATTCTTGAGGAGGATCTCCATGCATTCCTTGCACCTATCTCAATAATCATCAACACAAGATTTAATCATCCTAGTAGACACGAGTCATAGTTTGCTTTCTTTCAAGTTACTCATGTATGCATCATGAAAGGATTATAGAAACCTTTCATCCAAACTCATACATTGTTCAAATCATGTGATAATTGACAAGATGATGATCCCTTGATGTTTTATATGAATGAACTTGGATTCCTTTGCATGAAATTGTACGATACCACCGAGTCACACACGGTTAGACTATATCCTTCAAAACAGAGCAAGTAGTAATAAACTTTCATATATTGTTAAGGAAATCTACAAATTCTCTAGATACTCTTTATGAATAATCTCCAATTGTATACCCCAAATTCCATGCACATATTCTAATTTTTCTTGATGAGAGCCTTACACATATTTCTTACCAAAACAGATTCCTTAACTTATTAGCTTAGTACAAAATTTCATATTTATGGTTTTTTTCACTTCCGCCCCCAAGTGGTGTAACGAACCTCAAGTCAACCCGAACCCTTTAGACCCGAAATGCCTTAACACAGTCCTGCAACCTTATTTTTTGCATTTCTTCCATTTTCTCAACTTGTTGGGATTTCTTCTTGGGTGGGGGAGTTAGAAAAAGGCCGAGGGGACCCCGAAAAACATGATTTTGGGCCTCGAATCAATCTTACTTGCTCGGGACTGAATAATCTGATGCGTGTTATCAAAATTACCTTAAGGGGTGAATTTTGGATAACAATTTTGGTGACTCAGCGGGGTTATCTGCCTGTCAGATGAAGAATGGCCAGCTGCTTGTAGCAATCCATTGGGCATGGAGTCTGTTTGATAATCTCTCAGCTGATCTGAAATTTGAAAGCTCGTATCTATGAGCCATTGAAACATTTGTTGAGCTGGTTCTCCTGTGGCTGCAAATTCTTTTCCGAAGGCTCGATGAACTACAAACATGCACATACTAGAAGCAATAGGACATGTGCACAAACACTTAGGGAAATAAAAACTACTCTAACAATGTACAATGTGCATAAGCACTTAGAGGAATGGAAATTCTAAATTAATATTTACAAGGGTGAAAAGCTATCTTTCTAGTAGCAACGTTTGAGATAGATCCCATTGACCGGAATCTGCAATTCTTCACCATCCAACTTAGCCAGTCGGAAGGCATTGCTACCTTTGCATTCAATGATCATGTATGGGCCACTCCAGATGGCATCAAACTTGGAATGCTTTCCGGCTTTGCACGATCTGCATCCCATTTCAACACTAGATCTCCAATTTGGAAGGTTCTAGCCTTGGCTTTCCTATCAAAAGTCTTCTTGATCAAGGCTTGATCCTTCTCTATTGCCTGAGCTGCATGCTCTCTAGTTTCTTGGAGCTCCATTAATTCTGCATATCTAACCTCCATGGGTTCAAACTTAGCTAGTTCCAATCGTTTCATGAGTTCCAATGCTGGCAACTCGAGTGATATAGGTAGAACTACTTCTTTCCCGTACACAAGCTTGTATGGAGAGCTTCCTATAGACCTCTTGGGTGTGATCCTATCAGCCCATAGGGCTGATTTGAGCTTTGCGTGCCAAGTCCTTTGATTTTCATCAAGAGTCCTTCTGATGATTCTTAGTAGATTCTTGTTCGTAGACTCGGCTTGGCCATTACCCTGAGGGTAATAATTCGATGAAGTGCTGAGATACACACAATTCTTGACAGCCCATTCAGTGATCTTTGTGCCAAGGAATGCCAAGGAATTGTCCTATATGATAGTGGCAGGGGCACCAAACCTCGTGATTATCCCTTCATAGAAATCTAAGATATTGGATTTGTTTTCCTCCTTGAGTGCCACTGCTTCGGTCCACTTGGTGAAATAGTTTGTTGCTGTAAGTATCCACTTGTGACCTTGACTCGAATTGGGATTGATAACCCCAATGAAGTCCAATCCCCATTGCATGAATGGCTGATTTAATTTAACGACGAAGGGCAGCGCTGCTAACCTCTCTTTCCCTGTGAAGAATGCACATCTCTTGCATTTTTTGACCCATGAGTAGCAATCATTGAACACAGTAGGCCAATAGTAACCAGCTCTCATTATTTTGAGGGCTGTCACTCGTGGAGCAAAGTGGCCTCCTGCTTCCCCGTCATGGAACTCATGTAAAATTTTCTCAACTTGACCTGTTCCAATGCATCTTAATAGAACACCATTGATGTCCTTCTTGAACAAGATACCATTAATGAGTACATACGGGATAGCTTGTAATCTAAAGTATCTCCTCTTTGCCTTGCTCACTTCTGGAGGGCACAAGCCTGTTTGGAGGTAATGCACCAAGTCTTGAGTCCAACATGGAATGAGTGCATCATCAGTTGGTTGTTCTTGATCATTCTGTAGTAGTAGGACAACATCTTCTTCACCTTTTGAGCCGTCTGGTTGTTTGGAAGCGAGCTACTCACACAAACCTTTGCCACGAACTAGCTTGGTCACTTTGATTTCAATATCATATTCCATCACCCGAGTGATCTAACCTGCTCTCTTCTCATTTAAATCTTTGTTTAGGAGAAAGTCCTTGACACCTAGCATGAGACACTAGTAGTTGAATCTTATTGTTTGAGACCAAATGTCTGAACTTCTTCAAGCTCCTGATGACGGCAAGGACATGATTTTTGATGAAAGAATACTTTATTTCGTAATCTTCCAAGGTTTGACTAAAGAATGCTATGGGCTGTTCTGAACCTTCTCTATTCAGTTGTGTCAAGATAGCTGAGATTGTATCTGATCCTCCAAAATGCATACAACATGAAGTCCTTTGAAAAGTTTGGGTTGATAAGAGTTGGAGCTTGTGATATTGCATGCTTGATGTTTTCAAAACTCTCTTTGCCTTCTGCTCTATCCATTTGAATGCGAATCTTCTTCAACATCATTGTTAAAGGATTCACAAGAGTGGCAAAATTAGGCACAAATCTGTGGACAAAATTTATCCTTCCCAAGAAGCTTTGAAGAGATTTCTTGTGGTGTGGCAATGGGAGTGTTCGGATGGCTTCAACCCTTTCAGGATCAATTGTTAGCCCTTCCCTAGAGACAATGTGGCCCAACAATTTGCCCTTGTGTGCCAAGAATATACATTTCTTTGGATTCAACGACACTCGAACCTTCTACACCTCTAAAACACTTGTCTGAGGTGAAAGAGATGGTCTGCTGCATTCTTTGAGAAGACAATGACATCATCTAGGTATACCAACACTATATTGTTGATTAAACCTTTGAATGCCATATCCATAGCTCGCTGAAATGTTACTCCGACATTTGAAAGTCCAAATGGCATCTTCTTGTAAGCATACCTACCCCATTTTGTAGTGAAGGCCGTCTTGAATTGATCTTCTTTCTTCACCATTATCGATTATAGCACGAATATCCATCTAGAAATGAAAACCTTCTACGAACCATCTACAACCTGCAATATTTGTTCCATTGATGGAAGCGGATAATGATCCTTGAGTGATGCTCTATTTAGATCGCGAAAGTCCACACACAATCTTATTTCTCCATTTCTCTTTCTTACTGGCACCAAGTTCGCAACCCAACTTGAGTGTTTGATGGGGAAGATGATATTGGCCTCAATAAGCTTGCTTAACTCTTTTCTCATGAGAGGTTCAATATGGGGATTCACTGGCCTTTGCTTTTTCTTGACAGGCTTGGATTCCGGATCCAACTCAATAGTATGTTGTGCCAACTTTGGGTTGAAACCTCTTAAATCTTTGTAAGTCCAAGCAAAAACATCTGGGAACTCTTGACAAAGCTGAACAAAATCAGATTTCTCTTGTGGAGTACTTACTTTGCCAATTTGTAATGTCTTACCTTCATCTACTAAAATAGGTTCTGAATCTTCACCTTTTACTTGAATGTTCGCTTTCTCCTTCGGAACTAATCATTCGGGTTGAAGATTGACTCCAACGTTATGAGGCCTTTTGGTAATTTGTTAGTTCTCAGCTGCACCACTTGGTCACCATACTGCTGCTCCAGCTTGTCTTGATTCCTCGCGGAGAACTCAGCTTCTTCTTGCAGGAAATTAACAATCTGCTGATCATTCTTGAAGACTTGCCAACTTGTGTTGTTATCCGGAACAGCTGGTCTCACAACCACTTTGATATGAGGCTGAAATTTTTCATTTTTTATATTTTCTACAATATCAAACGCAGCCCCAATTGCTGCCAGTCTATCCGCTGCTTCATTCTTTTTTCTTGGGATGGAATTGATGCTAAAAGCTTCAAAATCTTCAATAAGATCCCATACCCGATTTTTGTAGTTCTTCAACAGATCATTTTTGGCGGCATTTTTCCTCTGACTTGGTTTACGATCAGCTCACTATCACCAAATACTTACAAATTCTTGATGCCTTTATTATTTTCCCAGTACAATCCATGAATTAAGACTTCATACTCAGCTATGTTGTTTGAGCAAGAAAATTGAAAACGGAAGGCTGAGTAATACTTTTTACCTTACGGCGAAATGAGCATAGCTTCTCCTCCCGCACCTTGTCTACTCCTTGATCCATCAAAGAACAATTGCCATACTTCATTTTCGTCCAGTATGATCTAGCTTGGTGATCTTTGGGGAGAGGTTGATTCTCTTCATGTAAACAATAAAATCCTATCTCGATTCTTCTATTTCTTGATAAGGATCAAAAGCATGCACCTTGCTTGCCCATTCGTCAAGAGTCAAATCGGGATGCTTCCAACCTTGGTGTCGGCTTCATCGATTGCTTGGATAATCTTCTTGATCATCTTGAGCAGCTTGGTATTGATTTGGCTTGGAGTGTAAGGCTCAATGTGAAAGTTTGCAATAGGTTCGAGATCTCGATTGTGGCCTTAGTTCCATACCTTGTTCTAAACAACATGTGTGACCAATCCATTTGAAAGATAGCCTCTAATTTTAGTTGTGAAATCTCTTGACAAACATAGGGCAAAGAGTGGTGGAAGGTCTATAATCGAGATATCTTGCAAAACAAAACGTTGGGGCATGCATGCAAGGTAAGGCTCAAAGTTTTTAATCACCCCAATCTGTTATTGTTATCGCTTATCCCATCCAATGCGCACTACCCCTTTGGATATGGTTTCATATTGAAGTCCTAGCTGATCAGCTATTTGCTTGGGCATCATTGAGCTACTTTCCCCGGAATCAATCATGCAATTGTGCACCAATTGGTTTCCAATGATTAATGAGACATAAAAAGGAGGGGGCTTCAACATTTTACCTTGCTATCCTCCATGATTCCCTTCAGGCTGGGCAACATTTGTGAGTACCTTCTCTTGCATTTGGACTTGTTGATTTGAAGTTGTCCAGTCCTTCATGGCAGCTTGTAGCAAATCTCTTTGGCCTGGGATAGATAGGGATTCCCACATTGATATATTTACATTTGTCTTCTTCATTCGATCAATGATACTAAATGGTGATGAAGGATCTCCTTGCTGTCCTTTAGTCTATGCATTCATTTCTTGTGCATGGGCAGCAAAAATTGGCATTTGAGTTGGTTTGGAAGGTGGTTTGGGCTATCCTTGCGTGTTTGGGCTGTATTTTGCTTACCAACACCTTATGGAGTGATGGAAGGTTGTAGATCACTTGGAGCCAATGATCGCCCTCACCAATATTCCTCTTCTTTGATCTTGTGTTGGATGCTCTAAGAAATTGTTTGATTCATGCCACAAAAATCCTTAGCTTGTCAATTCACAAGTACGGTATCATTTGGAGCCGTGTCTTGCTGAGACATCCCTTGTCGTTGATTTGTTTCTTGGCTCACTTCACCCTCAACGCCGATGAGTTGTCACCATCAAGGCTTGGTTCAAAGCACCATTAAAGCACATAGATTGGTTGTGAGGTTCATTGCATGGGAAACACCAATCATACTCTTGAGCTATTTTGTTTTGGACTGGCACTAATGCTTTAGAAGCAGATATGACATTGGGGTTATAGGGATGAAATGGTCTATTAGCGGGAGGCCTTACTTGGCTTTGATTTTGATTTGCAGCCTGAGTTGGTGACCTATTTTGTTGGTATGGGGGCCTAGCCCAGTACTGCACTTGAGGCTGATACGGTCTAGCACTTTGAGCTTGCTGTCTTTTGATAGTAACTAGCTCATTTCCCAAATTTTACAATTGTTTCATGACCTCTTGGAGTTAATTTGAAGCACTAGAGGATGAAGTAGAAGTTTCATTTGAACTTTGATTTCTAGGAGTGGGAATAGGAGCCAAAGTGGGTGCTTGACTAGTGCTTGGATTTTCTAAGTTCGGATACAAGGGCATGGGAGGCCTAGGAGCCAGTTTACCAGCTTGAATAAGATAATTTTCAACCCTAATGGCAATGCTACAAGCAAGCAGCAGGTAGGGTTGTGCCTCCCATAGATTGAATTAACATAGAAATATCATAATTCAAAGCCTTAAGATAGTATAGAAAAGCACCTTCAAACCGCCGGCTTGACGACCACCTGGAATCCTATCCCAAGACCTTTGAAATCTGAAGTTGAAGTCAGTCAGCTACTCATTGGGAGCTCTCTTGATAGTTGTCAATTGTTCTAGTAGAGACAAATTGTCTCCCTTTTCTCCAAACTACTCATGGAGAACTATGCATAACTGATTCCAATTTTGGATAGAACCAGCTGTAAGACTCCTAAACCATTGCAATGCCTTCCCTTTGAACGAAGATGCCAGCAATTTGACAGCAACATCCATTTCATTTATCTCATGGATTGCACAAACATTAGAAATGTCTTTAACATGATCACCAGGAGTGGTATGATTTTCTCCAGTGAAAAATGGAATGTTCTTCAATGCTGCAATTGGAACTGGATTCTGTGCATTGAGGGCAAGTGGGCTACTGCCAGTGAAGTTGACAAAGGGATTCGGTGGTTGCGCCATTCTGATTGGCTTGAGAACCCTTGTTGATTGGATGAAAGGTCTACCAGGTGGAGGTGTAGACAAAGTCCTATTAGGTGGAGATGGAGATCTTTGAGCTCTTCTTCCCCTTCTTTCTCTTCCTGGAGATAGGTGTAGATAAACAAACAATCCTTCCTCCCTAGTTCTTGACCTGGTCTGTATTCTTCTCATAAATTTGCTGGCTTGGACTACTGAAACCAGTGGATTATGCCTCTTTTGGAGTTGCTAGATGTGCGATTTCAAAGCTCCTTCAAAGCTGGAACTTACAACAAGTGCACATCGATCTTGTTGTAATGTAAGTGAAGACCTCTAAGGTCCCACCGGGCGTGCCAGAACTATTATCACCAAATCACAGCACCCTTCTATTTGCACATAATTGAGCTCACGGTGTGATTGGATAACATGGGTACTATCTCCAAGTTGTGGGACCTACTACTTGAGATAGACCTCCAGAGAAAGCTGGTTCTTGCTCCTAAACTACCTGCCACAATCTACTCTAATGCAGGGTAAACTAACTATTCTAATCTAACTTTCCAAGGGACCAAGGAGAGAGAATGCATAAAATGAAATCCTACACTAAAGCGGTGATACACCAGAAAAGGAGGGTGTGAGAGTAGTCTTCAAATGTGTGAGATACAGAAGTAAAGTGCACGCTAGAAGGGGTGATGACAGTTCTCCCAATCTGGCAAAATGCATTCACAAAAATATTTCAAACATACACAATGATAATGGATTCCTACAAGAGCATACTAATAGACACAATATTATTGTAAAGAAGAGGTTGAAGGGGCAAGAAGAAAGCAAGAAAACACAGGGGGAGGATACATCCACAAACTTGTATTTTATTGCTTCACGATATGCACAGTTCAATCTATTACAAGATAAGGGCCTGGATCAACATGCAAGGAGTCCACAACAAGGGTCTACAACACATTGGCTTCACAAAGCAATTTTGGAGAGTTTTGCTACAAAACTACCTCCTCTTTACAATGAGCCCAACACTCCAATTTATAGAAAAGATGAGAAGAGAGAGAGGGGAAAAAATGAAAATCCCAAAATCTGTCCTTCAACCACTTGTAAGAGGCATTAAATGGAGTAAAATGATTATATATTACTTGAAAAAGGCTCCCCATACTGTCCCATGTGCTGCAACAGAGAAAGAATGATGACCATGCCTCTTAATTGCACTCCCAACTACCAAATAAAACACTGTTATGAACCCGGCCACGTTTTCCTAAAAATCTCAATCAATCTCTCATCAAATCTAGAATTTCTTGATTTTTGTGCGTCGGAATCGGAGCCATGATTCCAAAGGTACCAATTTTGTGTGATTTCGTTGAGAAATGAAAAAGTTATGACCTTCTGAGTGCGGGCAACTATTTTGGGTATGGCAGGCATTTTTGTCATTTGACGGGAATGAGCATTAATTGACTGGAGCCGAATATGTTTCTTTTAATTAAATATATCTACCCTCATTGAAAATAATAAATCTAATTTTTGTGGTGTAGACGACGTCGTGCTTGTTCCAGAAAGTCCAATTTTGTGAAAATCGGAGCTCGGAGTCAAAAGTTATGGCTGTTTGAAGTTTCACGTGTCAAACGTTGACTTTTCTTCTTTGCCTTCAGACGATTCGGCTTTTCGCATCCCTTGTGTCCCACGCGTACTTTTGGCCCAACTGTCCCAGATGAAAGTCCCTTGTTTCAGCCAAATTGGCCGGTTCACGTCCTCTGCGTACTTTTGGCCCGGATGTCCCAAAATGCTGGGACAAATATCTCGAACCGCCCTGAAATGGACCGACTTGCGCCAAACCGGCCGATCCGCGTCCCGTGCGTACTTTTGGCCTAGCTGTCCCAAACCGCGCAAAAAAAATACTTAGGCAATTTTTTCCCTCTTTTGGCCGATTCGGCTTTTAAGCGTCCCACGCATCCCGACGTCCCAATTGTCCCGCAGACCGCCTGGACTAGGACTTAGCCGATTTTCTTCATTTTTTCGGCCCCCAAGCTTGGTACAACGAACCTCAGTACGACCCGAACCCTTTAGACCTGAAATGCCTTAACACAGTCCTGCAACCTTATTTTTTGCATTTCTTCCATTTTCTCAACCTGTTGGGATTTCTTCTTGGGTGGGGGAGTTAGAAAAAGGCCGAGGGGACCCCGAAAAACATGATTTTGGGCCTTGAATCAATCTTACTCACTCGGGACTGAATAATCTGATGCGTGTTATCAAAATTACCTTAAGGGGTGAATTTTGGATAACACCGCCTTAAGTGTAGGTCTATCTGCAACCTCCACTTCTAATAAGCCTATTACATCTCAGCCACCATTGGTGTTGGTAGCCCACACTCCCTTTTAAAACATCATCCTCTCCATCCCATAGTCTCTTCCTCTAATTGCTATGAGAGTATTTACATCCATCCCGCCTACCTACACCTATCACCAACAACCCCCTATTTCATCGACCACTTATTCAGGGTACTTTCCCTCTACATCTATTTCAGCCTATGGTCCATCACAATTTTTGTACTCAACACCACTACATCTTGGGATGTTTTCCGCTTCACACCCACCTTATCTACCCCCTTATACTACTGGGGGTGCCCCGTCATCACAACCTACCAATGATCTTATCAAAATGATGATGGACAAGATACAAACATTAGAAGCATCTATCTCTGGCTCACGTAACTCTCTGACATACGATGAGATTTGCAATGAGCCCATTCACCTATCCATTCCGATTCATCCATACCCTTCTCATTGGGAAATACCTATATTCAACTGATTCAACAAAAAAAAAGGCCTGTAACAACACTTGCGGTCTTTCAAACATGTGTGTTACCTAATTTCTCATGATGTCACATTTCTCCTATGAACATTTTCAATGTCATTAACGGGGCCTTCTTTATATTGGTATAGTGTTCTATCTAGGAACTCCATCTTCGCATTTAACTAGGTAGCTCAGGATTATATAGAACACTTTTCTATAAACATCATCAAGAGGGTCACGATGAATGACTTATACGCCACACGCCAATATGAAGACTAATCTATCACAATTTTTTTCACTCATTAGTGGAGCCTGATTAACAAACTCGTATTCCAACCTTAGATATAGTTAATAGAGTTGTTCAAAAGAGCCTATGCTAGACACATCTCACCAAATCTCTAAGTCCGAATTTCCACACATTTGACGAGGCATTCACTATGGCTTAAAACCTGAGAGCCACGCCATTAAGGAGAAGAAGATACATTTGTGTAACAAGAATGCTTTGTATTTAAATAAAATGATACCTCTTCTTCTTCCAAACCAAAAAATACTAATGCTAAAACAAAAGGATCTACCAATGCAGTCATTTTGAAATCTGGCCCATCTCATCCATCTAACCAATCAAAACATTCTTCTAACGTCTTGCCTATTCAAGAATTTTAGTTTAAGTGGGAGCAACGAAAATATACTCCCATAAGAGAACCTTACTCTTCGTTTTATAAAAACTCTTAAAATCTGGAGCAATTACCCTTCAACCCATCAAAACACATACTACTACTTTTGACCCTTCTTGTTTTGTGCCTGTATGGTATAAAGAAAATGATTACTATGCAACTACTATCGCATTTGAGGTCACGGTGATGGTAATTGTATAACGTTTAAAAATATTGTCCAAGAAATGTTAGATAATAGAGATCTCATCTTAGACAACCCTAATGCACCAAGCTAACCAAAACCTTCACATATTCAAGAAGCCATTCTCAAATCAAACCTCATCGTCTAATCAAACCAATGAAACTTCAGCCAATGATAGTAATGTTTGCAAGGTTCATGCCATTTTTAATGTCATACCATCTCCTTTTGGTAGTTTTATTCTATCGAGGAAATTCTTGCATGAGCTCTTTTATCCACAGAGGAGTCCCCTTTATCTTCTTCTCTACCCACAAAGGAATATACCATATCTACCGATATAGTTGTCCCACTCACCTCCTTACCTGATGAGAAATCTACAAAAATTACTCTTATACTAATGGAAGCATCCATTTTACCTTCTTCTTCACTAAAAGAAGAACCTGTCTCATCCACCTTGCCTTCTCCCCAACCCACGGAAGACCCATTGGTGGTATCCCTTCCTATTGGTGATAATTTTCCACTGGATTTCAAGGATCATGTTGATTTTCTCTCATCTCTTTTACCCATAGAGTCAGAAGCAAACCATTTCCATGTCTAACAAACACTGGATTTATTTATAGGGGTCACTAGGAAATCAACATCAACTTTTTCCATTGCTACGCAATTCTCATGTTTGGCTGACGGTTTGGACTATGTTGACTATTCCATGCTTTGGGGATGCCTTCAGTGGCCTTTCTCAACTCAAAAGTAAATATCATCCACGAAACTTCCACTAATAATCCAAAAGTGTTTAAGACCACTAAATTCATTGCACTTGAGTCCGTTGTAGCGAAATCTCCTACATCACCCTCACCTATACCTGCACATCTACCGGTCAAGCTTCATCGACCACTTGTGTCTAAGCCACCTACCCCTTCACCCACTCCCAAATCTACCACTACCTTAGGGGCCATGCCAACACCCAGTCTAGTCCATCCTCCTGTTAAACTTGATTTAGCTACCTCTTCCCAAGTCATTTCCAAGACTACTTCCCCACCTTAGAGGAGGACCCAACCTCTTAGGTCACATACACCAGCTTCACCCACTACTCATTTTCCACCCTCGCCACTTCCATCTATACTAGGTCCACACCCTTCAACCTGGGTCAAGAAACCTCCTACCCAAAGTAAACTAAAAAACCTAGTAGCCCACTTCTTCATCATGATTATATGTCTCTCCTAAATTACCTACATGACCTATACCTTCGTCGTTACCTAGGTCCTTTCCACCTCCCATAACAACACCTTTGTTGATGCCCTCATTATTACCCATGCCAACCCATTTCACTTTTCCTTCCACTACCATCTTTCTGCACCTCCACTATCACCTTGGTTAACTCATCCCCTTCCTCCATATGTTTTCCCTTCTACATCATGCACTTCTTCTACACCTTTACCCAAAAATTTGCAAACCAAGCCCAATGCCCCACTATCTTCCAAAAAGGTAGTTAAACCCACATCGCCTCTCACAACCAAATCACCAGCTACACCTTTACATAAGAAGGTGTACAACAAAAGCTCAAAACAACACTATCTAAAAAATAGGTAGTTGAACTTATTCAAACGCCAATCTGCGTCCGACGACGTCTTTTCTACCAAGATCACCTAAAGTTTCATCTAGACCCACACTCACTTCACATTGTGATCCCTTGGCAGGATCTTATGCTAATGTCCTTGCTAACCTTTTGAAACCTTCCTCATTACATTACTACCTTTTAAACCTTACAACCAAATTAAATATAAACTATAAGGGTTTGACGAGTCTAAGGTTTGCACCTAACATTGTGTTACACGACATGATGCTGAAAACTATAAGGCCCTTAAGAATATTCTTCTTCTACTATGTTCTCCAGAAGACCTCTTGGAAGAAGATGATATTTTGGATGAGGACCCCATTCCACCTTTTCCTATCACCACACAACCTTGTCCCATACCGTTTGACGACCTCCATATCCACCTTTGAAGTTGTTTTACCCTCCCCAAATTTTTTTATCAACATGGTCCACATTAGAGAATTAGCTAAAACTCCTCCAAAATGCCAGTGTGCCCAAATTCTTTCACACGATTTTTTCCTTCATCATTATTTTTCCCATCATGTCATTACACCTTTCATGAAACACCTTCTCCATCTCCCTCTCTTCCTCAGATTAACATGATTCAAGTTGCTACTCGTGCACAAAAGGAAAAGGAAAAGAGAAGATAGATAAACCATCCACTACACCTTTACCTAATATTTCGTATGCCCTTGCACCCAAAATCACCATCTATGGACCAACATTCCCTATTTTTGACGGAATGGTTCATCACATCATGCTTAAGAAGCTTCACCAATCGCCCCTAAAAATGTCCCTATATGACCTTATCCAAACCTCTGAGTCTCATCATCAGGCCCTCATTAAGGTCTTCGATCCATTGAGGTTCCACCTAATGACCCTACACATGTTGCATCCATCATCACTCCTCACCACATTGCTTCTCTCACCACTTCACCTCCTCTCTCTACCCCTGCTACTACTCACCAAGTAGCCTCTCTTAGTTTCTTTGACGATGAGATTGTAACTCTATAATCAAATGATCCGACCTTGCCCTATTCATTTCAATTTATATCGAGAATACACGTGTCCATTGTGTTATGATCCATGGGGTTCTAGTATCAACATCATATCATCCCATGCGTATCAACAAATGTGCATCCCTTCCACTTGTATGCATAATAAACTTGTTATGCTACGTTCATTTAATGATGCGAACATCCACCCCCGGAACTAGAGTTTTCCACATCCACGTGGGACCCCGAACTATTCCAAAATTATTCTACGTATTAGAGGGAAATTTAAATATAATTTGCTTCTTGTATGACCTTGGATTCGTGTCATGTGTTTTGTTCCTTGTACCTTACATCAACATTTAAAATTTGAACATGAAGGACACAACTACAACTCGGTAGATCCTTCATCGTTTAAAACCGTAACATGCTCTCATCGACCTAATGATGTCCTTATACTAGTTAAGACATCAACCAACGATACTGCTATCCCATCTACCATCGATGACTCTTCTTATTTGGCCGCTATCCCATCCACCCTTCTCTTGCTACACCTTCCATAACCAAATTTTCTATTCTTAGTGCCGGCATTGCATCTTTTACCATTGGTCCATCACCAACCCATCTCCTTCACCAAAAACTAGTGTTTCTTCTTGCCGAGGTTTTCGGTGATTCTTCTATTCCTCTACCCTAATTCTAACTTTATATCCCTTAGTAAATGTTTTCCAATGCCTCACTTTGGGGGAGTATCACCACTATAACGTGAACACTTTCCTTACTCCTTAAGACTATAGAAGCCTCCATCAACATCCAAATTACAACTAGAGGGTAGGTGAGGTGATTTCATATGGTCCACATCATCTTCACACTAATTTGATGTATGGGGACTTGATACTTCTTCACATGCTCTAGAACCTCTTACCGAACCGGTCCATTCTCATATGATTTTTGGTGAATGGAATGTCGAGATCTCATTAGAGAAATTAAACCTCATTCTTCCCAACGTCATCAAAGGATTATTACTACCACCAAATATTACACTAAATGGGTGGAATCCATGCCTCTTATTTCTAGAAAATATGAGAAAATTTGTGAATTCATCAACCATCACATCATTTTCTGCTTTGGTGTTCCTCACAATATCATCATTGATAATGGAAAACAATTCAAAAGGAAAATCTTATGGAAACTCTTTGATGCCTTTGGAATTCAACTTAGTTTTTCTTCACCTTATTATCCTAAAACTAATGGCCAACCCGAATCAACCAAAAAAACCATAAACAAAATTCTCATGAAGGTGGTTGATGATACTAGTAAGGATTGGCACACACACATTCCTTTCACCTTACGGGCTTCTTGCACTAGTATTGGCACCTCAACCTGCTGCCACACCTTTCTCTTTGGTCTACGATACAGAGGTTGTTTTACCTCTCGAATTCCAAATTTCATCTCTTCCTATCTCACTCAAAGATATGATCAATGATGATGATTTTCTCCAGGACCATTTGGTATATCTTGAGTTATTAGATGAACAATGTCTAAATTCTCTTGACCACCTTCAAATCTACCAAAAATGTATCAAACGTGCATATGATAAACATGTCCAAGAAAGAACCTTTAAGGTCGGTGACCTCATCTTGAAGGAAAATCAACATGTAACAAAAGTGAAGAAAAGTAAATGGGGAAAATTTGCTCCTAATTGGCTTGGACCCTATATCGTTGCTCATGCATATGGATTATGTGCTTATCATTTAGCCTCACTCGAAGGTAAACCCAAACACTGAGCCCTCAATGCCTTGAATTTTTGACCATTATTTTGGTGAACCAAGTACTATATCACCTTTTTTCTATTACAAACTCATCCCTTGAGTACCCATTCCTTTCATCTACCTCTTTTGAGGACCAATGACTAAACAAGAATTTTGTGATTATCCATCATCCTTTCAGCCTTCTCTCAAATATGAGTACCACGAATCTACTCATGGTATGGTTCTCATGGATACTTTTTTCCTTTTTATGATGGAACCCATGGTCGTTCGTCCTTTCAAACCCCTCTTGCATAGTTAACCTTTGCGTGCTATGGTTTTTCCTTCATAAAGGAAGCCTATACTCTTCTATAGTCTTGTTCATGACCTAAAAGTCCAAAGACATTCAAAAGTAAAATGGGATTAAAATCCTTGAGTCAAACTTCTTGTAAATAGATGAATCCCTCAAAAAGGACATCTACCTCTCTATCTCATTGCTATAAATAGACTTCTCCCTCGAAGGAAAACTATAAAAGTTATCCCTAAAACACATAGTCTATCCAATAAGAGGAATAGCTCTACACAAATGCAAATAAGATATTATGACACATCCCACGAAGAACTCGAAGAAGGAGTAATTATATTCATATCACATAGACTTCCCGCATTGATCGAGTCTATAAAAATCAAAAGTAGAAGCATAAAGGAAAAGATAACTTTTTCATCATGGACTTGCCTATTTTGGTTTTGGGTATCTTTCAAAAGAGGAATTCCATCTTACAACAAGGTTACGCTTCACAACCCATTTGACCTCACCTTCCTTTCTTTCTTATCATCTACCTACTCAAGGGACGCATCGTAAATGTGACATTTCATGATCCTCCGTAACTTTCTTCACTCTTAAAAGCATCAATCATGCAACGCCTTTAGGGTCTTACATTCATAAGCTAATATTTGGTATGATAGTTTCATAATGGTTCTTACCTATTAGGTGACATTTTATCTCTTCTTACCATTTGCCTCTTTTTTTACTTATTGATTTTTCTACACAGGACTAGACATTAGATACCTACATTATGGGATTTCCTCTCCTTTTACAATGCCTAAATGACTTAGATATGAACTATTCATATACCTAACTCAACCATGCCTATACCTGACCAAACCATACCTACCATAACCTAAATACCATCACAACAACACTTACTTGATTTAGACTCAACCATGCCTAAAAACTACCGACTCATTCATATAACTCCTCATATTCTTCCCTAGCTTATGGGAGAACTACATCAACCTAAGGCCCCATTTCATAAGGGCTATGTAGGTTGCACTCCAAAGGCATGGGGCCCTTGGAGGTTCACTCGACCACTTTTACCCCGAACCAATTTTCCCTCTTTTCACTCGCATTCAACCTAGCTCGTTTCTATTTACATAATAAATTGAAAATTAATATATTATAACCACATACATTGTTTCATCATACCTACCATTTTATAACCTCACCATATTCTACCGAATAATTTAACATTTGCATGATATCAATTACTTGAAGATTTAAACCCAACATACACATAACACAATATTTCCATAAAATTAGTTACTTGAAATTACCCGACTCAACCATGTCTATACCGACCAAACCATACCTACCATAACCTAAATACCATCACAACAAAACTTACCCGATTCAAACTCCATCATGCCTACATAACAAAGACTTCACCATGCCTAAACAACCTAGAATCCATCATGGCTACACAAGTGGACTCCACCATGCCTAAACAACCTTTGGACTCCATCATGCCTACACAATCTAGACCCCACCATGCCTATACAACCCGACTCCATCATGCCTACATGACCTCAACTCAATCATGCCTAACTCACCTAGTTTCCATAATACACAATAAAAATGGAAATTAAAAAGAGTACATCATCCATCCAATAAACATCATCAACTATATAATGGGAGTGTTTGTGTATCAATACATATAAACACAAATAAATAATATCAGTCTCTCAAAAATCTCATGTATAATCTCGCCTCTTTAGAATGCAGGCTGATATATATATCCAAAATCAAAATACACTCCCATAAATCACCTGCATCACCCCCATATGAGGCCCTCAGCTCTGCAATCACCTACACCCTCATTTGGTCCTATCCTCTGCACACTCATCATCTCTCTAACTTTTACTGGTCCCCGCCCACTCTCCATCTCCTCCTCTTTGTCCTAAAATGGGCTTGATCTGTAAGAGATGGTAACCTTACCGACGACTCGTCTATGGAGTGATGACCCCTGTGCTACTGAACTACGAGTCCTAGATCTGGTCCTCTCACTAGCTTCTTATTGGGCCTGTGATGAACATATAAAGGAACATCAATACCTGTAGTAACTAGAAGGTCCTGGTAATAGCGGGCCTCATTCAAGGCATCCCTGAACCTCACCATCGATATAGTCTGGGGTAGTTTCATTGGCATAATCGCAACTTGTGAACTCTACCCCGCTAATAGAGGAATCTAGCATGGTGCTAGTATCTATACTATGGTACCTTGTCCCAGTGGCTCGTGATGATACCTATATCACTACCTAGGTCCGAAAAGCCACAACTTGTGTTCTGCTGTAATTGCTGCTAACCGACCTGTAAAATAGTGACCTACGGTTGTAGCACTACTACATGTGCACCATCCCCTTCAAGAGCCTATACCAGTGCGGGAACTTGAGCCTACGCCTATGTTGTTGTCAACTGAACTCCTAGTGCGGTCACCTTTCCGTAGGACATCATTTTGAACCATCACCGTGGTGAGTCCAGGATGACCTAGTCATGGTGCGCTTCTTGTAACTCCACCGCCACCACTATCTCGTATACAATAGTTGTCGACATCATCCAACCTCATATCCACTGGTACTTCCTCATGTCTGTTGGGTCTTTAGGCTAGGGTGGAGACAAAGGTCTCTCCACATCATCCTTGCGGTACTATAAGAATTGTGGTGGCACATTCTGTCATTTGTAACCTAAACTAATGATGGAATCTATCCACCAAAATCATCTTGTGCTCACGTGCACGTCTGCCATTTATCCACCGTAATAGATGAAGTCCCCATAGCTCCTAAGCCATCCCTCTAAATTTTGGAAAACCAACATAGGGCTGTTATACTATGTCCATGACATACATGCCCTCTAACTATCATCTATAGTATACTACATCATGAGCTACATCCTCTACTCATGTATGACCACCTACAACCAGCCATATTTTATATCTTGCCATCTCGTCCAACACAATTCCAATCAAGAACTGGTAGTGCTCGTGGCCACACTATCACTATGTGCTCATATGCCAAAAAATGTAATAGGAACATATAACATATGTTGTAGCATCGCATACTCTAATACACATACAACTTCTGTATAATCGCACTAAATATGCAGGTGCCCATGCAAAGCAGACATGATCCTCGATCATATCTTGCAACACTCACATCAATCCTTTAGGAAACCGGCCACCCTTTGAATCTAGAAGTGTATAACACCCCACCACTACCATCATCGCATGCTAATGCTAACCACTTCTCTTGCAGGTGTGCCGAATATAAATCCCCATACATAAAACTAACACTATGCTCAGTTAGGTCACTTGCCATCTCCCTAAATACTGCAATCATCACCTCAAAGGCTCCATCTACTGATACTAAATACATTGGCTCACCAAAATTGGTAGTCTGTAGAATCCTATAAACATATTCCAAAGTGTGATCTTCATCTTGTCGGTGGGTAGACGGAAGGTGTTGGTTATTTTATCCCATCTATTGATGAGAGTGACAATGAGAATGTGATCTCGTTGGATATGCATGTACCACCTACTACCCACCAATCCAACATCTTGCATCTATGTCCACTCGTCCTCGGTAACATTGGGTCACAACTTCCCTAATAACGGTGGGACCCTATCCCGCATCGTCAATTGATGTCATGCCTATATCCATAAACACTTAACAATATCAAGTAATACAATAATTTACTCATTGCTTCAAAGACCTAATTACTCCACCCCTACTAACACCCCATACCCACATGGATTGGCTTGAATAGTTAGTTCTAACTATTTCACCCCACTTATCATTCATTGTATCTTCACCCATACCCATACCCACATTTTTCCTAGGTATACATAGCCTAACCCCACCTATACATCTTTTAACCTACATCTCATATGTCCGTATTTAACTACCTACTAGTTTTCTTCGTCCATTTTTCTCATAATTTCCCCTTTTTTGAACTAGGTCACTTTTAACAAAGTGATCGACATCGCTTTCACTCACCAACATAAGTCAATAATAACCAAGATCGGTCATCTTTCTAGCCATCAATGCTAGTATACTCAACCGACTTCGATCGACTCTAAAATGACATTGATCTTTGGTTCAGCCCTAGGGCCGAACTCCCATGCCCCACAATTCAAATTAACAAAAAAACCTAAATTCTACCCCAATCGCACCTAGAACCCACCCCGATTCATTTACCCACCTATTTAACCTACATTTTCCCCTTCCGTAGCCACTTTCATTCATTTTCCCCAAAGTTTAAATTTATAATTCCCCCTCATTTTTAATTTTATATCAACTTTCGGTTAAAAGTAATGAAAAAGGACTAATTCCTACATCAACCTGGCATTTCCTCCTTGGTGGGACCTCGGTCTTTACACTAGTGGTCCTAGTGCCCTCTCCTACCTCATGCCATGCCTCAAACAAACTCTCGGTCCTTTGTCCAATCGGATCACTCGGAATGATCTCGTGGACCCGTCCACCTTAACTACCTCCCACTTGGCTACCTCCAACTCAGCTAGGTACAGTACCTCATCTTTTTCTACATGCAAAACGTACAAAATCACTTGCTCTATCATTTTCTCAAATCGATATGGTTAAAATGAATTTGTAATATACAAATTCTTAATTTTTTACCAAACCCCCAACTTGACCAACATCGGTTTGCCATGATCAACATTAGTCATTTGCCCTAATGCACCGTGGTCATTTTCCTTGATCGACATTGATTTTCCATAACCGATGTCGGTTATAATTTTTGACCCCAATGCACCATATCTCACCACATATGATTTCCTGAATCCTTTTACGCCTACCCCAAATTTGAGCTTGGCCTTACACCTCATCCTCATGACCTTATTACCTCCCACCCAAACTCACCATCCATTGGGGAATTTTTTTCCCCTAACATGGCCTTACCTAAGGCCTTGCCCAAATCACCCATTGTGACCCTAGAATTCATGTACTCGTTATACCTTGCAATAATGATATTCGTGTTGTTGAGCCTAATGACCTTACCTTGCCTAATGTCGTGTTGTTTATCTTGACCACACCTTTGGTGCCTTGAAAAAAACCTATTGCCCATTCCCGCACCTTACCTCGTTGTGCTTAAGGACCATATCATATACCTTGGATACCTAAACCACATCAACCTTTTTTGGATAAACCTATCAAAATTTGACGAAGTGGAGTTTGCAAGCTCTTCATCCGAACCTTATCATAATCTATGTGTGTGTGTGTGTGTGTGTGTTATATTTCCATTACCTATTACCTGACCCACCATACCCCTTACCCACTACCCACTTACCCTGGTTTTCATCATTTACATATTTATATAAACCACTCACCGACTCTATTCATCACCTCATCAGTTCTTGGTTGAGGGGAATAACCTTCATCTATACTTGAGGTAACCTAACATTTACTCATACATGGGTCACTAACTTTATAGTTTTTTCAATGCCGCTTACCAATACAAGCTAAACGACAAAAAGGGAAAATGTAGACTCAAAATTTGAGTCACACTACCTTTGGCCCCCTTTAAGTAATTAACATAATGCATTTAACTAACCATGGCCCCTTTACCTCATATTAACATTCATCCTCACATTATTTTTTAATTTAATTATTTTAATTAAGTTAATTTCACCCTCACGCCTCCACGTCATCATGACACCTCACCCTGGACCCATTCTAGGGGCATTTAACTCATAGTGACTGACTCATCACCCTCAACACTGAGTCATCACTCTCAACACTGAGTCATTACTCCCAGTGCTAAGCCACTAACTTGACCTAACTAAATAAGAATTCTTCCTAAACCTAATGGACCTCTTCTAAGTTCTTTTCCTTTTCTCACATGAAATCCACTTCCTAAAGTGGACTCAATGAGGAAAGCACACCAAATCTAGGAACGTCTTCCTATTTTTGGTAAATAAGACTATTTCTCCCTAAGCGACGCCGGTTTATCCTTGGTTGATGTCAATTAAATAAAACAACCATATGTTCCTTTATATACAATTTTACAACCCTTTACCCAAGTTGGTCATTCAGTTTTTGGAAGTTATATTGCAATCAAGCAAGGATATTAGAGCCATTACTTCATCCAAATGATGTCTACACACCACCAAGGAGAAACATAAGCAAAGGATTCCCTTCTAGATTGTTGGAGCATCCAAGGGAACACATAGGTTGTAGTACCACTGCACTGAACCAACCATCACCTCACCAATCAATATCCAACCTCCTTCAAGCCCCGAGATCTTCATAGCAGTGAGTAATGTGACCTTAATCATTTGCGCTTAATTTATTGTGGATCTCTTTCTTCCTTTAGTGTTTTAAATTTCTACTATTACCTAGATATCTCCATCTTCCCACCAATTCACCAACCCAACCATTTCAAGACCTTTCACCCTTTATGACCTCTCCCTCTATATTCCTGAGTCTTCTTAGTTATATTAAGAGCCTAACCACACCTTCCTCACTCTCTCTGTGTGATCATAGAGAATCCCAAAAATAGTTTTTATTAAGTTATTACAAATTTCCCCTACCGACGCCTGCATTCACTCTACCGACGCGTCGGTTCATCCTTATACCGACATCGATCACCTAAACGATATCGGTATCTCGTGTTATTTAATATCCTCTAACCAATAAGCATTCAATTCAATCAAAATCAACCCAGACCTCACCTGATCAATTCCAAACCCTTTATCAAACCCTCGCGGACATGTAAAACCTAGAACAACCTACCAAATCGCGGATCTAATCATAACTTTTCTGTTAGATTATATTTACTTATTGTATTTGCATGAAATACCTAAATCATATAAATATAATAATTTTTATTTATTTCATGATACTTTCTCGCATTAAATTTTATTTGAAAGTGGATTGACAGCCTTCTAGGAAGTGCCTCGCTTCTGGATCTAGCCCTCGATAGGTAGTCCACTAATCTCTAGTATTAATGCTATTTTGTGGTCTTGTTGTGTTTCTTACGGGTTGTTCCTCCTAGCCAAAGGGAAGCTCTCCATGATAATATTGGATCAAAAGTCAATAGTGCGTGCATTATACCTTTGAAATTTATCTTATAGGTATTCCTCCTAGCCTCTTACCTTATCTGTTTTATGTAAAACCATTTGGTGAAACAACTGCAATATCTTCTAATTTTTCTTTGGCAAGCGGTTTAGTCTAAACAAGCTGCGGATTTAGAATAATATCTTCTATGATTTGTGTCCTCACTAGAGTTAATCCTTGGTAGATGATCAGGTCCCAAGTTTATTTTACCACGATTCATTATAAGCGAGAAATCAAACTCCGGGAAGAGAAGAATCCACTGACAGATGCACCCATACAAAACAAAATTATTGACCAAGTAATTAAACACCATATGATCAGTATAGAATATAATTAGTGTGGCCAACAAGTACTTCATGAAATTTTTAAGCACATATATCATTGAAAATGCCTCACACTCCATTGTAGACACAAAATCATGCACTTTAGGAATTATTTAGCTCGGTCTTACATACTACTATTTCGAGGTTTCTCAAGTGAAGTAAGTACTAATTAATCCCACATTTTGGCCATTTGTTTTACCTTTTATTTCATCATTTCCACATATTTTCCTATGCATATCCACCTCTTTCATAGATTTCCAATTATTTTAGCTCAAATGGGGTGCCTTAGTCCCACATGGTGTGCCCCGATTCATGTTCTTCTTTCTTGCCTCTTTCTATCCATTTTTCATCCTTATCTTTTTCTTAGTCGGCCATGTCAGGGTTAATTATGAAATTAGAGAAAGATAACCCTATAAATATAAAGTTATGAGACCATAATGAGGGTCCTAGCGCCACATACTACTATCACTCCATCTAGAGTTGCATCTGTTTCATCACTTGCATTCACATAGTGCCATGTATCAAAGCTAGAAATTTGCATGAACACACCTAATATAGGGGATGGATTCTATTTTATTTCATGCACACATGTTATTACATTTTCTATATTTATTATTGCTCACTACTTCGCAAAAGTGCGACTAACACAAGATCACCTAGGGAATGACATGCACACACACACCATAACTACATTTGGGTCTAAAATGTAGTGCAACGCTCAAATTAGTAAGCCCATTGTTGTGGCAGTTGAGGTCAATCCAACCCATTCATTTTACATATTTTATTTTTAGGGTTTTGATACTTCTTTGTCTTTTGCAGATCATTCCTTCATCTTGAGTTATTTCACACACTCGGTGCAGTTCGGCAGATCCAATATGACAAATAAAGAGAATTTCAGGGCATCTTGTGATCTTGTCGAAGCCATATTATGAGAATTTGTAGAGGCCAGGCACCTATTCTTGAGACCATGGCACCCCAGTGGTGCCCCAAGATACCTTCCTAGGTGTTGTAGTCTATTTATATAACCTAGATATGACGTCTCTAGGACCCCGAGTGATCCCTTCTACTTCCGGGATCTACATTCATACCTATGATAACTTGTGATAGTCTCTAACAATCATCTAAGTCATTTACTTTTGTATTTTTTCATATTTAGGGTTTTATTTCATTTTATATAATTACTTAAAACCATTTCCATATTATTTTAGCATAGTTTACAATGTTTTAGTCCTCCTATATTAGATTAACTAGTTTTTATACTTCCCATAGTATTAGTTCAATTTTAGTTAATCATTTTGGTGAACCCAATGTTTCTTCATAGCACCTTCTAGGGTTTTGCATTTGCATTTATCCATCATGAGTATCTCCATCAATAAATATTTACTTACCCATTCTGATTTACTTCATCATTTCAACACCTTTTTTTTCGTACTACAAATGTTTCTATTGACATGTAATCCAAATCCATGTATAAAACATTTGTCGATTCTTTTTCACAACATATAGCATTCAAGGCCAATCCTCCTTTTGACATTCATCCCTTTGACAATGACCCAAAACTCTATATTATGTCTTGCATTTACAATATTGGTGTCAAACATACTCTTATTGATAATGATTTCGAGTTTAATGTGCCTTATGTATTTCCTCTGGAATTTATGTCTGCATGCTCATGAAATTATCCCTTCTTCTATTTCACTCCGTGCTTACGATGGTATTGTTCATCCGTGTCTTGGTCATGTTACCTTGCCTCTTACTATTGGTCCTAAAACTCTCCATACAATTTTATTTGTTATCGATTTTCTAGTCTCATATAATTGCTTGTTAGGAAGGCCATGGCTCCATGCCATGCAAGTTGTTGCTTCTACGGTCCATTGTTGCGTTAAGTTCTTACATGAACGTGTTGAGTATACTATCTTTTGGGACCGTGACCTGTTCTAATATTGTGTCCATGACCTTAACACTAGTATTCCTATCCCTCGCATTGATACTACTGACAAGCCTCAACCTATGGATGACCCACCTCATTTACCACCACTTAAGGGTGCTATTTGTTTGCTAGATGTTTTCCCTTCTACACCACCTCCTACTACAACTATTATTCCATATCATCCGCTTGTTGCCTCTATGGACACTATTATCCCATCCTCATCTTCATCGTTTATTTTCCCACCATTCACGTGTACACTCTTCATACATGGTTTGTATTGGAAGCACATTTCATTAGATGCTACCATTCCTGAAACCATATGTACACACAACGGCTAAGCTTGCTTAGATTTTTTTGTTACGGATATTTATCCACCACCATACCATGGGTTGGTCCATGTCATAACTATTTATGGACTTCGTGTCTTTCACCTTGACGTCTTACTTATGCATGCTCCCACTACATCACCACTCACATTAGGACATTTATAGGTAGACTATATTAGGGGCACCCTAGATCCGGATCATACAGACATATCCTTTCCTATGCCTTTTGGACATGTTATCATCTGTAATAGCTCTTTCCTAGGTTATACACAAAACCTCACTCATTGGTATGCACATGGCTGCCCCTTCCCTCCATTCACTGATGAATAATATGTTATGGGCATGTATCACTTACATCTCAATGGCTCATTACATGATCAACCCACCACTATAGCTTACCAAGTTACTAACACATATCCATTCGATTTTGATCTAGAGGATGACAATATTCTTGACGAGTTTACATAGTCCCTTGGCACACTACCACTAGGGGGACATATCACATTGCACACTCCCCCCTCCTATTTCTACATAGCTACATAGTCTCACCTTTCATATTTCTCATTTATTGTTCTTTCCTATAAGCATATTATATCACACATCATAGCACCGTCATTACCTGATGACACACTCTTGTGCTTTGGTTCACACTTGACTATTGAGGGATTACCATTACACTGAACCCCACACACCACATCATAGGCACTACATATTACATTTCATCCTACATTGTGCATCATACACCATTCATTCTACCTCTATTTCTACATTATGCTAGTTTGCATCTATGCATTACATCTATGATTGGTACTTACACACTTAGTCACACTATACATTATACATTGTCACACCATACATTTTCCATATTATACTAGTCATCATTACCTATGAGTCTAGTTTTACATTTCATCCCTACATTCTACATTTACGCTAGGTTACATTATATATGGGTCTAGCTTTACATTTTATCACTACACATTCTATTTCCTATCTACACCTATCACTGCATCTTACATATTACATATTCTAAACACACTACACACCCATATTACATTTCCCATGCTGCACATTTACATACCATATTCATCACTTGGTCGTTTATACTATGTTGTCTTCTACACACTGTCATCACCACCCTATGATGCACTTTAGTTCCTTGGTCCATACTCGAATGCCGAGGGTTTACCAATCAAATGGACCTTACACTCACCATGTGATGTTTCATCTTGTAAAATTTCCAGTGTTAGTGACATACACATTAGGTTAAGTTGTCACCTATAATCTCATCTAGTAGTGGTATACACCCTTAGGATACATCACCACTCCCCTAATTTCATCTTGTAGTGACATATGCTTTAGGCTATATAGTAACCCATCTCCATCCATTCATCATAGTGATATACACTTAGGGACAAATAATCACTCATCCATTCAAAAAGTCGTGGGATACGTTTAGGCTATAGGGTCCACACACATCTCTCCACATGTCAAATTTCATCACCATTACATGTAGACACTCATCACAACACACTAAACACACCATACACTACTTGACCATTTCAGATGATGCACTCTCATTTATAGTTGATTATTCACTACCGAGGTGGAAAAAAATGAACCTCATTGCATACACTTTGATCCACTCGGGGGAACACTGTTCCTATCATTCTATTTTGCATTCCATTCCATCCATCCACAACATACTACATTTTCTTGGGGCATTTAATTTTTTTTGCTAGTGTTTTGCATGATCACTTTACTACACATGTTACAATGGTTTCTTATATGTCATTATCTATATCATACAAACATGAGTGTTCACACCTTTGTTTAGTGTGATTGTAGATCCATGACTCTTTACATGTGACATGGAAACTCACCTTCTACCCTTCCTATACTAGTTGCTAGGGGCATCCACATTCGTTTTATCCAGGTGTTATTGTTTCCTTTAGTACTTAACATTTTATATTAGTTTCTCATACATGCTTTGACATATGAGTTATCACTCTAACATGCTAACGGGTGTTCCATATGCAACATGATTGTCTTTTAGGACTATACATCTCCGTGACTCTTTATTTGTTTGTTTCTACTTGTCTGCCGTTGTTTTCAATTATATGCGGGATTTTCCTTTTCTTCTATAAACACTTGTTTTATGTTTACATCCATTAAGGCCTTGCATGTCTTGTGGCATCGTGAGTGATGTCCCATGTTTGCAACTCACTTTTTGTAGTCTACTTGTTTTCTTGCGTGTTTACACTACATTTTTGGTAGTTACTACATTTTCTGTGAACTTTACACTTGTCTTATTGCATGCATGTGTTTTCGGACTAACACTTGTTTGGATAGCCATCCTTTATTATGGGTGCCTTGGTTTCTACTAAGATTTTTCCCTTCCCCCTTCAGGGTAGAGTTCTATAGGTCAAAGTGCGAGGGTCCTCTTTTGGGGATGTATTCTCCTTTAAGCGACGTCGTATGCACCCCCAAAGAGGGGGCATCATTGAGGGTTTTACATACTAACACAATGTATTTAAATCGGTTCATTACAATGTACTTTCCATCCTTGGAATTTCAGGTTTACATACAATGAGTGAGTTGAGTTGACTCTACGAACTCTATACATAACGACTCTATAGGACATGACATCCTTTGGAATTTATGCAGAGAAGTTACAGGTTGGAGGTTACAGTGGGTGTTCCTCCCTACACTACTTTACCTAGTGGTGTCGGATTGGCCAAAAAACTAGGATAGTACAAATATTTCTTCACACTTTTAGCAAAAGTTCAAGGTTAGAGGACATAGAACATTTCCTCCTATACTTCTTTAGCAGGGTGGCATGATATTTCCCAAAAAAATCACGACAAAACAAGATATCCTTCTACATCCTTTCTCTCAACATGGACCAGGTGCACATTTTCCATTTATAATTTTCTTTTTGTGTATTTTACATTTGTGTATTTTACACATTTCTATACACATACATATTTTGCACAACTTTTTTTTACATACATATATATTTGATTACTTGATCGTTTTCTCCTTGCAGGTCCGACTGTATGAGAAAAAAGTAGTCAAATTAGGGGAGACAACAACACCAAAAAAAACAACAACACACCACAATGACACTTACCTTTAATAACCATGTAGGTACACTACACACCGCAACAGCTACACATGCAATTTTCCCCTAACTCCACTCTCATCACTTTTTATGCGCATTTTTCAAATTTAGAATCCACGCTCCTCCAATTTTTATTTGTTTTATTCGATGCTTGAGTCTAGTCCATCAACACGTCTCTTCTACACTCTACATGGATATTAAGTATACATATCTATCTATTTTATGTTACTGAGTGTTACGCTCAACAACATAAAGTGGAGGAAAAATGTAGACAAAAAATCATGCACTTTAGGCATTTAGCCCATCTTGTACTACTATTTAGAGGGTTATCAAGTGAAGAAAGTACTAATTAATTCCACCTTTTGGTCATCTTGTTTTTACCTTTTATTTCATCATTCAAGCATATTTTCCTATGCATATCCACATATTTCGTAACTCTCCCATCGTTTTAGCCTAAATCGAGGCACAAGCCAAGCGATCTTGGGTGCCCTGGTCCCACCGGGGTGCCTCGATCCATGTTTTACTTTCCCACCTCTTTTTGAGATCTTTCTATCCATTTTCATCCTTATCTTTTTCCTAGTCTTCCATGTCGGGGTTGATTACGAAATTAGAGCAAGAGAACCCTATAAATATAAAGTTATGAGACCATATTGAGGGTCCTAGGGCCACATACTACTATCACTCCATCTAGAGTTACATCCACATAGTGCCATGCATCAAGGCTAGGATATCTTCATCAACACACACAAACACACACACACACACACACACACACACACACACACACACACACACACACACACACACACACACACACACACACACACATAGGGTGAGGGACTCTATTCTATTTCATACACACATGTTATTACATTTTCTATAGTTATTATTACTTGCTACTTCACAAAGTGTTGGCTCAAGAGCACCTAGGAAATGACATGCACACACATACCAAAACTACATGTGGGTCTAAAATGTGGTGCAACACTCATATTAGTTAGCCCACTATTGTGGTAGCTAAGGTCGACCGACCCATTCATTTTGCATCTTCTATTTGATGGTTTTTATACCTATTTGTATTTTGCAGGTCATTCCTTCATATTGCGTTATTCACACACACACTCGAATGATTCAGATCCGGTATGATAGAAAGAGAAAATTTTAGGGCATCTTGTGACACCGCTTGAAACTAGATTCGGCGTTTGTAGAGACTAGGGTGGTTTTTCTTCGGACCAGGGAGGCCCAGGGTGCCCCAATACCTTCCTAGGTGATACGGTCTATTTATATCTCCTAGATTTTTCTCTCTGCGAGACCTACGAGTGATCGTTTCCACTTCCGGGATCTACATTTAGACCTTCGACAACTTGTGAGAGTCTTTAGCTATCAGCTAAGTCATTTCCTTTTGTTTCTTTACATGTTTCGGGTTTTATTTCATTTGATATAATTACTTAAAACCATTTCATTATTTTTTTTTATCATAGTTTACAACGTTTTAGTCCTCCTATATTAGATTAACTAGTTTTCTATACTTCCCATATTTAGTTCAATTTTAGTTAATCATCTATACTTGTATAATTTTTTCTACTAGTGTGGGTTTCTTGCTCGCAAAGAATATGGGATGATCAACATTACCTTCACATGGTTGTGCCAACACTTCTCCTATAGTTTTACTAGAAGCATCTACATGTACATGAAATGGCTTATTCTAGGAAGGGAAGTATAAGATAGGTGTGGTGGTTAGCTTCTCCTTCAAGGTCTCAAAATATTGTTGTTGTTTTCCTTTGATTTTAAAAAAATATTCATGGGCGCAACAATCTTAGCATAACCCTTAATAAATTTTTGTAGTAACTTGTGTTCCCAATAACCCATGTACTTCACTCTAGCTAGTAGGCTCATGTAGACCCAAGATAACTACAATTTAATTTGAGTCTAATAACAAGCCTTCTTTGCAAATAATATTCCCAAGTGCCAAAATTTGTTGCAAATATACACTTTTTAATGTTTAAGGAGATTCTATATTTCTTTCATCTTTCATAAATTAGTCTTAAACAATCACAATGATCTTTAACTAGCCCATAAACAGTCCAATCATCCAAGTAAACTTGAAGAAACTTATGAATAAAGTCTTGAAATTCTGCACAACAATGCGCAAAAAAACACTCTTGGTGCATTCTTTAGGCCAAAGGTCATGACTATTAAAGAAAAAAATCCCCATTTTTTTACAAACTTGGTCTTCTCCCATTCTTTGTGCGCTATCCTCGCCTTGTGGTATCCTCAAAATCCATCTGTAAATGAGTAGATCTCGCACCCTACCACTCATTCTAAGATCTCTTTAGTGAATAACGTAGGAAAATGATTTATGACACATGAAGTGTTGAGAACCCTGTAGTCAACACAAATCCTTATCCTACCATACTTCTTGATGATGATCACCATGGGGCTTATCCATTCAGACTCCTGAATAGGTTCAATAATTATTGATTTGAGCATCTTATCAATTTCCTCTTTTACTTTGATGTATAACTTGGGATTCATCTAATAAGGTCTCTTTCAAACTAGTTGTACTCCATCATTAAGATTGATTTTCACTTCCCCGAGTGATGGATGTATGCCATTTATTTCATGATACCCTATAGGAAAAAAATCCTAAAATTCCGTGGTAAATTAATTATCTTTGCTACCTCGGGTTTAGACTAGTAATCACTAATAATTGCCTCCTTATGCACCTCCTCAATCCTAGTGTTCACATTTTTAGTCTCCAAAGGCACATGGTATGTGCACCCTTTCTAGTCTACAAAGTCCAACACCTCACATGCACCTTCTATGTGCTTAATATCCAGATCCTCTACTTATTCAACATCTAAATGAGATAGACAATATTTCCCTTCTATTTTTATCTCCAAAAATGCCCCAAATGTGTCTCTTCGGTTTCTATTAGGTCCTAATGCACCCTAGTGTTAGTTTCACCAAAAACCCGAACTATAAGCTCCTCAACCTTCACACTATCACCCAACGTGATGTGCCTCATAATATGTAAGGCTTCATGAACTATTGGCTTAGTAGAAAAATGATCAAAAGTATGAATAATACCTTTAGTCAGTTGTGGCAACTCGTTATCTCCTACTTTAACTCAGCATGTACATACCAGCGCGTACGTATCCATGAAAATTAGAGTAAAAGTTGTGTTACCATAGAGATGATGGTAAATAATCTTTCCCCTATGTCCAATTCCACTCATAATTGTGAACATGTACCAAACAAGGGGTATTCCTATCATAATCATGTATCAATGAAGGGAGATTAATCCCAACAAAATTTGTCAAGAATTCCACTTTGATCTCCCACCAACCAAGTAGACTATCTTTGTGCATAGCCCCCACCAAAGCATGTTGTAGTCCCACGTAATGTGTATACCATCATGTTTCTCCTATCACATTCATTACACTACTATTCCTCCATCATGCGAAAGAATGATTCAGGATTCTCCTCTCTAGTATACTTGAGTAAGATGGTTTTACCCAACTTCCTAATGCATCGTGACCTAACCATCCTTATCACTCTTCCACATAGCTTGCATTTGACCATTTGGTAAGTGTCATGGGAAAATTTTTCATATGTCATGCTAGTAGTATAAATGATGGAATGAGAATATTCCTAGTGAATAACACCTTCCTTTGATGGCTCCATATTCTCGAGTCACATACCATATGCATGTAGATTCCATTGAGATCATCTTTTGGATGGGCTCTATATAAGAAACAATCTTTGAATCATCCAATGGTATCACAATGCACTCATCCTTATTCTCAAAATTCATGCACCTCTTATTGAAGCACAACCCTACGTTATCAACACAACACCAAGGGCATCTAAGAAACAAAGGGTAGCTATCTGCTTCAACCAATTCAAAGACCTCAAAGTCACCTATGAACTTGTCTCCTGGATAGTGATTGAAACATCCTTGAATACCCCAATGGGCATAGACCTGTCTTGTTTTAGACACTAAATCACACACTTTTGGTACATTTCTAGGTCTTAGTCACATACTACTATTCATATGATTCCTAAGTGAGAAAAATAGCAATTGAAAGTTATCTTTAGCCTTTTTTCTGTGTTTCATGTCTTCTTTCTGGCCTCTTACACCCTACATCCCAATCGATACTTTACTATTTTATCTTTTATGACTTTGGACACCAAAACTATATAGGATATGAGTGCCCATGTTCCCCTGTCCTTCTAGGCACCTCGACCTCTCTTTAATTTACTCGGTCCTTTTGGGAATATTTTATCTTTTAGGCATCTTATTTTCTTATGGGTCAACCTTCCAATTGTCAATTGTGAAATTCAACCAAGGGAATCATATAAATATAAAGCTATGTGACCATAATAAAGGACCAAGCTCTAAGCATTTATTACTATCACCTAATGTTGCATCCAAAGGCATTTCAAGAGAATAAAAGCATCCATTTAGAAATCACTCAAGGGATAATAGACTACATTTTTTGCATACATGCATAGGAGGGGAAGTTCATTTTTCCATCCACACATCTATGTACATTAGTACATATAGCTATTTCTAACTATCAATTGCATCTTGCACAAGATCCACCTAGGGCATGATTATTTCACACACACATGAGAACTACATGGAATCTGAAATGTAGTGTAGTGCTCGGTTATATGCTCACTCAATCAGGGTGACTTTTGGGGTCAGTTTGAATCCCCATTTACATCTTCTATTTTTAAGATTTGATGTATTTTGGGGTTTTCTAGGATATCATTTGTTTCGCGGGTTACAGACGAACTCCACAATCATCCAACGACATACATGAGACAAGCAACGAAGGTTAGCAACATTAGTATGACACATAAAAAATTAGTTTATGAGGTCTTTCATGGTCATGGGTGCCCAAAATCAGTCTCCAAAGCACCCGTGCACCCGATCTAGGTAGACTTGATAACTCCACAATTTTTTGGGTTTGGTTGTGAAAATATTCCCTCATGTTTCATCGGGTTTCTAGTCCAAAGCACACTTTGGGATCAAATTACAAAATCAGCTAAGTCTTCTATTTCCTCTCTTGCACCTAAGGTTTCATTTTATTTAGCTTATTGCTTGGGAAAATATGTACTTTATTGCTTATTTATCATATGTCACTATGAAATATCTAGGATTTTACAAATTCTAATATTTGTTAAATCATTTGTTAAACCCAATGTGGAAAGCTATTGTAAATGTTATCTCTACTCCTCAAAAGCTTCAATGGAAACCTCCAAAGCATCCATTCACGAAATTTCCTTTTGCTCTGCATATTCTATTGCCACAACTTGTTGAGAGAAATATTATTATGCTTCCTCCTCCACTTAATTTGGATCCATCTTGACATAAAGGACATATTTATAATAAAACTTTCATATGTGACTATCATCAATGAATTGGGAATTCTACATATCGATGTTTCAAACTCCAACATCTAATTCAATATCCCATCGAAAATAATGCAATCAAGCTTCCATAGATTTTAGCATCTACATCAGTCAATGAAAACAAAAACTCAAAATTTTCAATGACCCAAAGCTTAAGCATGAAAATCGGGAATGATTCTTAGAGACAATCATACATATTGTGTAGTGTCTCCTCCTTCATCGAGGGTTCTTGATTTTCTAGTTTCTAATAATGAGGCACCTCCACCCTTCATTACATTCTCTTCTAACAAATTACATATTCATGCTTCTATCAAAACTCATGTGATCAATAATACAATGATCAATCCATCAATTCAGATGAGTGTGTTCTCTATTGCACTTATGGTAACGATCAACTATCCACTCTCTCATATTGCATATCCAATTCCCAATTCTTATTTTTTCATCAAGATTCTAGTTACCATTTGGCCTCTCACCATGCTTATGTCATTCCTTTTGGCACCTTTAATCAAAGGTTGTGACATGCTCTTGGGTATTCATTGGCTTCGCGATGCTCGGGATATTATTTCCATGAACCAATTATGTCTCAAATTCATTCACAAAAAGAAAGTTATCACCATTAAGGGTGTTATGCCATGTACACCATGGTTATAGCCTCCTCTTGAGCATTACATTACACTCTCTAGAGAATGTAGGTCCTTGAGACCTCTCAAATCTAAAGTGCAATATTATCCTATCTCACCTATTCACACACGACCTACTCGGTCTCACCGGTCAACTAGTCCATCTCATCAGCCTAGGTACACTACTCAGGCAACTCCTTCACATAGGTATACATCACCTCCATGGTCTCCTCGTAGGTCTCATGCACATAGGTATCATTCAATGATTTGTCATTTGTCTCATACATCATTGATCGTAGAGCATGGTCACACACTTTTATCTCCGTAAAAATTGGGTGGATTACCCTTTCCCTTTACTTTTTTGAATATCTTCTACATCATTATACAGTTGGGGAATCATATTTAATCTCCCCCTCTAACATTATTAGGTGTCTCAAATTTATACTATTACATTGCGTGTTTTGCATCTATTCTTCCTCATGCATCATACACATCTTGATACACTTGTATCGTCACTACCCTATGACACAATCTTGTGCTATGGTTCACACTTGACTATTGAGGGCATACTACATTCATGAACCTCACATCTCACATCTCAAACACTACATTTCACACTCGGTGCATTCACGACACATCTCTTTGGCCTCGTATTTTCACACGCCACACTACCCTATGACACACTCTAGTTCAATGGTTCATACTCAACTGTTGAGGCCCTAAATCTGAAATGAAGCTCACCACATTCACATTATTTATGCTCTACACTTCCTTGATCAATATTTCTAGCACACATATTCAAACCATTTCCTGATGACACACTCTTGTTCTATGGTTCATTCTTGACTATCAAGGGGTATTTTATAAATGAACCTTATCTAATATTCATACACATCTTCTCAGGGGGGGGCATGCTAATCCTATCACATTCAATTTGCATTCTATTCCATTTATATTCATAGCATACTACATATCTTGGTTGTACATGCTCTTGTTTTCTCATACTAGTTACACGTACACTTTTTTTTTTTCATGCTAGACAAATACTTCATAAGTTATTATCTTTATCATATATATAGGCGTGTTCATTTGTTATCTACTTGTGAATGTAGAATTTGTATATATATTTACACAAAACATAAATGCTCAACACTTTGTACCACTTATAAGTCCCACGAGTGGATATTAGGGGCATCTACTTTCGTGCACTCTACAAGTGATATTGTTTCATTTTATATTACTTATTATTCCTACTAGCACACTACTCTATCGATACATATATGTCTTGACATACTTTTTATCTTTCTAACATGATAATGAGTGTTTCATGTGCAACATTTTCTTTACATGAACTATTTTCCACAATGGTTGTTTGATAATTTGTTTTCTCTTGTCTTCTATTGTATGTCATTGTTTGCAGGATATGCCCTATGTATTGCTTGTTCATTTCTTGTATGCTTTTGGTTGTTTAAGCCCTTATTATCTTGAGACATTTTTAGTGATGTCCCATGTTTAAAACCCACATTTTGTGGTATGCATTGTTTTCTCTCTTTACATATTACACATTGTCTTCTATATACCTATTTATCTTGATTGCACTAACACAAGTTTCCAGCCACTTTGTTTGCATGTGCCCTAGTTTCTACCATGCACATTCGCATCCCCTGCAGGGTATCGGTTTCGATCAATATCTAATCCTCTCTTTTAGCTACATCCTCCTAATGATGTCGCATCCACCCCAAATAAGGGGGGCATACATTGGGTGAATTAGTCACCCAATTTAACAAGACAAAATCACACATTATAAATATAAAGTATAAAAACAAAGCAATATTCAATTATAAAAATGGCCCAAAATATGATTTGGGTCCTTAGTTCATCACATACACCAATGTCTAGATATAGACATGAGCACCTAGGTGCTCCTAACCCTTCTTGAGATTCTATGACTAGGGGTAGTTATAGATTTTTCTCATAAACACAATTTTTAGTATTTTACACAGTGGTTTGCACAACACATGCACAATCCTCCAGTAGACAGAATGCATTCTATCTTATTTTTCTACTTGGATCAAACAAGATCAAAATGAATGGAATTGTAAAAAAGAAGGATCACACCATCTAAATTTTTGTATAAATTTCGATAAGTAGTCTGGGATGGAGAATAATATTATACCTTTCTCCCAAAAAAATCTTTTTCTATGGCGTGAGATCTCCCTAAAAACTCATTCTTAGCACAATATTTCCAAAAAAATTGTTCTTCTACAACATTTCAAGACACTTTCTATCCCTCTTACTCATCACATATCAGGTGCACATGTTTCTTTTTACATATTGACTTACTTTTACATACTTGGATCAAAATTTTCATATACACAAATTTGACTACACTTTTTCTCTTCTTTTTTATAGGTTCGTCCTTATAAGAAGTAATAGTTTGAAGCACAAAACAAGCAAGACAATGAAAAAAGGTACAACATGGTACACATATTATGCTTTTCACCCCTAGGGTCACTTCCACTTTCCTATCTTAGCTTCCAAGCTTCATTTTTATTACTCCGAGCTTTTTCTTCCTCGACACGCTTTCTCCATCGATCTATATGGTTATTTAGTACACATCTCTTATCTACTCTATGTTATTGAGTATTCACTAAATAATATAAAGTGGGGGAAAATGTAGACACTAAATCACGCACTTTGGGTACATTTATAGGTCTTAGTCACATACTACTATTCATATGATTTCTAAGTGAGAAAAATAGTAATTGAAAACTATCTTTAGCCTTTTGTCTTTCTTTTAGTATTCTTTCTAGCCTCTTACACCCTACAACCCATTCTATACTTTATTGCTTTATCTTTAATATTTGTAGACACCAATGCCTAGATAGGACGTCGGTTCTAGGTGCTCCATCCTTCAGGTGGCCCCAACCTCTCTTTACTTTAATCGCTCCTTTTGGGCATCTTTCATCTTTTAGGCATCTTATTTTCTTATGGGCCAGCCTTCCAATTGTTAATTGCAAAATTCAAGTAAGGGAATCATATAAATATAATATATGTGACCATAATAAAGGACCAAGCTCTATAGATCTATTACTATCACCTTAGGTTGCATTCAAAGGAATTTCAAGATAATCAAAGCATCCATATATCACTCACTCAAGGGACAAGGGTGGTCATTTTTTGCAAACACGCATAGGATGGGAAGTTCATTTTTCCATCAACACATCTACCTACATTGCTACATCTAGATATTTCTCATTATTAAATTCATATTGAACAAGAGCCACCTAGGGCACGATTCTTACACACACATACATGAGAACAACATGGTGTTTGAAATGTAGTGCATTGCTTAGTTGTAAGCTCACTCATTTGGGTGAGCATTGGGGTCGATCTAACTCCCCATTTGGATCTTTTCCTTTAAATAGGATATCGTTTATTTGTAGGTTACATAAGAATTTTGTGATCATCTAGAAAAATTCAAATGACAAGAAAAAAAGATTAGTGACTTTAGTGCGATACAACAAAAATTAGTTTTTGATGTCTTTCGTAATCACGAGTACCCAACAATAGTCTCTAATGCCCAAACACCCTTGACCCAGTCTAGGAGCCCTATTCTAGGAACACTCAATAGATCCACAATTTTATGGGTTTGGTTATGACATAAATCCCTCCTATTTCACCAATTTTCCAATCTGGAACACTTAGGGAACAAATTACGAAATTAGCTAAGTCTTCTATTCCCTCTCTTGCACCTAGGGTTTCATTTTTATATAGATTATTACTTGGGTCATATATGTAATTTATTAATTATTTATCTTATGTGACTTTGAAATATCTATGGTTTTACAAATTCCAATATTTGTTAAATTACTTGTTAGCCATATACAACACATTTGAGGATGGCTGCAATAACGTCCTTGCCATTTGCTTCCAAGGATCAAGGGTGATAACATTGACTTCCACGACTGTATCAATGAGAATATTACTTACCGATCACCCATTAATCACTTGGTTCCGAGTGTGATCTCTTTTCATATTTATTGTCTTGTGGTGGATATTTAGCATGAAGGATATGGTGCTCCCTTTCTACACATGCACATGACATCTTATCTCCTAACCATTCTCAAGAATAGTATGATCTTTTGTTGTCTAAGCATTCCACATACCTCTATAAGATCATCAACATCCATTTTTGGAAGCTAAGTACTCCTTGTGTGTTCCCTCTCATGTGCTTTCTCCAATAGAAACTAAATTTACCCTTACAACTTTGTAATGATGCCCATGGTTTCCTAATAACTTACTTTTGTTGGGATGCATCTGGATACTTCACATGTACAACCTCTTCCATTCTAATGAGTGGTATTTCCTTTACTTTCTCATGGATATGCGTTGCTTCTGCATGCATTGTAACTAATAAAGGTTTATTTTTAGGCTTGACCATCTTCTTAAGTGCTCATTTTCATTTCTTGGTGCATGAGTTACTTTAATCATAGCTGCACCCTTCTCATTTTTGTTATTCTTACACATATGGGTATACAGGTCTAGAAAATATTCCACCTTGTGTCCTTTCCACAATATGCACAAACTTGATTCTTTGGACACACACTAATAGTGATCATGGAACACACATGTATAATATGTGCCTAGCATAAACCTTCCTCACCCCCACGACATTTGCTTATTTATCCACCTCAGAATCCACCATTCTCATTTTTGCACTCTTCACTATTCTTTCCTTATGTAGACATAAAATCATGCACTTGAGTACATTTTTAGGTCCTAAAAGCATGCTAGCATTTACATGATTCCTAAGCAATAAAACTAGTGATTGAAAAATATCTTTAGCATCTTTTATTTGTCTCTTACTTTCTATTTTTACTACATACCCTACAAACCAGTCAAAATTTAAGCGATTTATCTTTTATACCTTCGAGACACCAGCCGCATAGCCTAAATAGTAGCGCCTAGGAGATCTTGTCCCCTCTAGGAGCCCCCGACCCTTACTCGTGTTAATCGGTCCTTTTTGGGTAATTTCTATCTTTTGGGAATCTTTTTCACTTATGGGTTGGCCTTCCAGGTTATCAATTACGAAATTCAAATAAGGGAATCGTTTAAATACATCATTATGTGTTGAAAATGAAGGACCAAGCACTAAGTATTACTATCATCACAAAATTTTGCATCCAAAAGGCACAAAAATCACTCCAAAGTATCCATCTATCGTCCATTCAAAGGGAAAAGGAATGCATACTCTGCATATATAACATAGGAAGGGGAAGTTCATTCTATTCCATTCACACATTCTACTACATTGCTATATTCTAGTTATAACCCGCTATTAAGTGTAACTTGTGCAAGGGCATCCTAAGGCATATTTTTATACACTCATAAGAAATACATGGAGTATGATATGTAGTGTAGCGTTTGGTTGTAAGTTCACTCTCATGGTGATTTTGGGGGTCGAGTATGAATCCCCATTTTTCATTTTCAATTTTAGGTTTGATTTGGTTTGTGGGATTATGCGGGTGAGATTATATTTTTCAAATTACAGGTACTTTCGGAGGTCATGGTGAAATAATAGGTGATCAATAGAGAGAAACTATGACACTCTTACAAAACAACAAAAATCAGGCTCGGATATTTTACATAGTCATGGGTGGCAGATTCATTCATCACCACCGAGATGCCCCTATCCTACCATGGACGCCTCGCACACCATTCTTCCTAAGTTTTAGAATTGACATAGATTAATTATGACATTATTGGCATCATTTTCATCACTTCTCTCTACCTAGATTAGTTCTAGATTGCATGAGAAATTAGCTAAATTCTTTCATATCATTCTCTTGCTTAAGGTTTCATATTTTAAATCTTAGTTTGCTTGTGTCATTTTTGTATTTTATCATTTATACATAAGTTACTCTATAATATTTAATTCATATTAAATTAAAGCATTTGGTGAACCCCAAGATCAAATATCACCTTGCTTCTAGGCATTTTATCATCTTTTCAACATGGCTAAAACTGATCAATAATTTACTAATGAAGACCTTTATGATCTTCATGTCCATCTTGTTGAACTTCTCGTAAGACTTATATATTATTTTATTTGTTTCTTGTAAGGACGCCACCAATCTAGTTGATCTTAACCCTTCCACCTCTAATACCGATTCCATTCCTATTGCAACACAACCTCCCACCTCTAATCTTCCCCCTACCTCCACTATTCCCATGTCCATTCTTACTACTAGTATCCATTTCAATCCACCTCTTATTTATCACACATGACAAGTATCCTCTTTCAAAATGAAAGACATAGATTCTCTATATCATAACCCATAAGTTTAAATTGGTGAATTACACAAAGCTACCTTGCATTCCTCTCCATCAGGTAAGTGCACTAATCTAGGGGGGAAAAAGTGGACATGAAAGAGAAAATGAGAAAAACAAAATCACGTTATGTTTTCTTAGGCTCGATAATTCAAAAACCCAACATGCACACGTTTCAGGTCTTTATGAAACATGTACGCATTTTGAGCTATATGAATTTTAGGAGGGCATGCAGGATCCATATTTATGAAAATAAATGTTATGTATAACTTATAATTTAAACTTATTTTAGTAAATATAAGAAGTTAGGGTCACTCTACACATGATAGAAGTGGTATCATAGCTCTGATAATTATAATCTAGAAGATAGTATTTCAAAATCTAATCGATTAGTACTTACTCATTTTCAAAATTCAAGCAATGGCCTAAAATTTTTGGGCATATAAATTGTAGTCGGTCTTTGTTTTGGGAAAACATATAGTTGTTTTGGAGGTTTTTGACCTTTTGGATTGGATTTTGGTCCTACTTATTGCTTAAATTGGTATGCAATTTTGATTTTTTTTCCATAATTCACTTTAGTGACCATGAATCATCTCTATGATGCTTGTCTACTTCTTACTAAAATGAGATCCTCACTTTGTAGATAAAGGATTGCTCCCTGAATGGGATTCCTGTCCTATGGAAAAAATGAGGTGATTGTAATGTGCCTCCTCCTTAAGTTTTGATCACACTACTATGTGTTAATTGATTTTTTTACAAATAGTACAAAGTGAATTGCATCAAGTGAATTCAGATGATTGCTCATTCTTAGAAATAAGGTGCTCCATATAAAGATCATCCCTTCACCTTTCTTGGCTCTAAAATCATCCTTTCATGGAATCAAATTCAAGATTATCATACATGTATTTTCTCATATGTATCTCATGGAGATAGACGATGCCTTAATACTTCACACATGATGGTCTTGGATACCTCGGTGGCATGACTAGCTCATTTTAGCTTGTTCTTTGGAGAGATTTGGGTACAATAACAAAGTCAGGATATGATGATCATCAAGTCACTACTTGAGCTCCACATTTCAGATTTAAATATGATGAATCCTTCACAATTCAATTTATTGACCAAGATGAAACTTGGGTGTAACATGCTTATGGTACATGGACACCCTTTTTCTCAAGTTGCTCCTCATTAAAATGGGTTTCAGCCTTTGGATAGGGGACAAATCCTTGAAGTAAATTTGAGTATGAGTTAATTTTTACATGTTATTGACCTCCATACTTCTTTGAAACACTAAAAATCACATTTTATGATGAATGAAATTATTCTAAAAATATAATTCTACCTGCAAATCAAAATTTAAGTTGAAGAGTTTTGTAATACCTAAAGAAATATTTAAGCCTTGAATCAATGTTGATTATTCCACCTTATATATTATTATAATATCCTTCCAATTCCTTTTTTTCATCCTAAGTATTTCAATAAATCCTGGAATCATCCAGAGAAGTCAACTTTTATCGGTTTAGCTCCCATTCCACTGCTTTGAAAACCTGGTCTTAAACAAATTACTCTTGAATGCGATTTTATTTTCTAAAATTTCTTAAATTAACTTATAAATATTCAATTATCTCTAAAATTACCCTCAAATTATTTATATTTTCTCTAAAAACTTCTGAAGGGTGTTCAATTAGCTACATAATGGCCAAAAATGACCTTTTAGGCCTTCGGAGGAAGTAGTCTCTCAACAAAAGTAAATGAGTCGATCAATCACCTTAGAGACTATTCCTTACACTTTGAAACACACTAAACTATATTTTTACAACTTTCCTTTGGGTTAGGGTTTATGATTTATGGTTTATGGTTTAGGGTTCGGGGTTTAGAACTCACGGTTTAGGGTTTAGAGTTTAGTGTTTAAGGCTCATGGTCCGGGTTTTAGGTTTTAAGGTTCATAGTTTAGGGTTTTGGCTTAGGGTTAAGGGTTGAGGGTTTAGGATTAAGGGTTTAGGGCTTAGGGTTCAGGCTTTAGGTTTCATAGTTTAGGGTTTAGTGTTTATGATTTAGGGTTTAAGGTTTAGGGTTTATGGATTAAGTGTTTAGGGTTTAGGGTTTAGGTTTTAGGGATCAATACTTAGGGTTTAGGTCTTAGGTTTTAGGGTTTAGAGCTTAGGGTTCAAGGTTTAGCTTTTAGGGTTTAGGGTTTAGGGTTTAGGTTTTGAGCTCAATGTTTGACATTTAGGGTTTATGGCTCATGGTTCGGGGTTTAAGTTTCGGGGTTTAGGGTTTAGGGTTTAGGGTTCGAGATTGAGGTTTTGAGGTTAATGGTTTAGGATTTAGGTTTTAGGTTTAGGGTTTAAAGTTTGATTAAAGGTTAATGGTTTAGGATTTAAGGTTTAGGGTCTATGGTTGGGGTTTAATGCTCGGGTTTAAGGGTTAAGAGTTTAGGGTTTAGGTTTTAGTGTTTAGGGTTTATGATTTAGTGTTTAGTGTTTAGGGTTTATGGTTTATTGTTTAGGGTTTAGGGTGAAGGTTTCAAGGCTTAGGGTTTAGGGATTAAGTTTAGGGTTCGGGGTTCACGGTTTATGGCTTAGGGTTCAAGGTTTAGATTTATGGGTTTATGGTTTAGGGTTTGGAGATTGGGGTCTATATTTAGGGTTTTAGGGTTTAGGACTTAGGTCTTAGGGTTCAAGGATTAGGGATTAGGGTTTAGGGTTCAATGTTTATTATTTTGGTTTTAGGGTTTAGTGTTTATAGTTTAGGTTTTAGGGCTTAGGGTTAAGGGTTTAGGGTTTAGGGTCGAAGTTTAGGGTTTAGGATTTAGTGTTTAGGGCTCGAGTTTAGGGTTTAAATTTTAGGTTTTAGGGTTTAGGGCTTAGGGCTTGTGGTTTAGAGTTTAGGATTTATTGTTTAGGGTCTAGGGGTCATGGTTTAGGGTTTAGGATTTAGTTTTTAGGGTTTAGGGTTTAACATTTAGGGTGCATGGTTTAGGGTTTAGGGTTTAGGGCTTAGGGCTCGGGGTTTAGGGCTTAAGGCTCAAGGTGTAGGGTTTAGGGTTCATGGGTAAGTCTTTGAATGTCTAAGGTTTAGGTTTTAGGGTTTAGGTTTTATGGTTTAGGCATCATGGTGAAGAACTCAAGGTTTTATGCTTTAGGGTTTAGGTTTAGGTCCTAGGGTTTAGGGTTTAGGGTTTTGATTGTATAATTTAAATGCTAAAATATTTAAGCTAAATGTTGAAATCTTGAAAAGTACTGTGTCTTTGACATTATACTATAAAAACTATCTCTAAACCATGATTTATGGAGCTATGAGACTAGTTCCATAAGGTAAAGAGTGACCTTAATTTATTATATTTACTAAAATAAATAATAATAAATGAAAAAATATACTTAAACATTTATTTTTGTAAATAGAAGCATGCCAAAATCACATATAATGTTTATACTATGTGGAACACATATGCATTCCCTTCATTATGCCCCAAAACAAAGAATTTGCAGGCTTGGAATTTATTTGGTTTCCCAAACTTTCTCCTTGAACCTGTAACAACATAGCAACCTATGTGTTTTTGAAAAAATATGTAAAAAAATCAACTTCCAACATGATAAATCCTAAAAAAATTCCATCATTCTTAAAAATTTCTACAATGTTAAGAAAACTATCCTCTTTCTAAATATGTACTCTTTATATTTTTCTGACTATTCTAAGGTTTCCATTTATATTTATTTCAAACTATGACTCTTTACCTCTATTTTTAGTGATTGTAAATGCTTATATTTTGTCATGTATCTTTTTTTGACTCATCGAAATTGAATAAAATATTTTTAGGCACAAACTAGGACTAATTCTATACATATTAAAAAAAAACTAATTTTCGATATTTTTTGAGGTAGTTATGGGGGCACGGTCGGAGCTCCATTATTTTTCAAAATTTAAAATTTCTCTACTAGAAAATCATAAAAAAATACTCATTAAAAAAATATAAAAGAAATCCAACACAAACTAGATGCTCTTATCTATCTTTCTACCAAAGGGTTTTCAAAAATACTAAATAGTGCTAAGAAAATGGTGGGGGCATGAAATATTATCTCTGTGTATTTTAACAAAAAAGGAGGACATGTTGGTATTTTAGTTATTTGACCCACTTAAAATTAACCATTGTAAAAAAAAGTAGCTTAGAAACTAGACTTAAAATGCTACGATTCATGTTCTTACAACATCTTCCAATTTTGAGTATAACTATTTCAAACAACTTGTACAAGTTGAAGATTTTTATTTTTCAGAAAAATATCCACTTAAGACCCCCTTTTGGTCCCCCAAATTGGTGCACTTATCCCATCTCTTGATTCTTGCTTACTTCTTCACACTCCTTTTGAACTGTCATTTCGCTTATCCACTTCCTCTAAACTTTGTCACACTTAAGCTTCCCATTTTCAATGGCCATGGTCATCCTATAGATATTCTCCAATATTTTCATGTGGAATGTCTTGATTATGCGGATGATCATACATTACTAACTAATATATTTCCTAGGAGTCTTCAAGATTACATCATGCGTTGGTTTTATGATCTACTTATTCATTTGGTAACTTATTGTACACATTTATCCGATGCTTTTCTTACTTAGTTTTCAATCAATATTGGCACTAAGATATCTTATGCATAACTCACTCAAATCAAACAAATATATAATGAACATATAGTTGATTATGTTTTATGATACAAGAACAATCTATCTAAGATGACCAATTTACTTGCTGATTTTGAATTGTAAGTGTTTTTGTTCAAAGTCTCTTACCAATACTTCAAGAGAGTGTTATATTTGATACCTATATTTAATTTGATCAATTATGCAATATTCTTAAAATGCGCAAACTCAAAATTATATCTATGGGAAAACTAAAATATCAAGATAATCCTTCATCATCTTTTAATAGGTTTCAAGCTAAATCAAAATTCAAGCCATCTCATAAGCCCACTGAAGAAAAGGAAACTATTAATTTCGTCTCTCCACCGAAAAGATTCAATAGTAACCTTCAAATCGTACTTTCACCAAATTACCATATGCACCTCAGATTTTATTACCTCAACTTCTCGAAAGCAAAATAATCACTTTTCCAATGTCGCTAAAGCTTGATCCATCTCACCCTCGTGGCTATATTTATGATGAGGTCGCTTAAATTTGAATATCACCAATGCATCAAACATTCTACTTATTGTTGCTTAAAACTCAAGCATCTCATTCAAGTTCTTATTGAAAATAATTCACTCAAGATCCTTGATCCATCTACTTCTAAGCCGATCAAATATAATAAAAATCTAAAAATATTTAATGACCCTTTGCCTAAGCATAACACACAAGCTCTTGATTCTTCTATTAATAATAGATATTGAGTTGTGCCCCCTCCTTCATCAGGGTCCCTTGACTTCCTTGTCACTTCTACTGAAGTATCACAACCACTCATCTTGTTTTCATATCACGATTGTCATGCTACATTCACATCGATTCCTTACATATCAACACCTCTATCGGTTCTTATATTGTCAGTAACACCATGATCTATCCAGTGGCTCCTATAAGTGTATGCTCTATTGCACTTTTCATGGCTATCAAATGTCCAATATCTAATATCACATATCTAGTTCCGATTATTTTGGCTACATTAGGCTTCTCATTACGAGTTAGGCTTCTCACCATTACCATTTGTTGGGGCATCTTCAATCAAAGGATATGAAATTATCTTAGGTCTCCCTTGGCTCCGCGTCGTTCATGTTATTCTCTCCTTGCATCATTTTTTCTCAATTTCATTCACAATAAATTTTTTATCATTATCAAAGGTGTTCCACCATGCACACCATTGCCTAAACCTAGTCTTGATGATATCAAGTTCCACTAGCTTCTACAACATCTAGGCCTGATGTGCCTCTCAAATCTAAGGAAAACTCTGCACCTGATTCTCCTATTCATGCATAACCAACCTTATAACCTTGTCATCCTCATTGATCCACTCATCCACCCCATTGGCCTCGAGTCCCCTACTTGGGTAGGCCCTTCACATAAATGTTCACTACCTTCTTCATGACATAGGTCTCCTTCAAATGTACACCATTACTCTCATACTCCATCAATATTAGATCATTGTCACATGTAGAAGGGGTACTTATACTTTGATTTCCTAATAATAGAAAGACATAATCTTATGGTCCCTTGTCTTCTACAGGGTTCTCATCACTACTTCCCTTCATCATTTCTCTCGGTCTCACCATCTTTTCAACTTCCCTCTCCTGCACATCATTATACTTGCACATTCTTTCTTCTCTTTCCCTTTCTTCGCTTAGACCAACATCATACTTTGTAAACTTGTTTCTTGCCCCTACGAAGGGTGGGTTTTTATACTACCATTGTTAAGTTGTTCATTCCTATCTCAATCATCAAGATCTTAATAGCTAAAGGTATCACACATAAATAATATCCCATTGGCTCACGTATAAACCAAAACTCTACTTCCTTTGGGAGCAGTATGTCGAAATCATGTACTCTAAGATATAAGCGTGTATCACACCTTCCCACCATCAATCTATATCTCTATTCCAAAGCTCATCCAAATCGAGAGAGTTCTTGATAGTCTTTCTATCTCCAAACTTTATTTCTTCCTATCCAGAAACCCCTGTTCTATACGTAAGTGCTAACCACTAGTACAATTCTACGAGAAATAAGCTGAAGAAAGTCTCATACAAGAAATCATAGAGGTTGTATTTCACCGATTTGCGTAAATTAAAATCTAGTCCATGCTATATCTATGATAAAATGCATCATAAGCTGTCGTGCACCCAAAGCTCAATATTATCCAAAGATAGCCAAAACATCATACGTACACCACATCCTAATGAGCAGAAAGATAAGAGGTCTTGAAAATGGAACAAAAACGTAGTATTTTTTATTAACCAATGTTGAGTTAGGCACACTGGAACTTCATCCAAACTGAGGTCTGAACACTCATCTGAAACACACACAACCACCAAGTTCCTCTTTAGTTACTCAATAGGATGTGGTCGGAACATACATAGCCATAATATCCATTAAAACACAATATGAAAGAAAATACAGCATCATAGATTGGAAACACATATAATAAGGAAATTATTCAACATAAATAATGATTAATAAGATTTGGATTCCCATAATATCATACTCAAATCTACTAATCCTAGCAATCCACACACAAATTTCCGTGATAACATAATTGGTTACAAAAGCATTGATTACATCCATAGTTCCACTACGTCCTTGCATTGATCCCATGCACATATACAAAACTCAACACACCTTTGGCATTTCCTTACGCATACATAAAATGGTTACCTAATTACAAGAGTGCTACATCTATTTATACAAGGTGGGGGTTTCCCTTCACCGCTTACATGAATTTTCCTAATAATAGATGCGCTAAAATAGACGACATGCTTCTAAAACTTTACTTTAACTATGTTTCAAAGGCTATAAATTGATCGAATTTAATATGATTTAATTCCTATAAATAGATCTCCTTCATGCATGTCATTTTACCTCTTTGTTTTCCTATTTATGCACTTTTCTTCCGTATTATGCCATCTTCTACTTTCTTTCCTATTTTTATCCTTGTTTTGAAAATAGCTAAGTTATTGATCTATGTGTATGTGCGTAAACCCCTTCATATTGACTTGTTTCTTGTGTTATGTGAACCTTCGTGCCTTAACATGTTTCCTTCCTTTGCGCGCATGTTTCCGCACATCCCTTCTAAACTCTATATATCTCCATATTGTCTACGCGTTCCTTCTATGCATAATCCTCTGTGTGCATAGATACTATTTAGCCATTCCTTAACTCCAACATGCATGTATCATGCACTTTATCAACCTATATATCTATAAATGCAGTGTATCATTTACTAATTATATGATACATGTGAAACGTTTACACTTCTTTGTCTTAAGGTTACACATTTAGAATAAGAGATGCTTAATGAACAATTTTTTCTCATGCTTCTAGTTTTTCCACCACTCCTCCACCTACTACATCTTCTCTTCCTCATATTGTACCACCCTCACGTTCCCCATCTCCTATTAAACATATTCATGATCATTCATCTCATTTTCTTATACTTCTACCACATTCCAATCCTATTTCTAACTATGAGTCATTGTATTTTTACATTCTACTAGGCCTCATGATATCTTGCACACTTTGATAGAGGAGAGGTTGACTAGGCTACTGTTAATGAGCATCATCTTCCTCATTAATTCTGAAATAAACTATAAGAAACCATTTTATAACTTCCATAAGATCAATGGTCATTGAGATAATGATTGTTATGCACTCCATGGTTGGCTTCGATTACTTGAGGATAGGGTTTTCATTTTTTTCACACATGCCATGTTGATATATCACATTTTCCCATATCGTGACACCTTTGCAGACCAACATACATTACTTTGACTAATTCTCGTCCTCCTAAGGTTATTTTGTTCCCCCTTGATTCCTACTATGCATGAGACGATGCCCCACTTATTATTCAATCCAAACTCACATGGCTCCCGAAAGATCACCACTCAACCTTATATGATTCACATATTCCTAGTGTTTCTACGATCACTTTGGGTTTATCATTCAACACTTATTCTCATGACACTACATCACTTGAGCCACTTGTGTGTATTCATCCCCTCCCTTCCTATTATATGATATATGTTCTTTAGCACTACATTATTTCACACATATTCTATAATTGTATGCAATAATGCCTATTTTATACATGAACAATTCTTTCCTAGTTATCCTCACCATTTATATCATTACTATTATAAGTTCAATTTAATAATTATATTACATTCATTCTAATATTTATCTTCATGATGTTATCTACGTCATCGGACACATATATTCTACTCTACAACATCATCCCAATATATACCACTATATCATCACAAATTCAACAAATCAAATCAAATCAAATAATCAATAACTCATATAACAAAAGAAGTACACATAATAATATAAAAATTCTCTCATCGTATATATACATCACTTATCATACAAAATCACAAGGCAATGTCCAATACACCACATATCATACATCCTGCTTTACTACTAATAAATGATACTATCATATCTCTCAAACTCAAAGCCTTGCACTATATCTCCAACTTTGTGCTCATTATTTTCTCCACATTTGAGTCCATATTATTGCATTGTCCACCACATTTATATATCGGCTCTCGAGCTCCATGTATCTCTCAAACATACTATGCATTAAGATGCCTCCTCTAACTACCTCTCTCACTTGTGTTATCTCCATCCTCACCTCATCTCGATCCAACTATAAAAATATACACGTGACTACCACCGGCGCCACGGGATCAAACAAATATGCATGCTCCCCGGAAATGTGATCTACTCTCTCCAAAATCCCTCCTCCTACTGAGGACATATGGGGGCACATTACAAGTCAATGTACATACCGATGTATCCACAATCACGCTCCAATAAGGGAGAGACACCAATAGTTGAGCAATGTTTAATTGTGGATATAGTGTCTTGAATACACAACACCCAATAGTTGTCATAAAAGTACCTAGTGATTAGTCATTTTTGACATGAAAACACCCAATCACATGATGACATGTAAGATTTTCCTTTTTAAAATTTTAAATGTTAAACCATTATCACCCATGATCAAATATGGGTCCCAATCAAAATGTAGTGTAACTAAAATTTACTATTTTAAATAAATTCAAAATATATCTTTCCCTCCAATTCAACACTCAAAAATATTTGTAATTTCAAAAATCTTGAGCTATGTGATGGTGAAAAATTAGGTTCCCACATTTTATAGAATTTATTTTGTGGGCCCCTAGCTTAGGGTGCACCACTCTTGGTGTCTCTCCCCTACTCATCGCTTGAAAAACACGACCCATATTAGCACATTTTTATCACATTACAATAAAAAGTATCAATTACAAATCACATTATCCAATACAAATCTCACTAGCTCATACTTACATCGCGCAACTCTGTCACTCTTTGCATCACCCTAAGAGGCGGGTGCCTAAGCTCATGTCACCTCTCCTTCTCCGACTTGCACACCTTATGTCTCTTTTGTTGTATCCACCACCGCAGAGAAAACAACAACACCCATTAATGCTCCACCCACCACTACATATAACCCAGTGTACATCCTGCATCATTTTTAACATCTTATGTTAACAATATGGTAAAGTTTGAAGCAAATTTTTTCTCTAATTTTTAAAATTCATACACATTATTGTAGCTAGATTAACACTATTTTCCACCATTCAATGAGAAATTTTCAGAAAATATGATAAAGTTGTTAATAAGTGTAATATACTAAAAATAAGATAAGGGAATTTATATTACTATTTCTTAGTGCTTTTCAAATAGATGTATTTAAGGAATATATGCTACTAAATTAATTACACTTATAGACATTCTACAACAATGTTTAGGGGAGTAGCGAGTAGGATTTAGTGTCCATAAGTGTGCTCACTTTTAATTATGGCCTTAAATTTAATATCTATTTTTCCATCACTAAGCTTTTTATCCTTTTGTATTAGGGAGGTTAATATGAAAATCATAATATCATAGTCATATAATAGAATTTGAAACATTTTTGAGAAAATATTATTTTTAAACTTTAGACATTATCTAGATTAACACATTTGTTATCATTAAATAAGAATATTTGTAAGAAAATAAGCTTATAAATAATTGTAACTTATGTAAAAACTAAAAATAAATACCTTATATACCTCTCAACTTTCTTCAAATAAATTTATTTAAAATATTTATACTAATTATTTTTAGCTTATAAAATGAATTAAACCTCATTGTATAAAACTTCCTAAACATCCCTTTCAATTACAATCTTAAATATGTAGATTGCATTCTTCAAATTCTAAATTTAAAGCAAAAACCTTACATATATTGAAAACGTAAATATTTGCAAGTGTGGAATTGCATTTTCTCGCGACGCCTTTTAATTTTTTCGTTTTCATTGTTAAAGTATTTTTAGAAATAGAGAGTTGCAAAATATTTTTGAGAAATATATTAAAAATCAGATATAGTGATTCCTCTTTTATTATTGTATATTTGTTATTTACTTGTATTGGTACGAGTACTTTGTAATGTACGTGAAATACGTTATTAATGGTCCAGTTAACTTTTATAGTTTCATTGACATGAGAATTTTGTTTCAATGAACATATTGCCGGTAACATATTGAAATCATTTGACATATTTAACTATACAAATAATTCATACTTAGTGTGATTATGAGAAATATTTTCTATCGAAATGTTTTCCTTCAAATGTTGGATGATGTCATCTAAGTACATCAAATTTTGAACAATTGTGCTATAAAACTTAATTGAATGATGTTCTCAAAGTAAAACAAATTTTGTAGTAATATTATTTTGATGAGTACTTATTTAGGCACTAGATTACATAGATTGTTGTAATCTCTTCTCATGTTTCAGAATCGGAATCATATAACGGATTTATAATTATGAGTAAGCATACAACTAAACTAGTGATTACCTTGACTTAAGAAGATATGAGTAAGGAACATCCACGCCATCAAATTCACTCAAGGCACGATTCGACCTTAACCATGTTGAATCTCCGTGTCAAGTATCTCCGGGCCTTGCACTCAACAAGAATTAATCCCTAGTGGGCTCATTGAAAGCCTAACAACATCACCAATAGACCAAGGGTCATTCAATATAGTAGTTATATTTTAAAACTCACTAATGTAATATTTTTATATTAAATTCAATGAAGAATGTTTTACAACTCCATTAAATGAAATTTATTCATCGGTGTAAATATATCCACCTACACTTAATCACAAATGTAAGCCAATCTCAAAAATATTAAATTTAATTACACATAATAGGCATCATCATATGCTATTTAAGAGATTTTTTTCCTATTTACAAAGAAACATATATAGTTTTTAAGTTTGTGAACTACTTACATCATTATATTTTAACTTTAATTATTAATATTGATATGTTATTACATGTACATTCTAATTTTATAATCATATTCATTATTTTTTTGAACTACAATTTTTGACATAACCAAAGTTATTATATTAATCTTATATTGTAATGACATTTTTAGTCTATATTTTTAAATTATGAATTAATATTAACAATTCATCCTTAATAAAAATTATATTTTTAATGTATACCACACCTTATAAAGTGTATGTAATGTTATTGAGAAAAAAATACATAATATAAATATTATTTTATTTATTTTTATTTTATTCTTATATTTCAAGTTTAAAAATATGAGGGGAAAAAAAGATTGTCATATTAATTCTTTAACATGGCAATAGTAATTTAATAAAATATTTCATATAAATAATATAATTTAATATTTTATATATAATACCTTGTAGCATCATTACAAAAACAACAAAAATATTTAAGTAGAATCAAACATTTAATGACACCAATATTTGTAGGCCTATTATTTTATCCCTACACACATATTTGTTATAAAAATTCTATACACATCCAAATTAATAAGTCTATAAATATTGGTGACTATTATCTCTAAAATATTGCTTCTAGTAATAAATATATTTATTTTATGATCATCCAATAAACAAATATTTATGTAATACAATTTTATAACAAAAATATGATGGAAATTATATATAACAAGAGCCATATAACAATTAGTTTTTAGCTTAATAAATTGAATATTATATATGAACTACAATATTAAAAAAGGGGAAAAAGAGACTAAAATTAATTATGTATAAATATATTTAAATGAACAAACACTCCACAAACTCCACTTTTATAACAATACCTAAACAAAAACATATCAAAACTTTTGTAGAAACTTTCTCAACTAACAATTATAAATGATTAAAAATAGTGGACTTTAGTCAAAAAAATATGAATGCTCCACATTCCAATCAAGTGTTCATAAAAAGCACCGACTACATTAAAATATCCATTTCGACGACAATAGGCACACGTTCGAATGGCTTATTTCCTTATCTTTATATTATCTTACCAACTTTTACGACACTGTAAACGTATCTGATAAAACTCTGCAAACGCTCAGATTTATTATTGAAGAATTTTAGGTTGGAATGGAAGTTGCCAGCTTTTGATAGATTCGTTGTACACCACCCATAATTTTTTTGATGGGTTTTTCATGCTAAGAAACCAGCAACACTGTAACAATAAAATATTATATCAATTTGGGAATGTACATCACACAGAATTCAATAATAAACAACAAACATGTCTCAATCGTTGGCCTCAACATTTTAATCCTTCTGCTACGCAATTCCTTTCAAAGCTCTTAATCCTGCGATGAATTTATCAACACACTTATTTTGAGATCCATCCTCGCCTTGTCAAAATATTTTAGTGTTGAAAACATTCCCCTTCTCTGCAGCTTTCAATCTCTATTCCCTCCTCCGCTCTTCCACCATCAGCTTTTTCACAGTTTTAGAGGGATTATTTCCTTTAGATTCGCCATGCCATAGTCAAATTAAAGGTTAGGAGTGCCCTACGCAATATTTGAATTGAACACCCTTTTTCAATTTTAGTTAATACTTTTTTTTTTATGGGAAGGATATTATATTATATTAAATACAATACGATACAAAATAGCTTTCAACAAAAAAGCGGGCGGTATGAGAGCACACCCCAAAACCACGAACAAAGTTAGGCAATGCCTAGAGCAACAAAAATCAAACTAGGCCGAGCCTAGGAGAATACAAAGCAAAAATAGGAAAAGCCTAAGGAAAGACAACCAAAAAAATCAAGTTAAAGCAAACATACTTGAGGCAAGCGGATCCTAGTCATCCGGCCACCCCAACCCGACATGATTCTTGCTAGCATCGGGAGGTGCCCACCCAGTAGTAGTGTCATCCTCTAGGTCCTCTTCCCCGTGAGTAGGAATGGCGAGGCTGAGATGAGGGAACTTGTTAGAAGTAGGTGGGGGTGGCGGTGGGTTCCAAGTCATCTAAGGCATATCAATGGCAAGAGGAGAGCCCACTCTGCGGCAAGTGAGGTGACGAGCCCTAGCCCTCGATGGCGAGGGGGCAAGCCCCAGCCTTGTGTGGCAAGCCGACGAGTGTGGCGGCGAGCCACAGCCACTGCGGCGAGATGGCGAGAAGGCTGTGTTGGAAATGCAATGGGAAATGACAAGTACGTCCCCTCAAAGCACGATGTTGAGACCGGTGTGTCGGCCACCCCAAGCCGAAGGTGAGGAGCACTGGTGGGGACGGAGGCACACTAGTTATATTGCAGCGGGTCTCTCTCCCGGTGGCGTAGCGAGGTCGTGCAGTGATCCACCTCCTATACCACCTTATTGCCACGAATACGAATCTGCGAAGCACATTAGAGATCGGTATAGATTTACTATAAATAGAGAAAGCTTGATCAACTAAAGAATTAGCAAAGAAAAAATCATTTCTTTCTTTCCAAATCCAAAATAGAATATCCCATCTGAAAAACATGCCAAATCTGGGTCAACATAGGCAGAAGCTTGGGATTGTCTCCTAAAAGGATATGTTGCCAAGTGAAACAATGAGGCTGGAAAGGAAAGAAAAATGAATGAATCCAGTTCTAGGCATTTTGAGCTTTGGGACAGAACCAAAAAACATGCACTATCATCTCCAAATGTCCACAGAACGAGCATTTGGGAATAACAACCCCAATCTGAGCAAGATGAGCTCTGATAGGGAGGCCTTGATGAAGAATACACCAGAGGAAATGAGAAATCTTGGGATCCACAAATAGCATCCAAAAAATTTCAAATCATCGTCCCTAGGTGGATAAGGTGGAATGGATTCTCCAACGTGCATTGAGTTTTTCCACCATGGGCAGATGGGGTGAGAGCCAACGATAACCCTTATTGGATTTGTAGTTACAAAATGGGGTGTCGACATGCCATTTCCAATCCATCCACCAAGGGTGAGAGGAATGCACAACAATTTTATGCATCATGTGGTCAGGAACCGAATTGATCACTGCGTGAAAAGTATCTTGATCCTAGTTGGAAAGCCGAAACAGAGCTTTAAATTCGGCCAAGGGAACCAGATTTGTGCATTTTTGCAAAAAAATCCTCAATAGTGTGAATTTCGCACTTGAAGAATTTGAGTGCGGAGATTCCCGGGACTTCAGCTAGGCATTTATCTTGAGATTGAAAAATTGGTGACCACCAAAGTGAGTGTTGGTTGATAGAAATCCCATTACGAAATCTATCCCCCTTCCATAGAAGCCAGGTTTTAACACATTCCCACGCTTTCCAGATACTCTTAAGCACAAAGGTGCCAACAATTTTGATAGGCACATGGGTGATGAGAAAATTGACAAACCCTAAGCCTTTCCATGCAAGTATGCCCATAAGGAAATCCTTCTGCAATATCGTGTCGTATGAGAAATTTCCAAGCTTCTAGGCCAGTAATGCTTCTAATAATCCATTTAGCGCAAAGAGCTTGCCCTTGGCGTTGGATGTGAATAAGACCGAGGCCTCCAGAATTGCAAGCCAAACAACATATATCCTAGGAAACCCGATGGAAACCTTTTTCCGTGGAGGCATTAGCCCACAAGAAATCTTTGAGCAGATTTTCTAGCTTCTAAATGGAGGCTTTGGATGGAACCTAACACGATGAGTAGTAAACATGAGTAGCGGTAAGCACTTTAGAGCAGATGTGGAATTTGTCAGTGAGGGATATAGGCTTAGTGATCCAAAGATTCCAACTTCTTAGCCACCTTCTTAATGACATACTACCTCAACTCATCCAGGGAGGATTGAAAGGAAAAAGGGATACCCAAGAACTTAAAAATCTCTCCATGTGCCAGGATTTTCCAATCGAAAGTGGAAAGCCAGTCAGGCGAGGAAGGAAGGATTGCTGATAACACTTGGTTTTTTCACCATTGGATGGAGGAGCCAGAAGCTAGATAGAAAATATCCAAACATTACATAGCATTGCGAATGTTGGTTTCATCTTCAATGAGAGTAAGAAAGGAATCATCTGTGAAATGTCCATTAAGAAGTTGAGCATTAGACTTGGTAGGAAAAGATATTCGCAAACAAGACCTTGAGCTTTGGCATTAGCTAAGAGATAACCAAACCCTTCAGTCTGTAATCACGTAGAGTGTAGGGGAAAGCAGACAACCTTGCCGAATAGAGCAAAAAAATCCCAAAAGGCTCCGAGATGAGGCCATTAATCGAGATTTGAGTAGAGGCATCAGCAAACAACATATTGACCATTTGAATGAAAGTGGGACCAAATCCAAGGGCTTGGAGCATGGCTAAAATGAATGGCCATTCAATCCGATCATAAGCTTTCTCAAATTCAATTTTGATAAACATGGCAACCTGATTAGACCTGTAGGCCCATTCCATGCCTTCCCAAACAATGATGATGTTATCTAGGATGAAGCATCCTGTATGAAGTCGATTTCTTTAGCCGAATAATCACAGAAAAGAAGAGTGCATAGTCGCAGAGCTAACACTTTGGCAATGATCTTGTAGGAGACATTCAAATGGTGTAATCGGTTGTCAACAAGTTATTTTCTCAAGGTCTCCTTGCTTAGGAATGAACTTGATGTTTCCCTTATTGATGCATGGCTCAAGGGATTGTTTCTGGAGGCCTTCAAGATAAACTTGAAGCAGGTCTTTTCTGACAGAATCCCAAAGGGCTTTATAGAATTCGCAAGGGAATCCATTACAGCTGACGTTTTATCATTAGCCATTTGCATAGTGGCTTCATGGAGGTCTTCAATGGTGATTAGTCTCTCGAGCTAACACTTTGGCAATGATCTTGTAGGAGACATTCAACAACATAATCACCGTCAACAAGTGATTTTCTCGAGGTATCCTTGTTTAGGGATGAACTTGATGTTTCCCTTATTGATGCATGGCTCGAGGGATTGTTTCTGGAGGCCTTCAAGATAAACTTGAAGCGAGGTCTTTTTATTGAGAATCCCAAAGGGATTTATAGAATTCAGGGAATCTATTTCAGCCCGACGTTTTATCATTAGCCATTTGCATAGTGGCTTCATGGAGGTTTTCAATGGTGATAATTCTCTCACAAATCATCTTGAGCCTAAGATAATTTACGCATGTAACACAATTCCCGGACATTGGTCAAGAGCAACTGACGAGTGCCGAGGTGGTTGAGCTTAAAAAACTAGCTTTTAGTGTCTCACAAAGGCTTGCAGCATAAGACGGGGTCTCGTAATTTGAGCTCCGTTTTCCATGATCTTCTGGATCTATTGTGAATGCTTCTTGGCTATGAGTGAAAGAAAAAATTATTTTGAGACCCAATCACCAACTTTGAGCCAATGCATCTGAGCTCGTATTTGGGTGCCCCTTGCATTATAGTTATTAGCAATTTAGATTTGTTACCAAAGCGTTACCACCTACGTTACAGGGGGCTCAAAGAAAGCATCTCCTTAAAGTGCCCTTGCCTCTTGATTGAGGGCCAAGGTGTTGGTGGAGTATGAGCGGTGCCGAATTATGGCCAATTGTCACCATAAATTCAAAAATATCTAGTTATGCGAATCGGCGCGTCTTTCCACCATTGAATCTAGTTGGCTTACATAGGTGGATGGAACCACCGATAATGATTTGGGTCTATGAATTAAATTCCAAACCCACTTGATATGATTGACAGTGGGGCCATGTTCCATCAAGGTAGTATTAAGAAAGAATTGGCCTATATGACAAAAAGGGCGTGCATCATGCCAATAGATACGAAATCGTATAGGAGAGTGGTCCAAAAGGAAAATGTCAGGCGTGACCTCCCCTGGTATAGAATAAATGTTATCAAACTAAAAAAAATTGAGATGACAACATGACCCTGTCAATCTGTTTAAGAACGCAATCCGTACCTCCACATAGATTGGTCCACGTATACCAAGCTGCAGAGGTGGGGAAGCGAGAAGCATTAGGATCAAAAATCCAAATTTATTATGCATGAAATACCATGCTTCCCTTTCACCAGGTGTCCACCTCATGGGCAAGTGGCCACATTTATCATTAGGTGACTCAACCATATTGAAGTCACCACTTATGACCCAGTAAGCATCGGGAATGGAGTTGGCTATCCACCGCCACAGATCAGCCCTTTCGGCCACATCATTTGAGGCGTAAATATTAATGAGCCCAAAAGGGTGGCCATCAACATTAAAGAGGACCCATATGACACGGTTGGTGGGGTTGATGCCATGGTTAATTAATAAAGGCTACCATTTGGGAGCAAAAAGTGAAATTAATCCCCCACGCCCTGCTTCATGATTGCTACAGAAAGCCAAGTTGTCAGGCTAGATGGATTTGCATACCATCTATAACTAAAAACCTGTAATTTTTACTTCTTGTAAAAACAAAACGTCCAGAGTTGCACGCCGTTGTCAATTTTCATACACAACATACTTGCAACAGGAGTCTATAAGACCCGAACATTCCAAGATAAACAATTCATGGGAAATGTTGGTCCAGAGCCATATCCCCATCCTCCAAGCCATCAAGGGCATCATATTGATTGTGTAGGAAACGAGAAACATTGTGCTACAAAAATATTGCAAATCAACTTTTTCCGGTTGGTGTAAACAAAAATTTGTTTTATGTTTTGGTGGAGTCCACATTGCGTGTTGGCTATGGTCCCGAGAGATACGGGAAGGACTTTAGGTTTGTTTGGACAACCTTTTTGAGTTGTTTGGCAGCAATAGTGTTATAGAGTGTAGGATGGGAACTAGGGAAACAAAATTAATCTGGTCCATGAGAACCGATGCCGCAAGGGGTGTGCTGGAGTACTTTGGCAATAGAGTAACCGAGATGGCAACAATAGTTGGTTCTTTGGCGTATAGCTATGGGATCCTTAGTGGGGATCGAGGACATGTTCCTTAATGAGATGGTTCTCGATGACTAGTGGAGCCAAAAGCGTTGGATTGGTGGGGTTTGTTCTTGTTCGCTAGCCTCAAAACAACTTGCCAAACTTCCTCTTATTGAGGTTTGACTGGCTCGAGAGTAGCTCTGGCCATAGGGCGGTTATAGGTTACATAGAGTGGACATTCCTTGATCTTGTGATCAGATTCCTAACAAAAGAAGCACGTGTTAGGAATAATTATGTACATGACCCTCTGGGAGTAGCGCTTATCGCCCATTTGGATATCCACAAATTCTTTGAGATCCTGTGAGAGGTCAATCTCAACACATACCCACTTTTGCGGATGAGCATGATAGAACTTCTCAGCTTCCAAAAAAATGACCCGCCAAGCGAAGCAAAATTTGCGGTAGAAAAGGCATGCAAGGCAGAGGCAGACCATGAAATTTGAGCCAAACAGGCACTTTAAGGGTGGTATATTCAGATACCACAAAGTCCTTATGCCATGGTGTTAGAACAAGCAACGAGTTGCGAACATACCAAGTGGCTTGCTTAGCCAGAATATTGGGTGCATTGGCAGGGTTAAAAAAATGAAAAAGAAAGAAACCCTTGGTCATGTTTTGAACACTCTCCAGACGGACTCCATGAGGTTTCTGATTGTGTTAACCTAGGATTTGAGCATGCTTTCAGAGGGGATTCGACCCACAAAATACCCAATGAGGAAAAATTTCTCTAACCATTGACAAGCAACATTAAATTCAGGAATGGGTAAAACCACATCAAGAGGAGAAATATTACCTTGTGGAAGACTTTCGGGACAAATTTCTTGGGGTGCTTTCACCGGTGGTGCCATCACTCGCTCCAGTATCTCCTACCATGGTTGAAACAACCTGGGTTTGAAGATGGCGAGGACATTATATAGGGGACGCCCAAAGGGTGAGAAACCCTAGGAGAAACTATAGCAATAATTTCCCAAAGCTCGAGAAGACCGCGGTATGACGGTTGCAAAGGAAAAACCCTAGAAAATCGACTCTAGTTTTTGCTACAATTGCAGAGTGTTTTTTCCTTATCGCCTAAGCTTAAGTTTAACATAGTTAATACTTTTTCCCATCAAATAAATAAACAAAAGCTACAAACATTATCGTATTTTAAAAATTTCATAAGGATTGTAATAAATTACTAATTTAGAAAAATTGGTATACAAAAGAAGTAAAAATATCCTATAAAATTATCAAATAAGGAAAAGTAATTGTCATGGATGGAGAGAATTAATCACAGGAGGTGCTAGGAATGCAACAAATACAATATTTTTAGACAAAATTGGTTACTCGTCTTATTTACCAAAGTAGGTGATGGGCCTCAAAACTGAACAAAGCATCTTTTTTTGCAAAGTAATACAAATTCTTAGATAACTCCCATAGTTTGTGAAGAGTAGTTTCGGAACATTAAGCCTCTACCGATTCCTCCATAAAAAAGGGACATATCTACCAAAGCATTAGGAATAGAGAATTAAATAATTTTTTCCTTCAATTATATTTACCTCTACTAGCTACATCAATGACATTATAAAAATAAATGAACCTTTTCTGAGAAAAATTACACACTTGAATTATCTAAAGTTACATTAAAGAATGAGTACAATACCAACAAAATCACATGAGATTACAATCATGCATATTTATTTTTACTTGCAAAAATATTATAGTATATTTGTATGTGTATATGTAAACATTATGTTACTTTATAATAATATCAATTAAAGGGTCAACTAATATTAACTTCAAGTAAAAAAATTCAATGTTAAGTTTTAATAACAACAAAAATAATGAAACTCTTTATATTTAGGTGCCCCCGATTGTTGGTGCCTTAGGCGTGTAGTTTTCCTAAGGCTTAACTCCCCTTGAAACTCCTCTCTCAACCTCTACTCCAATATTCAACTCCTGCACGATGAGTCTTACATTCAATTCATGATCATTCTACATTGGTAGAGTGATCAAAAGAAACCCCGCACTCATCGCTTCCATCAATGAATTCCACTGCGGTCGTCAAAAACATAGATACAATAACACAACAAAATATTCCTTTGAGGCTCCCAATGAATAATAATCCCATGGTCTTAAATTCGAATATGGCACAATTAATAAAGAAGAAGAATATTGTCCAGCCAAAGAAGAAATAGAAAGAAAAAGAATCTCCCAAAGCCATATGTGTGGTTGCGAAAAGAAGGGTCTCCTATACCTACTACTAAGGAAGTAAGTACCTTTGTGTCTCAAAGTGTATCTAAATTTACCACAACTCCCAAACTAGATAAACCTAAGGCCCCTATTGTGTCTAATTTTGAGGCTTCTTCTTCAGGATATTTTGATATAATTGATCATATTAAGAAAACTAAAGTTCAAATTTCAAGCAGAATACTATCAAACTCATCATGAAGCCTTTACTCAAGTTACCAAATTTGTTAATACCAAGTCATCCTAAACTACTTCCTCTTCCAAAGGTATTTTACCCACTCCTAAAGCCCCATCTCCACATAATATTTTAGCCTCTACTCCCTCTACATCAGAAAAATTGAGCCATTATACGTAACCCTATTGATAGCAGAACAAAAATTAAGCAATTGTATCATTGATTTTGGTGCATTTGATAATGTTATTCCTGAACAAGTGGTTGATGCACTTGGCCTTAGTCTTGCCTAAGATTTTGGCTCATGTTATTCCTTGGAAACTAAAGAAGTGCCTCTATTAGGATGGATATAATATTCCCAAGTAGCCTTCACATCTTTTCCGAAAAAAAAGAGTCAAAAGGTTTCTATCTCTTTCCCTTCTCTCTTTGATATTTTTTTACACCATTTATATGTTTTGGATTATAAAACTTTGAGTTCATCTTTGTTTACTAAGATTTTTTGAACTTTGAGTCAATATATATCTTGTTTAGAACAAATAATATCCATTATATGTGAGTGTGTGTGTGTTTTAAAGCTTTATTGATATGTAGGAGTAAAATAAGATCTGGTTTCTCCTTATTTGAAATTGTTGTTTTCCTTCTTTCTACATTGCTATCTGCAAGTTTATTTATGTCTTAACTTATTTCCCTTAGTATTCAAATTTATGTGATTACACAATGGAACTAACATCCTCAACAAATATTTCATAGAGTGCACATTTTATAAATATATTAGGATCAATTTTGGATTTGAATAAGGAGCCTTCTCTTCAAAGAGAAGAGATTGTTGTTCCCCGAATTGTTGACTTCATGTTTTCCTACATATTTTTCATCCAAAAAGTTTTTTTACCACATATTAATGTTTTTCCATAGATCAAGTGTATATAAATTGTGTATTTAGAAGAGAATGTTATTCCGATGAATAAAATTATTTTAAAAAGAATGGCGGCTCAAAATATACAATTGAGGAAAATAAATAACAATATAAACCAATTTTGTTGTTGAAAACATATTAGATATTACAAAAACATTAATCAAATGATTAAATTAATATTACATGTGTTTCAAGATGGTGTGATAATCATCATGAATGTTATAATTACCTTATAGTGGTATAAAGAATCTATTAAATTAATGCTACCTCGGGGCTGAATTAAGGTTTTTGAATGTGCTAGGTAGTACTTGGAGCGGACACCCCTCTCAAATTTTAAAAACTTTTGTAGTGGAATTTTTAATAACACATACATTTAAGGTTAGAAAGGCTTCTATCTAGCCCTCGCCATAACGAAACTATTGTTAACATCATCATAATTTATTATCGCCATAATGCCATGTTCAATTGTCCAAACAGAAAGGCTATTTGATATAGTTTCCTACATTTTGACCTTTTATTTATATTTACTCTAATTAGAGTGTAGAATTCTCTCCTAGAATTGTATTTTCCAATAGGAATGCAAAGAAAGTTTCATATCGCAACATATAGATTTGGAAACATTGTATCAATGCCATATTTTCTTAAATATTTTGACATTGATGATAAGCTTCAAGTTTTGATGTCTTTTTAATGCATATAAATGGATGCATTCATTGTCAAGGAGGCCTCCAAGTTTGTGTTTTATATTTTTACTAAAGAATTGGAACATTTCAATATCATTGCATTGTCAAGATATTTTAAATTGTTTAAAAATTTAAGCTTGTCATTTAAAAAAATATATGAATAATTTCTTCTTGATAATCCCCTTATTAAGTTATCTATAATAATATAAAATACCTCCACCCTCATTTCAACCCTACTTGTTTGTGGGATCTCAACATCTCTCATTACATAAAAGTGATAATTTCTTTTCCTTTGTCTTTTATTATCGATTTCATACTCAAATTTCCTACTCATGATCTTATTATGTCGTTCGGACATATGAAAATCAAAAAATTATGATCTTAGCATGATCTTAGCAAGAGGTTGTTCATACTTATCAAATAATTATATTGAGTCACAACCATGATTAAGTCAATACCTACCTTTTGTGGATATTTTATACTCAAATCCATTCTTTCATGAATAATACTATGCCAAATACAACACATCACACAAGTTTCTAGCTTGTCTTATTTTTCATGAACGTAGTTTGCTTTTTGCCATGTGGTGGTTGTTTGATTTTTGTCTTCTACTATAGCTAGTAAAGAATCTCATATTTTACTATATCCCAAGAAAAAATCTTTAACTATGATTTGCTATGTGTTTACCTAGATCACAACTTTCATGTACTTTGTAGGCATGAAGCGATGCTATGGGGGCAAAGAGAATACCATCATGTTTGAATGGTATTTTAACAATGTGGTTCTAATTAAATAATATATTTTGATACATGCTTTGAAGATCATATTTTCCATAGACTTGGTAGGAACAAAACAAAGGCCCCTTTATAATAACATCATGTTTGAATGATATTTTCTTCATAAAGTCGTGTTCTTCAACAAGGCATGATGCTCGGCCAAGAAATCCCAATGTGGACTTCCACAAAAATAGTATAAACCACCCTCTTCTCCTCCTTTACTCCTTCCCTCAAATGTGCTTCCACATAGTCCATTTAAACATGTTTGAATGAAATGAATACAATATTTTTACATCTGGCCATGGTGTCACTTGTTATGCAATTCTTCTCCAACATAACTTTTTTATAGAAAAAATTACATGTAAACATCTAGACTCCATGCACGCATCTCATCACAAGATATCAAAATAAAAATGATCTCCTATTAAAATAAATTAAATTAAATGTACTTTTTTGAACGCTAGCATCTCATCATAAGATATCAAAATAAAAATGGTCTCCTTACTAGCATTTGTACTTAAAATATACGATGTGAATATCGAAAGGGAAAGAGTGAAGAAGTGAAACTTGAAGGAGAAGGAAAACGGGGAAAGGCGAGATGGGTGTAGAAAATTGTGTTAGATGAGTGTAGAATTGCATGGGAAAGGAAAGAGGAATCGAAGAGCCAATGTGAAAAGAAACTCTCTACGAAGAGCATGACATGTATGTCAATCAAAAGACCAAGAAAAATCTTTTTGGGGAAGACTTTGAGGAAACTATAGAGGGAGATATCTCAAAATGTAAGTAGTAGATGGAAAATGTTGTCGAGGCGAATACTTGGTTGAATTCTGACTCTTGACTTAATGGGGTTGTTAAAAAAATAAAATGTAAGGGGAATTCAAATGCATGTTTCAAAGGGAATGTTAAGGGTAGGAAGACATAGAGTGTATTTAGAAAATTTAGGTAGCCATTCCATGTAAAATTTAGTTTGGTGTTTTTTTACAAGTACCAGGTTAATGATTAGGGTAGTGTAGTATTCACACGAGTGCAATTTACGTCGAAAGGGAAAAATAAAAAAGGAAAAGCCAACATGTTCCAACTTTAGAACTTGACCACAAAGATTGGACTTGTTACAAAATGGTGTAGCCTTTGTAATCAAATGTAAGGTGAAGTAATTGTAGGGAGTAGATGCATGACCATGTATCGATAATTGACACTTTCTAATGATTGGTCATATGAGTCAAAGGTAGATTAAGGCTTTGGATTGCATGCCCCACACAATTTTCATAGATCATATTGTTCATACCCAAATAATATCTGTTATCTATGCTCCATTTAAGCATTTCAATATCACAAAGAGGACATAATAAAATTTATGGAAACTTGGAAATTTTAAGGGTTCAAAACATAAGTAAGTGTAGGAAAATAGATGGTGTAGAAACAAACACCGTTAATTGAGTCATAAGAGCAATAAGAAATATCATTTAAAGGTATATTTTATTTGTTAATCAAGTTTGTTTTTTATTGAATGACATCAAGGTTTTCAATTGGATGAAATTTAATTGGATATGTAAGATGTAAACATGAATGGATTTTTGTAAATTAAAATGTGGGAAATTATATACCTGCATGCCCCACACCTATTCGGTGAAATATGTTGTTCCTTATAAAAACTACTATGTGTGTGCCACTTAATTGTCATAATGTCGTGTGATTTATTCATGTGAGTGCAATGTGAGCTTAAAGGGGCCAAAATAAAAATGTATAAGACTTCACTAGGGTCCCAATCCGATACGCAATCACACTACTTGCTTATTTTGTTTGCATTTTTAAGCTTGAGAAATTATATTGAAGTAAGCGATGTAGGAACAATCATTGAATATAATTGAGGCCATACGGGAGGGTTGTATGGGGTAGAAGAAGGCGTCATCGGACAAGTGTATAGTATTATTTTGTCATTTTATGTATTTTACGGTGGAAAGGTTTTTTGACTGCATGACATTTAGTATGTAAAATTTTTGAAAGAAAAAGTGCATACGAGTGTGAAAGAGGTCGAGGATTTTTTTCTTTGGAAATATTTAAAAAGAAAAGAGAAATCAATAAGTAATGTCGATGTCAATAGTTGTTATTTATAATTTCAGCTCCTGCACTTTATTACGTCGAAGGCGTTTCCCCTATGGGAAAGGCCCTTCCGATCATTTCGGTGACTATGTTAAATTTGACGCCAAAATGACGGTTATGACAACTTCTTTTACTTTTACCTTTCCTGCTATTTTCACAGATTTGCTCACGGAAGTTAGTTTTCCTCTCGGAGATAATAGAACTCGCTTCATATATAGGGATAGATCAAGATCAACCGATTTGTTTATAGTAAAATATGAATATATTGGGGCTCAAATTTATCCTTGTGAGTGGAATGATTTAAAACATTGTTGTGGGTTTATGTATGTTAACGCCTTGAGATCTCAAATAAAGTGCTTGTATTATTACGGAAGGAAATGACCCATCTGAAAATTCGTTTAGGACGCCTTTTGTCCATGCTCGAATTGGTTTTTCCTTTCATATTTTGACTATGATGATGACTTAAAGTCACTTACCATCCAATGTTTGACACTGGCCTATTAAACATGGAACTTAACACTATCATGGACATTGACAAAGATGTGGATGGTTATGATTTCACTAGTACATGTATGTAATGCCCACTATTTCACACACAAATACAACACTGAAAAACTCGGATATATATATATATATATATATATATATATATATATATATATATATATATATATATATATATATATATATATATATATATATGACTTGCATGGAGCTTACACGACAACGCAGTGACCGGAAAGGGCTATAACCAACACTCAAGAAGTTTGACACAACCTTGACCACATATGCAACAAGGAATCAAACCACACCCATCATGAACAATTCACTTGACTCTTCGACAAGACACAACATAAGAGACCAACCACAATACATAGTTACAGCTTAGGGCATCCCACGGTGTGAAATATTTTAAGGTTATGCATTTACCAGAAACATCTTTCAAGACTTGTCTTTACGATCAAGGAGATTCATGTCTTAATTCGAGCAATTCTTATAACAAAAGTGAACTTCTTTCTTTTATAACAGCTTAGGATCAAGTTTTCTTGAAGGTTAAACATTCTATAATAAGCCAATAAATTGCTTAATTCATTGATCTAAGAGCATTTTCCATTTCCCACAAGGTTAATTAATCTTACACAAGCCACTTTGAAACTTGTTCCACACTCTATTGCACAGGTGATAAGCACAAGCTCTGATTGAGGTAAAGTACCGTTTTAGGTTCAGAAACAATAATCTTCTTTGCTAAAGGATCTAAAGTTTAACATTACTTAAGAAAGATTACAATGAATCAAGGCAAGGGTTAAGGGGGAAACATGTCAAAATAAATCAGCTTCGGGGTCCCATGGGTTGTTACTCAAGTATTTTATTGAGGCTAAGAATTTATCAAGATTATTTAAAAGTTTTATTTAGACTTTTCTTGATTAATTTTGCCAAGGGTAAACCATTTACATTTCAAATGATAGAGAGAGAGATCGAAGGGTTTCTTAAACAATTTCCCTCCTACTTATATAACTTCATTATCTTCCAAAAACTAAACATTGATTTCAGCATAAGATCATTTAAGGATTCACCATAAAAGGATAATGTTGATTAATCTAGCTTGGGGACAAACAAGGTATAAATATATTTTTATTACCAAAATATAGTTTCCTCTTTGATCGCTTAGGGCTCAAAAGTTATCAAGTAGATCACATCCACATTAATTTATTCAAATATAAACCTTAGTTTAACCTTTATAAGGATTATCCAACCCATTTTGTTATGCTTAGAAAAACATTGTTACTATGTCTTAAAAGGGTTTACAACTCAACATTTGTCTCAAGAGCAAAGTTTATCATTACTCGTTTGGAAGCTATACATGGTTACATCAATTCTTTCCAACACGACGCACAACCCAAAGGAACAAACCAACTCAAAATCAACCCGATGCAACTCTTCCTTTTCTACTCATGAAGGCCATCTGCACATTTATAGCCTGAGTCAGTTCGCGAGAACTGAGCATGATAAAAACTACACATAGGAATCATATGCTACCATTAACAATATCATAAAATGAACCTTTTATTAAAAGGAATAGTGTTAAGCTCTAACCCACTAACAACTTCTTTAATCATGCTAGGAAGATTTACTATTTCAAATAAAAAGGAAACCATAAAAATCTGTTATGAACATTGTATCTGAAACAACAAAGAGACTACTATCATTCTAGTAGGGATCAAAGACCCAATGAGTTCGAAACAGAGTGAAGAGTGTATTGGGATTTCAATCATGTAACCATATAAATTACATGATTGAAATCCAATACTCAACATCAATCAACATTCCTTTAAATAAGTCATAAGATTTAATAGGTTTAAAGTTAGAACTTTAACATCACATACTAACCACTAATTGCCCTTTCAAAGGAAATTTACCCCACAACATGCCTACACCTAATTTCTTGCAAGGAACATACAGAGTAAGCTCTAAAAGAAAATTTCAAACATAAGATCATCTTGCCATGTTATGTACAACAATAAAAAATAATGATAAAAGAAATAACACATACTTAGTAAATCAAACAATTAAAATGAATCTAATGCCACCGTCTTACCAAGATTTAAATTACTGATCCAATCAATTTAATTACCCTTAAACCTATATCAATAAAATTTAAGCGAACCGTCACAAAGGAACTAGTATGACGATGTTACATGAATTGCACTTAGCCATATTTCCTCCAATAGGTAACCAAAATCCTAAGCATCCTTAATATATTCCAACACCCTCGTTTGAGCCAAAATACCTTAAAAACTACACACAAAACTTTATTAAACAAATAAAACTCTCTCTCTTATTTCTTTTGAACAACAACTTATTATTTTATCTTGCCACTCTTGAGTACCTCCATCTCTCAATCAAAAATAAAAATAGATAACCAAAGTCTTAAACAAGGAGAAACTTTCCTTAGTCACATCAAATAATAATAATTATAAATAGTACAATCACCAAGGTCATCTCAAAAGTAATACTGCCCTCTATCATCACAAATAAATCATGATTCTTCCTATTCGTAATAGCTAGAGGGAAATCACCCCAATCCAACCTACTAGGTAAAGGAATGCCTTAAGTTATCACAAGATGGCAACAATGATTCCCGACCATTACAACAGATGAAAGAAGGTACCACCGAACTCCTTTCGTAATAGTTAAGACTTTACCATTATCCAGATTTCTTCTTATTCTACCATAAAAGGGTAAGGCGTTGGCCAGAAAGAGGCATCCTTCTCATTAATATTCATGCATCCAAGTTGGCTAGGCCCTTTTATCTCATGGATACGAATGCATCTAACACACTAGCTTTAACTGAGCCCCATATATACTCAGATTCATAACCTCAAATAAAGAAAAACTGAATTTAGACTATAACACAAAAACCCATCTAACCGTGCCATCACAAGTTCACATTCGACCCCTTCAAAGTGGAGTTTAGGACATGTCAATGGTAAAAGGGGAAATAATATCTTCCGTGTTTATAAAATAAACATAGGGTTAGAGTATTTCAATATCCATTAACAACTCATAATCAAAAAATACTCATTCAAGTAAACCAGTAAACCAGAACTATCAATACACCCTCTATTATTATTATTATTATTAGCCACATGGGCTTGAATCTATGCTCAAACAAGTGTTTATTTAAAAAAAAATAGTGCCTATACTCTCGTGTCAATTGTCCCAGACTTGAGATAAGGTTTAATTAACTATATTTGCATAGAAAATGAACGACACCAAAAGGAGAGACATGATGATCATTTGTTGAGCATCAAAGGGAAAAGACTAAGAGTTAAAGTACCCATTTCCAGGCAGGAATCCCATGGAGAGTCAAGATCCCCACACCCTCCTCAAATCGATCTCAAAAGTAATAACATATAATGCATACAACACATATTTGCACAGTAAAATCTGGTGAGATAATCCTTACTATTTTCATATAGTTTAAAACGTAATAAACAAAAGAGAGCTAAGTAACCCATGCAACAATTTTATACAGTCAACAACAAGAATAAGAGAGAATCATGGGTAACCCCACCCAACATGCAATCTTTAAAATCAAAATAACATTTCGTTTTGGGTCTAGGTAATCATGGGGAACCCAAAATAGTAACATGCACGGTAAAATGATTGTAAAACATCCATAAATTCAAAGCAATTTACCATTTCATGAAATTGTTAATGCTGGCATATAAGTCAAAGGGGTAGTATTCATCATGCCTAGAAAAGCTTCCACCTGTTCCACGCATCTGATAGGGCCTTTGGCACAGTAATCTGGTGAATCAACCAAGTTTTAATTGCAGGGCATCCAAACGTAGTCCCCAGGTTCACGTTGGCACAGGCAGTGTCCAAACCCACGAGTTGCATCCATCAAAGGGGAATGTGATCTCCATGACTGATAAGATTGCAACATAAACACCAATGGGTTAAGGAAAAAAACCCAGGAACTCAAATCCACGTGAGACAAGGGAGGAGGCAGAGCCAGACTCCACAACCTTGCAAACCTCCTCACAGCCCACGTTAGAAAAGGGATGAAAGGTAGGACATGGGCATTCATCAAAGCACAAAGGGGTAGGTTTTTTATAGTAGAAGTCGCAGGAGCTAGAGGGGGACGTGAAAGCAAATGTGGAGGTATGCACAAGGCATGGGAATTGCTGACAAGTGTCTCAAAGAGATGTGGTATCAAGGGAATACCATGATAGCAGGATAAACACAAAAAGGGAAAACAAAACCAAACGGCTTGTTCAGATTGCCCCTGACCAAGAATACACCCGATCAAAGGCAAAAGGAAATAACTTAGAACATGGTAAGAGCATCCATTTGAGCATCAGGAGAAAATACTTTTGTCAAATGTTGAAGTAGCAGGCGCCAGAAGAATAGCAAACAACAAGGACAACAAGGAGAAAAACCACATTTGTAGGAAAATGTAAGAAAAAGGGAGCTCCAATGAGGATTTTCTCGGTTCGCCCTTGCTTGCAACAGAAAGGAGTCCACCTTCTCAGCTCCCGTTTCCAAAAGGATTGCAACCACAACCACTCCACATATGTAGGCTACCGAAGATAAGCCCAAGGAAGGTAAAAATAAAAACCAAGGTTGAAAAATAAGAACCCATAAAGCAAAACAAGCGGCCAATAGGGAAGGTATACGAGAGGGAAGAAATTAATTACATTAATACTTGACAGGGTTGTTGGTTGGGGTCAGAGAATTTAATATTGAAATTGCTACTAAAAGGGGCATTACAATGGATGTCAATATCACTGAAGACGTGGATGGTGCCATTTAAAATTTGTTGTCGAAGCCCTCGGGGTTTCTACTCGAGACAATGCCTTTCGGCATTATTGAAGGATACTAAATTAAATGTACTTTCTTGACTTCCCCTTTTGTTTAACATAATTTTTTTGGTAATCCAAAGAAATCATTGAATGCTTGACAGTCCAAATTTTTAAAAAGCAAAACTCTAACATAAGACAAACACCACTATCAATTTCATATAAAACAACATACAGCAAACCCTCCACACATACTACTTTTCTTTAACATAAGTGATAATAAATAATCACTTCCAAATATTTACATTATTAAATTTTCGCACGCGAAAACGGAATTGAAATTTAATAAACACTTGGTAGGCTAGTGGAAACGAAATATATATAGATTATAGTCAAATTGAGGAAATTGTTTTGTAAATCCGGGACCGTCTTTTGCTGATTTGCATGAGCACAGCCTTCATTTTTTAAGTGTGTTGAACATGGTGGGATGGTGGCTGATATATAAACAATGACGGCCGGCTGTTAAAACTCAAACAGTGGTCCTCAAATAATGCAAATAATGCACTGTTTAGATTTGGCAGATGTATTATTAAGACGCCCTTTCCCCCTCACTTTTTAACTTCGTAGAAGAGCAATTTATACTGTCAATGATTAATTTATAAAGACGAACATAACAAAGAACCTTGAAATCGAAAAGCAATGGCTATTTATTCTAATTTTCTGATCAAGTTTCCTGGTCTTCCAACATATTACAAAGAAACAGAAAAAGTGCGAAGTTGAATAACACAGATAATTAATCAACCATCCCCTTTCAATTGTTGTAATAATTTCACCAAGTCATCTACATATTGCTCTTCAGATCCTTGGCTTCTTTCATCATCCAATATTTTGGTCTTGAACAAATCTCCCATTTCTGCAGCCTTGGATTTCACATAATTTCCCTGTTCCTCGACCATTATCATTCTCACAGCTTTGCAAACATTCTCTCTGCTAACAAAACCATAATTTCCTCTCTCGATTTCTATACCCACCTGCAATTCCTCCACAACCAGTCGAGCATTCAATCCCTGGTCCAAGTGCATGGGCAAAGCAATCAGAGGCAATCCTGCAGCCATTCCCTCCATCAAAGAGCTCCACCCACAATGGGTTACAAAGGCCCCAGTTGAAGGATGACACAGAATCCCCTGCTGAGGCGCCCAATCGCTTAAGACCAATCCTGTGTTTCCTACTCGAGATTCAAATCCCTCTGGCAACAATGTTGATATTTGCCTGCTCTCATACAAAATAAAAACATTACAAATTGCTTGTATTTACCTGTTCTTATACACAATCAGAACATTATAAATCATTAGATACAAATAAATATATATATCAATAGTAATACAGAAGTGTTTTTATATCCAATATTTGAAAGCTGGAGATTGTAAAAATTGGAACGAGAAAAAATCATCATTACCTTTTACTTGCTTCAGAATAACTTGGAAAGCGCAGTACCCACAGAAATGGGAGTTGGCTGGCCTCTAAACCCAGAGATATCTCCTCTATTTGTTCATTTGAAAGAAAATATTCAGATCCAAATGATACATAAACAACAGAAGAAAGCTCTTGCTTCTCCAACCATTCTATACAATCATTTTTCTTTCCATCCAGTCCTGGTTTGAGGGGATAAGGGCGAGGTAGAATAGGACCCACAGGAACCACCGGTCTGCCTATAACCTTCTGACAATAGTCTATAAACTTTCCCTCTAACTCATTGCAGGATTTAATAAGAATTGCAGAGCAATTAGAAAACCAACCATCAGAACTCCTATTCCTGTTGGTGTAGAAACCAATAATAGACTCTGTTTCGAAGGGTCGATATCGAATTTTGGTGGAGGGATAATGAGGAGGCGGTGTGGTTAAATCCACGTCTTCTTCAAACATCCTGGCAGGACAAAAGGCATAGCTCAAGAATGCTGCTCCGACGATTGAAAATATTACTCCAGGGATATGTTGCCTACGAGCCACTTCAGAAACCCACGATTGTAATACCAAGTCAAAAACTAGTAAATCCGGTGAAATGTGTTCCAGTAAATTTTCCAAGGGCTTCTCCAATCTCCCAACTGCCATGTGGAAAAGAGGCATTAGATGGGTTGGAAGATGAGCTGTGCTTTCGATTCCATCAGGTAATCCTTCCACAGATCTACCTTACTATACTCTTCGAAGCAGGGCTTGATCTTGACAATATTTAGAGGACTGGAGACGAATGTGATTTTGATATTGCTTTTTTCTGCAAGTCTCTTGGAAAGCTCGATGAATGGAGAAATATGGCCGTGAGCAAGCCACGGAATCATCACAACATGAATCTGCTGGCTGAGTGGCTCCATGAAAGCACAAGTGTCTTCCAAAATGAATGAAGGAAATCTGCGCAAAACAAGAATATGCCCTGGTTTAGAGTCAGTCGTCTTTAATTATTGGTGTGCAAGTCTCACTTTGAATTTTCCCGACTAATAATTTATTCAAGCTATTACTCGTGAATTTGGACTATATTCCTTAATTGGCCTCCCATGGTGGGTGAAATAGAAAGAGCACGTTGTATAGCTACGTAATGTGAATCGACTCCAAACAATAAAACTTTTTCCTCACAAACCTGTATCTTATCGTCTTCGAGGATAACTTTCTTTTGTTTACATGTAACAATAGTTAAAATGTGATGAAAGCGTGTGGCATGTAACGATGTGTACATAATTACCATGAAACACAACAGAAACCGATATAATAAGATGGAAATAATAATGTCATTGTGTATGGTTTTCTAAAACAACAAGTAGTGGTTTAAAATATGCATTCACAATTTGAGTTGAGTGGGGTGAAATATGAGTCGATTGGTGCGTTAAGTGCACATTGTCTGTTTTCTCTCGAGTTTCTCCAATCCATAATGCCATCAATGTATACTTATTTGTGATCCCATATGATGTCAATAGCCATCAAAGCTTTGAGAATGACCGATATCATATGTTCGAAGTTCCAACTAAGCATGGTGCATATCATAGTTTACAACAATGAAAGTGAAGTGCCGAAATCAAATTAGAATAAAAGGAATACCGAGGGCCCTAAAATATTAGCTCTCCTAAAAACAAAAATGAGACCAAATAAACGATCATATATATAAATTTATATGTGTAATCCGGTATGTTTAAATGAATCCCAAATGACAGACCTAACATGGTCACAAGTTAATACAAGTACTATAGAGAAGAAGAGCATACAAAATGGAAAACATTTATGTAAAGGACAATCAATAGATGCTCTAGAGAAGAAGATCATAAAAATTTCAAAGATTTATGTCATTAGATGTCACTAATGTTCAAATGAAGGCATAAGTAGATGAAGAGAAAAATCAAAATGAGTTGAGGGATACTTATATAGATCCCGAGAAGAGAGGGGGTGTTCTTGGACACTAATGATGCTCAATTTTAATCTTTGGGGAAGGAAGAGGAGGAAGGGAAAGATGATTTGATTCAATGGAGTGACCCTAATTGTTTTGTAACCTTAGAACTTGCTTCCGTTCTTAGAGACTACATTATCAAGCACTAAGAATGTATTTAGATGATGAGGAAATTCAATATCTCAAAGAGGCTAAGGAGGAAAATATGTAGATAGTTAAATCCACTTTAGAAGTTAAGGGAAAAGAGGTAGAGAAAAAATATGGAGAGAGAAGTGTCTATTGAGAAAAAGTAACGGAAGAAAAGTTTCAAGATATCACAAACATTCTTAAATGAAGGAAGATATGTACGAAAACTTTATCAATAGAGCTAAAATAGTGAAAATGGGAAAATAAGAGAAAGAAGTCCCTTGGTTTTATAAGGTGGTTGTCTTATCGATACTTATCTAGATCATAGCGTAGATCATGCTTCATTTTTGGGCACCTGATCATAAATCTAGGACTTCGAGGCTATTAATGGTGTTAAACAAGTTTTTTTGGAGACCCTTTGTGATCAAAATTCATCAATATTTCTTTCCCCTTCTACTCGAACTCATAAAGGTAAAATCTCTAAGTACTAGTACTTTTAATGCGAGTTAAACCTCAAAAATTTCTTGAGTGACATCCATATACTTGGTTTTATGTTGAATCTAAGATATCAAGTTTTATCAAGGTAAAATATGACACATGGAAGTTGGAGGCATCTCCAAAACATTTATTTGGTATCCTTTATAAAATTTGGCACCTTATATGGATATGCGACACGTGTCTCCTATTAGTGCTCGAGATTCCCACAAGCCTCAATTTTTTTCGGTGCCCAAAAATTACATATTCTGATTAAAGATAAGTTTCATAGAGGACACATGGCAAAGATCAATGAATTACATCATCTAAGAGATTCATTAAACATATAAACTATAAATGATGTTGATGAACAACACAATATAACATAGAGGATAGCAAAGAGTGCATATAGAATAAACATAATTTCAAACCTTTAGCTCACCATTTGAATATTGTAAGATATTTATGTTTGACATGTGGAGATTGTGGATAACTAGTGGAAATTAGCATTTGAAAATCTCTCAAAGATTCTCCTCAATCTATTCTCTCCAAAGGATGCCGATCCACTCATGGGAGACACATGGAAGAAATCGGTAGAGTCTTATATCTACTATAGTGTCTCTTCCACCAGATTGAATTTGAGAGTTTGGCTTAGTGTTAATCAAATCTCGGGGACATCACAGGAAATGATCACATGCCTCTAGTTTTTCACTCATAGATTTTGATTGGAGCTCCAATGACATGATACTTTGGTACCACTAGAAAGGTATTAGAGAGAGTTAAGCATTGAACATATTTTTAGTGAAAATGGTGAAGAGATCTATGATATTTTGATGAAAATGTGTTTCGTTATCTATAGCTAAATAATCAAATCTAATGGCACCCAAATCAATTTTAGATGGTTCTAGAGGTTTCTATTCTTTGTGAAGATGCTCTTTCAAACTAAATATTATGTCATGGACCTAGTTAATATAGATAAAAATGTTATACTAATTTGAGAAAAATATGAGTTGTTAAAATGATCCACAAGTGTACTCAAGGTTTATTAGACAAATGGAAGATCAAACTTCATTCATCCTCCTGATCTCATGGGCTTGTATTGTTTTCTTATAAGGGATAGATATTTAAATAAATTTGTACTTATTTCTTATAGACAAACGCACCTTATATAATCTTCTTATCATAGTAAAGGGAACAATCTTGAAAATAGATAATCTTTAAAATATTTTGATCCTCTTTCTCTCTCTTCTCTCTTCTATAAACGTAACCGAGTTTAATTGTAAAATGATCCTCTCCTTAATTCAAGGTTACTCTGCTGATTGGGTTTCCAAACATTCTAAGTTCCTCTTACCTCTATTTTGATCACTATAAATGAATGATCACCTTGAGTTATGGTGGTAGTAGATTGTGTATATTCTAGCTTTTAATACAATTATGGTTGTAAATCATAGATATACACTCTTTCTTTGTGTTGATTTGTCCCTTATCTCTCTATTATCACTATGATTTATTTTGTGTAGACTTTTCAGGACTTTATTTTACTTTTTGTAAGGTTGAGAGTGAGAATTAGATGTAGATGTATGTAGTGCCCACTTCCCTTTGACACCTTTTGATACGATCATGATAATCTTTGTTGATCATATTATGGAACTTATAATAGTATGATGTTAAATGTTTGATAATGGATTATTGTCGACCTTGATTGATTATGATGCATGATGATTATTAGAGACATTTTTATATACCTGATGATAATATATTGTTTGACATGGTTATATTATGGATGTTGTTCGGACATGTGATATTTGGATATTGTGAGTAAACCTAGAAATGAAAATTATTTGATAATGATATAGTTGTTGAGTAAAATTGCAAATGGTCTTATTGGTTGCTTGGATGTTGTTGTGATTCATATATCTAGATGATTTTGGAATTTTATTTATATTATTTTGGATGTTCTAATATAGCCACGAGGCCGAAGGAGGTATTTGTGTTTTGTAGGTTAAAATATCACAACAAACATCGGGGATTGGAGACCAACCACATTGGAATTCTAGATGAATTCAACAAGGTCACCATGGCAACTTGTATTTGTTTTTGTGCTTGATTGTGTTAGGGATTCCCATGGGGGGATCACCTTTAAACGTGACCAAGGGTTATGTGTATTTATTTATTTGGTTCCTTTTTATTGATGTTTGTATGTGTTTATTAAGTGATGTGTTTATCCCTTTTATTTAAATAAATTATGGTATATAATGTGAGTAATCATATTGTTAAAATAAATTAATCAAATTGGGACATAAGAAAGTAATTATTGGAGTGGTTGACTCTTGTATTAAATGTTGTAAGATTTGTGTAATGAGATATGTAAGTAAAATTTGGAGTATGAAACACTTCATCTTCTTTGGAATTGAAATCGTCCTTGGAGACCGAATTTAGAGGCTTGTGGGACAAATTATACTTGTCCCATACCTATTAAATTTGCATACCAACCTTACCTATGGTTGGAGAGTTTAAATCTAGCTTTCATTATGCATTTTTGTAAGCCTAGTGAATGTTTTAATTGCACTTTTGCTTGAAATTAATTTCAGTCCTTTGGGATATAGGCTTGATTTGAGTGTATAAGTAGGAATGTCATATTATTCACCTACTTATTTATTGTGTCTTGGAGATTGAAGTTGACTTTTGGGTTGGGGTTGAGGATGTGTCTTGGAGATTGATCCACCTCATCCTCTTATCTTCCATCTTCTATAAAATTTGAATTGCTTGCCATTGTTTTGGCTGGCTTCACTTTTGGAAACTCCTTTTGGGGTGAATTATTTTGCTGTTTTGGAGCTCTTTCTTTGGAGAAGTTTTTGGAAGATTGTTGCATGCTTGTGCTTGGTTGATTTGGATTGCTTGCATTGGGTTAAAGATTGCTATTTTGTAACTTGGAACAACTCCATCACGAAGAGGTAGGAGCTTGGCTCTTGTAATGCTTCTTTTTTTGTTTATGAAATTGTTATTGTTGTGAATGTTTTGGCATGTTTGTGGGATGTTGGGTAGATGGCCTAGAAATGGTGTAGGAGAAGACTATGGGGTTTATTTTGTGGGAGGCACAAGTGTTTTGGGAGGTATAAGTGTGGAGGGAGTTGGGATTTTGGTTCCACCTTACAAAGAAATAGCTTTCATTTATTTACTCATTATGGGGTGCCATAAGAGGTTGGGGAGGCATAAGGAAATGTGAGGAATAAGGGGTACTTGGGGGAGGCATAAGGGCATATCAGGGATTTAATATACTATATTTTGGCGGTTTGAAATCAAGTGGTGATACCCATTTCCCCTTTGGGAGGCATAAGTAGCATCCCCATAGTTTCTTTCTCCTTTGGATTGCTTGTTGAAGCCTTAATGTTGTTTTTCATGCTTTAATGTAGTTGTAAACTACATTCTGTTTTGGACTGTGTTTTAAATGTGAAAATGTTACTTGTGTGTTATGGAAGCCTTTGTTGCCATGAGTTGAATCACATATTCTATTGCATTATGGTTGGGGATCGGGGGCCAATGAAGAAGGATGGCTTCTCCTTTTCATTAGATGTCTTGGTTGGGTGGAGAGCGTTGCCTTTCCTTGCTCTTGTTGTGATCAAAATTTGGAAGAATGATAAATCTGCATGTTGCTGTTCGGGAGCAAAAAAATACGATTTTGATAGACTTGTTGAGATAAATCTTATTGTAACCATTTCACTTGAAGTGGATGAACTTGTATATTTTGTATAATGGAAAAATGTTTTGTATTGATTATGAAAGTTGTAAATTGAAATGTGAAAGAGATATACTTTGTTTCTATTTTTGAAAGAAAGAAAGAATTGTATTATATGATGAATTTGAAGAATGAAAGAAAGAAGTTGTAAGTGGTCTTTTGGAATCAATAAATGATTGTATTACCTTTCTCAAATGGCATTGTTGTATTGAATCTGATCATTTAAATGTATTTGAAATCTTTTTTCAAAGAAAAAAAAAATGTGTATGGAGAAAATGTAATACTCTGTCTTTTGAAAGGAGTGAACATGGAAATCAAAGTTGTGTTTTGTCTTTGAATACTTTGATTTGAATCAAATTGATGTATTATATTTGAATTGGAATGTATTCTAATACTTAGAAGATGAAAAATGGAAAATAGATCTATTCAAAATTGATCTTTGTTTTATGTTTTCAAACTAGCAAATATTTAATCCAAAATGCACAGATCGAACCTGCAACAAAGAAATAACAAATGAAACATTAAATTGGACATAATAATATCTAAACAATTCATCTAGGCATTAATACTTAAGAAATTTCTTAGAAAACTTAGCAAAATCGGGCTCAAACCGTTTTATTGTCATTTTACGGTCAAAGTTGTAAATTTTCAAATTAGAACTCAATCAAACAAACTTACCTTCCAAATCCATCCTAAATCCATCTAAGAACAATCCTCCATGTCTAATTGACATGTTGAGAGAGGAAGAAGATCAATTGATTAAAATTTCATAAGTTAAAATTTACCAGCTTGCCTTTTTAAATCCTACAGATTGTTTTCGTGAAATTGACCCCTTAAACATTATTAAAATGAAAATTAATGATTCTATGCAAATAGGATGTCGAGAGCTTTCCAAAAAGTCCTCGTTTTCCAAAAATGACCTCCCAATCAAAATTTATGGCCTTTTGAAGTTTTTCTTCATTTGGCATCAAAAATAATTCTAACTATCAAAAAAAAAAAATTGGGAAAATTTCCTTTGTGGAACCGCGGCCCCGAATTTTCATTTTCACTTTTTTGTAAAAAACACCAAAGGAACAAAATCCTTGCCTCTCCACTAACCCACAAGCCTTTCTTTTGTCAAAAATCATCTAAGTTCAAAAAAAGAAATTTTGGGAAAAATTTCCCCGTGGACCCGCCGCCCCACTTTTGCCTTTTTGGTTATCTTTCACGGTTGTGTGGGATTGCAACATTAACTTAACCTTTAATTTTTTGTGGGAAATTTTCCTCATTTTCCCCACCACCCTACCTTCCCAAGCCAATCGGATGTTGCTATGTGGCCTCACGAGGCAACGATGGAGGCACAAAACCCGTTTAAACCTTAGTGTTTTCAAAATTAAAATTGGGAAAATTTTCTAAGTTTTCTCCGCGGCCCCGCCGGCCTCATAGCCAATCAGGCGCTACCACGTGGCGTCACAAGGTGTCGGAGAGGAGCAGATCCTTTAAAAAACTTAGCACTTCAAAAATTTTTGGGAATTTTTTTCTAAGTTCTCCCACGCCCGCCGACCCGCAGCCAATGGATGGCTGACACGTGTCTTCACGATGCGTCGGTGGAGGCATGGAGAGTTTCAAACCTTTAAACCTTTTTCTTTAAAAAAATAAAATTTTCTAAATTGCTCGATGGCCCGATGGGCCAGCCAATCAAAGCTTGACATGTGACAACTTGGGCATCGGAGAGGCATGGATCATTTTGATCCCTTAGTGCTTTTTGGAAAAAAGGATAAAAGTCTTAAATTTCTCTAGTGGCTCAAATTTCTACCAGAGTTTGGAAATGCTGACATGTGTCCTTTTGGGCTCATGGGCGTGCGTAAGCAAATCACACTTTTGTCCCAAAAATGGAAAAGAGCTAAAGTTCTTCCGCTCCGCCGGCCCGAGCATGGGAAAAATTTTCTTCCCCACCTCGCCGGTCCGCATTCCTCCTCTGGGAAAAATTTCTCTCTGAAGTCCATGAGACCCGAGTTGGGGAAAATTTTCTTCCCAGTGCCCTGTAGGCCTGCTCTTGGGAAAATTTTCCTCCCAAGGTCCGTCGGCCCATAACTTGAGAAATATGAGGAGTTAGGAGGACTTATTTATATCACTGGAAAGGTGAGGAAATTTCCTATCTAATGGGAATATTTTTGGGAAGTTTTGAGTGCATTAATTTTTAGAAAAATCAAGTTGAATCTTTAAATCCAAAGAGAGAGTGGTATAGTGAGAAATTACCCTCTTAACCTAAATGGTTACTTTAACCCTAAGTTTTGACCTTGAGAATTTTAATAATTGTTGTAATGGGAAAATATAAGCTATTAACTATAATTGGCCTTTAAACTTGTTTGTGACAACTGTTGTCTTATAACTTGGTTGTAGACACTTTTAAAAAAAAAAAATTATTCCATAATTTTTCTAACTAATCCTAGGTTGTTCTTGAGTCTCAAGTGGGTTGTTTTAGCGGGTGTTACACTTGGTATTAGAGCCAGTGGTTCAAAATATTGGGCCATTGGGCACACTAGAAAAATTGAGACATGAACTTTAAACCTAGCACACTTTTAAATCTAGAGAACAACCTTGTTGAAATTACATACTTAGTAAACGTGAATTTTTTTGAATAAAACTTTAAAGAAGAAGGAACTCTCACCTGGGTCTGTGTAGGAGGCATAGACAGGACGAGGGGTCTTTTCACATAGACTTAGGCTTGCCACCACCGGATCATGTTGTAGCAGCCATCCTACCACAGATTTTACAGACACTCCAGGATGTTAATGCCACCTTACACAGAGGGTCCGTGGGAGCACACTGCCACTAGACATGATAGAGAGCCATCAGATGAGGCTCGGGAACCTTCTCAACATAGTGATGATCAAAGAGTAGAGAAATCCCATGTGGAGTCAGCTAGAGTAGAGTCACCACAGAGGGGACAGGGAGACCGGGTTTCAGGACACAGAGATAGGTCTCAGAGCCCTAGGCTTAGGGATGAGCATGCAGAGAGGCCTAAGGGTCGCCAGACCACCACTGCAGACCATATCAGGGAGATCCTAAAGCTATGACCAACTCATTATTCTGGTGACATAGGTGGATTTCAGGTAGAGGCCTAGTTGGTGAGCTTGAGTGGGTGCTTCAAGCTCTCCCTTGCTCTAGCAACACGAAATCTCGTGTTGTGATCCATCTTCTAAGGGATGGAGCAGGCATATGGTGGAGGACAGAGGAGCAGAAGCTCCATGTTGATTCTGAGATAGTTACCTGGGAGCTCTTTGAGGAGTGATTCAGGAGTAGATATTTGTCACGGAGGTTCATATAGTAGCGGATAGATGAGTTTCATGACCTCTGGAGGCATCTCTTATAAGTAGAAAGTATGAGAGTAGATTTATGGATCTACTCTAGTATGTTGATTACATGTAGGATGAGTAGGTGCGAGATCCACAAGTTCATCCGGGGCCTGAATCTAGACATTGGAGGTGTAGTATGGATCCATTATCCACAGACATTAGTTGAGGCCATTGAGAAGGCCTATATATAGCAAAGGAGACTCGGGGAAAGACCTAGGAGGCTAGAGACCGAGTCCGAGCCACATACAACAGATGTAGGACAACATATCGAGGGGGTCACTACCTCTTCCTGTGGTGGACAGGGTTCAACACAATCATCTTTTAGACTACAATAGCAAAGCAGTAGCAGTAGCAATCCCACCCACCTTATAGAACTCCATGAGGTTTGATACATAAAGAGGTTGGAGTATGGGGCCTCCTCCTAGGGTCCCATCAGGACATAGGGTGCCAGAGAGCTCACTCAGTAGGAGCTCGCCAATAGAGACCTCAATAGACCACAACCGGATCATTAGGATCCACACCACAGACCTCCAGAGTACCGGCCGGACTGCTACACAGGGGAGAGGATCAAGTGGTTGTTTTGGTTGTGGTGTTACTGGACATTTTTTGAGAGACTTCCCATAGAACCCTAATAACAAGGGTAAGGCACAGATCTCAGAGCCTACTTGTTGGTGACATGGGGCATAGTCATAGGATGTATGCACATGGTCGAGAACTACTAGGAAGAGCATCATAATACCATTATTGAGACTACATGTAACATTGGTGGCATTCCTACCTCCATTTTGTTTGATTCTGGTTCTTTTGATTCTTTCATTGCACCATCTCTAGTAGAGCAATGCAGGTTGGTGGCAGTTAGGTAGGGTCTTAGTTGGGATGTTGAGATGGATTCGGGAGCCAAGATCTCTATAGACTCCTTAGTCAAGGAGTGTGTAGTGGATTTGGGACCTTTCACCACTACCTCGGATCTTCGTATCCTTCCTTTGGGCTTATATGGAGTCATCTTAGGCATGGACTAGTTATCTACACATAGAGCCGAGTGGATTGTTACCACAAGGTCATATCTTGTATAGATGATCTAGGAGTTGAGGCAAGTGATAGCTGGGGTTAGGAGACCCATTTCTATTCACACCATCTCCACTATGTAGCTTAAATGTGTGTGTGTGAGGTTGTCAGATGTTTGTTGTCATAATTAGTGACCGATCAAAAGATGGGTCTAGTGGACCATCGCTAGATGACCATCCCATTTTGAGAGAGTTTTCAAATGTCTTTCCAAGGGAGCTACTGGGTTACCACCCCCACGTGAGATTGATTTTCATATAGATTTGATTTCGGGAGCAGAGTCTATCTCACGAGCACCTTATCGGATGACCACCCCAGAACTCTGCGAGCTCAAGTTGTAGCTTGAGGGCCTTCTGGAGAAAGGTCTAATTCATCCAATGTGTCCCCTTGGGGTGCACCGGTGATCTTTGTAAATAAGAAGGATGGATCCTTATAGTTGTGTATTGATTACCACCATCTGAACAAAGTAACGATCAAGAATCATTATCCCCTTCCACACATTGATGATTTGTTTGATCAGATGAAGGGAGCCACAACTTTCTCTAAGATAGACCTTAAGTCAGGCTACCATCAGCTGAGGATTTCGGAGGTGGACATTCATAAGACTACCTTCCATATGAGATATGGCCACTATGAGTTCACAGTGGTGCCTTTTGGTTTGACTAATGCCCCCGTAGTATTTATGAGTTTGATGAATGGGGTATTTAGGACCTTCTTATATTTGATCACTTCATGCTCATCTTCCTTGATGACATTTTGATTTACTCATAAACGCATGAGGAGAACAAGGGGCACCTTTGCCAGGTTCTTTAGTGTCTTCATGAGCAACAACTTTATGGGAACCGGAGAAGTGTGCATTCTTTCAGATGGAGGTGTAGTATTTGGGTCATATCATTTCTGGGGAAGGTATCGCCATCGATCCTTCTAAGATTAGAGCTATTATGGATTGGCTAGCACCCACTATTGTGACTGAGGTGTGTAGCTTCATGGGATTAGCAGGTTACTATAGGAGATTCATTCAGGACTTCTCTCAGATTGTGCACCCCATCACTTCCCTTCAATGGAAAGGGAAGAAGTTTTTTTGGTCGACAGTGCAAGTAGGTGGACTTGAGAATCGAAGGAATGTCTCACTACAACACCTATCCTTGTAGTGCCGAGATCCACAGGGTGATTTTTTCATTTGCACGGATGCTTCTTTAGTAGGGCTTGGAGGTGTGTTGATGTAGGAGGGAAGAGTAGTGGCTTTTGAGTCTCACAAACTCAAAGATTATGAGCTTAATTATCCAACTCATGATCTCAAGCTTGTGGCATTTGTGCATGCTTTGGTTCGATGGAGGCACTTTCTAGTTGGTTGGAAGATTCACTCGTAGGATAGATCACCTGAGTCTTCACCACCTCTTCATGGAGCCCAATCTCAACGCTTGCCAACAATGTTGGATGGAGCTGCTTTGTGAGTATGATATGGAGATAGAGCATGTGAAAGGGAAGGAGAATGTGGTTGTAGATGCTCTTAGTAGATGAAGACATGTGACTATGGCCACCTTAGTGAGCATGGATTTGTGGAGTAGGATTCTACAGCAACTTCCTCATGACAGCTTCTACATTGCAGCTAGAGCAGAGATCAAGTCTCAGAGACCCTTGAGGGAATTTTGATGGTTTCTCACTAGAGGAAGATGGCCTTCTCAGGCATAGAGGTTAGATTTATGTTCCCAGAGATGGAGGCTTGAGGTAGGACATATTGACAGAGGCACATCGTGCACCCTATTCAGCCCATCCCGGGGTGAAGAAGATGCACGCTACTTTGAGACAGTTGTATCACTAGAGAGGACTTCAGAGACATGTGGCTCAGTTTGTGTCATGTTGTTTAGAGTGCTAGAAAGTGAAGGCCAAGCATCAACATCAGTGGCCTTCTCTTTCCTCATACTATACCGGAGTGGAAATGGGACACCATTTCCATGGACTTCATTGTTGGGCTACTAATGTCGAGATACCACCACAATGCCATCATGGTCACGGTTGATAAATTGACAAAAGTGGCTCACTTTTCTCTAGTGAAGACCACTTATACAGCTAGTGTAGTGGCATGGGTATATTTGGATGAGATTTTCAAGTTACATGGGATCCCATGGAAGATTATTTGTGACTGTGATCCTTTGTATACTTCCCATTTCTAGACTACCATGCAGTATGCCCTCGAGATGAGAATCAACTTCAGCACAACATATCACCCGAGATAGATGGAAAGATTGAGTGGGTGAATAAGATTTTAGAGGACATGCTCAAGATGTATGTGATGGATCAAGTAGTCTAGATGGGAGGAGTACCTGTACTTGGTGGAGTTTTCCTACAATAATAGTTTTAGAGTTCTATAGGCATGGATCCTTTTCAAGGCCTTGTATGGTAGAGAGTGTAGGACACCTCTTAGTTGGGACAAGTTAGAGGACAGGGTTTCTCTTGGACCAACTTTGTTGCAGACATGAAGCAACAGGTGGTTTTGATCGAGAGATAGAGACAATAGGAGGCATAGATAGGAGGAAAAGAAGTACAGACTAGCATAGGACCGATCGTAGTTTTGATGTGGGCATGAAGGTGTTCCTTCGTGTCAGGCCACACAAGAGCCCTATCCATTATGGAAAAGGTTCTAAGTTGGCTCCTAGATTCATTGGCCCTTTTGAGATCTTGGAGCATATCGGCCCTTTGGCCTACCATCTAGCATTGCCACCTAGCTTTTCTCGTGTACATGATGTGTTTCATGTTTCAGTTCTTAGGAGATATGTTGTAGATCCTTCTCATGTGTTAGATTGGACATCATTATAGGTGCAGGATTAGGGGCAGGTGATGGTGGAGCTTGTTCGCATCCTAGATCGTAGGACCCTAGGCCTTCGAGGTAGAGAGGTTGATTAGGTCCGGGTGTAGTGGGATAGATATGATGAGAATGCACTACATGGGAGGATGCTACTTTGCTATGAGTTTAGTTTCCACATTTGTTCCAGTGACTTCTAGGAGGAAGTCGAGTCTAAGGGGAGGGGGATGTAGTGCCCACTTCCCTTTAACACCTTTTGATACTGATCATGATACTGCTGATCATATTATGGACATGATTATGGACCTTATTATAGTATGATGTTAGATGTTAGATCATGGATTATTGTTGACCTTGATTCAGTTATGATGCATGATGATTATTAGAGACATTTTTATATATTGATGATGATATGTTGTTTGACATGGTTATATTATGGATGTTGTTTGGACATGTGATATTTGGATATTGTGAGTAGACCTAGAAATGGAAATTATTTGATGATGATATAGTTGTTGAGTAAAATTGCAAATGATCTTGTTGGTTGCTTGGATGTTGTTGTGATTCATATATCTAGATGATTTTGGAATTTTATTTATATTATTTTGGATGTTCTGATATGGCCATGAGGCCGAAGGAGGTATTTGTGTTTTGCAGGTTAAAATATCACAACAAACATCGGGGGATTAGAGACCAACCACATTGGAATTCTAGATGAATTCAACAAGGTCACCATGAAACTTGTATTTGTTTGTGTGCTTGATTTGTGTTAGGGATTCCCATGGGGGATCACCTTTAAATGTGACCAAGGGTTATGTGTATGTATTTATTAGGTTCCTTTTTATTGATGTTTGTATGTGTTTATTAAGTGATGTGTTTATCCCTTTTATTTAAATAAATTATGGTATATAATGTGAGTAATCATATTGTTAAAATAAATTAATCAAATTGGGACATAAGAAAGTAATTATTGGAGTGGTTGACTCTTGTATTAAATGTTGTAAGATATGTGTAAGAGATATGTAAGTAAAATTTGGAGTATGAAACACTTCATCTTCTTTGGAATTCGAAATTTTCCTTGGAGACTGATTTTGGAGGCTTGTGGGACAAGTTAAACTTGTCCCATACCTCTTAAATTTTCATACCAACCTTACCTATGGTTGGAGAGTTTAAATCTAGCTTTCATTATGCATTTTTGTAAGCCTAGCTGAATGTTTTAATTGCACTTCTTGCTTGAAATTAATTTCAGTCCTTTGGGATATGGGCTTGATTTGAGTGTGTAAGTAAGACTGTCATATTATTCACCTACTTATTTATTGTGTCTTGGAGATTGAAGTTGACTTTTGGGTTGGGGTTGAGGATGTGTGATGTGGCATCCTACATGGATCCACCTCATCCTCTTCTCTTCCCTCTTCTATAAAATTTGAATTGCTTGCCATTGTTTTGGCTGGCTTCACTTTTGGAAACTCCTTTTGGGGTGAATTCTTTTGCTATTTTGGAGCTCTTGCTTTGGAGAAGTTTTTGGAAGATTTTTGCATGCTTGTGCTTGGCTGATTTGGATTTCTTGCATTGGGTTAAAGCTTGTTGTTTTGGAACTTGGAACAACTCCATCATGGAGAGGTAAGAGCTTGGCTCTTGTAATGCTTATTTTCTATTTATGAAATTGTTATTATTGTGAATGTTTTTGCATGTTTGTGGGATGTTGGGTAGATGGCCTAGGAATGGTGTAGGAGAAGACTATGGGGTTTATTTTATGGGAGGCACAAGTGTTTTGGGGAGGTATAAGTGTGGAGGGAGTTGGGATTTGGGTTCCACCTTACAAAGAAATAGCTTGCATTTCTTTACTCATTATGGGGTGCCATAAGAGGTTGGGAGGCATAAGGAAATGTGAGGAATAAGGGGTACTTGGGGAGGCATAAGGGCATGTCAAGGCTTTGATATACTATATTTTGGTGGTTTGAAATCAGGTGGTGATACCCATTTCCCCTTTGGGAGGCATAAGTAGCATCCCCCATAGTTTCTTTCTCCTTTGGCTTGCTTGATGAAGCCTTAGTGTTGTTTGTCATGCTTTAATGTAGTTGTAAACTACATTCTATTTTGGATTGTGTTTTAAATGTGAAATGTTTCTTGTGTGTTGTGGAAGCCTTTGTTTCCATGAGTTGAATCACATCTTCTATTGCATTATGGTTGGGGCTTGGGGGCCAATGAAGAAGGATGGATTCTCCTTTTCATTGGATGTCTTGGTTGGGTGGAGAGCATTTCCTTTCCCCTGCTCTTGTTGTGATCAAAATTTGGAAGAATGATAAATCTGCATGTTGTTGTTTCAAAAAAAAAAAAAAAGACAATTTGACAGTCCCTTGTTGAGATAAATCTTATTGTAACCTTTCCCACTTGAAGTGGATGAACTTGTATATTTTGTAATGGAAAAATGTTTTGTATTGATTATGAAAGTTGTAAATTGAAATGTGAAAGAGATATACTTTGTTTCTATTTTTGAAAGAAAGAATTGTATTCTGTATGATGAATTTGAAGAATGAAAGAAAGAAGTTGTAAGTTGTCTTTTGGAATCAATAAATGATTGTATTACCTTTCTCAAATTGCATTGTTGTATTGAATCTGATCATTTAAATGTATTTGAAATCTCTGTTTGAAAGAAAAAAAAATGTGTATGAAGAAAATGTAATACTTTGTCTTTTGAAAGGAGTGAACTTGGAAATCAGAGTTGTGTTTTGTCTTTGAATACTTTGATTTGAATCAACTTGATGTATTAGATTTGAATTGGAATGTATTCTAATACTTAGAAGATGAAAATGGAAAATAGATCTATTCAAAATTGATCTCTGTTTTATGTTTTCAAACTGGCAAATATTTAATCCAAAATGCACAGATCGAACCTGCAACAAAGAAATAAAAATGAAACATTAAATTGGACATAATAAGATCTAAATGAATTCATATAGACATTAATACTTAAGAAATTTCTTAGAAAACTTAGCAAAATTGGGCTCAAACCATTTTACTATTGTTTTATGGTCAAAGTTGTAAATTTTCAAATTGGAACTCAATCAAACAAATTTACCTTCCAAATCCATCCTAAATCCATCTAAGAACAATCTCCATGTCTAATTGACATGTTGAGAGAGGAAGAAGATCAATTGATTAAAATTTCATAAGTTAAAATTTACCAGCTTGCCTTTTTAAAGCCTACAAATCATTTTTATGAAATTGACCCCTTAAACATTATCAAAATGAAAATTAATGATTCCTATGCAAAGAGGACATCGAGATCTTTCCAAAAAGTCCTCGTTTTCCCAAAAATGATCTCCCAATCAAAAGTTATGGCCTTGAAGTTTTTTCTTCATTTGGCATCAAAAATAATTCTAACTATCAAAAAAAAATTGGGAAAAATTTCCTTGGTGGACCCGTGGGTCCAAATTTTCCTTTTGCACTTTTTGGTTTGCCAAAGGAACAAAATCCCCCACCACTCCGCTAACCCACAAGCCTTTTTTTTGGTCAAAAATCATCTAAGTTAAAAAGAAATTTTGGGAAAAATTACCCCCCATGGACCCGCCGCCCCACTTTTGCCTTTTTGGTTGTTGTTTTTGGTCTTGCATGGGCTTGTAACATTTAACTTAACCTTTAAATTTTTTTGGGAAAATTTTTTCACAATTTTCCCCCCGCCCACCCCGCCCATAGCTAATCAAATGCTGCTATGTGGCCTCACGAGGCTACTGACGGACAAAAAGAACCCATTTAAACCTTAGTGTTTTCAAAATTAAAATTGGAAAATTTTTATAAGTTTTCTCCGTGGCCCCCGCCCTACTAGCTAATTAGGTGTTTGCCACGTGGTGTCATGAGGCGTCACAGAGGAGTGGATCCTTTAAGAAACTTAGCACTTTAGAAATTTTTGGGAATTTTTTTCTAAGTTCTCCCACCATCCCACCGACCCATAGCCAATGGATGGCTGACACGTGTCTTCACGACGTGTCGGTGGAGGTGCAGAGAGTTTCAAACCTTTAAACCTTTTTCTTTTAAAAATCAAAATTTTCTAAATTTCTCTAATTTGGCCGATGGGCAATAAACCCAATCGAGCTTGACACGTGACGCCTTGGGCATCGGCGGAGGCGCAGATAATTTTGATTCCTTAGCACTTTTCAGTAAAAAATGGGTAAAAGTCTTAAATTTCTCTAGTGGGTTGACTTTTCAACGAGTTTGGAAATGCCGACACATGTCCTTTCGGGCTCACGGGCGCGTGGAGGCAAATCGCGCTTTTGTCCTAAAAAGGAAAAAGCACTAAAGTTCTTCCCGCTCCGCCGGCCCGCGCATGGGAAAAATTTTCTTTCCCACCCCATTGGTCCGCATTCCTCCTCCGGGCAAAATTTCTCTCCGAAGTCCACAGACCCGAGTTGGGAAAATTTTCTTCCCAGGCCCGTAGGCCCGCTCTTGGGAAAATTTTCCTCCCAAGGTCTACGGCCCATAACTTGAGAAATATGAGGAGTTAGGAGGACTTCTTTATATCATTGGAAAGGTGAAGAAATTTCCTATCTAATGGGAATGTTTTTGGGAAGTTTTAAGTGCGTTAATTTTGAGAAAAATCAAGTTGAATATTTAAATCCTAGTAGAGAGTGGTATAGTGAGAAATTACCCTCTTAACCTAAATGGTTACTTTAACCCTATGTTTTGACCTTGAGAATTTTAATAATTGTTGTAATGGGAAAACTATAATCTATTAACTATAATTGGCCTTTAAACTTGTTTGTGACAATTGTTGTCTTGTAACTTGGTTGTAGACACTTTTAAACAAAAATAAAATTATTCCATAATTTTTCTAACTAATCCTAGGTTGTTCTTGAGTCTCAAGTGGGTTGTTTTAGCGGGCTTTACAATGTACATTTTTGTTTTAGCTAATATCTTCCCTCTCGAGTTGTATTTTTATTTTCACTTGTTGAACTCATGTAGAGTTCAAGTGACCCCTTTCTCTTTGTTCATCACCATGATTTATTTTATGTTTCACTCATCTCTTTTTCTTTCCAAATTATTACATTAGAGTAGATTAATGGTAACATTACAGTAGTTAGGAAAGGAATTTTCCTTCTTCATAGGTTTTTATAAGGAACAAGGTCCTATAGTGCCATGCTTAAAACACAAAACAATAAAAAAATGAAGGCGTGGGTTGGAGGGTGGTGTGTGGCAAGTGAGTTGGTGGAAGGAGGAATGATGGGAGTGGATGAGGATTTTCAGCCTATCATTTTCATTTCATAAGAATACATGCAATTTAATTAAAATCCAGAGGCTTTGACCATGCAAAACCCGAGTTCACATTGTAAATTTAGCAAGCTTTTGGATAGTTACGGTGATTGTAGGGCTATTTACTCGATGTAATTAAATAAAAAAAGTGTTGCAGTGACTATGCTACATTGGAATCTCATAAATATATGTCATAGAATCAATACATTAGGGGTTAAGTCGGGTCTTGCATGCGGGAATAAAGCTATACCCAATATCTCCTCCTTTTACTATTCACAAATTGATTGATACGAATTTGTATCGCATCCAAAAAAGTTGAATGTATTAGAGAGGAAGGAGCTACCGCCTACCATTGTTTTTTTTTTGGTATGAAGAGGGGATCTATGGTGAAAATTTTGTTATCTATTTGTGACACCATGGATTGTGGAGTTCTTGATGATCATGGGGCAATCTTAATTTAACCAAACAGTTTAATTGCTGATATTTGTTGGTGAGTAATGACAAGAAATGTAGCATCTTCATTAGATGTAGGATGGCCACATAGTCCAATTGGTACAAGTTTTTTTTTTTTGTAAATTAAAAACACTAAAACTGGGAGGCGGAGGTAAAAATAGAGGAAAATTTGGGAGTTACTCCCAATATCCAATCCTTGAGCTGCACACCTGTCAGATAACAGTGCGTGAAATGAAACATCCTAAGAACCTTTTCAGACATGTCATTTTTCTGCAAAATAAAATACAAGCACTCTGTTCAAGATCTAGAGGCATCAACCATAGGGTAAACCAAATGAACATTGTAAATTTAGAAATAATTGGAAGGTTGGAGCCAACCTAACTTTTCCTTGCATAATAATACACACACTTAATTTGAGTCTTGAGACATTAACCATGCTAAAACCGAGTCGATGTTGTAAAATCTTGCAGTAAATGGGTTAAAAAAATCTGCACGCCGAGGGAAATCCAAACTGATATCCCCTCATTTTTCTATACACAAATTTATTAGTCTAAATTTTGTTTCGCATCTCAATCTGGTTCAAAATATCTCAAAGCTTGGAAGGAAACTTTTATTGTTGTTGTTTTGTGTTGTTGAATGCAAAAGATAATGGAAAGGATTTTTGAAGTCTTCCAGATGAAGTAGCAAAAACCTCCATTTTTATTGAGAAACCAATTGTATGTTGATTGATTAATACAACTTGGCTTTCATGATATGACTACCGATAAATTGAAGAAGGAGGGCCTCTAAATATCTCAATTTCATCCTGGACTATCTCAATCGATTTTATCCTTAACAGGAACGGTTTTTCACTATCAACGCTGCAAATTGAAAGGAAGAAATAACGACTTCTTTCAATAAGAATTGTTTCAAGGCATTGTGTCAGCATTTTCTCCTCTTTTACTTGTTTTGCTTTTTGATGTGACCGTAGTTTGAATTTTACTTGTTCGATTCTCTGTGTGACTGAGATTGCTTTGGGGTTATGACATTCCATGATATTTTCCATGAAAATTTTGAGAATATCAGGCATGGTGGTGAAAATGTAAGTGGGGAACAAAAAAATCATGGTTTTCCATTACCAAGCCATTGTATTTTGTGCGTTAGGTATTTGAAAGAAATGTACCAAAATTTATTTGTTTCATGGAATTTCAAGATTGTCGGATATGCACAAAATGCATTCCTTTATTTGGTTGCAGAAGATTTTAGGAAAAACTAGGTGTCAGGTGCAAAGTATGACTCTGCAAACTTTTTCTAGTATCCTCCGAGCTTGTGCCAAAATGGGGACCATGGAGTAGGGTATGGTTTGGTTTCCATAACATCAGAGATGTTTATTTTCACCTGAGGAAATGGTTTCTTCTGCAATGGTAAATATGTATGCAAGCACAAGGCATACATACTTTTTTTGTAAAAATACTTGGGAGAAAAATTGGGTCTAAGGACCAGCTTTTTTTTCCATGACCAAATTTTTTGTTCCATGTGAAGTGGCATTTTAGAGAAGGCACATGGATTGTTTGACATAATGCGTGGGAATGCAGAACAAAATAAGGTTTCATGGAATGCCATGCTGGCTGGATATGCACAAAATGGATTTACAGAAAAAGGCATTGGTAACTCACAAGTGAATGCAAGTCACCGACCTAAAGTGAGGATGAAAAGCCCCATGTTGTTATTCTCCAGCAAACGTTGAACACAGGTATGGTTTTCCCTTTTTGCTTTTACTAAATGTTTCTTTCATCATTTCTTACATTTGGAAATTATTTAATAATTATTAGTAAATGTAACTCCAACCAATCATAAGAACCTTACTTCATTGGAACTAAAAACATATAAAATTATAAACCCGGAAGTTATGCGCATGGAGTGCGACAACAAAATATACAACAAACTTGAAACTTCGCATGACCCCCAGTAACATGAGACACTATGTGGAAGCTTAACCAAGTTATTTGAACTTAATTATCACCATTGAATGTCAAATTTATAAGCTCACATAGCTTATCGGTCACTTGTAGTGACGTGCTCTTTTTAGTAAAATACGATCCGTTTCAGCCTACAGTTACCGCTTAGTTTGAGTGAAAATGAAAACCATTTCCACCTATCCCTAGACCGTCAGTAAGGTAATTATAATCCATCTACATTTCAATGAAAATGACTTTGGAGACTAGTTTTGCGAGTGAGTTTTGAGGCCCACTAGTCGTTGAGTGACAAGACTTGTTATCGCAATTACAATAACTAGCCTCAGAGTTTCTCTTGTAACTTGAGCTCTGCTCTTCATAATAAAATCCTGTCAAACACGATGAATTCTATTCATATGGAAGATTACACAAGAATCATCGACCTTTGTGTTCAAACTTAAAATGAGTGTTTTAAAGCCACAATTTGTGAGCACTTTAGATGTTTTGACCCATTTGCAACAAAATTGTAACTTTAGCTAAACACACCTTCTAAGGGTTCTGTTGACTCCTAACTAACTATGGAACCTTGTACATATCATTTTTGAACTTTATAGAGTATGAATTGATCAAATTATTGGATGAATGCTTTTTGGTAAATTATGATGTTTCTCTCTCTTCCCTTTTATCTTTCTAGAAGTAACTTTGATATTATGACTAGTTCTAAAAAATGTAAATGAGTTGTAAATATCATGGGTTGGAAATGAAATGAAAATTTCATAATGTGTGTGATTATGATATGAAAATTGAAAGGAAAATGAAATCCATACTTTAACTCTCTTCTCCTTTCTCTCTCTAGAGATAATTATGAAAATATTGATTGGGTTTTGAAAATGTATATGATTTGAAATGAAATGAAAATTGGATACATGATGTTATGGTGATTTGAAAAGAAAATAAATCCTATATTTTCTTCTTGCTTCCCTTACTCTTTCTCTCTCTATTGTTCTGCATTCGATTTTTTGAAATGATGGATGCATGGAATTTATGCTTGAGTGTAGGGGTTTTCCATACTTATTCCTAGGACTGATGTAACGTTTGTTGCAGGTACTCCGAACAAGAGGAATTTTCTGGATGTGATATGTTGTAATTAATGAGTTGTTATTGTAATGTTATATTCATGTTGCAATACATGTGTTACCATAAAATAATGATATGTATTGTTGGTTGAAGAATTGTTCTGGTATATTTTGACAAGGAAATACCAATGTGGCTATATTTTATAGTGTTGAATTGGATGTGAAGTTGTACTCAATGTCGTACCTATGCTATAAAGATTTTAAACTAATCATTTTCTATGTTAATTATGGGTTTAATTCCTTAACCCCTAGAAATGCTAGGTAGAATATCCTCTTATCAAAACTAATGAAAATAAAAGAATGAGCTATAATGCTTATTGTACTTCCTTTGCCCATTTGAGTCTTTTTCCAGGGTATAAAACGTTGATCATGTTAATAAAATACCTGATCTCATTAATCATCTTCTTGTTTCACACCTAAAGCATCTTATTAATGACCTTTTAGTTGAATATTTTAAGAGGTGGTGATTTTATGTTGTGAAACCTATCATTTTGGGACGAGTGAGGTGATCATGTCTAGGTGTTGTAGGTATTACCATATCATGAATAAGTTAACCCCCTTGTGCATAATTTCCCTTGGTACCCTAATAGGTGGCCAAAACCTTGCAAGATAGTTGGTGGTTGTACCTACGATTGATCTCTTGTGAGATCTAAATTATGTGAGTGGAGACTATGTTTCTAATTACTTTCATTTTTACCCAACATTTGAAATAGGTCTTTATGAGGCTTTTGTAATGCTTAAGATTATTTGGGATATCTCTCTTTCAATATACAATTATAATTCCATGACCAAGAGCATTGAAATGAGTTTTATTATGCGAGGTTGAACTCCTTGTAGTCTTAAATTCTCCAATGTTACCTATGTGGTATATGAATTTCATTTTTTCCAAAATGATGTTAACATAAAACCAGAGTAACCATGTAAATGTAGTGAGTAAAAAGGGTAAATAATATTAAACTAAGGAATGACCTCTATGAAAATGGTACACCATTGAGCGATGTTAGAACTAACTAAAATGTCAAATGTGATCATAAAATGAATGTGATAAAATAGATCTCCAGGAATAATAAAACAACCTAATCAATTGGAAAACCAAATATGATGCATGATCACATGGTTTGTTTGCATAAATGTGGATTAAAAAAGATGCTAATGAAATAATAAAATGTATCCTTGAGAATGGGATAACTTCATTTGTAGCCAAGGTCTTACAAGTTAAGAAAATTTCTCTTTAGTTGGACTCGTAAAAGTTAGTAAAACCCTTGATGTAGATAGGAATATATTAAACCTAGAATCACTCAGGAAGTATAAATTTATGGTTGAAATATGTAATTAACCCATTTCTATATTGAGAGTAAATCCTTAAGATGATGAAATAGAACTAGTTTGAAATGTGAAATTTGTCATTTAAATTCAAATAAAAATCTCTATAAGGGGAACATAGGTGAATACACTACTAACAAGGAAGTAAAATACCAATAATCATACCTCCTCCTTCGCCCGTGAAAAAACCTCGTAATGGGCTAGGAAACTTTGATCGAGCCCCGATTTTGTGATATGTAGGTGCTTTTCTTCAAGACGGAGCAAGACCTTCCCGCAACAACGATCCTCTTACTTTGACCGGATGGGAAAAAGGATTATGAGGCTATTTTGGCATTAGACAAGGCGTAATGATGTTCTTTGCTCAAAGGATGCAAGAACTTAGATATGGCATGAAAGCTTATTCTCCGTGTGTTTAGAGGGGAGGGGTAAGGTTGTATTTATAGCCTGAGGGAGTGATTAGCTTAAATTAATTTAAGTAATCATGGTTTGAAAATGTGGGCAAGATTAAGTGGGTGGTTTGAAAATGTGGGCAAGATTAGGTGGATGGTTTTTGAAAATGTGGGCAAGATTAGGTGGATGGTTTGAAAATGTGGGCAATATTAGGTGAGTGGGGGCCACGAAGAATGGGTGAGGATTTGAATTATATTTTTAATTCATAAGTGGAGGATTTTAGGTGAGTGGGGACCACGAATGGTGGGTGAGGATTTGAATTTGAATTTTTAATTCAATAGTGGAAAAACATGGAGAATAATGACATGTTGTGAGGATTAGATTATTTTTAGATTTGGAAATGGATAATTAATCAAATTATATTTGATTAATTCGAAGTGTATTTTTGTGGGAAATGAGGAAGGGAAATTAATTGATTTAGGATAGATGTGAAATTGGGGTGTCTACATTTGCCCCTCTTTGGAAGGGTACTATGAAAGTAGTGTCCTTTCAAAGAAAGTAGACGGTATGGGGGAAGAATTCAATCTACTTTTTAAAAGGTAGAGTGAATGTTTGTTGGGGAGAATAGAAAGTGGTGAGTGACGGATGTCATGGTATCCTCCAAGACAAAAATGTCATGAGAAGATGTGATTATGGATAGATGTGGTGATGCCCCCTCGAGAGGATTGACGAGAATGAAATATACGACAAAACTCTCGAAAAGAAGGGAAATGGATTTGGTGGAGAAGAGGACGGTAATGGAGTGGAAGAGACTGGAATGACCGCATGATGCAAATGGAGGAAGGATTCAATCGACCTTGAATGCTAGGTGTGAGGGTGTGTGGGAAAGAGAAAAGGGAATGGATAGGGTTGGGGGTTGATTATGAGAAGAGTAAGGGAGATAGGGGAGGGGAAAAAAAGGAATGAAAGAGGTAGAAATAAGAGAGAGGGATGATATGGGAAGAAGGGAATGATGAAGGACAAACAAGGAAAAAAGAGGAAAATGACAGAGTAGAGGGTGAAGGGATGAAATAGAGAGATGTGCAAAATGAAGGAAGCAACAGAGATAGTAAAGAGGGATACGTGGCAGTGAAATAAATGAGAGAGTGAAGAAAAGGAGGAAATGGGAAAGGATAAATAAGAAGGAGAAAACGAGGTGGGAGTAGGGGGTGAAATGGAGGGAAATGGAAAGAGGACAAAAGAAGAAGTAGAACGGAGAAAAAAAAGAAACTATGAGGGGCGAGGAAAGTGTGAAAAAGAGGAGAGAAAGGAAGAGAAACATATACAGAATGAACAAAAAGGTAGGGGTGGTAGAAAAAAGGGGAAGTGGTCAGAAGAAACGTGAAAATTAGGGGAGAGGAAAGGAAGATAGAACGAATACAAGGAGAAGATGAAGGAATCACTATCATGCGAGGAAGACCAAGGCAAAGAATATGGAAATGACTGTATGGAGATGCATGTGGAGAGTGGGATGATAAAAAAGACAGGACAACGCTGAACAACCAGGTTATCGATGGGGATGTAAGGAGGAAACGTGATGGAAAAAGGGGAAGAAGATGATATAGGGGAAGTAAAATAAGACGAGGGGTGGGAGAGAGAAGAGGATAACAAAGAAAATGATGGAGAAGGAAGGGAATACAGAAAGGGGGTAATAAGTGGAAAGGAAATGGTAGAAGGAATGTTGAAAGAAGAAAGAGGGGAAGAATGACATCGATTGGAAAAGATATGGAGATGCATGAAATGAGGATACTAGGATGATGGGAAAATAGAAAAAGGATGTATGATGAAGACAATAAAGATAGTGAAGAGGGCAAAGAGGAGATGGAGAGATGGGTAAGAAGCGACAAGAAAGGGTGGGAGTGAGGGAAAAGAATAGGAGAGAAAAGAGAATGGGGGATAGAAGAGGCAATGCCAATGAAAGGATGTTAGGGAAATCCTCTTGACAATGAGTGGTGGGGAAGGGTGAAAGAAAAAATGAAAAAAGAGAAAGCGAACGAGGACTGGAAAGGGTAACGCCAACAAAGGGACGTTAGGGAAAACCCGTTGCCAATGAGTGGTGGGCTTAGAGGAGGGAAGAAATGAAGGGAAACTCTAGAAGGTCCAAGGGAGTGAATGAGGTCGTGCGGAATGAGGATTGATAATTTTTAGGGAAAACCCGTTGACAATTATGAGTGCGGGAAGAGAAGATGATGATGAAAGAATGATATAGGAGTGTTAACAGTAATGGCGAATATGTGTGTGGGTAGAAATGTAGGGGGAATGTGAGAAGATGAAGGGGAAAGAGTGAAGAAGATGGGAGGGAGGAGTTGGGACGAAGTGAAAGCGAGGAGAGGATGGGGGTGATGAGGATGAACGAGGTGAGGATGAAGAACCAAGACATGAAAAGAATGGGAAGAAATGGTATGAAGGATGATGGATCAAGGAGGGGAAAATGGGGGAAAAGAATGTGATTGTAGGTGGAAGAGATGAGTTGTATGTTGTAAGAAGATATGTGGAGAAAGGATAATAGTGGGAGGAAAAAGTGGGTAATAGGAGATACCAGGTGGAAGAAACGATCAATAAAGGGAACTAAGAATGAGGCGGGGGAGAAGTTCATGATGACAAGTTAAGTGTAGGGAGGACCCTAACATAAGATTGTCATGTGACGGAAGTGGTTAAGTAAGATTGCCATGTGAGCAAAACTGGAGATGACAAATGGTCAAGCGAGAAGTGGTGTTTGCGAGAATCGAAAAGGAGGTGAAAGGATGTGATAATGGGGAATGCCGAGAAAAAATGAAGGGTGAAGGGTGGGTAGTGATGGGGAAAGGCAAGGAGACAGATCATCCTTAAGAGGGACTCTTAAGTGAGATCGCCATGCCGGGTGAGTGGTTAAGTAAGATTGCCAAGCAGAGGAGGGTGATAGTGGTGGTAAAAAGATGTGATGATGGGGAATGAAGAGGAAATATGGTGGTGAGATTGGAGAGTGATGGGCGAGTGTAAGATGACATGTCATGCTTAAGAGAATCTCTTAAGTAAGATCGTCATACTGCTGGAGAAGTTTCGTAGGGTCACCCAACCGGCAGGGATGATATGCAAAGAGAAAGACAAAATGATATTGGGAATAGGGGTGGAATGGTAGGGTGAAGAAGATGATCACGATGAGAGGTGGGAGAAATAAGATGGGCGAAATATGATGGGATGGGGGAAGGCCACAGGACAGATCAACCTTAAGTAGAAGTCTTAAGTAAGATTGCCATGCGGCTGGGATGGTTAAGTAAGATCGCCAAGCTGAGGAAGAAGGATGATGTTAGAGTTGGTGGGAATAGGGTATGACAAAATGGACTGAAGGGGAACCCTCAAGTGAATTTGCCATACTACGAGAGCGTGTAAGTAGGATGACCTAGGCATAAGGTGGATTTGGGGAAGGATGAGAAAAGAGTGAGTGAGGTATGCCTAAGTGGTATATGATATGAGATGAGGTGATAATAAGAAAGAAAGGACACAAAGGAGTATAACATGAATGGATGAAGGAATATATGCAGTGGAGGGTGGAGAGTGTGAGGGGAATCCTTAATTGGGATGCCCACGCGTGGTGAGAGTAATGATGCGGGAATGGGAAGTAGAAGAGGTGGAGTGGAAGATGTGTTTGGTGGTGATGGTTATTTGATGAGAGGGCATGTGGTGAAGAAGCTTCTACAAAGCGGGAAGATCTTAGGGAGAGGGTAAACCTCCACTGAGGATTCCATATAGAAGGGGTTATTAAGTAAGATTGTCAAGCGGGAAGAAAAAACGGGTGAAAGGAAAGAATACCAATGGGTGAGAGGGGACAGAATGGTGAGAAGGGTAATATGGGTATAAGTGGCGAGGAGTAAAAATGAGAAGTGAGAATGAATGGATCAAATACATGGTGATCATGGTGGGGGAGAAGAAGGAGCTGGATAGTGAATGCTACTTGAGAAAGATCATCAAGTAGGATTCGCAAACCGCAACGGTGATCAAGTAGGATTCGCAAACCGGAGAATGCATTAGTATGGGTGAATGGATGGGGTGCAAAGTAAGATGTTGATCATGCAGAAGATACTCACGTGGATGAAAAGCATCTTAATTTTAATATAGCACATAACAGATGCATCGTGATATAAAAGATCAGATGACTAGACTCAGTAATATGCGTGATAAAGATAGACATGGGGCCATCAAAAAGGTTTGATGCCCCAAAGACGATATGCAAATGGAAGAGAGCATAGACAGAGGCCATCAAGAAAGTATGATGCCCCAGTACGACATGCAATCAGATAACATAAGAATATTACAGAGAACACCAGGATATATAAAATCAAGATGCCCCCTGTAATATATCAAGATACAAGAAAGCAATTAATAATTTGCCACTAATAATGCAACACAAGAACTAGTAAACATGTCCCTAACGTGTTCCACAGTGATGATTGATTAGATGTGCCCCCAAGCAGAGGTACAAAGGATTGGGCCAGTCTCCTCAAACAAGGAAACAATGAGAGCCGGATTTTCCCCAAGCGAGGATTCACGCGAGGAGAAGTGGTTTGAAATTGGTAGTCATAAGGTGGACCATTCGTTTGGGATAATAGTTCAAAGGATGAACTGTGTTACTTATTGAGTTTTTACAATTTTGTGGATGTTTTTGGTCTTTTGAAAATTTTACAAATGTTTTTGTATTTTGGATATTTTCTAATGTTTTTGTTTTTGGATTTTTTGATTTTCTAATGTTTGTTTTTGAATTTTATATTTTTTTGGATTTTCTAATGTTTTTGAATTTTTATGATGTTTACACTGTGTTTGGATTTTTGACGATTTTCAAATGTTTTTGGATTTTTGGATTTTTACACTGTTTTTGGATTTTTGATGATTTTCAAATGTTTTTTGGATTTTGAGATTTTTACACTGTTTTTTGGATTTTTGACGATTTTCAAATGTTTTTGGATTTTTGACGATTTTCAAATGTTTTTGGATTTTTGACGATTTCAAATGTTTTTGGATTTTTGGATTTTTACATTGTTTTTGGATTTTTTTACGATTTTCAAATGTTTTTTGATTTTTACATTGTGATTGACAATTTATGGACCAGAGTGCAGACTTATTTTTGAGAGACGATGTACCGTGTTCCGCATTGTAACTTATGCTCAAAATAACATAAATTCACTTTCCATTGGCATGATATGGTGGTGATGATATGATGAAAAGAATTCCAACTCCATTCTTGACTCCACACAACTAGTAAGATGTGTGGGCTCATCACCAAGAATCAAGAAGGACGTAGGAGGTAGATAATGAATATAGAGACAAATGCTAACAACAATCCCTTTGGGAAATTGTGACTCCATTCTTCATAATGGTACTGAACCGGTTTCAAAAATGGCTTTCACTTTATGAGTCACATGCTAGACTTAGACAATTATGTGGCCTACTGATTGATAAGATATGAGGTTAAGGGATAGTTCTCTCTTCACTTAGGCATCTAAATTACGTGTTTGGGGATTCTATAATTTGTAAGCACTGTAAGATTTTGTATTTTTGAAATGACTCCCTATGCCTTGCCCCATGCTACTAGTGAGAAGCAAGGGCTCATCACCAAAGGCAAAATATAGGCGAGTGAATTTCTTTTTTTTGTTTTTTTTTTTTTTTTTTTTGCTTTTTTTATTTTTTTTTTTTTGGAATATTTTGCAATGTTTTTATGCTTGTATGAGAATGACCCTCTACGCTTTGCCCCATGCCACTTGTAAGAGGCAAGGGTTTATCACCGAAGACAAGACGTAGACGAGTAAGGGCACCTTCCTCCATTCCTAGTCTCACACTACTAGTAAGAAGTGTGGGCTCAACACCAAAGACTATGAAGGACGAAAGATGTGACAATGAATTATTCATAAGTTATCAATTGATGGATTTTTTTACAATAGTGCTTTGTATTTGGGAAGAAACATCTGCCCCCAATCTCAGCCCCACACGACTAGTAGGACGCGAGGGTTCAACACCGAAGACTGAGATGGACGACCAAACGAACTGGGTAACGAAGTTTAGAGCTTTGTTATGAAAGAGAGAATGTATTAGAAGGGGATATATTACCATCAGTAAGCTTCTAGGTATGACCATAGAGGAAAGCGACTGAAAGTGGAAGAAGTATGATGCTCACAAACTTAATAGGATTTATATTAGCACTTGTCTCATGATGATAAATATGAAGATGTGATTTTGATAATGAAAATATCTGCCAATGGAAATGAATAAATTTGAATTATTTGGAGATAAGCAAGACAAAAGGAACAATGTACACATTGTTGTTTCCCGGAATATAGAGTGCTTTCAAGAATAGAATTTCTTTAAATGGAATGCATTCATGGGTTTTTTAAGGACTTGGCCTGTGTCAATGGCCAATTTATAAGCTCCAAACCTAAAATTACCTATGATTTTGTTGGGCTCAAATTTGTCTTGTTTGTCTCGTTCCTTGGGTGTGTTCTTTCGAGTTTCTTTGAAAATGAAATGATTGACCTTAAATTTTCTAGGTTTGAATTTTTTATGGTGGTTATGTCGTAGCCAATTTTGATATACTTGAAGATGATCTAGGGAATTAAGTCGTTTTTCATCAAGAAGCTCGAGTTCATTAAGGCGTGACTGTTGATAATAATCTTTATTGATTACATCTTCGAAGGATATTATGAAGGATGAAAATTCAACCTTGACATGTAAAATAGCTTCCCAACTATAAATAAAGTAGAAGGGAGTGGCTCCAATAGGTGTGTGATAAGATGTGCGGTAAACCCAAAGAGTGGGATAGATTTGGTTAAGCCAATAGCTTCCATGTGTGTTGACAATGATGGTTTGTGTTATTTGGTTTGTTGCTTCTATTTGTCCATTAATTGATTGTTTTGAGGATAGATTCATGATTAAAGATGGAAAAAGTGGCGTAAAGATATTCCTGGGTATACTTACCTCATAGAATGTATGCACATAGAAGTCTCTATAGGTGAGAATAATTAGTGATGAGATTCCTGCAAGATCGATTGTTGAAAGCATGATGGACACAATAGGTTGCATTGTCGCAAGTGGCCAAACTCGATGTGGTTGTGTTTCGACAACAAGGCTAGAGATGTTAGGCATAAGAGCCAATATTGGAATGATAGAATCAAACTTAATGGTACTTGTTAATGAAACCTCATCTGTAGTGTCTACAGTAATATCAAGGTTTGAAAGGGAGTCTTGAAACGAGATCAAGGTCTCGTTAGATGTTGGAAGAATGTTGTCACCCAAAACAGGTTCAATATATGTTTGGGCTGAAAGAGAGTCTTGAAATAAGTTCAAGTGCTTAGTAGATGTGGGAAGAATGTTGTTGTCTAAAACAGGTTCAATGTATGTTTGGCTTGAAAGAGTGTCTTGAAATAAGTTCAAGTGCTCAGTAGATGTTGGAAGAATGTTGTCCAAAACAGGTTCAATGTATGTTTGAACTAATGGAAGGAAATTTGAAGAAGATATGGATTGGTTTGGAATTAGAGAGTCTTGACTATTGTCGTCATGATCTCGTGGAATTTCAGTATATATAGGAGTTTCGACAGTAGTCAACTCTTCATGGAAAGTTGTGGTATTGGATGTGTCGTTGGTTGCAAGAGCATTGTCATCAAGTTCTACAGAGATGACTTCGTCGTCAATTAAGTCTTGGACGTAATTCTTAAATCGTACACATTTATCTATGTGATGACCATCAATGCGATGAAATTCACAGTATGTGTTAGGTTTGTACCAGCATGGCTTAGCTTCCCCTTTGACAAAGGGTTTTGTAATTGGATATCTTATCAGTTTAGCCTCTTTTAGTTGATGAAAAACACTAGAGAGACTTTCTCCAAGGGGGGTAAACTGACGTTGGATTTTACTTGAAGTGATTTCTTCATGAGGTTGTATGATCGACTTTTTGGGTGATTGCTCGCTGATTTGGGTAGCCATATGAGAGAGTTGTGTTGTCATCTTATTAATTTGTTCTAATAGCTCATTGTGTGATGTTTTTCGTGAATTCATCATGTTTGAAAGAGAGGGAAAATGAAGAAAGGTGCGATGAAGAAATCAACCTATTGATTGTGATCTTTGTTTTGGCTTAATTGAGTTTTAACAAGTAAGGCTATAAGAAGTAAGCTCAAACAAGCTACTCGGGATACAAGTGGGATATAACTTAAACAAGCTATGACGAATATGTTGATTGGTTTGGATTAAACAAGCTTAGCAGATGAAAATGTAAGGAGTACACTCAAACAAGGTACTCGATACAAGTGGGATGTAGCTCAAACAAGCTATGATGAATATGTTGATTGGTTTGGCTTTAACAAGCTCTGGATTTTTGATAGGAAGAGTAACTCAAACAAGTGACTCAACACAGTTGTGAACTCAAAATGAGTTTTGAAGGGATTTGTGTCAGATGGGATTTTGTTAAACTTGACAACTGATGAAATAATGAGTGAACTCAAACAAGTCACCCAATGTAATTTTGATATAGCTTGAAACAAGCTATAAAGGATGTTCTGACAATTGATGAGATAAGGAGTGAACGCAAGTCACTCAATATCTATTGGATATAGCTGAAAATAAGTTATGGCAGATGTATTATTAGCTAAAGCAAGCTAATGAAATTGGTGCGATGTTTTGGTCTGTGTGGTTGGATTGTTTGGATGTTTTCGCTTGGTATTGAATTGGTCGAGAACTGATTTTTTGTGGAACACAACTAGGGTCTAAACTTTTACAATGAACACATTGATATCAGCCAAGTTTTATGATTAAAAAAAAATAAAAATGCTAAACTATTGTGTTTTCAAACAGCAAGCAATCATGTGGATTCAATTGTTTTGGCTTATGAGGTAACTTCTTCAGGAATGATCATTGTTTCATGCAATCATACAAGTATGTTGTGAAATGGTGGATGCAGGCTCTTATTACTCCAAGAAGATGCATCCTCCGATATACCCTAGTCCTGATATACCTAATTTTATACGGGGACATAATTGGTACAGGGAACCCTTAGAGCACTGGAGGAGACTCACCAATTCTTACTTACTGTTTTTGAGTGAATCACCACGCCCGTAATGTGTTTTGTGAAAAGGTGGAAGGTGATGGAGGGATGAATGTGTATGGTGTCCTTATAACTCCCCGAAGATTTACAGGGACGATGCCCAGGCTTCGTTGTTACAGCTATTTAGGCGTGACTCGCATGCGCTGCACGACAGCATTACCTGTAAGTGAAGAGCAGCGGCGAGGTAAATACCGAACGCTGTGATGAGACTAGGTCTCAAAGTGCAATGCAGATGCAAATGCTGTTGGTGCGTGGTAGTCAAGTCCACGTCACCGGTGTAGCTTTGGTGGTGATGAAATCCACCTTGTCTACGTGCAAAAACAATATGATGAAGTGATTAAACGCAGGGTTCTTTCCAATTTGAAATAAATCACTAGCAGAAAATAATTGCGTACCTGAGCGTATTTTTTTTTTTTTTTGTTTCAGCAATTGTCTTTAAATGGTGGTATTTTTGCGGGATTTTTGTTTTTTTTTGTTTTTTGTTTTTGTTTTTGACAATATTCCAGCAACGCGGTTCTACAGAAAACAAATTAGTAGTTATCCTGCAAATGAAATGTTAGAAAAGTGATCGTGGTTGTTTTTGATTTGCCAGATCGCTCAAAGGCGCAGGAAAAGAGCATACACAACCAACGACCAAACAAATATTAAGAATATGACAAAGGAAAATAATTATTAAAATGACAGTTGAAAAACAAAGCTAGGGGATCCTGCAATGTTAGAACAAGAAACTAAAAAAAATTGTGACCGTTTCTGATTTTCTAGATCGCTTGAAGGCGCAAGAAAAGAGCATACGCGGATACAATTGAAATAGTTTTTGTTAAAAAAATAAATATTAATAATTATTGCAATTAATCATGATTGTGAAATAGCGATAATGATTATGTTCACAAAAAAGAAAAATGATGAAAGAAGAGGGTGAAAACGTTACCGAGAAGTGTTTTCGCGGAAAATTTAAATGTAAGGCAAAAAATTAAAAATAAAAATGATTTTCTAAAGCTTGAGTGGCCTCACGTTTCTGATTTCCAAGATCACTTTTGAAGTGCGAGGAAAGAGCATACGTGTGAGGATGTTTCGTGAAATAAAAATTAAAAAATAAAAATAAATAAAATTATAATTTTGTTGTTTTTTTGCAAAAAAGACAGGTGTTAGAAGAAATGAAACCAAAATTTTTCTGTAAGTCTCAATCTAAAAATTATTTTTGCATTACATAGATCTTTTCAATACCTTTCTGTTAAAAAAAAAATGAAGTCATTCCGAGTTCGGGAGCAAAAGTTATGGCTTCCGGAAGATGGGCTACGAGAACGCTCTGAATGAAAATTTTAAACGTGAGAAAAACGTCCCGGGAGTTGGTTTTGTTTATTTTCTGACTTCTATACTTCACCTGAGAAGCTAAAATTTGGACAGCAAGGTTAAAAAATAAAAATAAATAGAAAGAAAGTGTTAGATCATAAAATGATTGACTAAAATAAAAGAAAGAAAAAAATAGTAAATGATTAATTTCTTACAAAACAGTTATTTTAGCAAAAGGAAATAAATAAATATATTTTCCGGATTGGTTGTCCCATGACACTAATATGATAAACTAATGATTAGTGCTTGTGTTTCTATAGATTACGAGTGAATAGAAAAATCAGAACTACTAAACACCAAGCACCGAGGAGATCAAAGACAGGATGAGCTGCATAGTTTCATTGTTGCTATAACCTGCAGATACACCACAAGACACCACACAACAAAGACACTAACCAAAGCGTGAAGGTTAACCAAAGAAGACCATAAGGAATAGAAAAGGAAATAATAATAAACAATAATAAACAAAGAACGGATAAAACCACTAATTGGGAAATTAATGGTAACAGATCGAAAGTAACCGGGCGTGCCAGAATGTAAGCTATGAAAAATACACTACTAACAAGGAAGTAAAATACCAATAATCATACCTCCTCCTTCGCGTTCCGTAGCAAACCTCAGAATGGGCTAGGAAACTTGGATTGAGCCCTGATTTTGTGATATGTAGGTGCTTTTCTTCAAGACGGAGCAAGACCTTCCTGCAACAACGATCCTCTTACTTTGCACTGGATGGGAAAAAGGATTATGAGGCTATTTTGGCATTAGAACAAGGCAGAATGATGTTCTTTGCTCAAAGGATGCAAGAACTTAGATATGGCATGAAAGCTTATTCTCCGTGTGTTTAGAGGGGAGGGGTAAGGTTGTATTTATAGCCTGAGGGAGTGATTAGCTTAAATTAATTTAAGTAATCATGGTTTGAAAATGTGGGCAAGATTAAGTGGGTGGTTTGAAAATGTGGGCAAGATTAGGTGGATGGTTTGAAAATGTGGGCAAGATTAGGTGGATGGTTTGAAAATGTGGGCAATATTAGGTGAGTGGGGGCCACGAAGAATGGGTGAGGATTTGAATTATATTTTTAATTCATAAGTGGAGGATTTTAGGTGAGTGGGGACCACGAATGGTGGGTGAGGATTTGAATTTGAATTTTTAATTCAATAGTGGGAAAACATGGAGAATAATGACATGTGTGAGGATTAGATTATTTTTAGATTTGAATGGATAATTAATCAAATTATATTTGATTAATTCAAGTGTATTTTGTGGGAAATGAGGAAGGGAAATTAATTGATTTAGGATAGATGTGAAAAGTCTACTAATAAAAATTGGATTGTAATAAATATTTCACCATGAAAAATGATGTGTTGTGGGAAGTGCATGTGAGTAATTGTATATTGTAGTGGGTCATTGTTGCACTTTGTCATTTTTGGAAATGCGGCTTTGATGTGCATCATGTGTTTCATGATATATATGTGTGATGATGGTTATGGAAATGTCTCATGTGTTCTAAATTATCTTTTTGATCATATGTGATGTTATCCACTAAGCAACGTAAACCAAAAAAGAATTACCATGTTATTATGTGTGTTGTATTTGTATGTGTAAAATGTGGGCATTACATGCACAAATGAGACCTACGGAACATGGCATGGACATCCATCAAGCATAATGGAAATATGATTTTGGCGAACTTCCTCCTAGCTTGTGTCAAAAGGGGTGCCAAACCACCTGTCATGTTTGACAATTACATTGAGCTTGCACCCAATTTTAGGCTGAGATGGTCTTTTAACAGAGTTGTTGATGTCATTGATATCGGACTTGAAGTGGCAGTAACGGAGCAACATTATATGGCATTTGGGTGGGCACAACTAGGATCGTTGAACATGCTTATGTATCATGCTGATGTGGCAGTGGTTGGATTTACTAATCAAGGTTTACCTTTTTGTTGATGATTATTATATTTCCAAGTATAGTGAATGTGTATTAACCAAGGATGGAGATGCTCTAGGTGTCTTCCTTGATTTTGTTTATGTAGATTCTGATGGAAATAGTGAGGTCAATAATACAAGACTTGTATATGGTCAAAGGAAAGATGGTGTGTCTTTAATCCGTTACCAAAGGCCTCTTCAAAGTGCAGATGTAAAATTTGACGTCTCTGTGAATGCCACTGATAATATGAGTGTGATTTGGGCTTTGATTTAATGAGGCCACCAGATAGTCTCCGCTCATTGTACCTACCTCAAAATCATGGAGGTTCTCCACTTGTTGCATATGGTCATACCACATTCAGGGTTGTGGATGATGTAAACAAATGTTTGGGACCATTAGATTGGTAGTAAATGACATTACATGGAATCAACATTGTTGAGTATAAATGGAGTATGGACTCCCACCTAACCATAATGGAGAAGGACAAGGATTTGTAGATGTCATGGTGCAAGTAAATTTGAGGGCATGAATGAAAAATGTGGAAGCTTAGGAAAACCCCGTGAACCGCTTAACGAAATGCCTATTTGAGATGTAGAATAGAATCCCACAATTTCAATCACCTTCATTCTTCCAGAATGGTTCATCTCTCCTTATCTTTCATAATTCTTATTCTTTAGTTTTTCATTTGTAATGAAATAAAATTTTAAACCATAGGATTATCGTACATTTGACTATTTTAAATAAACTTGTTTTTAAAACCATAAAACGTTATATCGTAACTTCATGGAATTCAATATTCCTTGGTAGATAACTACGAACTTAAACCCTCACTTTGAGATGATCTAGAAAACTTCCTAACCAAACTAGATTGCTACAATACCCTTTTATTGATAGGTTAAGGTTGAGTTCCCTGTAAATATGTTGACCGTTCTCTTGTTAAAACCAATAAATCGTGATTTTTAGAAACTTGTAAAAAAACCTTCCTAACTCAGAAAAAGAAGATGTTAAGTTTACTTTGTGTACCTTGTTATCCGAGGAGTCACTTTAATCCTGTATCAAACACGAATTATCATCTGTGATCTTTTTGACGCCCTTGTAGGAGCCCTGTTACACCATTTTACAGCTATAGGAAGATGCTAAAAGTGAAAAGTTGGGTTTCATTTTGGCTCACTGTTTGGAACCCGAGTGAGGAAACACTTATCCACCTTTGAAAACCTCTAGTATTTTTACTATAAATTTCCTGGAACCTTTGTCTTGGGAAAATCACCTTTCTAGTTAGTTTGGCAAAGGGGTTTAGTATGCCTCTGGACGTTGTTTGACTAGGTCAAACTTGGCCGATTACAAGTGGTGGCTCCAAAAAACCATTCGCTAACTGTACACCGTTCATCATTTTTTAATTCCATTAGTCCCTATGCATTCTTGGTATATAGGTGAACACGTATGAATTCTCCCATCATGAATTTTCTTATCGGAAGATAGTTTTTGAACGCACTTTCTTAGCCTCCGAGCCTAAATTGAACATTTTTGCAACTAACAAGAAAATGTAAAAAGAAAGTTGTAGGACCCCATTGGGTTACCAAACCACCATGGAAACTTGTTGATGCTTGTAAATAAATGTGTAGTGCCCCTACGTGACATCACATACTTGCAGGGGGTGTATTGGGCAATGTATAGTCATCTTTCCTATAGGACAAGGAGATTGGCACATCCTAGAAACCTTTTTAGACCCGACATTTACTTACATCATAATCCAAGAAATTTATTTTGAATCCGAGAGGTGTAATCACATGAAGATAAAGTTAACATTGAGTTTAGCAAATATTGGATGGTTGCAGCAAGTAACAAATGGTATTTACACTCTCACAATTAAATAAACAGAACATTACAAGGAACCGTGTTGAATAGAACCCCCGCCATGGACCTCCTAATGGCTCCTCGCTTTACTATAAAAAAATTAGTCTAAGTTATATCTCATGCTGAAGTGGGTTCAATGGTGTTTGGGAAAGGGAACTACATCCCGCCTCCGTATTTTGTTCATTGTATGTAGCAGAAGAAGGAAATGATTGAGGTTAGGAGCATTATTTTCAGTAGAACTTATAATTGTTATGATTTAGCTTGTTCTTCTTCTAAATACCGAGTTATATGCTCTTTAACATTTACAACACCATTCTCATAGTAGTCACAGAATACCACTCTATTTCCTACTCTTAATATTTTATTCCTGAGTAGTTATTTTTCTGAGACATTGAAAATACTTTCCTCTTATCCCACGTATGGCCCTGCAATATTTGTCTCTTTCACTCTTCCCCTACATTAAAACAATATTTTTTATTTACTTATTTTCCCATTCATTGCCAATGCGTGGGAAGAGAGCTTTTTGCTAGGGAAGGGATGTTTTTTCATGAAAATAGAAGCTCAAAAACATTTTGTCTTGGGAACAGAAAGGTTTGCTTGGCATATTGGGGAGAGAGAGAAGTTAGTGATTTTTGTGGCAAGTGATATGTTTGACAAAATATTGAAATAAAATGTAGTTTTTTGGATATAAATGATTGGTGGTTGTGCACAAAATGGGTGTGTTGAGACACCTTAGAAACCTTGGATTAGTGTATAGGCATCCAATAAATAATGGTTGATGCTTTTTTTTTTTTGGTGTCTTTGAAAGACATGAATGCAAAATATAGAAACATAAGAAAACACTTGAACCGTTTGACATAATGCTTGGAAAACAAAAAAAGGTTTCATGGAATGTCATGCTAGCTAGATATGCACAAAAAGGATTTGCGAAAATAAAATAAAATGGGGAAAACCCTAGCGAATGCAAGTCACCTACCTAAAGCGGGGATGAAAAGCCCCATGTTATCTTTCTCTAGCAAACATCAAATATAGGTATGGTTTTCCCCTTTTCGCTTGCACTAAATCTTACTTCATCATTTCTATATTTTTAAAAATTAAATGTTGAATGATAGGGAATGAAATCCTAACAATTGAAAAAAATCTTACCTTGACGTGAAATCTTAAAACAAAAAAAAAAAACTCAAAAGTCATTCGCATAGAGCGCCACACCCAAATGTACTGTAAAACCAAAACTCGTTGAATGGCCCCTAGTGAGATGGAACACCTTAGGGAACCTTAACCGAGTTTTTAGAAACTAGTTGATGCACTTGCAAGTCGTATTCCTAAACCCTCTTATCTTAATAGTCACTTGTGTGACGTGTTCGTTTTAATAAATAATTATCAAATTCATCTTACGTTTGTCACTTGACTTGAGAAAATCATAAATCCACTACCTCATGCCTCTAGGCTGCCAACCAAATAATTGCAAAATACTTTCATTCCTTCAAAAACACCTTCGGAAACAAATTTTGCAAGTGGGTTTTGGACCCACTAGTCAATGTGTGTTAAGAGTTGCTGACGAAATTATGATAATGGGCCCGAAGTTGCCCTTGTAACTTGATCTCTGCTCAACATAACCAAATTCCATCAGTCATGAGAAATTATCTATATATGGGGGAGTAATTAAGAATCATAAAACTTCGTGATTGAACTTAGAATGAGAATATTTAAGACCCAATTTGTAAGCATTTTTGTTGTTTGGGTCAGTTTCCTCAACTTGTTACTTTAGCTCGGATCACCTTTTGTGAGTCTTGTTGACTTCTAGTGATGCATGTGACCTCATAATACCGTCCTAATGTCATGTAGAATATTATTCGGTCTTTTATTTGGTATGAGTGATTTTTGAAATGTATGGTGTTTTTCTCTCTCTACCCTCTTCTCTCTCTAGAAATAATTATGAAACTTTGGTTGATTTGAAAACGTAAATGAATGGGGAAATGTAAATTGGTTTGAAATGAAATGAAAATGGAAATGAAAGGTAATGGTCACGATATTTTGAATGAAATATAATGTGTCTCTTTACACTCTCTACCATATTTACTCTCTCTCTCTCTCTCTCTCTCTCTCTCTCTCTCTTTCTAGTATTAAAACGTTGAGTACATATGAAAGTGAAAGTGTGACTATATTAGAAACGAACTCTATCTTCTTACTTCCCTAACTCTCCCTCTCTCTACTATTTAAATGGATTTTTTAGAAATGATGAATATGTGGGTTTATGCTTGAGTGTAGGGGATTTCCATACTCATTCCTAGGACTGACACAATGTTGGTTGCAAGTACCTAAAAAAGGAGTAAAAACAACATTTGTGTCTTTTATTAGCATGTTATTTGAAGGCAATGTAATTGTTTAGAATATTTATGTGATTTTTTTAATAGAATGTATTATTTTCATTATCTCCATGATGAAAATGATAGTGTTGCGTATTGGGAAAATGTATTATTTCATACGTAGTTGTACTTTTGCCTATTTAATGAATGTTACTCTTAGTTGTAATTGTATATTTTGTTAAGTAAATGGAGTTGATTGTATTATGTACTTTGGAAAAAGATGTCAAAGATTCCTTCTTTTAGTGTCAAAATAAATATAGGAGGATGAAACTAGAACCTTGTCATTTAAAATTTTTATTGTAGCCAATTTTTTTATATGATTGTGCTAGTAAAATTGTTAGCAAGTAATTTAAAATGATGTGTTTTTACCTATATGCTAGTGTTGCAATGACCTAGGAAATCACTTAATCTTCAAAAAAAAAGTATCAACTTACATTTTGTGTGTTCTCATATCGAGCGGAAAGTGACCAAACAAACATATAGCTCAAAATATTTACCTTTGTTGAATGTAATGACACTCTCTAGTAAGATCCAAGTTAGGCTAGATCCAACCATCTTTCGTAGTCTTAGAGACATATAAGTATTGTATGTGTTTGTGTATTCCTCCCTAGAAGCCTAATTGAGAGCATTCACATAGGTATGAAAGTGTGTAAGATTCCTTAGTGCGAGGAATAACATAATTTAAATGGCATACAAATTGACATGTCGAGCTTGAAATCTCATGGTTATTTTTAGAGGCTAAATAACGTTAGAAGTGGAATGTAATGAATAGTGGGTGGGACCACAAAGATAGTAAGGTTGTCCATTAATTCACTATTAAGTTTTTAATTGTAAAGGAAAATTTTTAACTTGCCCTCATTTGGGAACATACCCTTGTGATGTCGATCTAATCATTTCAAGGGTCATGGAGATTACTTGCAACATATTAAATATTTCTTATGAGGTGAAGTGGATATGATTTGATCCATGCAAGAACAAGTGAATAAGAAATCATAGCTTCCCATTTAAGAATAGAACCCTAAATGTTAATATGACAGGATATTTGAAATTAGCTCTCAAGTGATATATTTTATTGGTAGTCAAATAAATGAACCAAATCTAATAGAACCCTTTATAAGATAAATGTTAAATGAAAGTGATAAAATGTATTCTTGGAATACCTCGAGTGGCATGAATTCCTTGCAAGACATGGACATTTTATTTCTCTAATTTTATCTTGTGGTAAGGTGTAGAAACCCTTGAGCACTAATAAATGTAATTTATCGAGTGACCTCTCTTGATGTTATTGGACAAAGGGGATATGATGTATGATTATCAATGATTGTAAATATGGCTTTAGAAGGTTGTTGAATGCGTAAAATTTTATAGCTTTTACATTTAAACCCCTTTTGTCCCTCTTAGATAAATGTGTCCCTTAGTATGTAGTAGTGGATTACCATGTGTTTCTCATATGGGGTAGTTTATCCACCATCCCTGAATGCTTTTGAAGTTAGGAGATCGTAAATCCTTTCTTAAGGTTTTTTGTGAAGGAAAAACTAATGCTTATCCATAAAATGATTTAAATTGTTCCTTGGAAGCCATTTAAGAAGCGTATAGATGTTGGGTTGTCTTGTTATATGAGTTTAATTCTTGATGTTCTAGGAGAAATGAAATTAGTATATAGGTGTCGTGTCACAACTCCTTATAGTATTGAATCCCTAAGTGTAAGTTACGTATCACTTGAATTTTAATTGTTTAAAATATATCAATAGTGAGACCAAAGTACATTGTAAGTGTAAAGAGTATAAGAGTTAACGAGATTTTGGGTTAGGAATAACATCATGCTTGAAGTCCTTATAACTCAACTAGACACTTTCATGTTGTTAAAAATAAATATGAATTGCCCTTGGTGAGATCAAACTTTTGAGAAAACAAAAGATATATATAAATCTAGATAAAATTTCTTGATGTGGAAATGTTGAATGGATTCAAACAAGTTATTGAACTATATCAACTGTAATAGGAAAAATAGGGTACTATGATGGAAGGATGTTTATGGGAAGAGATATCTTGAATCTAAATCACCTTTTTAAACTTTAACATATCTTCTTTGACCTCATGATAGTTCCCCTTGTCTAGAAAAGGTTAAGTTTAAGCGTTGAATATACGTCTCGAAAAGTAGAACCTTAACATCTTGTTAGTTCATTTTCGTAATGAGGATAAAATTTAACGTCAATTACACATATTTTGAGAAACAAAACTTTAATGTAAGAATGAATATTAGGAGGCATATAGGTGTATAAAATGAATTTATTTAACAAATGACCTATGGATAACTAATGGAATTGGAGAAAGGAATCAACTACGCATTCTCTATTAAAGACTAATGCTCTGCAAAATAAAGTAATTGAGGTTTGAAAAATAGGAAATTATAAACCTTATGTGTTTAATTATCTTAAAAAATATAAGGTCATACCATGAAAACCTAAATGTAATTAATATATAAACCATGAAAATGCCATGTCGCGGAGTATGCCTATCTGTGTGTTTCTTAATGTAATTGGGTCATTGTCTGGTTTACATTGTTTTTGAGTAAGATATTGATGTTTATCCTATGTTAACCTATTGTATGAGTGGGTTCATGTTTATGTAAGGGTTTTATGTAATGTTAAGTCTATCTATTAGAGACCATGTGGTGTTATGTGTTATGTAGAGTATTCAAAAAAACTAAAAATTCTTGTGTTTTTCCTTCGTATTAGTGTATCAAAATTGTGGGTGTTACATATGGTATCAGAGCGGAGGTTCATGCTCTTGAACCTCTGGGACATATTGGAGTTGTGATGATCTTGCATGGTGGTGGTGGAGATGGGAAGAGTAATGTGATATATGTTGTGATGTGAACAATGTTGTAATTGTGATATTATGAATGCATGTGTTGTGTATGCCACTTAGTGTGTATTTGTTATCATGTTGATGTGTTTGTGATGAGAGTATTCACTCTCATTTTTGTGGATTCAATGAGGAGTTCACGTGTGATGTACCACCTGGTTGTGTGTGAAAATAATGTTATTGCAGATTGTAGAGTGTTGGAGTGTTTTGGTTATTATGTGATATGTACGTGTGTTGATATGTTGTATGAAAAAAATTAGTGTATAATGAATTGGATTTTATCCTGATGTCACCAACGTGTTGTGATGAATCATGTGTGTCACCATTTTGTATTAAAATTGATTGTATGTTGTCATGTGGTCATTGTTTTCATCATACGTATAATTCATGTAATATGTGATGGTTTATATTGGGAATTAGGGGTATTTGGTGATCAGATTACCCGTATTGTGCAATACTTGCACCTTAGGTGAATTATGTGGAAAAGTGATGTATCATAAACTAATTAAGTAATGATTTTGTTATACCCTATATATATATATATATATACCATGCATAAAACGTTATGGTTAATGTGCGTGAATCACTATTGTCTTAGTAATGTAGTTATGTGTTATGTAGTGAACCTTACACTAGATGACCCGTGGGGTAGTAATTGTCAAGAGCGTATGTGTGAAGGGAGAAGGTGTGGACCAGGTTTTCAAAATCTTGAGCCGAGTACGAGTGTGTAATTTGATTCGTATATAGAATGAAAAACCCACTTCTATTTGTTTAGTATACTTTGAGATTACTCAAGTATATATTGTGGGTGTGCACCACCTTAGTCTCAACTTATGCAAGACATCTTCCCTGTTCTTTCCTATTGGGTTGTCCATCGAACAATCCTATGTGATTTTTACTATGTTGAGCCTTTTGGGAGTAGGGAGGGATGATTCGGAGGTAGAGATGATGATTGTTACATTATTTGATATACTTATTTCTAGTTACATGTATATTTTTACGAGATGTGGCTTGACATCCAAGTATCATAAACTTGATGAGCACCCCTTGGTGGTGAGATAAGGACACTTAGTGATTGTAATGTGTTATTTCTATATACATATTTTATTCGTAAATTTATCATTATGTCTTTTCTTGTCAGAACCAACAATTTTCTTGATTGATGTGTGCTTATGTTTTGGGATTTTATTTGATTGTTGTACTAGCATGTGGATTTTTGCACTAACTATTCCTAATTAGCCATTTGTTTTTCTTATTTTTAAACTTTCTTTCCATGTTTAAAATTTTTATAGCCTTTCTTAAGGCTTTGGATTTTTTCCATTTGGCATTTGAGATAGATTGTTATGCTGGTTCTAATGTCATAATGTGTTGGAATAGGGTCATGGGATTAACCATGGAGTGGTTTAATCTAAGGACCCACTTCGTTGTATGGGGTACGCCCCAAGGAGTTATAGATAACTAGCGGGTTGTTTAACAACATGTTATTATGTCACTTGGGTTAGGGGTGACAGGGCTCAATGTGCCCAGGGGCCATAGGGTGACCCGAACTCATTATATGGAGAAAATAGATGGGGATATATGATTGAGTGACCCGATATTACTGATGGCACTCTATGGTTGAGTAACCTAATGTTATCAATGGCACTCTATGGTTGAGTGGCCTTATATTCTCGATGACACTCTACGGTGAGTGACTGATATTATTGATGGGGCTCTTTGGTTGAGCGACCCGACCTGGTTTTGGAACTATGATTCTTTCTCTTGGGAGGTATATGGAGTTTTTTTGCGATGCTTTGGGACATATATATGGATTTATTTTGTGTTTCTTTTGGAGATATCTTGAGTTGTCTTGTGATGTTTTGTGATGTGTGTAGTTGGTGTTATGAGTTATGTGTACTTATATGAGTGTTATTAGACATGGTTATGATTGAGGTTTAACACTGTCCTTGGTTTGCATGTACTATTGTATATTTTCTTGACACTATTTCTATACATTCATGATTTTGGGTCATATCATACCAGTTATATATGTATCAATGTCTCGATTCACCGTTTATTAGTCACTTGTGTTTGTTGGATCTATGCTTGTGACATAATTGTTGGTTATGTGGACTACTAATTGTCTTTCCTTTGTGGAATTAAAGGTCTCATGATGTGATACATTCATGAAAGTATGTAGCAAGATGTCTTGTGGGTCATTTGTGTTGTGTTGAATTTTATGTGACACCTGAGGCCAAATATTGTTGGGGACCCAGAACATGAGACAATTCAAATTCTAAATGATGAATAATAAATGTTTGAAATTAAGAAAAATGTAAGAGAAAAGACTAATTGAGAAGTAAAATAAAATATAACTAACTACCAATCTTCATAGAACATTAAAATTTAAGATATTTCCAAAATTAGTTACTTCCTTGTGGTCATGTTGTACTAAAAAGTATTTGGTTAAACTATATGTTTCATTATAGACCTTCTTTCCTACGTATCCTTGGAGCTTTGAAGTTATGTCGCATCGAGGATGATGCTCTTATAAGGGGAGGGAGATGTAGTGCCTCTACTTGACAACACATCCTTGCAAGGGGTGTACTGGGCAACACATAGTCATCTTTCAAATAGGACAAGGAGAGTGACACATCCTAGAAATCTGTCATACATGTCATTTACTTGCATCATAATCCAAGCACTTTATTTTGAATTCAGAGGTGTAATCACGTGAAGACCAAGTTAACAATGGGTGTTTAGAAAATATTGGATGGTTGCATCAAGTAACAAATAAGGTATCTATACTCTCACAATTAAATAAATAGAACATTACAGGGAGCCATGCTAAATAGAACCCTTCCTTTGGGCGTCCTAATGGCTCCTCGTTTTACTATAAAAAAATTGATTGGTCTAAGTTGTATCTATGCTAAAGCGGGTTCAATGGTGTCTAGGAAAGGGAACTACATCTTGCCTCGTATTTTGTTCATTGTTTGTAGAGAAGAAGAAGGAAAGGATTGAGGTTAGGAGTGTTATTTTTGGGTAGAACTTCTAGCTGTTATGATTTGTCTTGTTCTACTTCTAAATACATGAGTTGCATGCACTTTAACATTTGTAACACCATTCTCATAGTAGTCACAGCTGCACTACCACTCATTTTCCTACTCTTTATCTTTTATTCTTGAGTATTTATTTTTCTAATACATTGAAAGTTATTTCTGTTATCCCATATATGGCCCTACAATATTTGTCTCTTTCACTCTTACCTTGCGTGAAAACACTCTTATATTTATTTACTTATTTTCCCATTCACACGCCAATGTGTGCAAAGAGAGATTTATACTAGGGAAGGGATGATTTTTCATGAAAATAGAAGATTAAAAACATTTTGTCTCAAGAATAGAAAGGTTTTCTTGGATTTTTGGAGAGAGAGAGAGAGAGATGTTAGTGATTTTAGTTGCAGGTAATATATTTGAAAAAATATCAAAATAAAATTTAGTTTGTTGGATAACAATGATTGGTGGTTGTGCACAAAACAAGTGTGTTGAGATGCCTTAGAAACCTTGGATTAATGTATGGGCATCCACCAAATAATGGTTGATTCTTTGTTTTATGGTGTGCTGAAAGACATGTATGCAAAATATTGAAACATAAGCAAACACGTGAAGTGTTTGACATAATGTATGGAAAACAAAAAAAGGTTTCATGGGATGCCATGCTGGCTGGATATGAACAAAAAGGATTAGAAAAAATAAAATAAAATGGGGAACTCCCAAATGAATGCAAGTCATCGATCAAAGTGAGGATGAAAATCCCCATGTTAACTTCTCTTCAAAGAAACGTTGAATACAAGTATGGTTTTCCCCTTTTTTGCTTGCACTAAATCTTGCTTCATCATTTCTATTTTTAAAAATTAAATATTGAATGATAGGTAATGAAACACCAAAGATTGAAAAAAATATTACCTTGACGTGAAATCTTAACAAATAAATAAATCTTTAAAGTCATGCGCATGGAGCGCCACACCCAAATGTATCGTAAAGCGAAACTCATTGAATGACCCCGAGTGACATGGAACACTTTAGGGAACCTTAAATGAGTTGTTATAAATTAGTTGATGCACTTGTAGGTCGTATTCCTAAACTCTCTTAGCTTAATAGTCAATTGTGTGACATGTACATTGAATAAAAAATTATCAGTTTTGGCTTACGTTTGTCACTTTGCTTGAGCAAAACTAAAATCCACTACCTCACACCTCTAGGCCATAAACAAGAGAATCATAAAATAATTTAATTCCTTTGAAAATGCCTTCGGAAAGTAATTTTGCAAGTGGGTTTTGTGACCCACTAGTCACTATTTTAAGAGTTGCTCACGACATTACGATAATTGGCCCCGGAGTTGCCTCTTGAACTTGATCTCTACTCCATGTAACTAACTTTTTTCACTACGAGGAATTATATATATATGGGGGAGTAATAAGTAACCATATAACTTTGTGATTGAAATTATAATGAGACGTATTTAAGACCCATTTTTAAAGCATTTTTTTTTTGTTTGAGTCACTTTCCTCAACTTGTTACTTTAGCTCGATTACCTTCGTGACTCTTGTTGACTCTAGTAATGCGTGTGACCTCGTAATACCATCCTAATGTTATGTAGAATATTATTCATTATTTTATTTTGGTATGATTGAGTTTTGAAATATATGGTGTTTTTCTCTCTCTACCCTCTTCTCTCTCTAGAAATAATTATGAAACTTTGGTTGATTTGAAAATGTAAATGAATGGGGAAATGTAAATTGGTTTGAAATGAAATGAAAATGGAAATGAAAGGAAATGGTCATGATATTTTGAATGAAATATAAAGTGTCTCTTTACTTTCTCTCTCATCTTTACTCTCTCTCTCTCTCTAGTATTAAAACATTAAGTACAAATGAAAGTGAAAGTGTGAATGCATGAGAAACAAACTCTATCTTCTTCCTCCCCCTACCTCTCCCTCTCTCTTCTATTTAAACGAAATTGTTATAAATGATGAATGTGTGGATTTATGCTTGAGTGTAGGGGATTTCCATACTTAGTCCTAGGATTGATGCAACGTTGGTTGCAGGTACCTGAACAAAAGGAGTAGTAAAAACAACATTTGTGTCTTTTATTAACATGTTATTTGAAGGAAATGTAATTTTTAGAATATTTCAGTGATCTTTTTAATATAATGTATTATTTTCATTATCTCCATGATGAAAATGATAGTCTTGTGTATTATGAAAATGTACTATTTCATACGTAGTTGTACTTTTTCCTATTTAACGAATGTTACTCTTAGTTGTAATTGTATATTTTGTTAAGTAAATGGAGTTGATTGTATTATGTACTTTGGAAAAATATGTCAAAGATTCCTTCTTTTAGTGTAAAAATAAATATAGGAGGATGAAACTGGAACCTTGTCATTTAAAATGTTTATTATAGCTGAAAATTTTGGATATGATTGTGCTAGTAAAATTGTTAGCAAGTAATTTAAAATGATGTGTTTTTACCTATCTGCTAGTGTTGCAATGACCTAGGAAATCACTTAATCTTCAAATAAAAATATCAACTTACATTGTGTGTGTTTTCATATTGAGCGGAAAGTGACCAAACAAACATATAGCTCAAAATATTTACCTTTGTTGAATGTAATGACCCTCTCTAGTAAGCTCCAAGTTAGGCTAGCTCCAAACATCTTTCGTAGTCTTAGAGACATAGAGGTATTGTATGTGTTTGTGTATTCCTCCCTAGAAACCTAGTTGAGAGCATTCACATAGGTATGAAAGTGTGTAAGATTCCTTAGTGTGAGGCATAACATCATTTTAATGGCATATAAGATGACATGTTGAGCTTGAAATATCATGGTTGTTTTTAGAGGCTAAATAACGTTAGAAGTGGAATGTAATGAACAGTGGGTGGGACCACAAAGATAGTTAGGTTGTCCATTAATTCACTATTAAGTTTTTAATTATAAAGGAAAATTTGTAACTTTCCCTCGTTTGGGAACATACCCTAGTGACGTCTATCTAAATATTTTGGGGTCATGGAGATTTCTTGCAACATATTAAATATTTCTTATGAGGTGAAGTGGATATGATTTGATCCACGCGAGAACAAGTGAATAAGAAAACATAGTTTCCCATTTAAGAATCAAACCCTAAATGTGAATATGATAGGATATTTGAAATTAACTATTAAGTGATATATTTTATTGGCAGTCAATTAAATGAACCAAATCTAATAGAACCCTTTATATGATAAATGTTAAACAAAATTGATAAAATGTAATTCTAGAATACCTCATGTGGCATGAATGCTTTGAAGTAAATGGCCATTTGATTTCTCTAATTTTATCTTGATGTTATTGGACAAAGGGGATATGATGTACGATTATCAATGATTGTAAATATGGCTTTAGAAGGTTGTTAAACATGTAAAATTTTATAGCTTTTGAATTTGAACCCCTTTTTTCCCTATTAGATAAATGTGTCCCTTGTAGTAGTGGATTACCATGTGTTTCTCATATGGGGTAGTTTATCCACCATCCCTGAATGCTTTTAAGTTAGGAGATCGTAAAGCCTCTCTTAAGGTTTTTGGTGAAGAAAACGCTAATTCTTATCCACACAATGATTTAAATTGTTCCTCTGAAGGCATTTAAGAAGCGTATAGATGTTGGGTTATATTTTTATATGTGTTTAATTCTTGATGGTCTAAGATAAATAAAATTAGTAGACAGGTGTGGTGTCACAACTCCTTATAGTATTGAATCCTTAAGTGTAAATTACGTATCACTTGAATTTCAATTGTTAAAAAAAAATCAATATTGAGACCAAAGTACATCGTAAGTGTAAAGAGTACAAGAGTTAACAAGATTTCGGGTTAGGAATAACATCATGCTTGAAGTCCTTATAACTTAACTAGACACTTTCATGTTAAAAGTAAATATGCATTGCCCTTGGTGAGATCAAACTTTTTAGAAAACAAATGATATACATAAATCTAGATAAAAAATTTTCATGTGGAAATATTGAATGGATTAGAACAAGATATTGAACTATATCAACTGTGTAACATGAAAATTAGGGTATTATGATGGAAGGATGTTTATGGGAAGAGATATCTTTAATCTAACTCACCCTTTTATACTTTAACATATCTTCTTTGACCTCGGGATAGTTCCCCTTGTCTAGCAAAGGTAAAGTTTAAGCATCAAATATATGTCTCGAAAAGTAAAACCTTAACATCTTGTTAGTTCCTTTTCGTAATGAGGATAATATTTTACGTCAATTACACATATTTTAAGAAACAAACCTTTAACATAAGAATGAATATTAGGAGGTATATAGGTGTATAAAATGAATTTATTTTAAAATGACCTATGAATAACTAATGGAATTATAGAAAGGAATCAATCGCGCATTTTGTGTTAAAGACTAATGCTCGCATAATAAAGTAATTTAGGTTTGAAAAATAAGATATTTTATAACTTATGTGTTTAATTATCTAAAAAATATAAGGTAATACCATGAAAACCTAAATGTAATGAATATGTAAACCATGAAAATGCCATGTTGTGGAGTATGCCTATCCTGTGTTTCTTACTGTAATTGGGTCATTGTCCTGGTTTACGTCAATTTAGTAAGACATTGATGTGTATACTATGTTATCATATTGTATGAGTGGTTTCATATTAATGTAAGGGTTTTTGTAATGTTAAGTATATCTATTGGAGCCCATGTGGTGTTGTGTAGAGAGCATTGAAAAAAACTAAATATTCTAGTATTTTTCCTTTTGTATTTGTGTGTCAAAATTGTGGGTGTTACATATGGTATTAGAGAGGAGGTTCATGCTCTTGAACATTTGGGATAGATTGGATTTGTGATGATCTTGCATGGTGGTGGTGGAGATGGGAAGAGTAATGTGATATATGTTGTGATGTGAACAATGTTGTAATTGTGATATTATGAATGCACGTGTTGTGCATGTCACTTAGTGCGTATTTGTTATCATGTTGATGTGTTTGTGATGAGAGTATTCAATCTCCTTTTTGTGGATTCAATGAGGAGTTCATGTGTGATGTACTCATTGTCTGGTTGTGTATGAAAATAATGTTATTACAGATTACAGAGTGTTGGAGTGTTTTGGTTATTAGGTGATATGTAGGTGTGTTGATATGTTGTAAAAAAATTAGTGTATAATGAATTGGATTTTATCGTGATGTCACCAACGTGTTGTGATGAATCGTGCGTGTCACCATGTTATATTAAAATTGATTATAGGTTGTAATGTAGTCACTATTTTCATCATACGTATAATTCATGTAATATATGATGGTTCATGTCGGGAATTAGGGGCATATTGTGATCGTATTACTGTATTTGTGCAATAATTGCACCTTAGGTGCATTATGTGGAAAAGTGATTTATCACAACCCAATTAAGTAATGATATTGTTATACCCGTATATATACCATGTGTAAGACGCTATGGTTAATGTACGTCAATCACCATTATGTTAGTAATGTAGTTATGTGTTATGTTATGAACCTTACACAAGATGACCCTAAGGGAAACAACCGTCAAGAGTGTATGTGTGGAGAGAGGAGGCATGGACCAAGTTTTCATAATCTTTAGCCGAGTACGAGTGAGGAAGTGGAGTCTTAAATAGAATGAAAACACACTTGTATCTATTTAGTATACTTTGAGCTCTCTCACTATATTATGGGTGCGCACCACCTTATGCTCAAATTATGCAAGCTAGTGTCCCCTGCTCTTTCCTATTGGGTTGTCTATCGAACAATCCTATGTGATTTTGACTATGTTGAGCCTTGTGGGAGTATGGAGGGATGATTCAAGAAGAGATGATGACAATTATATTATTTGATATATGCATTTCTGGTTACATGTATAGTTTTACGAGCTGATGCTCGACATCCAAGTGCCAACAACTCAATGAGTACCCCTTTGGTAGCCAGATAAGGCCACATAGTGATTCTAATGTGTTATTTCTATATATGTATTTTATTCGTAAATTTATTGTTATGTCTTCTCATGTCGAACTAGCAATTTTCTTAATTGATGTGTGCTTATGTTTTGGGATTTTTATTTGATTGTTACATTAACATGTGGATTTTTGTAGTAACTATTCCTAATTATCCATTTGTTTTTCTTAGTTTTAAACTTTCTTTCTAGGTTTAAATTTTTTATAGCCTTTCCCAAGGCTTGGGATTTTTTCCATTTGGCATTTGAGACGGATTGTTATGTTGGTTCTAATGTCGTAATGTGTTGGAATAGGGTCATGGGATTCACCATCGAATGGTTGAACCCATGGACCTGCTTCGTTGTATGGGGGTACACCCCAAGGAGTTACATATAACTAGCGGGTTGTTGTACCACAAGTTATTATGTCACTTGGGTTAGGGGTGACGGGGCTCTATGTGACCAGTGTCATAGGGTGACATGACCTTATTATATGGAGATAGGAGATGGGGCTCTATGGTTGAGTGACCCGATATTATTGATGGAACTCTATGGTTGAGTGACCTGATGTTCTCGATGGCACTCTATGGTTGAGTGACCTGTTATTCTTGATGACACTCTATGGTTGAGTGACCTAATATTCTTGATGGGACTCTATGGTTGAGCGACTCGACTTGGTTTTGGCACTATGATTCTTTCTCTTGGGAGGTATATGGAGTTGTATGGTGATGCTTTAGGACATATATGTGGTTATTATTTGTTTCTTTTTGAGATATCTGGAGTTGTCTTGTGATGTTTTGTGATGTGTGGAGTTGGTGTTATGAGTTATGTGTACTCTTGTGATTCTTGTTAGACATGGTTATGATTGAGGTTTGACGCTGCCCTTAGTTGGCATGTACTATTGGATATTGTCTTGGCACTATGTCGGTAAAATCATGATTTTGGATTATATCATACCATTTATATATGTATCAATGTCATGATTCACTGTTTGTTAATCACTTGTGTGTGTTGGATCTATGCTTGTGACATAATTGTTGGAAATTTTTGGTTATGTGGACTACTAGTTGTCTTTACTCAGTGAAATTAAAGGTCTTGTGATGTGATACATTTGTGAAAGTATGTATCAATATGTCTTGTGGGTCATTTGTGTTACGTTGAGTTTTGTGTGACAACTTGAGGCCAAACTATTGGGGACCCATGAATATGAGGCGATTGAAATTCTAAACGATGAATACTAAATTTTTGATATTAATAAAAAACATAAGAGAAAAGACTAATTGAGAAGTAAAATAAAAGATAAATATCTACCAATCTTCAGAGAAAATTAAAATTTAATATATTACCAAAATTAGTTTCTTTCTTGTGGTCACGTTACCGAAAAGTATTTGGTTAAACTATATGTGTCATTATAGACCTTCTTGCCTATGTATCCTTCAAGCTTCAGCGTTATGTCACATCGAGGATGATGCTCTTATAAGGGGAGGGGCATGTAGTGCTCCTACCTAACAAGACATCCTGCAAGGGGTGTACTTGGGAAACGATATAGTCATCGCTCCAAAGAGGAAAAGGAGAGTGACACATCATAGAAACCTTTTCAGACTATCATTTACTTGCATCATAATCCAAGAACTTTATTTTGAATTCAGAGGTGTAATCACATGAAGAACAAGTTAACATTGGGTGTTTAGAAAATATTGGATGGTTGTAGTAAGTAAAAAATCATGTATCCGTACTATCACAATTAAATAAATAGAACATTATAGCGAACCATGCTGAATAGAACCCTTCCTATGAACATATTAATGGCTCCTCATTTTACTATAAAAATTTATTGGTCTTAGTTGTATCTATCTATACCAAGCAGCATTAAATAGTGTCCGGGAAAGGAAACTACATCTTGCTCTCGTATTTTGTTCATTGTTTGTAGAAGAATAAGGAAACCTTAAGGTTAGGAATGCTATTTTTAGGTAGAACTTATAGTTGCTATGATTTGGCTTGTTCTTCTTCTAAATAATTAAGTTGCATTTAGTTTAACTATTATCCATATTTCACCCCCCGGGTAAAGTATTGGATCAGCCATGACCCCGCATAGAAAGAACCAAAGAAAACATGATTAAATCTTGCAAACATGTCATAGAAGGACTCAATGATGGAGTGGTGGGACCTACAAAAGACCGAAAAACCCTATGCAAGAATTCAGAGAAGGAAGAGCAAAGTGTCACAGAGAAGCCAGGAGTAAGAAAGAGAAGAAATGGTGAAGATCCAAAGTCTTCGGGCTCAAAACAGTTTAGAATGAGTCCAAAAATCGGCTAAGTATGGAGGAGGCAACAGAGAGAGCCATGTGTCGGCACGACGCTTCTCCAAAGTTGAATCCAAAATGGGAGCCCAAGGTGGAGACTCAAACTCATGCCAACCCTCCACGTAGAAAATGGTCAACAGAGGTCAAAAGTTAGATAGGCGGGCCTCAAAAAGGCTAAGTATAGAAGTCTTTGGTAGAGACTTCCATGTGTCCAAGCGACGCATCTTTAAGTGTAGGTCCAAAAGTGGAGACTCAAATGAGCGCCATCTTTCCACGTAGTCCAAGGTTTGAAAAGGTAAGAGAGGTTATTGAAAATTCCAAAGACCTGTAGAGGCTTCCAAGTGTCAACCCAACACTCCTTCAAAGGAAAATCTTGATCGGGCTTTTAAGCAAGTGTGGAGCCTCCATGCATCCAGTCTCAAAAAGGGGATATAGTCGGGTTGAATAGTCAATGCATGGTGGCAGGCCGGTGGAGAGTGCCAAGTGTCCAAATGGCACTAACTCAAGGGTCAAATAAAGAGAGGGTTTCAGATAAGTGCGCACCACCACGTTTCCCGGCCAAGAGATATGCCCCCACCAAACAAAGGACTTAGCCAAAAATATAGAAATTGAGTAGGCCGGTGAAGGAAACCACATGTCAACCCCATGCTACTTCAAAAGGAAAATAAAGAGACCATCTTCAAACATGCGCCAGCCAACCATGTGTCCCATATTAAAAGGGGGCCCATTTTTCGAACTGGCTTTCCCACCTTTTTACATGTACGGAGCCGATACAAACTTCAAAGGGGCATATATTTCGACTCGTGGCTCGAAACATTACAAATCGACATTGTCAAAAATATATTAGCCTCATAAATGCCATGAATATCTCGAATCTTAAAGTTTGAGGAGGTCGGGTGGGAGAAAAATGGAGAAATGTCTTGAGGGCCATTAATGCTTTGGATCTATTTTTGCCCCAAAAACTAGATCGAATTCGATATGCTCCACCATTTCCTCCCCTTCGAGGCACCGAACCAGTGATTGATGCAATCAAGGAAGATTTAGGGAAGATTTTTGTAGGAGGCATTAATAGCAAAGTGGTTGAGCTTCGACCTATTTTTTTCCCACTTCTCTCTCTATTGAATACATAAATATAGGTCGGGACTCATTATAAAGGGTTGGACATTCTTTTGTTTTGCAGATTCCCTTTCCTTCCGGCAAAGGGATTTATGGAGATCATACCTTCCATTTAAATTTCAACATGTTTCCTACCTTCTGGGAATTTGTAATGCATTGTATCAATCTACAGAGAAATAAAACATGTTTGTGATTGATTTTTGATCCTTTCTTGTCTCATTTACTCTCATATGGTCTTTCATTATAAATCTGGTTATTTATGCTTGAGTTTTATATGCATTTTTTTGGTTTGTGTCTATCATCAAAAAAATGTTCATCATTCCTTTGGTGCATCACCTTGTAGCTTATTTTTGATTTCTTGTATTCCTTTTATCTATGTCTCCTTGTTAAAACTTAGATTAGGTTTAGGAATAGATCCTTTGCAAGTTTTCACGCATGCACCTAAACAAAGGAATAGGAACCAAACTTTAATCTTGAGAGTTTTCCCATTTTACAAAGTCCCACACTTTGGGGAAAACTCAATGTTATGTGAATCACACCAAATGAATCTTCCTTAGAAAAGCAGATATGACGACTCATTTGGGGGTGCTGTGATTTTTCCCTAACATTAACATTTTCAATGCCATTCTCATAGTAGTCATAGAATACCACTGCTTTCCTACTCTTTATATTTTATTCCTAATTAGTTATTTTTTTGAGACATTGAAAATACTTTCTTGTTATCCCATGTATGGCCCTACAATATTTTTCTATTTCACTCTTCCCCTGCGTGAAAACAATCTTTTTTATTTACTTATTTCCCATTCACTACCAATGCATGGAAAGAGAGATTTATTCTAGGGAAGGGATGATTTTTATGAAAATAGAATCTCAAAAAATTTTGTCTCGGGAATATAAAGGTTTTCTTGACGTTTTGGAGAGAGAGTGATGTGAGTGATTTTAGTGGCGAGGTGATATGTTTGACAAAATATCAAAATAAAATCTAGTTTTTGGATAGAAATGATTTATGGTTATACACAAAACGGGTGTGTTAGAAACCTTGGATTAGTGTATGGACATCCAACAAATAATGGTTGATGCTTTGTTTTTGGTGTGTTGAATGACATGTATTCAAAATATAGAAACATAAGCAAGCACATGAACAATTTGACATAATGCGTGGAAAACAAATGAAAAAGGTTTCATGAGATGCCACGTTGGATGGATATGCACAAAAATGGATTTGCGAAAATAAAATAAAATGGGGAACTCCCAAGTGAATGTAAGTTACTGACCGAAAGCAAGGATGAAAAACCCCAGGTTATCTTCCTTCTGCAAATGTTGAATATGGTATGGTTTTCCCCTATTTCGCTTACACTAAATCTTGCTTCATCATTTCTAGTTTTTAAAATTAAATTTTGAATGATAGGGAATGAAATCCCAACAATTGACAAAAATCTTACCTTGACGCGAAATCTTAAAACTAACAAAAAAATCTCGAAAGTCATGCGCATGGAGTGCCACACCCAAATGTACCGCAAAACCGAAACTTGTTGAATGAGCCCTAGTGAGATTGAACATCTTAGGGAACCTTAATCGATTTGTTAGAAATTATTTGATGCACTTAGAGGTCATATTCCTAAACCCTCTTAGCTTAATAGTCACTTGTGTGACGTGTTCGTTTTAATAAATAATTATTGAATTTTGCTTATGTTTGTCACTTGGCTTGAGCAATACGTAAAATCCACTACCTCATTTGTCTAGACTATGCCAACCAAATAATTGTCAACTACTTTCATTCCTTCAAAAACACCTTAGTTTCCCTTGTAACTAGTCAATGTGTGTTAAGAGTTGCTAACGAAATCATGATAACTGGCCTCGAAGTTTCCCTTGTAACTTGATCTCTGCTCGATGTAACCGACTTCCATCAGTCACAAGGAATTATCTATATATGGGGGAGTAATTAGGAATCATAAAACTTTGCGATCGAACTTAGAATGAGAAGTATTTAAGACCCAATTTGTGAGCTTTTTGTTGTTTGGGTCAATTTCCTTAGCTTGTTACTTTAGCAAAGATCACCTTTGTGACTCTCATTGACTTCTAGTGACATGTGTGACCTCGTAATACCATCCTAATGTCATGTAGAATATTATTCGGTATTTTATTTTGTATGAGTGATTTTTGAAATGTATGGTGTTTTCTCTCTCTACCATCTTCTCTCTCTAGAAATAATTATGAAACTTCGATTGATTTTAAAACATAAATGAATGGGGAAATGTAAATTGGTTTGAAATGAAATGAAAATGGAAATGAAAGGAAATGGTCACGATATTTTGAATGAAATATAAAGTGTCTCTTTACATTCTATATCATCTTTATCATCTCTCTCTCTCTCTCTCTCTCTCTTTCTAGTATTAAAACATTAAGTACAAAAGAAAGTGAAAGTGTCACTACATGAGAAAAAAATTCTATCTTCTTCCTTCCCCTACCTCTCCCTCTCTCTTATATTTAAAAAAATTGTTAGAAATGATGAATTGGTGGCTTTATGCTTGAGTGTAGGGGATTTCCATACTTAGTCCTAGGACTCGACGCAACGTTGGTTGCACGTACCTGAACAAAAGGAGTAGTAAAAACAACATTGGTGTCTTTTATTAGCATGTTATTTAAAGGCAATGTAATTGTTTAGAATATTTTAGTGCTTTTTGTGAATAGAATGTGTTATTTTCAATATCTCCATGATGAAAATGATAGTTTTGTGTATTGGGAAAAAGTACTATTTCGCACGTAGTTGTACTTTTTCCTATTGGACGAGAATGTTAATCTTAGTTGTAATTGTATATTTTTAAGTCAATGGAGTTGATTGCATTATGTAATTTCGAAAAAAATGTCAAATATTCCTTCTTTTAGTGTCAAAACAAATATAGGAGGATGAAACTAGAACCTTGTCATTTAAAATTTTTATTGCAGCTGAAAATTTTGGATATTATTGTGCTAGTAAAATTATTAGCAAGTAATTTAAATGATGTGTTTTTACCTATCTGCTATTGTTGCAATGACCTAGGAAATCACTTAATTTCAAATAAAAGCATTAACTTACATTGTGTGTGTTCCCATATTGAGCGGAAAGCAACCAAACAAATATATAGCTCAAAATATTTACATTTGTTTAATGTAATGACACTCTCTAGTAAGCTCCAAGTTAGGCTATCTCCAACCATCTTTCCTAGTATTAGAGACATATAAGTACTGTATGTATTTGTGTATTCCTCATTAGAAACCTAGTTGAGAGCTTTCACATAGGTATGAAAGTGTGTAATATTCCTTAGTGCGAGGGACAACATCATTTTAATGCCATACAAGATGACATATTGAGCTTGAAATCTCATGGTTGTTTTTGGAGGCTAAATAACGTTAGAAGTGGAATGTAATGAACAGATGGGTGGTACCAAAAAGATAGTCAGGTTTTCTATTAATTCACTATTAAGTTTCTAATTGTAAAGTAAAATTTGAAAATTTCCCTCGTTTGGGAACATACCTTTGTGATGTCGATCTAATCATTTCAAGGGTCATGGAGATTGCTTGCAACATATTAAATATTTCTTATGAGGTGAAGTGGAAATGATTTGATCCATGCGAAAACAAGTGAATAAGAAAACATAGTTTCCCATTTAAGAATCAAACCTAAAATGTGAATATGATAGTATATTTGAAATTAACTATCAAGTGATATATTTTATTGATAGTCAAACAAACGAACCAAATCTAATAGAACCCTTTATAAGATAAATGTTAAATGAAAGTGATAAAATGTAATTATGGAAAACCTCGTGTGGCACGAATGCTTTGAAAGAAATGGACATTTCATTTCTAATTTTATCTTTTGGTAAGGTGTAGAAACCCTCGAGCATTAATAAATGTAATTTATGGAGTGACCTCTCTTCATGTTATGGGACAAAGGAGATCTAGTGTATGATTATCAATGATTGTAAATATGGAATTAGAAGGTTGTTGAATGCATAAAAATATTATATCTTTTGAATTTGAACACCTTTTATCCTTCTTATATAAATGTGTCCCTTAGTATGTAGTAGTGGATTACCATGTGATTCTCATATGGGGTATTTTATCCACCATCCCTGAATTCTTTTGAAGTCGGGAGATCGTAAATCCTCTCTTAAGATTTTTGGTGAAGTAAAAACTAATGCTTATCCACATAATGATTTAAATTTTTCCTCGGAAGGAATTTAAGAAGCGCATAGATGTCATTTGTCTTGTTAAATGCATTTAATTATTGATGGTCGAAGATAAATGAAATCGAGTTGATAGTCATAGTGTCACAAATCCTTATAGTCTTGAATCCCTAAGTGTAAATTACGTATCACTTGAATTTTAATTGTTCAAAAAATATCAATAGTGAGACCAAAGTACGTTGTAAGTGTAAAGAGTACAAGAGTTAACGAGATTTTGGGTTAGGAATATCATCATGCTTGAAGTCCTTATAACTCAACTAGACACTTTCATGTTATTAAAAATAAATATGCATTTCCCTTGGTGAGATTAATTTTTCGAGAAAAAAAAAAATATATATAAATCTAGATAAAATTTCTTGATGTGGAAATGTTGAATGGATTCAAACAAATTATTGACCTATATCAACTGTAACAGGAAAAATAGAGTACTATGATGGAAGGATGTTTATGGGAAGAAATATCTTTAATCTAAATCACCCTTTTAAACTTTAAGATATCTTCTTTGACCTCACGATAGTTCCCCTTGTCTAGCAAAGGTAAAGTTTAAACATCAAATATATGTCTCAAAAAGTAGAACCTTAACATCTTGTTAGTTCCTTTTTGTAATGAGGATAAAATTTAATGTCAATTACACATATTTTGAGAAACAAACCTTTAAATCAATAATGAAGATTACGAGGCATCTTGGTGTATAAAATGAATTTATTTAACAAATGACCTATGGATAACTAATGGAATTGGAGAAAGGAATCAACCGCATGTTCTCTGTTAAAGACTAATGCTCTACAAAATAAAGTAATTTAGGTTTGAAAAATAAGACATTGTAAACCTTTTGTTTAATTATCTTAAAAACTATAAAGTCATACCATGAAAACCTAAATGTGATTAATATGTAAACCATGAAAAGGCCATCTTGTGGAGTATGCCTATCCCTGTGTTTATTATCAGAATCGGGTCATTGTCCTAGTTTACGTCATTTCAGTAAGACATTTATGTGTATCCTATGTTATCTTATTGTATTAGTGGGTTCATGTTTATGTAAGGGTGTTATGTAATGTTAAGTCTATCTATTGGAGCCCATGTGGTGTGGTGTAGTGAGTATTCAAAATAAAATATTATCGTATTTCTCTGTTGTATTTGTGTGTCAAAATTGTGGGTGTTACAAAATGTTTGGAACTGTATCTTGTGGCTTGTGGTGTGAAATTTAACTTTTGGGAAAATAGTTTTTCTATCTCTTCCCTACCCCTTTCTCTCTCATTGGTTAAGATATGGAGTGAAATAAAATGAAATAAATATGTGTCTCTCACCATCTCCTTTCGAATTCAAATTATTATTATTATTATTATGTAAATGGGAAACTAAAACGTTAATTATGATAGATCTAGGTTGATTCCATGCCAATGATTTATCACTGATTTCATGCTCACATGGTTTTTCGGGATGCAAGAAAGACTGCAAAAGGCATGGTGTAATTATTTGTTCATTATTGTAATTTATATAGGTTATTGTAAAATGTATATATGTATAATGTATTGCCATGTTACAGAAATTTTATATTTGAAATTTGGTAATATGTATGATATGTTAGTTTTAGGGATACCTTGGAAAATGTGCATTTAATCATAGGTTCAATTTTGATTCATATTTACGTAGGGTAAAAAGGTTGGATATATATATGTTAAACAAAATTTAATTTATTACCTTGTAGTACACTTCTAGTGTGCAATTGTTGATATAATAGTTGGCATTGTGTTCCTTACCTTACAAATGTGATAAAGAAATCTAAATAAAATAGTCAAACCTGGTGTAAAACTTGTGCATATCTATGTTTTTCACATGATCCTTCTTAGCATAGAAGAAATTGAAATTGTGGAATGAACTTAAAATTTTGCACTCGATGACACCTTCCAATTTAAGTAAATAAGATCCCAATTTTGAGTTTTCATCATAGTTGTTATGTTTAGCAACATCGTCATGAACCCGAAGGTCGGAGAGCGACATGGACAAACTTTATCTGGAGTAATTAGAACTAACAATGCCTTAGTATCCTAGTGGACTACCAAGTCTTACAAAGTTAGATCTATAATTTAACTTCATCATCGAATGAATTCTTTGTGTGATCCAGATGACACAATAGGGCTAGTGAAATAGTGGTACTATGACTTAAAATATTGTTAATGATCTCTTTCGTTCCTCACAACTAGATGTGTTACCTTGACTAGTGACAATGTAACACCTTGGTATTTTACGGAGGCTTTATATGGTAAATATGTTTTCACACCTTAATTTTATCTAGAATAGGGCGTATAGCCCTGAGTGAAAATTAGAATTAAACTAAACATCAGTTGATTAGGAGGTTAACTTTTGGGTAGAAAATTGTGAGTAACTCTTTCTAAACAAATTTGAATTGAAAGATGTGGACTTAGGGAAACCAGAAAACTATAAACTTGGTCCCGTAATCCCTTGTTATGCCCTTTTATGACATTAAGAATAAAATAAATTTCACATGCGAAATCGTGAAATGCGAAACATGGGATCTTACCTTGAAAAAAATAACTTGTGGTTCATGTGTAGTTATAATGCTTCCAATCATGTACTTCTTCAAGATGTTAGACAAGTACTTTTGTAACTCCTTTTGTTATAAAGTGACACCAATAAGAGACCTAAGAAACAATGTAAACGAGATGAAAAACAAGAGTATATGTGATAATGGTTTAGGAACAAAATTTCACTTGAAGTCCTTATGGTTGATTTAAGCATTGACTTTTTGTTAATAATGGATACAAATTGTTCTTAGTGGGACTAGGAATTTGAGCCAATATAGAGACCACAAAAATTAAACGAAAAGAAAAAAATTATGACGTGTAAATGCTAAATTGACTCAACCTAAATTTGGAACTAAAATGAACATAGTATGAGAAAAACATGCTTCTAATGGAAGGAAGTTTATACGAAAGGGAAACTTGAACCTTCACCTCCTTTGAATCATAATATTTTCTTCCTGTCAACTTTAGGTTGGTTCCCTTGCATAATTAGGGTAAAATTAAATGTCAACTAAGAATATTTTGAGAAACAAACCTTTAACGTAAGAACAAGTTATTGGGAGACTCATAGTTGTTTAAAATTGACATTAATTAACAAATGATCTATGGATAATTAATGGAATTCGATAAAGGAATCAATTGTGCATTCTCCTTTAAAGACTATTGCCTTGCAAAGTAAAGTAATTAAAGATTGTAAATTAGGAAATTTTAAACCTTATGTGTTTAATTCTCTTGAAAACTATAAATTCATACAATAGAAACCTAAATGTAATGAAGATGTAAACCATAAAAAGGCCATGTCGTGGAGTATGCCTACCCGGTGTTTCTTATTGTAATTGGGTCATTGTCCTAGTTTATGTTGTTTGAGTATGACATTGATGGGTACCCTATGTTATCCTATTATATGAGTGGGTTCATGTTTATGTAAGTGTCTTATGCGTTGTTGAGTTTCTCTACTTGGAGCCCTTGTGGTGTTGTGTAGTGAGCAATGTAAGTCAAAAAAAAAATTATTCTAGTATTTTTACTGTTGTATTTGTGTGTGTAAAATGTGGGCGTTACATGTCACATATCATAGGGACATTCCCATGTTATTTTTGAGATAACCAATGTCTTTAACTTTGAAAAATCTTATCATAGGTGCATATCTCAAACCTTAAATAGTCATATTTTCATTTTTATTTGAATTCATGTAGTTTATTTATATATGTAGATGTGAATATATTATAGTATTTGTAGATATAGAAAAATATATTATATCTCCATTAGTATTATTTTAAAACTCCATTGTAATTTTAAATTTTTGTAACTATTAGTTTTATATTGGTAGGTTGGTTTAGTTTATGGTAACATATAATTCCTAATATATTATGATCTTTGTATCAACATAAGTGATTCTACAATGGAAACATGTCTCTTATTCATTTCTAAAAATACATTTATCTGTATGTTCTAGCTTCCATTTGCCCCTAACTTAATAATCTAAAAATACATCCTAATTAAAATAGACCTCTTTATGGCTTGGTTTGCATATTCATCAACTTTTATGCGGGCCACCCTCACTTCATGCCTGGATGTCCGATTATTGGGGTTCCATCATGGAAGGTAGGCTAGATATTTATCCTAGTGCTCATGGTTTTTTCATAGTTGCATTTGCTGAAACTTCAGATAGGGATTTGATTTTTGGGAAAGTTTTGGATTTTGAATCCCATTTTTATTGATGAAACCGTAGTTCTCTTTGTTTAACTTGGTATCTAATACCTTCTAAGTTAATATAGTTTAGATCCATCTACCTTATTTTCCCCTCCAATTTTTGATGGAGAGCTGCTTAACCTCTATAGGTAACACTTTAGGGAAATGTTTGGCTATTGACCCAAAAATGAAGATTTTGAGCACACAACGTATGCTAGAATCTTGGTTGATATGGATACTTTTTCGATTTCCTTTCCACTATTGAACTCAAAGTCAAAGATAGAACACGAGATACAAAATCTAGACTATGAAGGGTTGCTCTTTAGGTGTAGAACATGCTTTTATCTTTCAAATTTAGCTTCAAAGTGTCACTTGGAAAGAAAACATGTTAAAAGTATAATTTTTAGTGGAAGAATTCTATTTCCGGATACCTAGTAGTGAATGAACCATCATATTGTGATTTTGATTGTAAATCTAAGAAATTGGCTGATATTCATGTTGAAAAAGAGGAAATTCTTCCTCATCCACAGATGGATATTTTGCAACAAGCTAGAAATAATGATGCGAGATATGATGGTGTTGGAAAAGGAACATGTTCCCTTCCTTGTCCGTATCGGGTCCCAAAATATCAAGGAGTAGATTCAAATTATGATTCTAATCCATAATAATGAAAATAAAAATCCAAATACAGAAGAGGATTGGATAGTTGTGAGAAGGAAAAGTAAAGGAAATATCTCTCCCCTTAATATGCACTTAAGATCCAATGGGAAGGGGTCACAAAGATGAGATAGTGCTAGTTTTTGTTTTATCTTTGTTAGTTTTATGTTCTGTTTGTTTTGATTCTTTGTTCGCTGGAAGAATCCTCCTCATTTGTTCCTTAATGTCATATATTTTTCTCCACCTATTGTATGGGGTAGGTTCCCCTTAACCCTCCTTTACCTATAATAAAAAATAGACCTCTTAAAAACATATTCAATCGATTTACAAACTATTACAAATCATCATTCTCTTTTAATATTTTTCATTATTTTTAATAAAATATATTTTTCTTTCCATTTTATAAAATATATTGCACCTCTTAAGTTTCATAAATAAAATTTTGTTTTTCAAGAAATAATAATTAATTACGATTAAGATAAAATGTAATTTATATGCCTAATATGAATGTTATTGCAACAATAAATAAATAAAAATTAAGTATAGCAATAAATACGCAAGCAACTAAGTAGTAAATAATGAAACCCTAATGTGCAAGGAGCGGGTAATAAGACTTAGCTGATTTGTAGTAAATTCTGGACTAGACCGAAGCTCGACCGAGTGAACTTAGCGGAAGAAGTGTCACAAAAATCCATAGAAAATGGATATATGGAGGAGTAGGTTGGACTAGCATGCTTGGAGAGGGATATGGGCACCCGTGGGCACCCTAGACCCGATTCTAGGAACTTGGGTATGTTGAAATGCTCAGAAAACCTCTTATGAGGTGTCACAATGTGTTCACATTTAATATCCTTTGGTCACTCCGAGGTCACAAAAATACCACCAAGGTTGCACCAAGATCATCGAGGTCATTGAAGTGTGAAATGAAGAATGAACCTATAAAACCCTCAAACAAACATTAAATCCTAAGAAAATAAAGATGAAAAATGAGGGGTCGACTGTCCTCATCTGTGACAATGATGAACTTACAACTAAGTGCTATACTACATCTCGGACTCAATATAGTTCTATGTCTCGTGTGGAATTGTGTCGTAGGTTGCTCTTTTGCATGTCTCACTTTGATAATGAGAAAGTAGCTAGATGTAGAATGTAGTAAATGTGTGCATGAAATAAAATGAACTTCCCTCCTACGAAGTGTGATGCATAAAACCATCCCTTGTGTCACTTGTGATGGAGCTAAATGGAGCTAAATGGAGTTCTTAGATGCCTTGATGGATGTAACCTTAGGTGGTCCTTAGTGTTTGGTCTTGTATTATGATCACATAACTTTATATTTATATGATTCCCTTGTTATAATTTCATAATTAACCCGAAAAGTTTGAATACCAATATGATACTATGCTAAAACAACTAGAAAGGAACCAAAAAGTGAGAGTAAAGTACAAAGAGGGAAGGGGTGCCTAGAGGGGACAAGGGTAGCTGGATATGGTGTCCTCACTGGGCACTAGTGTCCATGATGACACATGCCGAAGAGTAAAAGGGTAGATTGTGAAAGTAAGGGTGTAAGACTAGAAGTAACAACAAAACAACAAAGAAAGGTTGAAAAAGACATGGGATAATTAGTTTTTTCTTACTTAGGTATCATATGAATAGTAGTATGTAATCGGGATCAAATAGTTACCCAAAGTGTGCGATTTTGTGTCTACATTTACCCCCACTTTATGTTGGTGAGTCGGAACGCTCAGTAACATAAAGTAGATAGAGATGCATACTTGATAACCATGTAGATCGATGATGAAAGCATGCCAAGGGACAAGAAAATGTGGAGTGATAGAAAAATTTTAAGCGTGGATGCTAAGGAGGAGAAAGTGCAAAAAGTGATGAAAATGAACCTAGGGTGGAAATGCATGTGTAGATGTCATGATGTACCTATTGTTGATGTCGATGTTGTTGTTGGTGTGTGTGATGTTTTCATTGTTGATGTTGACTATCACTTCCCATATGGATGGACCTATAAAAGAGAAGCCAAACAAGTAGTCAAATACACATGTATATGATCAAAATATGTAGAAAATTTGTGTAAGGAAAGTATGTAAAAATGATGAAAGTGTGAAAAAGGAACATGTGCACTTGATCCGTGATGAGGAAAGCATGTATAAAAGGGTATTGCATATGATGTTGGGTTAGTTTTTTTAGGCGATCTCATGCGGTGAAATTGAATAAGTATAGCAAGAATATTTTGGTGTCATCCTCAAATCTTCTAACTACCTCCCGTAATGTAGAACACTAATACAGATGATGTCTATAAACATATGTGTTAAGACATGTATACCCTATAAAATCCACTAAAAAAATTCCCAGACTAAAGGAATTTGTGCCTTGTTAAAAGCCTTTGTGACTTGCCAAAACCGTGTAATTTCCCATGCTATTGGCATTTAGGGAAGGCTGCATGCTAAGGACCAAAGTCTGATTTTGAACCCTTTTCAAAACTGAAAAATATGCTATACCAGTACCATGTTGTGTTATGTATAATGTTTTATGGGGAAAATGATTCACCCAAATGATTCCCCCTAATTTCGTGGTGCATACAATGTCGGTGAAGGAGTATGCGACCCAAAAGAGGACTGACCACTTTGTTGAATATATTCCTGCAAGGGGGAGGAACGTGCTTGATAGAAACCACTTGACACAAAAACAAGTGGCTAGGAGATAAGTGCTAGTACAATAAAAGAAAAAAATGCATGTGTAATCTGAAATGTAAGCTTGAAGCAAATAGTGTGTAAGATAAGACACAAGTAAACACGCAAGAAGACAATGTAGGCTGCGAAAAGTGGGTTATAAATATGGTACACCACTCGGGATGTCACAGAGCAATAAAGGTCATAATGGTCGTAATAAATCATATAACAAGAAATACATAGGGAAAATCCCACAAATAACGATAGACAAAGGAAAACAATGTAGTAGACAACCATGGAAGTAAATAGTCTTGCATAACAAATGTTGCATATGAAGCACTCATTAGCACATTAGAAAGCTAAACAAGTATGTCAAAGCATGTATAATATGAGAAAATAGTGTGTTATGAAACAAAATAAAACAATAACACATGTAATGTATGAAATTGGATGTTCCAGGAGACGCTCTAGGACTAGTACTAGGTATTGCACCAAGCATCCCTCATATGTGTAATGGACCTATAAAATCTTTGATCACAACTAGAAAGTAAGTGAACTTGCATGTGTGTATGAAAATATGATGGCATACAAGATATCTATCTAGCATGTGTAATAAGACGAACATGTAAAAAGAAAATTTAAAAAGAGTAAATGCAACCAAGATATGTAGTATGCTATGGATGAGGTGGAATGGAATGCAGAGTGAATGAAAGAAGAAATGTGCCCCCAAGTGGATGTGTATGTATACAATGAGGTTTATTTATTTATGCCCCCTCAACAGTCAAGAATGAACCATAAATGAGAGTGCATCATCGGGAAATGGTTTGAAATGTGTGCCCAAGAAATATGTTGATTGTAGGGTGTCATGTAATGTGTAGGATTGAATATGACAAAGTAAAATTGATGAGGTGGTATAATGTGTGATGATTTATCCTAAAGCATATATCACTAAACATGTGAGAAAGAATGCTAGAAAGCATGATGATTTAGCACAAAGAATATATCATGAAATATATGGATAGGATGATAGAAAATGTGATGATGTAGCATAAAGCATATATCATGAAATGTATGAGTAAGATGCTAGAAGGCGTGATGATTTAGCAAAAATGTATATCACAAAATGTATGAATAAGGTAATGGATAAGAATGTCACATAATGTGATAGAAGGATTTATTCATTAATTGAAAATGATATAAGTGTGATGAGGAAGTGAGGTTCAATTTAGAATCGGACCTAATTAATTGAGTATAAACCTTGGGACTAGATTGTGTTGTTAGATAGTGAGTTCGGTGTGTATAAGTAGATGAGTAATATGTGTAATATATGTAGTAGGTGTGGTAATGATAAAATATAGTTGCTTGGGGATGTGTAAAGCATGTAATGTGTAATGTGGAGTGTGTACTTGTCTAATGCAAGACATGTATATTATATAAGTGTGAAAGTTGAAAAATGCATATGATGTCAAAGATGTGGATGATGTAAAATGGAGAATAATGTAGTGCATAAAACATGTGTGATTTATTTATGTATAAAGAAAAAGTGCGGATAATACGGGGTAGATGGAAGATTTTATATGTATAAAAATGCTTGATGTGTGAACATGTGTAACTTGTAAAAGAATGTGTTGCAAGTGTGAAGTATGAAATGTGTAATATGGAATGTGTAGTGTGACTAAGAAATACTAGGGATATGTGTGGTTAATGTGTGGTGTAAAATGTGTGTGTGTACAATGTGTAGTGTGTGTGAGGTTCATGTATATGGGATTTCCTTGACAATTAAGTGTGAACCATACCACAAGAGTGCGTCATCAAGGAATGACGATGTGAAGATGTATATGCTAGAAGTTAGGTGTGTAATAAGGTGAATGTAAGATGTGTGTTGATGCTAGGGGAAGAGAAATAATAATAATGCCCCACGCGTATGAAGGAAGAGATTGATCAAGTGCCAAGGTCTAAAAGATCGTCCTTCGTCTCGGATCGAATCCAACTAGTGTTGCATTAGAGACTTGATAGGCAATACTATGAGGTGGATTGTACAAATATCCATTATGACATAAGGTGTACACAGTCATTGCATATTCTTCATCGGTGAAAGGTGTTGGCGAACAATCATGTGCGTACCAACGAGTGATATTTTGAGAATGACTAGGAGATGAATCACTACTAATATTCACATTTCCAAATGGCATAGAAAAAGTGATAGAATTGTCAGTTGAGTCTAAAGTGCCTCCAATATAGTCAAACCAAGATTTCCCGAGTGTTAATGGAGAAGGGCGGGGACTACATGCAACGAATACTGCTAAATGAAAAACACGAAGACCATAGGCTATCATAATGTGGAAATAACCATGATAAAGATGAGGTGAGTGAGGCAGTGGTAAAATATCATTAAGTGTCAATCCAAGCCTAGATAATCCATCATACGTGAAAATAGTATCGAATAAGTACGGTCCACCAATATATGATGCCAATAATATTTGTTGATTAAGAGTGTAAATGTGAAAGGAGGTGGTGTAGATGCAGACTTCTTAGGAGAGGGTGAAACAATGTCCAAAGTATGGACAAACCCCTGGTAAAGTACCATAGCATCGTAGAGTGGGGGTATTGAATTTGTATTCACCAGGGCCATCAGCCACAAAAGTTTCATTGAAATAAGATTCATCTATATCAATAGGAGTGAAGTTGAGTTTTCCTAATGCCTCATCAATAAAATCAACATGCTCAACTTCATCGTTAGAGTCGTCAGAATCATCAGTGTTTGCATTGTCATGTTGTATTGTTGTATCAAGTATGTTGGTAGGTGGTGCACTAGATGTAAGAGGAGCACTAATGGGTGTTTTATTATTTTGTATAGGAGAAAGTACTTTGGGTGAAATGACAATAATAGTATGAGTAGAAATAACTGGAGTTTCTAGAGTGGTAGAAAAAGAGAGTGAAGCACTAGATTAACCAACATTACATGTATCGATACTACTATATGGAATAAGAAACATAGGAGGAATAAGCATGGAAATAATGGGGACTATGCGAAAAAATTTCAAGGGTTTAGGATCCGTGTAAGAGTATGTTCATAGTAGGTAGTTTGGGTGAAATGATACCGAGTAGTATGAGTAGAAATCTCTTGAGTTTCGGAGTGGTAGAAGAAGATTTTGAAGCACTAGACTGACCAACGTCATATGTATCGATACTACTATATGGAATAAGCCATGTAGGAGGAATAGGCATGGAAGTAACAAGGACTATGTGATTGAATTTTAAGGGTTTAGAATCTGCTACAATAGTATGTTCATAGCCAATAAAAGAAAAGAGGACAAAGCAAAGCACCCATATTGGACAAGAATGCTTGGGTGCTAATGTTTACTCATGGGTGCTAGTATCCCGAGACAACTGACAACAAATGTTAGAATACTTGATGGACAGGATCCCTATGATTTGACTAGAATTGGGTGCATAAGTGAGAGATAAAAATTATAGAGACACTAAAAGTAAGAAGATGGACCAGAAGTGTGTTACCAGGTGAATACTTTTATCACATAAGATCCATATATAGACCAACATACTTGATGGTAGAGTAGAATAGTAATATATGCGTGATTTTGTGTCTATATCTCCATCACATATAATACCGTGCTAATCGATGACATAATTGTGTTCTATAGTTCATACTTGGATGTTGATGGTGCAATTTCAAAATGAACCTCACACACATTTGATGGGGGAGATGCACCCCCCTCCCCCCATCTACACATCTTACATATCGCAGCACACCATCACTTTCACACAACATTTTCACATCTTGGTTTTCTTTACGCTTGTTAGCCTATATTACTTACATGTTTTACTTTGTTTCCTATGCTAGTTGGATACTTAATATTTCATTATCTTTTTATATACACACGTGTGTTCACATGGTATCTTTAAGGACTTTTACTGATTCTTACATGATGCACGATGCTTAACACTACTCTTACCAGTCTGTCGAGACTCCAGGGCATCTAACTTTACCACTCTCCTACTACACATCACATGTCCTATTGTTACATTATTTCTCGCTTATTTTCATTGTCAATTACTTTTCACCGATCTTTGCATGATTTGACATAATATTTATCTTTCTAACATGCTAATGGGTTCTTCATGTGTAACATTTTCCTTACAAGATTCTATACAACAACGGTTGTCTCTTATTTCTTGTTGACTATTGCTTGTATGATATGCCCTATGTCATTCTTGATCATTGTTTTCTTATGGCTGCTTAGGCCCTAATTGTCTTGTGACATTGTGAGTGATTTCCCATGTATGCAACCCACTTTTCAAGGGCACCTCTTGTCTTCATAGTTGCTTGTTACACTGTATTCTATTGCACCCTAGCTATTTTATATTAACACTTGTTTTCTAATTTAACTTGTTTACATGTACCTTGGTTTTTTCCATGCACATCCCCTCCCCTATAGGTATCTAATCTATAATATACATATCGTGTCAGGACCTCTTGTTTGGGTTGTAACCTCCTACATTAAACACATGAACCGAAACGAGGGGTAACTATTGGGTGAATAAATCACCCTTCCAGGAATATAGATATCCAAAAAATAACAACATAAAAAGAATTGGAAAAGGCACACAAGTACAAAGTGGTCTAGAATTAGATTTGGATAAAAAACAAAGATCAGACACTAACACTACGTATCAGATAGGAATGGTGGGAGTTTGTGTTCCACCTGGGTGCTAGTGTCCTAGGTGAAAAAACAAACCCTTTCTCAATTCATCATAGTTTCTAACAATTTACAATACAGATTTATACTAGTAGACACGTGGCTTCCTTTACAAAATTTAGTCATTCAGTTATAATCATGGTAAATTTTAAGACCCACCCTAAAAAATAACACTAGATATTACTTGGCGAATTACTATAAATGAATTTGAAATCTAGGCGAATACCACAAATTGAAAGGAAATGGTGTCAACCGGTAACAACTATCATTGCTAGCATTAGGATACTAAGCAGTAATAAATGTCTCTTTTGTACATGTAGTAAAGCCGATTTGAATATAAAAATTTGGCTATTACTGTAAATGCTAGGGGAATCAATCGTAAAATATTAACTTGTACCTAGAAAATTTAGACAAAATAGCACGTGTCCTAACACCTCATAATTATCCAAATCCAATTTTTAAAAACCCAAATACTCATGAATTAATGAAGATTAGCCACTAAAATTTACATTGGTTACAATTTGGTTACAAATTAGGACATGTCAATATGTAGTGGCACTTATAATTTAAGAAGTGTCATGGAATGAGGGAAAAACATACCTCTCTCCCCAAAACTTTTCTCTTGGTGTGAGATCACCCAAAAACCTCATCCTTGGCATGATATCTTACAAAAACTCATCCTCGCCATGAGATTTCCCAAAAACTTGTCCTTGGCATGAGATCAGCCAAAAAAGCATCATTGGCATGAGATCACCCAAAAACCTCACTCTTGGCGTGAGATCGCCCAAAAAACTCATCCTTGGCGGTAAGACGCTCAAATCCATGGCTCGACACTTTCTTGGTTGGGAATTGATCACTCCCAACCCCATCCAAAAACATCTCCAAGAAAAATAGGATAAAGTTCTATCCTATATTCTCTTCAATACATCAGTGAAATTTTTCCTTAGCTACTACTTTCTATTGATTTTACATACATTACTCGATATTTCACATATGGTATATTGAATAGTATTTTTCTTCTTTTGTAGGCCCTTCCTTACAATCAAGAAGAAGAAGCTCATATCAACACGCACAAGATTCAACGGCACACTATTATGCACATGATTCACCCCTCGGGTCTACCTTGCTTTCCTAATTACCACATTTCACGTTGTTGTCACTTCATGCTTCACATAGTTACTTGTCCACTTGGCATGCTATTGACTACACTCCTCTTTAGATTACAAGGTACACATCTTTCTATCTACTTTATGCTATTGAGTAGTCACTCAACATCATAAAGTTTTGGAAAATGTAGACACAAAATATATGTACTTGGGTGCATTTCTAGGTCCTAAAGCATACTAATGTATACATGATTCCTAAGCAAGAAAACTAGTGGCCGACAACTCCTTTTTTCTTTATCTCTTGCACTTTACTATTTCTAAGCTTGACTGAGCATGCTTTTTTATTTACATTTTACGAGCTTCTTTTAAAAGTTGACTTATTTACCTTTAAATGGCCTTATAAATTAGCATCTAGTTAGGAAAGAAGTGCCAAGGAGCTCCCTGTCCCTCCCGGGCACTCCTATCAGTCCCTTTCTTCTTCTTACTCTTTTGAGTCCCTTTCGCGTTTTTGTCACATTTTAGTACTTTGATTCAACCTTTCAGTTGTCAATCACAAAATTCAAACAAGGAAATCATATATATACTTAGTTAATTCTTTAAAATAATGGCCCAAACACCATAACCATTATCTATTACCACCTAAGCTTGCACAAAGGCACAAGAGCACTTTAAAGTACATATCTAGCACATTCATACAAGAGATAAGGGTTGTAATGATCTCCATACACTGCATAGGATGATATTTTAATCTATTCCATCATACACACATTTACCTAGCGCACAAAACACAAATACACACACACGAAAAAATTACATAGAGTCCGAGATTTAGTACGGTTGCTCAGTCATAAGTTCACTCTTCGGGTGATTTCTAGGGTTAGTTTGATTCCACATTCTATATAATTTTATTATATTTTATGTATTTTGTGGGCATGTGCATATAATCATTTGTTTTATAGGTTATAGGTGGGACCAAAGACCTAACAACAAAACTAGCGTGACAAAAAGAGAATAACAACTTAAGACATTTCGACCCAAAAAGGTCATATTCTAAGCATTCTAGTAGACACATGAACAAAGATCATTGGTTAGCACTGGGCACTCATATCCTCATACGGGTGCTTCTATCCTGTATAGTCCTATGGTCTCGAACCCTCATCGGTCCTTTACAATGATGTTTCCACCCTATTCAAGTAGATACACTATCCCGATCATTCCTAGGTTACAATAAATCAGCTAAGTTATCTTCCCTCTCTCATTTGCTTAAGGTTTTACATATTTTAATTCTTATTTCTTGCACATTACTCTAATTAATTACATGAATATCATTTGTTACATAAGTTACTCTAAAATAAGATTTAATTCCATTTAGATCAAATTGACCTTAGGTTTAGATCCTTCTTGCAAGTGAACTTCAAGAGATTTAATCATATGAAAGATAACATTAAGAGGAGGAACATTCTACTTTGACACTTCACCAAAATCATGTACTGTACAAGGAAAAAATAAATCCCTTAGTGGCATCTCAGAACTGAATCCACGAAGTCCTACAAATTAGTATCTAATTCTAAATCCCCTTGATTAAAATCTAGTAAAAAATGGTTCAAGAGGCCATATTTCCACCGTGTGTTTCTCTCATTTTTTTTCTTTTCTATTTTACAATTTGCAGCAATATGTCACAAATAAAAACATCATCTACATCTGAAGGGAATTTCTTCATAATCAAGGCATTGAATCCATGTTTTGTCTTGAAATTTAAGCTCTATGTTAGCTAGAAGGTTATTGGAAGTATCCAAATAAAAAATAATTCATGCATATGTTGGAGTAAAGTTTATGATGTGGGAATCAACATTCAAGAATCTTCCCAAAGTATTACCAATGGAAGAAAGACAATTTGAGTCCCAAAATTATAGTGGTAAGTGTGGCATTCTAATCTAGATTGGATTGAAAGGAGGAAAATAGGGTTTCATGACTCAACAATTGGATTGGTAAACCAAATGCTTTTCACTTATGACATACTTATCACATATATTAGAAAAAAAAATAAATAAAAATTCCCTTTGCATAAGGGTAGATGTCTATCCTACCTTCAAGTAGTGGAAGCCAATGTTTTGAAATCCGTGCATGAAGGACAGGAATACTAGGATAGAAACTGTTAAATTTGTATATCGACCACGTTCCTAGTTGAAGGCTTCACATTCAATCACATCTTCACTAAAAACCACGCTAGGGTTACAGGGTCACATGCATCATAGGTTTGATGGGCATGCATTTTTCCTCCTAAACCACCTCCCCGAAAGAGCAGCAACATGGAATTTGATTTTAGGGTCTCGAGACCATCGTAGCGATGATGTCACACATACCCTTAGTTTCCAACATTAGCCTTATACAATGAATAGGGAAACAAATAGGAGATAAGTGAATGCCTTAGTAATCTGTTGCCACCAAAATCAACCCCTGCATTTCCTCCATAAGCATATATGTATGCGCCACCCTAGTAATTTTCCCCTTCATCCAATCGTCCACTTTGTTGTTATCGATGACTCTATTTTGTACGAGAATTATACCAACACCAGAGAGAGGGAATGTGAGCATGCTATCTAAAATATCCTTGTCTACCTTATTTTTGCCATCTCATGCAACCATAACCTTTCCTCCATCACGCGAGTTCTCAGTATGGGCCTAGATTTCTTCGAATCTCCATATCCATGGCCATCACCACTAATACAAATTCTTCCGCCATCGACACCATCTTTCCACCGCAATCGGGGATGTGTTCAAGGTTTAGTTTAGGGTTCTCCCACATTGTAACATTTATTATAATAATTATAATTACAATAATTATTATAACTCGATAAGACGGATGCTGCCCACATGACCGCTTTGGGTATGTTTCATGCTTGGAAAAAAGTCAAGATCAGTGTTGATCAAGCAGCCAAGAAGTAGTCCTGCATGCTTCTACTGCTCTCTTTTGTTATTCTTACTGTTTCTTGGCTGTCGAGTTACTGTTTTTTTGCTGTTGTTTTGTTGTTAAGTCTCGCTTGTGTAGTTGTTTCTAGGCTACGTTGAATTTCATTGTACTACTTGGACTTGGTTAGTCCTGCTATGCTTCTCACTCTTATTCCGGCTTAAAGGCCTTATTTTGTATTCAAGGGTATAGTCCCTTTCAAAAAACTATTTGCCAATATTAAAAAAATATTGTAATGATAATTATTATTATAATTATTATAATCGTAATAATTATACTTTTAATAATTATAGTTATAATCATAATAATTAATAGTATGATTATAATATTTAGAGTTATAATTACAATTTTGATAATTATAATTATAATTATAATTATTATAATAATTACAAATATAATTATGATTTTAAAAATTACTACTATTTTAAATATAAAAACAATAGTAATAAAATTAATATTATTTATAATTATACTTATTATATTTATAAATATAATTATAATATTTGTAAATATGTGTGGATGTGTGTGTGTGTGTGTCCACACACACACACACATCCACACACACACACACACACTTGATCATGTAAATATCGGTTGAGGGGATCCATATCTCGTAACAAGTTGTTACCAATGGAGACAAAGATAAAACCATGAGGATCGAGTGACACCGCTCTACCGGTGGCATAGACAAACCATACAAACATCAACATACCAACAACAAAGGTAAAACATAAAAACAACAATAATCCATCTTATCCCTGAGGCTCCTTTTCGCGGGATCTTAAATGCATTTTAAGGGGATATTTTACAATTTTTTCTTTCTTCTTATCCCATATTAGTCCATCCTACATCCCGATTGATTTACATTTTCCTTAGAATGAATCAAAATAATTATTTCAAGATTATCCTTGTGTTCATAAGATTGAGCAAAATGAGGAAGGGGAATGGCATCTTCTACATCAATACAAGGTGTAGCCTTACCTATAGGAGTAGGTGAAGGGATAGCCTCCACAATCATCTTATCAAGATCATATTCCTTCATAAAGTGTGCCTTGGAAACACTATCGATTGAATATTAACAACCAGTGACTAGGATTATAATTCTTCCACCACGAAGATATACCTTTACCATGTTTATTCACAAACCGGAAATCCTTATCTAAGTGACATAGAAAAAAATTCATGTGCTCGAAGGGGAACCCTTCGTACTCAATATTTTGGGTCCAACTACAATCCTCCACTAAGAGATCAATAAAATCCAGGAAATCAACAAAGGTATTAATATCTACAAAAATATGGGCATATGTGGTAAAATCAAATAAGGATCTTTTAGGGTCAATTGACGTACATTTACCTAAGGAATTCCCCATAGAAAGTAAGTAGTTTTCACTCCAAAATTGGAGGGGGAAAGTATGTCAACCGGATCCAAAGCGGTTTGACATGAAAGGTTTCATTCATCGAGTTAAAAAGGGGAACCACATTTTCATGTGAAGGAAATGAGATTTAAAATCCAAAACTTTACCAAATATCAAATTTCTATCATAAGTTTTGTCAAAAATTATGATGAAAAAACCTCTAGTTGTGGGGTAAATATCAATTTTATCTTCCATAAGAGGCTTCAGAGAGTGGAGATCCAATCATTAAGATCAAGCAGTCCCAAGTAGAGGTTATGAATCAGTAAATGAGCCCATTACTCTTGAAATAATATTCAGACCAAAGGAATTCTTCACCCAAAGAATCGAAAACGAGATCATGGCGAAAACCATAGGCTTGGGGGATGTCGCAAGTTTTGGTCACTTCCATAAAGCTGTTTTCCTTGGAATAACCATTAACTAAAGAAACCCCTGCCACAACCAAAGTCACTATATTTGAGTCCGAACATTAATAACAAAAATTTATAACATGGATAGGGAAATGACCAGGAGAGAGCACCCCAAGCGCCAAACCCAAGAATAGAGTCACCATGAATAGCGGTTGTGTCGGGAAGGGTGAAGGCAGGGGCAATAAGAACAAAATTTGTTGCGCTTGAGCAATAACCCCATTACGAGAATCTGCACCCAACAACAAAGAGGCCTTGGAGCCCATGGTCACATCCCAAACACAAGCATCAATCGCCATTGATGCAAGAAATTCCACAGCTCGCCCCATCAACGAATGGAGCAGATCCACCACCACTATACCCAGCGGAAGGGGGTGTAGTGGTGGAAGCTCTGCTCCATTTCGATGGGACGAAAATGTGGACTTTCTTGCAAACACACACACACACACACACACTCTATACGGTAGAAAGGGGTGCGGTGGTGGCAGATCTGCTCCATTCATTGATGGGGCAAGTTGTGGACTTTCTTGCATCGATGGCAGCGTATGCACAAATAAACACACACACACACACACACACACACACACACACACACACACAATATGGTGGAAGGGGGTGTAGTGGTGGAGATCTACTCCATTCGCCGATGGGGCGAGCTGTGGACTTTCTTCCATTAATGGCAGCGTATGTATATATATATATATATATATATATATATATATATATGAGACAATATATCTCATATACATATTTTCCTCACCTTGAGAAACTTAAAATTTTTGACACATGAACACCTGACATTGGGCCATTTGTCACTTATTTGGAGTCTACCTAACTACATAGGATTTTTCCATGTGGATGGGTGTGATTTGCTATGGGCACTGATTTCAGATTTGCCTTAGTTGATTTCAGAGATCAAAAAGGTAAGTGGAGCCTTTGCTTCACTTAACATTGAAACCTTTTTGTATAAAAGGGGAGCACTTTGAAATCTGCCTAAATGTGGGATTAATCTCAAAATACAAAGGTAGACGCCATTGAAGATTTCACCGATTATAGCTCGAAAACTCGAAGGCAAAGATTTCTCCCAAGGCTTCTTCTCGATTGTAAGGGCTCAAAAACACTCCAAGACTAACTGTAAATACTTGCAAAGCTTAAACATTCGAAGATTCGACCATGCATGCGCGTAAACGTTGAAGATTGAGTTAACACATCGCTTCAATCCAACTTGACAAAGAGAAAGTGTTCTCAGACCCCAAAATCCTTCCAACACTTTGTGAACATTATCTAGTAGTTCATACAAATTGCAAACATCTAAAATACACCATGAAAAAACTTAAAAACATGTGAACGCATGATCAGTTGCTCAAAAAACAAGCGAGTTGCTCATTTTGGCAACAATACTATTTAAGGTGGATGATAGTGTTGAGGCAAAAAATAAGAGTATGAGAAATAGAGAATATTCATGTAATCCTTTTAAGATGTTCCTATGTTAAAATTTTGGACAATACAACTTGAAAGTTAAAAAAGAAGAGTAAATGCATCAATAAATTACATTATATATTTTTACAATATTTTTATAAAATTTGGGTTATGCAAACTTGACGAGTGCATCGTAATTAGTAATGGAACTAGTACTTTGATTTAAACCATCTTATTTTATGTGTAGACGAGCCCCTCACAAGAAATATTGATGGTTTGTTGGTACTTGATTTTTAAAAAATATATTAAATAAATTATTTTAATTTAGCGTCAGGTCACTTAATGTAATGTGTTTTTTAGTTTTATATTTTTCATTAGTTTTACTGACAAAATAAATATCAATGAAGTGATTTTGAATCTAAATATTCATTTGAGTTAGTATCTATTGAAGTAAATATAGTAGGTGGTTTAATTTATTTGGACAAGTAGAGGGTTAATAACCATTTCTATCTTGATTTTTTAATTTTTAATTTGAATATTTACTATATTGACTTGTTTATAATGTGGTGTTTTTTTTTCTAACATTGATGTTTGCAAATTTTAATGATTTTTAGGGCATTTTAGGAAAATACATCATCAAAGTTTTGACATAAACAAATACAACTACAAATCTCACTTAATTGAAAAGAATAAAAATGACCGATTTTTCTTATGCACTACAAAATCGCATTTTACCAATCTTTTTATATTGTATTTATGGTTTTCATTAATTATAATAATAAAGAATAAATATTTAATTAAAATTTATAAGAAAACAAAATTAAATATTCTTTTAACTTTAACAAGCCAATCGGTGGTGTTATTGCTAGTTTTATCGTGTGAAACATATTTACTATCGGCAATTGCACATGAGTTGTAAATTACGCTAGAGAGGATAACAATGTTAAGTTTGTTGGAGTTGTAATTTACAGTGAAAGTGTATGCAAACTTAAAATTAAACAATTTATTTTTTTAGAAAGTGAGAATCATCAAGCACATGATACATTATTATAGTGCAAGCTTATGTTTTTAGATTGTTTCAGTTAGCATCACTAATAATCACCACAAGAACATTCTCCCTTTTTAAAATGAAGGAAATGGTTCTCATTTCTCACAACAATTTCTCTTGCAACAATCTTGGAGTTAATTTTCATTGTAGTGTGGCAATGACCACATAATGAAGGTTCTTGACAACTATAATAGTTTTTCAAGGGGGCATGTTTCACCAACCAAATGCAGTTGCTAACTTTTTACTATGGTGGCAGAGAAATAATTATTTTTCCTCACCTATCCATTTCTACATAGATGTTTGAGTGAAGAAAATAAGTTGTATCAGTTTTAGGATCAAAATCAAAATGCATTATGGAGCATATACTTTATAATATTGAATTTTGTTTTGACTAAACATCAATTCAATACCACAGAGATTTAATGTATGGATTATATATAAATTTAAGCCTAAAAATATAAGGGGAGTACAAAATATGAAGTGTAGTTTCTCTCAATTGTTGAAATTATTAATAAAATGGCTTGAAAAAGTGTTCCTAGTCTAAAACATAGATTGTGGGCATCTTTGCTCATTGCTCATATTTCGAAGGAAGTATATAGCGGATTTACATTTACGAGAAAGCGTAAAAATTCTTTTTTAAACTTGTCTTCTAATCATTTTAATTCATATACAATTGGTAGAGGACTTTTTCGATTAAAACATTAACCAAATAGGTAAGCCAGATGTCAAAAAGGAAAAAAGGGGGGCAACTTTTGTTTATAAAAAATAGCCATGACCATGAGCATGGATGAGTTTAAACTTGAAACCAACACTTTTTTCTGAAATTAAACTTTAAAAGGATTGGTCGTACTCATCTTTTTCACCAATAGTATATGATAATAATAACAATACCACCCAAAAACGCAATATTTGAGGACTAAGTAGAAGGAAACAAGCCTTTCTCCAAACTCCAGGAAAACATGGGTTTTCACTATGAATGCATAATTCTGTCGTATCCAAGAAATTTTAGAAGCCAAATTCAGTCATGTATTTGTTGTTATCGGGTAGAAAGGAAATACAAGAATGAACAACAAACTATTCTTAGCAATGATAAATAGCCTACCACCTACCTTCTCCATTATTAATTTTGCTTGACCTTGGGCAGGCTTGGGTCAAAAGCAAGCCTAACTTCACATTTGATAATAAAATGGGTATTGGATATTTGTGGTGAACCATGATCAAAATGCGGTTTAATTGCCAGTATGATGCATATAATTCGATAACAAGCATTGAAATTGCTTCTTTGGGACTTAAATTAAATAGGCCCATCTCATGAAACAAGTAAGATCGTGGCTTTGAATCCTTGCAAGGTAGGCTAAGAAATTGGAAAGACTTTTCAAAATGGGAAAACATTGGAAACTCCCTTAAAAAGGTTGGAAACTATTTGAAACGTTTCCAGCAAATGTAAAAATATTTCTAGTAGTTTTCAGCTATTGAATGCGCGAAAATGGCAACAACAATGGTGTTGATATTGTTATATATGTTTGCAGATTTCATCTTACATTGATCTCCATGATGTTCCTGACTTTCAACACAACACAAACATTCAACGACTTGCACACTTTGTCATCGAGGAATTCAATAAACAGCAGGTCCATTTCATTTTGCTCCTTTATAATGTTAAATTCAGAGAGAAGGGGAAGTTCTTAAAGAATTTGTTACAGTCATTGTTTTTCAGCATGGTGATCTTTCTTTTTCGAAAGTGGTGAGAGCTCAAGAACAAGTTGTGTCGGGGATGATGTATTACCTCACAATACAGGCTGTGAATGGTGGCGAGACAAGGGTTGTACGATGCAAAAACAATTAGTGGTGGCGTGGTGGCATATTACACAGCTGCATCAGACAACTTTTGGATGAATTTGAGTGTGCTTGAAGTGTTATGTTACCATTAGCATCTCTCACACATATCTTTCATATACTCGAATGGTTTATTTATAAATGAGACATCATGTGATGCAAGGCGGTTGAGGGAGGTGGTGAAAGCAAATATTTACTTCTGCATTCATGTTTCACCAAATGAATTAATTGCGAACACTGTTCAGTACAAAAATTGCATCACAAAATAGATATTCAAGACAACTTACATTATTCCACTTAAATATCTAAAATCGACAACTGTAAAGTTAAGACAACAATGGAGATGCCGGAATTTGACACTTTCCAACAAGGGCATCTTCAAAAGTGGACACCTACCGGTGAATTAATGTTTTGTTGTGGAACAATTAATAAAAGTTTAGTTGTTGAGAAGGGCATTGTAAGATTAATTCCATCCCATCAAAATTGATAATATTAGAAATACAATTAATAAAATGGCCAAAAGAAATTACTAGTTCGCTACAATAGTGTATTTCCTGTTTAAGCATATTAAGTGCACAATTTAGTCGGCACTATTATTACAATGTTAATAACAATTTATTTTGTTTAACTTTTTCTTCCACTGAATATGATTAATGAATTTATACAATTTCAATTCAACTCCCCCTAATAAATTATTTCCGTCATTTTCATGCTATGTCGCATTTCGATAAAAAAAAATTATAGACTACCATATTGCTCAGAATTGGAGTATGCTACACGTTTAACAAGATTCATTGGACATTTTTAAAATAAATTTCAGTTCAACATTTTTAATACATACATATTCTATGGTAAAACTTATCCACACGTCGATGACACGATACCATATGATTTTTATACATGAAGAAAACAGACGTTAATGTTTTTAACAGTAAAATTACAATGTATCTAAGAAAACCATGATCATAATACCATGTGATAAAGTTTTCCATGGTAAACTCACTTTAGTTATTCCACCTTGAATTCTTCAACAACGTCTGTCAAAACATTAAAAAAACATATGAGAGAGAGATAAGCTTGACTACCATGTGAAGACTTTATATGGTCGATGCTTTTTCGAAGGGGCACCTAAAATGGAATCTTTATGTCAGCAAGTTAAAATTATGACCAACAACTAGAATTATTCAGTGTTTCTAAGTACTGTTTTGCTATTTGTTGGTCAATTTTGACCTCTAAAAAGTAACTGTATTTGTAGGTAAAATAGTTTTGCTAAAATTCTATCAAGTCTATAGAGAGGTTTTTAGGCATTGAAAATGATCTTTTACAAAGTTTTCTATTTTTCCATTATACAACATTTCCATCGTATTATTTATTATATGATGGGTTATGCTTAGCATTTGTTGCTTGGCTGATCATAAAATGTACATATTTATTAATACCATTTAATTTAATAGAAAAGTGAAATCTTTCCCAAGTTTTTTTATTTTTTTATTTTTTATTTTAGGTAATAGTTACTATCTTGGTTTGGAAATCTTATCAAACAGCAATTGTGCTCAATATATGTGTCTTCTATATGTCTAAATAAAATTTTGAGGGTGACTTTCAACTCAATTTCAGGCCTAGATAAAAATTGAAAACCCAAAGAATCCTTAAAATCACATTAAAATATAAAAACCACTTTTTTTTACTTCAACATGGAAAATTTTCCTCAATTTTATAAAAGAAAAATACCCCTACTTAAATGTAAATGATTAACATTAAATATAACTCTTTGAACTCTTTGTTAGAAAAAGGCTCAATCCTTTTCCTGGATCAAAATTTATGGCCTCCACAAACTAGACTTCTACATCATTCTTGTTTGGTTAAAAAGTACTCATATCATTTGAGTATTTGTGATTAAAATTTTGCCCTTTTCTTCAAGCTTCTTCAATTCCCATTCTAAAATCAAAGTGTTCCGGTGACACGTTGACATGGATAATTATTTTGGGTTGTCTATTAGAGTAGAAAATGGATCCAATGACAAAAATGGGGCTTCTATTGATCTTAAATGTCCTTCCAAATATCTACATGCATGTATTGTTAAGTTATGTAGCTTATAAATTCTTTGGAGCTTCCTAGGCTTGGTGTTTTCCTATGGACCTATCACTTCTTCGGCTCTACCTTGGTTCAAATCTCTTTTTCTATAAGATTCCTAACCTTTTGAAATGAAGGGCTTGTCCTCGCCCTTTTACCCATGCATTCCCACTCTTTGCATCATTTGAAATGTGTTTATGGTGGGTTGGTATTTTGGATGCTTTCTCATTTTCTTGCTCTCGATTGAAATTTGAACTCGGGTCATTAAATGCTTTGAGCTACCATAACATCCAACAACATCTACTTTCCTATGATATTTTAAACATGGTAGTTGAGGATGATTTGTTTTAGGGTCTTTTTTTAATAGGTACATGTTATTGACTAGAGATATGAACCGGAGTACAAACATCAAGAAGGGCCAAGAATCTGACCCCAAAACAACAACATAACCAAACAAACAGGTACAAAACAAATCCTAATTAAAAAATCACTTTAAGTGAGGGATAATAATCCATTAGGTTTGCAAAATGCCCCTTTTTACCTCTTTCCTTTCTGACCACTTTCCACTGACCCAGATCAGAGGCTGCCATGAACATAAGATTATTTTTGCCTAATGGGAACTTGAATCTATAAGAAGCTCCCTCTTGGTCCGAATCGATTTGTCAGAACTATCAGATACATGGACCCTCTTCAGACCACCAGCTACGATCGGGTAGGCTCGATGCCCGTCCATGTCAAATCGCTCAAATATTTTTCTCTATGACTATTTGATGAGACACTCCAAATTTTGTACTTCGGAGGTTTGGCATTTTGAAACTCTTAAGGCAACTTGAGTGATGAACAATACCATAACTGTGAAGTGGAAAAGTCCGAAGTTCTAAATCCTGAAAGTCTGAAATTTCAGATTTCAGAGGCTACGATGTGAGTTCGTAGTCCGAAAAGGTAGATTAACCACTGGAATTTATTGCAAAATGGTACCCTCATCTTCAAATGGCCATAACGTTTTACTAAGAGATCATATTTGCATAAAATCATACTTTTTAGAAATTTCTCAGTGTCCTCTACACAAATGTCCACCATTTTAGTGAGACTAAGTATTTAACAATGAAGAAATATAGTCTGTCATTTTAGAGGGTGTTTCAGATTTCTCACCTATTAAAATGATGAGGTATTGGTTTCCTTTCTTCTCCAAAAATGTAGAGTACATGGAGGTATGGGTTTCATAATGCCACCCATCATTGTTGCATGTGATTTTAATGAATTATTGGGTGGTTGAGGTAAGATTTCAAAATTCTTCTCTCTCCCTTCTCTCATTTTTCCTATATATTGTCAGAAGGGCTCATTTCAAAAGGTTGGATAATCTTGCTTTGCACCCTCCCTTCTTCTCTTGTCTGTAAGTGATCTTGTGGAGTTCAAACCTCCCATTCAAACTATAAATGCAATTTTTTCCTCTTGGCCATTGTAATGCACTGTATCAAATATGTGGAGTAATAATATAAGTTTGTGGATGAATTTCAACCCTCTCTTGTGTTCATTGCATCTTTCTGATCTCTCATTACAACTTTGGTTAATTGTGCATGTTAGGTTGTGTTACATGTTTTAAAATTTTTTGTTTAATGGTGAATGAATTTGTGATAATAAATTGCTTTATGTTGATGTTCATCCTCTTCGATCTTGTTTCACTTTCATTTCCATGCAAGGAAAGATATTCAACATTATAAATTTTACACACCTTACTATGGTCATAACTAGAGTGATTGAACACCCTTATCTCAACAATCATCATGTAACTCTAGGTACATTTGATACTTCTTGTCAAGTTGGAACTCTTGTTTGAGTGGGGTTAAGGGGACTCACACTCAATATTCTCTTGTGTGGTTAACTAAAACATTGGATCCACTCAAATCATTTTCATTCATCTTAAAATGGTTTCATTCAATTTGATTTAATTACCTTTTTAAAAATTTGTTGAGTAACCCATTTATTAATAGGGACATTGGTATGCTCATGAGACTACTAGTCCTTCCCTAGGGGTTCGTGTCAAGAACATGATTACATGATTTCACACCATACATTCAATGAAAAATAGGACAAGGGGATAATAAGAGGGAGTAGTTCTTCATTTAAAAGGTTAAGATTCACATTAAAGTCTACATGAAGAGGATTTCGTTCTCACCACAAGATGGTATAAATGCGTTATAAGAATGATATACATTTCACCCTTCTCCAAGCACATCATCTTATAGTTACATGTTCACAAACTAATCATAAATTAAAATGTGGTTAAGTTTCACAAATAACTCTTAGTATTGCATCATAAAAGCCAAATGATAATAGAAATTGGGTATCAAGTTCATTATGATCCCAACTCATACAGTGACTTCCAAGGTTAGTTAGTGATCTTCGCCACCTACACTCTTCACTTTACATGTGTTCCTGACCAAGAGGATCTTACATTATGTTTGGGGTTTGGTTACCCATAGAGTACTACCTTAAGAAAATCACATTCTCCTTACTACACACATGATTTCCAAACCTAGGAGGGGAACCACATACTCTAGATAATGTTTGACCACATCGTTCTATTCATCGGGTTCATGACGATGCCACTAAGCATATAGGTTATGATGACAAAACTCAAACTAGGGATCTCATTTACTTAAGCTAGGAGGTGTCATCAAGTGTGAATAGTTAAGTTCATCCTAAGGTTTTAGTTTTCTATGTTACAAGAATCACATAGGAAGAATAGTTATGCATGAATTTTATACTAGAGTTGACTAGTTCGTTAGATTTCTTTATTACATTTTCAAAGTAAGAAACACAACACTGATTATTTAATCATCAATTGCACACTGTAATTTCACTATAAGCTATTAAGTTCAATTTCATTTAACACAATATCCAAACTTTTACAATACTAAACTTGGAATCAAATAACACCCATATTTAGATGAAATTTTCCCTTAAACACTAGCATCTTAAAAATGTTACAAAACTTCACTAATACCATTCAATATTTTAGATCAAAAAATATGAAAAATCCTCTACCATTTCACTAAATCTAACATATATATCAACCCAAATTTTACCATACATATAAATTTGAATCAAAAGAACACCTATATGTAAATGCACAATTGTGAATTCAAAAATACAAATATTTTATATCAATCTTATATATATACATAAAATTATATATACATAAGTCTATATGTACATATATATATATATACAATATCATATATATATATATATATATATTATATATATATATATATATTCTATATATATATATATATATATATATATATTATATACATATACTACATATATACATATAATGTAAACATATAACCATGTGTTGTGTGTTGTGTCTATACATATTATACATATATATATAGATATAAAATACAAGATATATGAGCATGAAATCGTATATAAATGTATATATATATATATATATATATATCTATAGTATATATATATAATTATATATTTTTATTTCCCATTTATATAATAATAATATATTTATATATCATTATAAGGAGAGGGTTAGATATATATATATATATTATATTTCATTTATATTATACTTATTTATATAATATATGAGATATTTCAGAAGATACATAATTACAAGAGAGAAAACACTATTTTGCCAATCATTTCAATCACACATCTTAGAAAAAGTCATGAAATCAACAATAAATCAGACAATGGCATTCAAATAGATCTAACATAATTACATGTTTTATGTTTACAAGTTTCCATGGGGGTAATATAATTTGCATTGAAAGGAGAGGGTTAGAGACTACAACTTTCTTTCTTTACATTTTTTGAGAGAGTTGAAAAAAGAGAATTTACCACTATTAGGCCATAAATTTTAATTTCAAACACTTTCAAAAGTTGTCTTCCGGTGAGCAAACACACCACAGGTAAGTTTATAATGTCCTTCTTTACACCTAAGAACTCACAGAACTCGATAAATTTAGAAATGAAAATGGTTTACGATTGGCGGCTAGTTTTTCGAGGCCATCGGTCATAATTGACCTAGTTTGTAAATGATCAAAAGTTAGCTCGAGGGCTCAGAAAACCACGTCGTCAAACTTCTTTGAGAACTTTCAATGGATGAACGTGTAATGAGAAATTTCCTACAAGTTCCCCTATATATGGAGAATTCACTAGAATCGATGGGACTGAGAACTGGAAAACAGTTTTCAAATGGAGATGGGTTTTCTAGAGCCACCGGTCGTAATTGGTCCAGTTTGACCTAGTCAAACTGCGACCAGAGGCCTATAAAATACCTTTTTCAAACTATCCAGAAAAGTGTTTTTCCAAAACTATGAAGGTTTCAGAAATTTTCTAGTAAAAATACTAGAGGTTTGCAAAGGTGGATAAGCATTTTATTTTCCATGGTTCAAATGATGAGCTGATACAAAACCCAAATTTTCAATTTTAACAACTTCCTAAAAGTGCAAAATGGGGTAACAGGGCTCCTAGAGAGAGTGAAAGAGATAAAACAATCGATTGGGTCAAACTTAAAGCTTTGAAAACTCTCCTCATAACAAGGAACATGAATGAGACTTTACATCCCCTTTTTGGGAGTTTCAAAAGGTTTCTTTGTAGCTCTATGAATATCATGATTTACTAGCTTTTTTAATGGAACAGTTGGTGGGTTTATGAGGGAACAAACTCAACTTGTCAATAAAAGGGTGTCACAACTATCTAATATGGTTACGAAGTTTTCCAAATCATGTCTGAAGGAGGGTTTAAGTTTTTGCTTGACTACCAAGTGTTATTCAGGTTACATAAGTACCAGATGACATTTTACCATTTTGCCAAAACAAGTTTATATAAAATAGTCGAATGTATGATAAACCAAAGGTTTTTAAATTTATTACTTGCAAATGGAAAACTAAAGTATGAGAATTATGAAGGACAAGGTGAGATGAACCATTCCGTGGACTAAAGCCAATCAAAATTGTGGGATTTGGTTTGCATCTCTAATAGGCATTTCGTCAAGCAATTTGCACACATCCACAATTCCACCATTTTGTATTTTCTCCAACGCTTCAATACCCATTCCACAAAATGATTTGAGTATTTATTCCACATGTCCAGAATCATGAAGTTACAAAATCTATCAAAACTCATGAAGTTACATTATTGAATTTGGGCATGTATATAGCCTCAAGAATTTCCACATCAAGAATATAAGGAATGAAGGGCATTTTTATAAATAGAGCTGAACACTATTCTAAATAGAGAAGAGGATCTATTATTCAAGAAATTATCTTCTTGCAACTCTCAAATTATTAAAAAATGACACAACAATAATAAGGTCTATATTCATATGTGGAAAATGCATGCCCAATATATTCTTGATGTACTTTTATTTCAATATTCTCAAACATAGTTATTGTCATAACACATAATGGCCCTAGTCTTGAGAAAATGGTGCCATTCAAAAATAAATGATTAACATGCATTCAAAATATCCTCAACATTTTGCAAGTGCACCTTCCTTTATCATAAGATCTGCACCTTCTTCTCCCTTCTTCTCGAGGTTGGAATATAAGTCTCATAGTGCCCTTGATCTTGTCCTCATCATTGGTGGAAATTTTGGCTTCCCAAGAAGCATTGTGACATGCACATCATGCCCACATGCATGCATTTTCATTCTTATATTTTTCTTGTGCTTCCACTCCTCTTTCTATAACTCAAAAATGGCATCCATGTTAAAAACCACGGACTGTAATTACAACATCGACCAAAAACCCCTTTTCATTATGTTAAAAGATGGATATCCATTTCTGTTCTAAATCCTCCATATTTTGCACGGGTGGAGGATCTTTTCAATGGCATAATAGCTGGCTTTGCATTTACATGAAAGTTTCTAAGCATTTTCAACAAACCCATTTTATACATATATCATTGTCATTGATCCATGCCATGAGGTCACATTTCATGCATTTAGTGATAGAAACAGTCCACATGCCAAGTGTATGCTTCCACATTTTGCATACATACCTATTAGCACTTATAACTCATGAAATTGATAAACTTCACGATGCTTCGATCCAAAATTCTTGATCTCACATTATGCTTTTTGGGCATATAGATAGAAAACTAATCAATACCTATTCCATTTTGAACAGCTGATTGAAAATAGGCTAGGAGACCCAGTTGAGGAAAAACAAAATATTTTGAAATACCTATTATCACGTGAGAATTTGTTCGCCATCATTAAACCTTCCAATATTATTGCTAAATTTATAAATTTAACTTGGTTTAAAGCGTGTTAAATCCCGTGGATCTCAAATAAATTGTTTTTGTATTATTATACTGAGGAAATGATGGGTCTAATAGGTGTTGATGAATCCCATGTGTGACTTGTCAGTGCCCTCCTTGATACAACCTCCATCATCCTCCTACATTCCTTCATTCACCACACCAATTTTAATCTTTTCAGCCTTTTTTCACATTTTTATTTTTTTTTTAATTTTTTTTTTTTTGGGCACTACATTTCCTCCCCTTATAAGAGCATTGTCCTCGATGTGACACAATACCAAAGCTCGAAAACATATAATATAAGCAAGCAAGAAATTCAATAATGACACATGTCACTTAACAAAACAATTGGTCGGTACAACATGACCACAAGGAAGTAAACTAAATTTTGAAATATCTTAAATTTTAATGTTCTATGAAGATTGGTAGTTCTCTTTTACTTTATTACTTAATTATTTTTCCTTTAAATTATTTATTAATCTCAACTCTTAATATTTCATTGTTTAATATTTTTGATGTCTTATGTTTGTGGGTGCCCAATAAAACTGACATCACAATACCACATCAGGGTCACACAAAACACTAATGGTTCAAAAGACATCATGATATGTACCATTTCATGACTATATCACATCACAAGAACTCAAATTGAACCATGGAAAGAACATACATATCCCTCACAACATAGTACTTATCACACATTCCCCTAACACAAAGTACTCATAACATAAGCATACTACAACAACATGGAATTCCCAACATGTACACATATAGGGGTTTCACACAACTCAAAACCATAACTGTAGCTATATAGGGTCAAGATGGAAACAACATCATACCAAAATGAGGAGCATCAATCCTCAACATCACAAAACACAACCGAACTCACAAGAGTACACATAAATCATAACACCAACACCATACACCTCCCAAAACATCACAAAACAACTCCATATACCTCCCAAAGCATCACCAACAACTACATATATGCCTCCCAAAGCATCACAAACATAAAAATAAAAATCCAAGTGCACTAATCACACACACACACACACAGTCTCTTATGTCTCCCTCAAGTCTCTTATGCCTCCCTTAAGTCTCTTATGCCTCCCTCAAGTCTCTTATGTCTCCCTCAAGTCTCTTATGCCTCCCTCAAGTCTCTTATGTCTCCCTCAAAGAGGTTCGGTCACCCTATGGCCCTAGGCACATAGAGTCCAGACACCCCTAACCCAAGTGACATAATAACTCATGGTTCAACAACCCACTAGTTATCTGTAACTCCTTGGGGTACCCCCATACAATGAAGCGGGTCCATAGGTTCAACCACTCCATGGTGCATCCCATGACCCTATTCCACACATTACGACATTAGAACCAACATAACAATTTGTTTCAAATGCCAAGTGGAAAAAATCCAAAGCCTTGGGCTAGCTATATAAAACCTTTAAACATGAAAATCAAGTTTAAAATAAGTAAAGAAAATGGCCAAATAACCATAGTTAGTGCAAAAATCCACATGTTAGTGCAACAACCAAATAAAATGCCCAAAATATAAGAACACATCAATCAAGAAAACTATTGGTTCTAGCAAAAAAGGAAAATGTTCAATTTATGAATAAAATACGTATAGAGAAATAACACATCACAATAACTATGTGGCCTTATATGGCCACCAAAGGGGTACTCAACGACGAGTTTTGGCACTCAGACATCGAGCCTCAACTCATAAAATAACATATCAAATAATACAACTGTCATCATCTCTATCTGAATCATCCCTCCATACTCCCACAAGGCTCAACATAGTCAAAATCACATAGGATTGTTTGATGGACAACCCAATAGGAGAGAGCAGGGATGCTAGTTTGCATAAGTTGAGCCTAAGGTGGTGTGCATCCACAATATATAAGAAAAGCTCGAAGTATACTAAATATATAGAAGTGGGTTTTCAATCTATATAAGACTCCACTTCCTCAGTTGTACTCGGCTCAAGATTATGAAAAACTGGTCCCTCCTCTCTCTCTCCACACATACACTCTTAACGATTTTCTTGACTTTTGGTCGTCAAGTGTAAGGTTCACAACATAACACATAACTACATCACTAACACAATGGTGATTCACACACATTAACCATAACATCTTACACATGGTATATATACAAGGTATAACACAATCATTACTTTCATGGGTTATGATACATCACGTTTCCACATAATGCACCCAAGGTGCAAGTATTACACAATAGGGGTCATACAATCCCCATATGCCCTAATTCATGACATGAATCATCTCATATTACACAAATTATACACACGATGAACACAATGAATAACATTACAACATAGAATCAATTGAGGACAACATGGTGACACACAATTCATCACTACACGGTGGTAACATTACTATACAATCCAATCCACTATACACCAATCAATTTTTCATACAACACATCAGCACACCTACATATCACAAAATGATAAGATGCTCCAACACACCACCATCCATAAAACATTCTTTCTCACACATACCAAGGCAGCACATCACACATGTGAACTCCTCATTGAATCCACAAAAAGGAGAGTGAATACTCTCATCACAAGCACATCAACATGATAACAAAACACACTAAGACATGCACCACATGTGTTCATAATATCACAATTACAACATTGGTCACATAACAACATATATCACATTACTCTTCCAATCTCCACCATCACCATGCAAAATCATCACAACTCCAATCCATCCCTAGAGGTTCGAGAGCATGAACCTTCACTCTGATACCAAATGTAATTCCACACATTTACACACACAAATACAACAGTAAAAATACTGGAATAATTTTTTTTTTACTCACATTATAGTTCACACGACACTACATGGGATCACTTATGCCAATGCACAACACATGATTTGCTTACATGAACACTAACAACATATGATAACATGAAAACACGTGATGCACATCAAGGCCACTTTTTTAAATGACAAGACACAACATAATAATTCAACTACATTATGAATATCGTATGGGCACCATCCATGAAAACACTTTCCCGGTTTACATATTTATTACATTCATGTTTCTTATTGACCTTATTTCTTGGAAATCACTTATCAATTATTTTATAACTAGACTCCATTATCTTTACTTTATTTAACATTTCACTTGTAGTAATCCCATCTAATTTTTCTTATTTTATTTCCCATCATATTTCCTCATCACAGAATTTTGTAACCTAGTTGTTGGTATGAACATATGTACATACATGATCCTTTTAGTGTTTGTTCCAAGGATTCATTTTCTAAGTTGCATGTTCGATTGGATTTTCCATTTATCTTAGTTGCAACAAGGAAGGTTCTCATGAAGCAAAGGAAGTTTATTGATTTAAGAGTAGGTAGATTATACGTTCTTTTCATATAAGCATTTAAGTTCTAAGGTCAGTCTATTTTTTTATGTTATGACAACTAACCATGTATCTCATCTACTTCACTTAATTGCTTAGTCATCAAGGTACTAATGAGTATGATTTCACACTCCACCAGGTTTGGATTCTGGAAAATTAAGTATTAGATGTGTGTTACGAGGAGACATTCAATTATAAATTTTTTCCCATTATAACAATTACTAAATCCACATTATAAAGCAATAAGTGTAATAAATCCACACCTAGCTCAAATCTCCTTAGGGATTAATTTAATTACTAATTACATTGACATTATAGCTAAAAATTCCTTGATTAAAACTTTAGGGTTAAGGGACCAAAACAATTAAATACCCAAGGTATTTAATTCCACAAGATCCAAGACAAGAGCAAGGTTTAATTATAGGGGGAAAATACATAATTAAAATTATCAGGGTAAATTCTTACTTACTCACTCCCAGAACTCAGTTAAGGATTCAATTTAATTTTTCCCATAATTAACACAATTAAAACTTCCTGAAAACATTCCCATTAGATAGGAAATTTCCTCACCTTTCCGGTGATATAAAGAAGTCCTTCTAACTCCCTATAAAACTCCAGTTATGGGCCGGCGGGCCTTGGGAGAAAATATTTCCCCAAGGGCAGGCCTGCGGGCCTGGGGAAGAAAAATTTCCCCAAAGGTGTTTGAGTCAGCGGAGCTGGGGAGGAAAGTTGGATTCTTGGCACTTGGGGTGAAAATATCACTTTACCCCCATGTGCCCGTGAGTCCGCGGTGGGACTCCGCACGAAAATGAAATTATACCCCGGCCGCAAGGGACACATGGCATGTTCTAAGCCAACACGGGGAAGCGAGTTAGTGGGGACAAACATGAATTTTTTCCTTAAGGGTTAAAAAGGCACATGGGATTAAAAACCACCCGCGCCTCCGTCGGTGCCTCACGACGTAATGTGTCAGACGTTCATTTGATGCGGATCGGCGGGTCGGCAGGAGATTTGGGAAAAGTTGACTTTTGAAGCGTAAAGCTTCAGGACACTCCGCGCCTCCGTTGATGCGTCGTGGAGACATGTGTCAGCCAGCCATTGGCTATGGGTCGAAAGCCTATGGGAGAAGTTAGGAAAATTTTCCAAAATTTTCTTTTGAAGCACTAAGGCAAAAAAAGATCCGTGCCTCCGCCAATGCCTCTCTAAGCCACATGTCAGTCAATGATTGGCTACAGACTGTGCAGGACATGGGGAAAACTTAGAAATTTTTTCCAATTTTTCTTTAGAACTTAGATTATTTTTCCGCTTGAAAGAAGGTTTCAAGCCAGTGGGACAAAGTGGAAACTTTGTGATTTTTGTGTTTTTGACAAAAATAGTGAAAAAGGTAAGTTTCGGCCCGCATGGTCTACCTAGCAATATTTTATTAATTAAATTTGATAGTTAGAATATTTTTGAAGCCAAAATGAAGTGAAAACTTCAAAAGGCCATAAATTTTGATTGGAAACTCAGTTTTTGGCAAACAAGGACTTTTTGGAAAGCTCTCGAAGTCCTCTTTGCACAGGAAACTCAAGATTTTAATTTTGATAAGTTTTGTAGGGTAATTTTTGAGAAAACGTTTTCCTGTCACTTAAAATGTAAACTGGTCTTTTTAAACTTATAAATTTGTTCAAATCCACCATGAATTCTTTCTCAACATGCCAAACAGACATGGAGGGTTTCACTTGGAATAATTTGGTATGGATTGTAAGAGTTAAATCATTTGATTGATTTGTAATTCAAATTTACCAATTTTTATATTAAAGAAAAGTCGATTTTTTTTTGTTTGAGCCCGATTTTGAAAAGTTCTAAGGAAATTTCTTAAGTATTTTAGATTTTTTGGGAACATCTTGATCATATTAGAATCAAATTGATATTTCATTTTCCTTCTATAGTTTGCAGGGTCATTCTGTTCATTTTCTGATTAATATTTGCCAGTATGAAAATTATCTAACAGAGCTCTACAACTTCCACTTGAATTGATCCATTTACATTTACCAACTTTTAAATATGAATTCATTTCAAACCCAATCTAACATATTAAGTTGATTCAAATCAAAGTATTCAAAAGCCAAAATACAGTTCTGATTTCGAATCATGCATTTCGAAAGAATAGAGCAATATAACATCTCTTCATACGTATTCACTTTTCAATGTTCAAAACAAAGGTTTCATACTGTATTTTAGACACAGATTTCCAATGTAGACAACTTCCATTAATTCAAATGAATCTTGTACAACTTCTTTCCCATTTTTTTTTTGTTCACAGAACTGAATACAAGATACACTCTTCCATAAACAAATACAACTTTCATAGCTAAAACAGAGTAGCCTTTCCATCACAATTAATATACAATGTCATCCACTTCAAAGTGGGAAAAGGTTACAATAAGAAATAATCTCAACAAGGACTGTCAAATTTGTCTTTTTCCTTTTCTCCAATACAACAACATGAAGATCCTCCATTTTCCAGTTTGATCACAACAAGGCAAGGGAAAGGCAATGCTCTCCACCCAACCAAGACATCCAATGAAAAGGAGAAGCCATCCTTCTTCATTGGCCCCGAGCCCCAACCATAATGCAATAAGAAATGTGTTTCAACTCATGGAAACAATAGGCTTCCACAAAACACATGTAATTTCACATTTAAAACACAGTCTAGAACAAAACTGCAGTTTGAAACCACAGATAAAAGACAACAAACAACACTTAGGATTCCTCATGCAAGCCGAAGGAGAAATAAATACAAGGGATGCTACTCATTCCTCCCAAAGGGGAAATGGGTATCACCACCGAATTTCAAACCACCAAAAATATAGTATATCAAAACCCTAACTTGTCCTTATGCCTCCCCAAGTACCCCTTATTCCTCACATTTCCTTATGCCTCCCCAACCTCTTATGGCACCCCATAATGAGTAAATAAATGCAAGCTATTTCTTTGTAAGGTGGAACCCAAATCCCAACTCCCTCCACACTTATACCTCCCCAAAACACTTATGCCTCCCAAAAATACCCCATAGTCTTCTCCTACACCATCCCTAGGTAGTCTACCCAACTAGCCAACAATAAAACAACACATTCAAACATTTAGCCATTCCTAAGTGCATAAGATAAATGAAAGGAGATCATTTCAAGAGCCAAGCTCCTACCTCTCCATGATGGATTTTTGTTCCAAGGTTCCAAAACAACAAGCTTTCCAATGCAAAACACAGTCCAAGATCAACAATCTACAAGCATGCAACAGTCTCCAATCTTCTCCAAAAGCAAGAGCTCAAAACAGAAAAAGAATTTGTGAGCAAATGAAGTATGAAAAAATGAAACAACCAAAAGAGTGTAACCCCAAAACAATAAAATGAATTTGAATATATAGAAGGGGTAAGAGAGGAGGATGAGGTGGATCTATGTAGGATGCCACATCACACATCCTTAACTCCAACTCACAACTCAACTTCAATCCCCAAGACATAATAAATAAGTAGGTGAATAATATGACATTTTTACTTACACACTCAAATCAAGCCCATACCCCAAAGGAGTGAAATTAATTTCAAGCAAGAAGTGTAATTAAAACATTCAGCTTGACTAACAAAAATGCATAATGAAAGTCTAAATTCAACTCTCCAACCATAGGTATGGTTGGTAAACAAATTTAAGAGGTATGGGACAAGTTTAACTTGTCTCACAAGCCTCCAAAATCAGCCTCCAAGGACAATTTCAAATTTCCAAGAAAGATGGAGTGTTTCTTACTCCAAAATCAACTTACATACCCCTTACACATTACTTACACATTTCTTACAACACTTTTAATTCAAGGCCAACAACTCTATTAATTACTTTCTTATGACATATTTTAATTAATTAACTTAACAACAAGATTACTCACAATATTACACACCATATAATAAATAATGAAAGGGGTCAAAGCACCACAAAATAAACACATGCAAACATTAACAAAGGGACCAAATAAAAGAAAATACATACAACCCCTTGGTCACATTTAAAGGTGATCCCCCCATGGGAATCCCTAACACAATCAAACACACAAACAATACAGTTGCCATGATGACCTTGTTGAATTCATCTAGAATTCCAAATTGGTTGGTCTCCAATCCCCCGATGTTTGTTGTGATATTTTAAACCTGTAAAATACAAATACCTCCTTCGGCCTTGTGGCCATATTAGAACATCCCAATAAGTATAAATATAATTTCAAGATCATCGACATATATGTGAATCACAACAATCATCAAGACAATCAGCAATATCTCTTACAATTTCATCCACAACTATATCATCATCAATTTTAATTCAATTCTCATTTTCTAGGTCTACTCAAAATATCCAAATATCACAAGTCCGAACTACATCTATAATATAACCATGTCAAACAATATATCAACATCAATATCTAAAATGTCTCTAATAATCATCATGCACCATATATGAATCAAAGTCCACAATAAACCATGATCTAACATCTAACATCATGTTAAATTAAACTATAACAATGTCCATAATATAGTTAGCAGTATCAGGATCAATATCACAAGGTGTCGAAGGAAAGCGGGCACTACATAACACTAGGTACATTCGATACTTTTTGTCAACCTGGAACTCTTGTTTGAGTGAGGTTTAAGGGGACTCACACCTAATATTCTCTTGTGTGGATAACTAAAAATCGGATCCACTCAAATCATTTTCATTCATCTTAAAATGGTTTCATTCAATTATATTTTTAAAAAAATTGTGTAACCCATTTATTAATAGGCACATTGGTATGCTCGTGAGACTACTAGTCTTTTCCCTAGGGGTTTGTGTCAAGAACATGATTACATGATTTCACGCCATACATTCAATGAAAAATAGGACAACAAGGATAATAAGAGGGATGAGTTATTCATTTAAAAGTTTAAGATTCACATTAAAGTCTACACGAAGAGGATTTTGTTCTCACCACAAGATGGTATAAACGTGTTATAAGAATGATATACATTTCACCCTTCTCCAAGCACATCATCTTATAGTTACATGTTCACAAACTAATCATAAATTAAAATGTGGTTAAGTTTCACAAATAAATCTTAGTATTACATCATAGAATCCAAATGATAATAGAAATTGGGTATTGAGTTCATTATGATCCTAACTCATACAGGTGACTTCCAAGGTTAGTTAGTGATCTTCACCACCTACACTCTTCACTTTACATGTGTGCCCGACCAAGAGGATCTTACATTATGTTTGGGGTTTGGTTACCCATAGAGTACTACCTTAATAAAATCACATTCTCCTTACTACACACACGATTTCCAAACCTAGGAGGGGAACCACATACTCTAGATAATGTTTGACCACATCATTCCTATTCATCGGGTTCACGATGATGCCACTAAACATATAGGTTCGATGAAAAAACTCAAACTAGGGATCTCATTTACTTAATCTAGGAGGTGTCATCAAGTGTGAATATTTAAGTTCATCCTAAGGTTTTAGTTGTCTATGTTACAAGAATCACATGGGAAGAATAGTTATGCATGAATTTTATACTAGAGTTGATTGACTAGTTAGATTTCTTTATTAGATTTTTAAAATAAGAAACACAACATCGATTATTTAATTATCAATTGCACATTGTAATTTCACTATAATCTATTAAGTTCAATTTTGTTTAAAACAATATCCAACTTTTACAATACTAAACTTGGAATCAAATAACACCCTTCAATACTCCGAAAAATGTGAACAATCCTCTACCATTTCACTTAACATATATATCCAACCCCCTTTTTACCATATGTAAATTTGGATCAAAAGAACACCTATAGTTAAATGCACAATTCCCAAAGCACCCCTAAAACTAGCATCTCATACATATTACCAAATTTCAGTAACAAGTCTTTATTGTAACATAGCAATGCATGTATATATACATACATAAATTACAATAATACACAATGAGTTACAACCATGTCATTTCGCCATCCTACTTGCATCCTACAAAATCATGTGAGCATGAAATCAATGATAAATTGCTGGCATGGCATCCACCTAGATCTAGCATAATTAACATTTTTGTTTCCCATTTACATAATAATAATAATTTGTGTTCAAAAGGACAAGGTTAGAGACACATTTATTTCATTTCATTTCACTTCTTTTCCTAACCAATGAGATAGAAAGAGATAGGGAGAGAGATAACCACTATTTTGCCAAAACTACAATTTCACACAATGTTAACTTGGTTTCAGCGTGTTAAAGCATGTGGATCTCAAATAATTTTTTTGTATTATTATGCAAGGAAGTGACGGGTCTTATTGGGCATTGATAAAGCCCTTGTGTTGTGTCATACATCCTTCTACATGTCTACCCCTTCCACACGTCTCCATCACTCCCACTCCTTTCATCAACCACTTTTAATCTTCACCAACTTCTACCACGCATTTCCCTCTTTTAAAAAAAAAAAAAAAACTAATTTATTTTATTGGTTGGGCACTACAAAATTCCCCCTCCCAAAGTGTTATGAATTTAGATTCTCGTGATATTTCTAAAATATTGTAATAATAGTTGTTTGGTCCTATTTTATATATGTATAATATCTTGTTGGCCATTCCATTTTTGGCGTGTCTATTTACCTCTCTTACAAGAAAAGTATGCTAAGTGGGTATTTAATTTTTAATTTTTTTCAGTCATTTAATAGAATGTATTGCTTTTGAAGGAAAAAATTCATTTAGTTGAGCTCTTTTATATATACCCATCCCATACATCTAAATTTACATCAATGGCTTCAAGATATTTCAAATCTACTTCCACTAAAATTCAAGCATACAAAGAAATGTCAAAAATAAAGTAGTCTAAAAACTCTCAATAATAATAGCCAAATAATTTTCATCCCACAACATGAGAGGGAGATGGGAAATTTCATGCAAATTACATGTAGCGCATTGTGTATATCTTACACTAGGTTATACTATTGATTAATGCAATCCTCTTGCCATAATAAAATATCTATCATTTCTACAAATAAATTATTTATCAATAGAGGCATAGAATCCTCTTCCATGAATCAAAATTATCATTTTAACCATAACAAGAGGTTTCCAATATAGATTAAACCAATAATCTATGGTTTAGGATGCTGGCCCTATAAACACACGGTTTAAATCATGCCTTCCGGAAAAACCAAGAGGCTTTTTCCTTCAAGAGTTATGGCTGAAAATAAATTGCGGTGATATATTTGAATTTTTTTACAAAATTGGATTGAGAACTTTAGCCATCTCATAGCCATTGTTACTAAAACTTCAAAATTATAAATTATAAATGTGAGTTATGTTTTGACGAGCTACAAACTAGTTTGTCATCGCTGTTATATTATCATACTTCTTAAACAATGCCACACACATTAAAGGGGGAAATTCAAAGGATATGTTCGAGTAGCTCCGTAACATGTTGGAACTCCAAAGCCACATTTTGGGCCTACATCTTAATTAGAAAGAACACAAAAAAATAACATTAATGTATCACGATATTCAAAGTGTTTAGAAAAAATATCATTATTAATATGATAACTACATTTATTACTTTCCAAAATTGAAAAAGAAAACTATAGCTCTAAAAAAATTGTCACAAGAAATCAATTTAAGTAGAATTTTGAGAAGAATCTCAAAATAGATCCATCCTCTCGAGCTCAGAGGCTTAGAGTGATAAAGTTGGAACAATGAGTGTATCTCGGACCAAGAAGCTTGAGCATGGGGGTAGAACAAAAGATGTGTTTGAATGTCTAAAGGATACTAAAATCAAGACATTTGGGGTTGGCAACACAAACGTTGTTAAGTCGTCTCTAAGCGGGAGGCCCTAATAGAGAAGGCACAATAGGAAATGAGTGATTGTGGTTTCAAGTAGGAAATGCCAAGAATGATTAAGGTGAAACAACCATGTTTGAGGGAAGGAATTGAGGTTCCATATAGAATTAAGATTTTAGATGGTGGCAGAAAAAGGTCTCATAAGATGGTAAAGAAACCCCGATGAGTAATGCTTAAAATTCGTGTCCACATTCCATGTCCAATCTTTCCACCAAGTAGCTTGTTGTTATAGCCCTAATTTGTGTTATAAACACAATCTAATTTTATTACAATTTCAAATGTATAAAATCTAGAAATCTCCATAATGAGATATGTATGTCTAGAGATCTATCTATTTATTTAAAATATATATTTTATAGCTATACAATGGAGAATATGAAAACTACTAAACATAGAATATGAAGGTTTCGTGAGAAGAACCAAAAGGTTGTTCTACATGGAGAACATTTGTATATGTTAGTGTAGGTTATTATTTTCATTTTTATTATTTATTAGGATAATTCTTGCAATTACGTTATATCTAAATTTTTGAGTTAGCTTGCTTAGGTGTACTAGTTGTGAGGAGTTAGCTTGCTAGTCTTGTGGAGTTAGCTTGCTAGTCTTGTGGAGTTAGCTTAACTACTAGTATCAGTTAGTGAGAGTTCTTCACCACTGATCTAGGTAGTAGTTGCACTTCCTTATCCTATATGTACATCCTGATTATTGAGTTAATTCATGACATTATGATGGATTTCCATATATGATATTTTAGCTCTTTGTTTGTAAGGTTATTCTAGCGAATTCCTTTCAGCTTATTAAATGTGATGTGTTATTATCATTTGATATCTTTGCATCTTGGAAAAATATTCTTATCATTCTTTTCATGGTATCATAGTGGTAGATGATGTAAACATCCATCTATAAGTATTTTTGCAAGTGAGAGTTTTATATTTTTGGAATTCGTTAGTATATTTTTTTGTACTGTATTTTTGTGTGTAATGGAGGGCACCATTGGATCTAGAAGATTCCAAAACCCCTATATCAACTATAAACTTGACCACTTTGGTGACAAAAGACTATTTTGAAGGTGTTTGTTTTTCATAGAGTGGTGAAGGGTATGAAATCTCATCCATATCTCGTATGGGAAGCTATGTAGGTTCTTTGAAAGAGTCCAAGAAAATCATTTTTGATTTTTTCAAAGTTTTTGTAGTCTTTTCTTGGTAATTATTTTTATGTTGGTTAAATGGATTTGGGAGTAGGATGTTTTTCCGACGTGTAAGGAAAAGTCTCTTTTACATGTGTGCAAGGTATTGTTAATCCGGTGTTTGTGCTTATCATAGGGATTAAATGTTTCTAGGTTTTTGTGGAGCAATAAAAATGTTCTAGGTCTTAGTTATATTCAGCTAACAACAAGTAGTTTTGAAGTAGGGTATGGAAGATAATCACAATGCATGTCCTTTCCAATAATGACGAGATAGGGGCTGATTCATAGGTTTTCAAAAATTAGATGAGATTAGTACCCATCGGAGAATGAGATGATTTTCTCTAAAGTGTGTGGACTTTAGGAGGACATAATAAAATTTGTAGAAGAAAACAAATCGCTTAAGAAGCAAAACTCACTTCTACATAACCTCATTCACAACAAAGATGACCTCATTCACTCCCTAAAGAAAAAACTTTCTCACTTACAACATCATCCTCACATTTTGGACTTTTATTCCCATGCTCCTAGTCCACTTACAATTGTTGCTCCCACACCCACTAACCTTGATTTTTCAGTTTATGAGCCTTCTTCGCTTGTGATTCTCCTAGTTCTATTGCACTTGTTTCTATATGTTACTTCCACACATATACCTATTGCAGTAACACACCGGTGTATCCCACTTTATCTCCTTCTACTGACATGCCTGGCTCCTTTGAGAAGTATACCACTAGATTTGGTTCTCACATGCTCCATTCTATGGGTTTCATTAGTAGAGGTATTATTAGACATTCAAAAGGTATTTCTTCCCTATTCTTCCTATAGAGTGGCATTCTTGCCATGGTATTGGTATTCGAGTAGGTACTTCACTAGAATCACAAATTGTGACAGAGATCCTATTTTTGTATGCTCGACTCTTTTTCAAGATCATGACCTTCACATGAGTTCCATACCTTTACTCATGCTTGAGAAACCTAATATTTCAACTATCGAGACATGATTAACTCGACACACATTATGATGTTCCTTTGCATGAATCCATTGTGCATTATACACTAAATCATATGCTAGAATCTTCTTCATCCATCTATGTTTATTTGTGTTGGATATTTGATCACTCATGGCGAGACATATAGACATTCGTTGAGAGGACTATACAGGATGGCTTCTCCACCAATTTACTTTTTCCTCCACTTTCTATGATATCTACACTATAATTCTCTTTGTTTTGAGATTTATTTCTTTAGTAGCTGTAGTGTTTCTCTCTTGTTTGTTGAGAGATTTTATATTTGTATTTTTGACATGTTTTGGCATGTTGATAGTCTTTCTTCCGGGGAACTATTATGATGATATCCAAAGTGTTAGTTTATCATTGTTTGAGTAGTTATTTTGACAACTCATACAGATTTTTAGTGTCACTCCACCCATTCGGTAGTATGAGAGGGTGTGACATGTATCTTGCCTCTTCAAGTCTTATGTCATTTCCTTGTTGTCTTGGTTGGTCTTGGATCATGACACTTTCTTTAGATCTTGTGTCCCTTCCTTGTTACAGTGGTTATTGTTCTTGGATAATGGCACACCTATTTGTATTAGTTGATTGAATTATGTTTGATATTTTTTTTCACTTTCAACATCACTCCATTAACATTCTCCTTGTATGGATCTATTCTGGTGCAGCCCAGTGTCATATGCTTTCAAATTTTTCATCGAACAATGGATTCATACCATAGTGCACACCAAACTTCTTCAACATTGTACAAGATTTTTTAGCTGAGCTTCTTTGGATGCCTTGCAATAGGTTTTTTCTCTCTACTTTCTTATTACTAGTTATGGGTACCTTGCAGGTGTTCTCTTTTTCTCAATTAGTGTACGTGGGTACCTCAACATGCCTTGTTTTCGAGACCCACTTTTTTCACCCACGTGAGATATGCTTATGGGGGTTGTTAGTGTAGGTTATTATTTATCCTTTTATTTGTTTATTAGGATAATTCTTGTACTTAGGTTATCTCTACACTTGTTGAGTTAGCTTGCTTAGGTGTACTAGTTGTGTGGAGTTAGCTTAACTACCAGTATTAGTTAGTGGGATTTTTGCCAGCGATCTATGTATTAGTTTCAGTTCCCTCCTTCTATATGTACATCCCGATTATTGACATAATTGATAGCATTATGATAGATTTCCATATATGATGTTTTAGCTCTTTGTTTTGAAATCCTTTTATAAATTTATTCTAGTTTATTTATTTGAGCTTATTAAATGTGTTGTGTTATTATCATATGAGATTTTTTTAGTTTGGAATAATCTTCTTATCATTCCTTTCAATATCCTCCTTATGGATGGATTTAAAAGGAAAAATTTGAAAATTTCTAAGCGTATCATTTTATTACTATTATTTTATTTACTACAACTTATTGGGGTCATATCTCCTAGCCCATTGACCCATTTTATGGGTTACATGATCCATTAGAAATATAATAGAACAAACATTGAAAACATCATTACGACCTTCATTTATCAACATACAATATGAAGCCCAAAAACTTTCCAAAACCCCAACAAATGTTGTAAAAGATTTTTAGGACTTTCCAAAAATATATTTTTAGAAATCTTGTTATAGATCAATATTATACCACTCAATCCCTAACACTCTAGTACTAAAGGATCATATAATCCATTTCTTTTTCCTACTGATTGTATAAAAAAATTCTTATTCAATTTTAGGGCTATAAAAATGTCACTTGCATATCAATGTGTACTTGTTATCTTATTCACAATATGGTAGTTAATATCATTCTTTTCGTATCATCATCTTTAAACAAATGTTGTAAAAGATTTTTAGGACTTTCCAAAAATATATTTTTAGAAATCTTGTTATAGATCAATATTCTACTACTCAATCCCTAACACTCTAGTACTAAAGGATCATATAATCCATTTCTTTTTCCTACAGATTGTATAAAAAAATTTCTTATTCAATTTTAGGGCTATAAAAATGTCACTTACATATCAATGTGTACTTGTTATCTTATTCACAATATGGTAGTTAATATCATTCTTGTCGTATTATCATCTTTATTTCGACTAGTTTTACCTATTTGTATCAAATTATTCACTTAGATGCTTTATTATGTCTTTATTTCTTCCCTCTAGTTTGCTTGTTCTCAACCCTAAAGTATGCATCACATGCCTCATTTTTTTTATTTTCATAATTTAAAAAAATAATTGACATCATTTTGTATGTGTTTTCTTTTCAAATGCATAGTTTCATACTTGTTTAGCATGACATCTAACTGTATGTTTTGACATTTTACCTTCAATGGGTTCTAATATCTTCTCATCTATTTCAATCAAATATCTTAGCGTTCTTCTAATTATCTTAAATGGAGGGGTGGTCCTAGGTAAGACATCATTTCGTATATGTGTTGGGCTTATTTCTTGAACCATAGGAGGGGGATGTATGTCTAATTCAATATCTAACTCTACAGGGATAGTAATTTTATTCATTTAGAATGGGTTCAACTGGAGTCATCATATGATCATCATGAAAATTCATTGTATCATCATGCTCCAATACTTCATCAAGCATAATATTTTTTATTATAATGTGTTTCTCCATGCATTTCATCATTCATTACAAATTTATTACCATGTCCTACATATTCAATTTCATCATTTGACAATATATTTTCTTCTCTACTCTCACTTGAAGATGTTTCTAAATTAAATTATATTTAATTAGACATGTTATTCTCAATAGAAACATTATTTATTATATAATAAGTACCTTGACTTTCATTATAACCTTTGTTTATTTTATCTCTTATGTGTTTGTCTTTTTATTTTTCTTTCTCTTTGCACTTGAAGTTCTTGATCTATTTTCTTTCTAATTCATCTTTGATGGTGACTACTAGACCCCATGGTCAATTTTTATGATTTTTATTTCAATGAGGATGAAAATTATAGCAAAAATATTAATTTTGATCTTTGAAACAAGAAAAATGTAGGATTTATGTGTATGATGTGCACAACCAATTTAGAACTTGTAAAGTGCAAAATTTGTAATAAAAATGGTAAAGGAAATATGAATTTTATGTTTTTTTAAATAGCTCTATAAAGGGTGTACGCTCTTCATAGACGTAATTGTAAATTAGGTAGGTGATTGATAAAAAAATAATGAAATTACCATTTACAAACAACATATGCCATTTATTTATTTTAAAAAAATAATGTTTTTACTCATCGCAAATAGCCATAGTAGTTTTCTAGGGAATATGAATCTCAGGTTAAGACCTATATTTGATTAGCCAAACAAGTCCTTTTAAGGATTTTGAAAAATAATTTCCTTCATAGGAAAAAATATTCGTCAACTTTGTATATTTTTAATAAAACATTATATGTATTTGTAGAGGGAGAATCTAGTTTTTGAAAATATAATTTTTATAAAATTAAATTATTATTTTCAATTACTACTTAATTTCTACATAATATTACTCATTATGATTGATTCATTAGTGTTTAGTACCATTAGTTTAATAATTTTTAACAAACAACCAACAAATTACAAAACTTATATCTCAACAATCTACTCATTGTTAGCTACTTTAAAATTTAAAAATAAATATATGCATTCAAACAAAAATACTTGTCCGTACACTTGCATTTTCATTTTTCCTCCTTTGTTAACTTATGAAATTGTTTAATAGTATTATTATAATTACAAAATATTAAAACTATTCTAGAAAATATACGACATTTTTGAATCCTTGTATGGAACTTTATTTAAAATTTCATTAGTTTGCTCCAAAAAGTGTTTCTATATGCATGCACTTTTCTTATGTTTTCACAAAAACTTACTATGTCATTGTTAGAAATGTGTAAATTTTACATACTTATCTCATTTGGGTATTGTGAAAATAATTACATATTTAGAAGCTAGATTCAAAATGTAACAATTTATCTTCTTACATTGTGAGAAACTTATTTGAATATGTTCTTCTTAAAGTAACTCCAAGGTTGAACATATGTTATTTTTCAAGAAAAGGGTAGCCACTTATCTCTCTCATCCCCCTTTTGAACCTTTTTATCCTACATCCAATCATATTGATCACATTGTGTATTAAATAAATACCCAACCACCATCTATTGTGAAAAAATATGTTAATAACACTTCTATCAACTTCCATAATCACCGAACCATTTCTACCAACATGGAACTTGGGAAAATAGTTTGATCCAAAAGGGTGCATATACCCAACCAAAATATTCATGCCTTGTGCATCGATATGACATATCGCAACTAAGAATTGTACCTTATCTCCCATTATTGGGAGCCTTGGAAGATGATATTCTTAATTCCATGGGACCATCTCTCCTATGGGGATCCAAAATGTGCAAGTATATAGGCTCCACTTTTTATAAAATATGGTGATCAAGTGTATATTTTGATGCACTAACAACAATCTAGCTACATGTGATAAATCATCCATGTGTCCAATGTATCCTATCTATTTTTATCTAATCCAAGTCCAAAAAGGATCTCCATATGGTGGTGACATAGAATTATCTAGGTTAAACATCTCTCTATAATGACAAACCAATCAAAATATGTATTAGATCATTTATCATCAATATCTCAAATTTGGAAAAATCAACAATTTTATTAAAATATTGAAAATCACCACTATTTTTTGAAAAAATACGAGTTGCCAAAATTTACCAACTCATCATCTTTATGTGACTAAATGACTTCCTCTATGTGGTCAAATTGCAAGGGAAAGGAATCAGATCATGCAATATCCAACATCTCTCATACCACAAGTCACTATTAATAGATTTTAGAATTGAATTACTATTTGAATTTTCTACCATGTTATTTATTTTCAATATCATTTTTGGGCTTATAAGTCACATATCCCGACCAACATATATTATCCGCTTAATACCTCAAATTTTTTCACTTCATATCTTTATCACTTATTCTCTAATTTTTTTGCCATTTGTTTCATTGGGATTATTTTTTCCCACATTTTTGTACTAAAACATGAAGACACTTTATTCAAACTATATTTTGGTTCCATAATCCTCTTTTTCCACATGTTCTTTACACACTATACACTTATGTTCTTACTTATGATTTTTCCTAAGTCACATTTTGTTGCAAATTCAATATTATTCTATTAAACATTGTCCCTGTTTCACAATATATATAATTCAATTTTTATATTTATGTATATATCCCAATCTTCACTTATCACTTTATGCTGATATACTCACACTTTCTAGTGACTACTCCTATAATTGATGATTATAAGAAACACAATGTCACTCCAATTACTATATAAGAATATTTTATTCTCAACAATCTATTCAATATTGATGCTACTAGTTCAATTCTATGCCAAAATTTCTTTAATCTCAAAATATTATATTTTCTATCATTTCTTTCAAAGCATAAGGGGGAAAATTTATGGGTTGGCTATACAAGTTCATCTTCTCATATACAAATAAATATATGAACCTAAAACCTAAACTCTCAACTCTTGATATAAAGATAAACTAAATACTAAGTTACAAGAAAATGCAACAACACATTAATTCCAAATACAAGGGAAAAATACGCTAATTGAAATTAAAATTTATGAATCTGCATTTACAACAATACACCTATATAATTCATATTGATGACTATGTAAGGTTTTTCTCAAAACATTTAGGATCTAAATCCATCTAAAATGGTGTGGTTCCGATATATGAGAAGTGTTATTTAGGGAAAATAAATGTGCCCTATGGCATGCTTCTCTTGGCGTTGGGAAATAATATTTCCACTTAATTATCAAACACATGTTGGGGATTGATCACCCCTAACTCTCCAAAAAATATGTGTGAAATATCCATGCCTATGAGTATGCCTAATGTTGTTGGAAATTGGTGTTTTCACTAGTGTCAATAGTTGTTATTGATGTCAAAAGGAGAAAGGAAAATGAAGTTTGATTAATAGTGTCATTTATGTCATGTGTTGTACTAATGTCATGTTGAGTTGCTTGATAAGGTGGCATGGTGTCTTGAGGTGTCTTGAGAAGGTATAGTGACTTGTAAAGGTGTTGCAATGATAGATGGATGTTGTATTGTGTCATGATGGATGTTGAAGTTTCTTGTAAGTGTGTAAGTGTGACAAATTCATGAGGTGGTGATGAAACCATGGTTAAGAAGAATAATCATGGCCTAGTCGGCGGGAGGATGGTGTGGCTTGTTGGTCCATAGGTATGTACCATTTGGTTATGTATGGTAAGAGCATGGAGATATTGAGGATGAGGTCTAGAGATAGTCATAAGTGTCTTAGAGTGCAGTACATGGTTTGGTCATGTTTTCCATTTTTGTACATAGACATTGTCTTAAGCCCTAAATGTCCAAATGAGGTGTGAAGTTATTATTTTATCTTAGAAATGAAAATATGAGCATGGGAGAAAGTGTATTAGTTTTACTTAGAGGTTTCAGTGAAGTTTTAGGTACTATATTGCAAGTTTGATCATGAAAAGTGGTTTTTGCCTCTACCAAGTTCTTAGAAAGTGAGATACCTAGCTGGATATGGTCTATTTGTTGCTCGATGGAATGTGTGAAGTATGCATGGGAATATGGGATCTTCAGGATATATGGGGAATGGACCTAAGATGTTTTTCTAAGCATTAGTTCAAATATTAAGGGGCGAGCTTTATGAACAATCATTAAGAAGGTAAGGTGGTTATAAACCCTCCTAAAATCTTAGCTAGGTAGCGATGGAGAAGAACTTTATCATTATGGACCAGGATGGATTGGGTGACCTTGGTTAGTAATTAGAGGTTGTATAGGAATCCTTCAATTTTTTCCAAGTGGCATTTAGGTGTCTTGACAAAGTGTGTGGACCCCATAATAATTTGCAAGTTTATGAATAATTTGTGTTTTCTCTCAAGTTTTGCACTAAATCAAATGAATAAATTAATGTTTGATAAATTTGGGAAGCTATACTACATTCTTGGAGTGGTTTCAAAACATGTTTCAACCCTTTGGAGGTTTGTGGAAGTCTATTTTGCAAGACTATTTTTGGGGTATATTATGAGAGTTTTGGTGGTCTTGTTTGCAGAGTTGTTGTTAGCGCTTACACTCCAAGTGATGGTGTCTAATGAATTTGGTGATGACCTTGAGGTCATAATATTTCTATCCATGTGTCATACTTGCATGGTTGAGGTGATTTGATGAGTGTTTGAGCTTCATGTTTGAGGACTGGTTTTGTAGGTCATAGACCTAGTGAGGAGAGTTGTTCTAATGAGTGGCTTCATAGCATGCAATGATGATGCAGGATGATTCAAGATTGTATGAGGCATAGAGTGGAATTATAAAACATTTCTAATCAGTTTTAGACATTGTTTGAAGGTCATGTTGTAGCAAAATCATAGCACCCCTGAAATTTGTAACTTGATGGGTTGAGATCCTCAGTGTGACTGTACAACATGGAGCATCTCTCAAAGTGTGGGACTTTACAAGTCGAGAGAGCTCTCTAGATGAAGGTTGGCTCCTATTCCTCTGTTTAGGTACACACATTCAGATTGTAGAGGGTCATTCTAAATCCTACTCTAACTTTCCAAGGAGACAAGGTTAAGGGAATACAAGAAATGAAACCTAATCTAACAGAGGTGATGCACCAAAGGAATGCTAAAACATCTGCTTTGCAATATACACAAACCATAAAATGCAATATGATCACCAAGCATAAATAACCAGGACTACAATGAGAGATCAAAAATGAGAGAATGAACGCAAGAGAGGGTTAAAAATCATCCACAGACATGCATTATCGCTCCAAAAGTTGATACAGTGCATTATAATGGCCAAGAGGCATGAACTTGCATTACAATTTAAATGGGAGGCTTGGACTCCACAAATCCACTTATGGGAAAGAGAAGAAGGGAGGGTGCAGAGCAGAAATGTCCAACCCTTTGAAATTGTCCCTCTTGTACAATATATAGGAAGAATGAGAGAGAGAAAAGGAGGGAAAAATCGAACCCTATTCCAACCGCCCCTGAAGGAGCATTGAATTCCCTACCACAATGATGGGTCTCGCTGCAACACCCATGCCCCCATCGTTGTTCCCTACTGGGAAGGAAAGGAAACCCATTCTTCATCATGGTGGCAGGTGGGAGACTTGATGGCCTAAAAAATGGTGGGTCGAAACATTAATGGTGGCAGGTGGGTAGCAGGTGCCGAGAGCTCTCTAAAACATCCCCTCCTCCCGATTATGATTTTTGATCCAAATATATGGTCGCTTGAAGGTACTTCAAGTTTGGAGTCTGTTTCGCACATATCCATGTGTAGCTGCCCCTGCATCTCAATGTTTCACATCCTCCTCTACACTCTTGCATTTTTGCCAAAGAGACACATGGCATCATCTGTGGGCCTGCTCTATTTCCTTTATATTCTACCTAAGCCCCCTTTTTGGTGGAGACACTATGCCTGACTTGAGACATGTGGAGAGCCGACACATGTTTGGGGACCATTTTTGGATTCTACCTTTGAAGTTACGCAGACGAGGCACGTGGAGGCCTCCGCTGGTCCTTCTTTACTTTTACACAGCCGGCTCTACCTTTCGGACCCTAGGACACATGGAGGGCTGGCACTTGTTTAGGGTTTCTCTTTGGGTCGTGCCTTAAAATTTGTGCCAATGAGGCACGTGGAGGCTTCTATTGGATCTTCTATACTTAGATCATTTGGGTCTTATGTGAACATTGCTTACCTCATCCTTTTGGTGAGTTAAAGGGGCCCACCATATATAATGCCAAAAAAACCTCTTGTAGGTGGGACCCTCATAGCCAACTCCCTAAATTGTGATAGTGGGACATGTGGCATCATCCACGGGCCGCTCCTCCATTTCCTCGTGTTTGGATTAGTCCCTTTGTTTGGCGGGGCTATATGTTTGACGCGGTACATGTGGGGGGTTCGCACATGTTTGGCTCCTGCCTTTTGGGTTACACTCATGAAGTTATGCCGTTGGGACACGTGAGTCCCTTGCAGCTCTATGACTTTTCAGCAGCCAATGAGACCATTTCTAGACTCGACCACACGGTAAAATTACGCTCGTTTGAGACCTACTCCCAAATTTTACTTTTGGCAAAAAGACCCCTCAGGCTCAAAAGTTTACTTTGGCAAAAACCTCCGTGGCCCCGTGACTTCATGAATTTTCACTTGGCGAAGAAGCCTCCATGGGATCACATGCCTACACTTTAAAACTACGCCATTTTGTGAAAAGTTGCAAAAGTTCTAAAATGCCCCATGCAGACCCACTCAGCCCGAATTTACACTTGGGCAAAATTTCCTCCGCGGCGCCGCATATTTACTTAGAAAAAGAGGTTATCCCCGGGCTTGTAGACCCGCAATTGTAACTTGTGCCTTTTGTGAAAAGTGCAAAATTCCAACATATCTCCCACCGACCTGCAACCACAATTTTCCCCTTTGGCAAAAAGTCTTCCCTAGGCCCGTAGGTCCACATTTGGCAAAAAAATCCTTCCCAAGCCCGTCATCCCAGTAACTTGCAAAATATGAAGAGTTAGAAGGAATTCTTTACATTTTTGGAAAGGGGAAGAAATTTCCTATTTGATGAAGATATTTTCAAGAAACCTTGAGTGCTTAAAATATATAAAAATCAGATTGAAGCACAAAAGGGGGAAAAAGGGTGTTAGTTGACTAAAAATAAGAGTGAGCTTATTTTAGACAACAATTTGGCGACTCATGGGGACATCTGCCTACTATATGAGATGATCCATGGCCTTGAAGCATCCATTGGGCATGGATTCTACCTAGTGATTTCAAATCTGGTCTGGAACTGCCTTCCACTACATGCACTCTTATCTTTGTGAGAAAATCTTGGATTCAAGATTTGTGAGAGTAGAGAGTTGTCTAAAACTTGGAAACTTCTCCCTCATTTGATTTTTTGCAAACCTGATCTATTGGAGTGCAATGAAAACATCCAGACCTACTCCAATATGGATACTCTGTAGATTTAATTTCTTGTGGCCACAAGTCTCTTCCATGAGTGAGATGAATTGTATACAAGCATACACTGTAAATAGAGCATGTGCACCAGCACTTAGGGAAATTGAAACCTAAACTATAATAAGACAATGTGCATATGCACTTAGAGAAATTGAAAACCTAGGCTAATATTTACAAGGGTGAGAAATTTTCCTTTTAGTAGCAATGTTTGAGGTAGATCCCATTGATTGGAATCTACAATTCTTCACCATCCAACTTAGCTAGCCAGAAGGCATTGCTACCTTTACATTTGGTGATCATGTATGGACCACTCCATATGGCATCAAACTTGGAATGCTTTCCTAGCTTTGCATGATTAGCATCCCACTTCAGTACCAAGCCTCCAACTTGGAATGTCCTGGATTTAGCTTTCTTGTCAAAGCTCTTCTTGATCAATGCTTGATCTTTCTCCATGATATGCATTGTATGTTATCTTTCTTATTCTACTCCCATTAGGTCTCCAAACCTAATTTCCATAGGCTCAATCCTGGCTAGTTCTAACTATTTCATGAACTCTAAAGTGGGTAGCTCCAATGATATGTGTTGATGCAAAATCACAGCACCCCTGGATGTTGATCAAATTTCTAGGTTGATCATGCTAGCATCCAGCAGTGTGATTTCACAACATGGAATCCTTTCTCCAAGTGTGGGACTTGCAAAAATGAGAAAAGGACTCTCCAGAGAAGGCTGGTTCCTATTCCTCTATTTAGATGCACACAAAAAAAATGCAGAGGCTTTGCTCATAACCTAATCTAATCTGCCAAGGAGACAGGGTAAGAAAATGCATAAAACTAAACCTAAGCTAATAGAGGTGATGCACCGAGGAATGACGAACATCTATCTTTCCAATAAACATAGACCACTCAAATGTGATGCGAGATCATGCACAGATAACAAAACTTGCAGTGAAAGACCAGGAGGATGCAAATGAACACAGAGAGGGTTGAGAATCATCCACAGACATGCATTACTTGCTCCAAAGATTGATTACAATACACTACAAGATGCCAAGAGGTAGAGTCACATTACAGTTTCAAATGGGAGGTTCGAACTCCACAAATTCGCCTGATAGAGAGAAGAAGGGAGGAGCAAAACAGAAAATGTTCGACCTTTTTTAAAGAACCCCTCTTTACAATATATAAGAAGAATGAGAGAGGGAAGAGAGAGGAAATTCGAATCTACCATAACCACTTCTGGATTGCATTTAACTCATCTCATTATGGCAGAAACGGTGGATCCTAGAAGATGGCAGACTATCTAGCAGAAACGGCAAACTGTCTATTGCATTAAAGCTGGTTGTTGAACACCAGTTCTGGTCATTATCACACGTCAGAGCCATTTCTTAACTTTCTCTCTCCATACTAAACCAAAATGCAATATTGACCCTGGAATCATGTAGAGAATTTTTTCAGCTTTCCATTGATATAAAGAACGTGCAAATCCGAGCTCTAGATCAAAAGATATGGCGATCTGAAGATTTAGGGCACAAAACCAGGCCAAAATGGATTTTGAATTTTTTCCCGCGCTCTGCCACTTGGATGACACGTGTCAGGCACTGATTGGATGAGCAATTCTCTCTCCTCTGCCTCCCGTGGGTTTCCCTTTGAAATTTTGATGTTTTTAACTCTTTGGAAAATTTTCCATTTTTTCCCCGCGCCCCCGCCACTTGGGACATGTGGCACGCTTTGGTTGGTTGACAGGGTGTGGGGCATCTTTTACCTTTTAGTTTTTTGGCCAAAACTTTTGCCAAATTCTCTAAGTCCTCCCGAGCTCCACACTCCCCTTCTCCTTAGGACACGTGTCCTGTTTCTATTGGCTCGGGCCAATCCTCCAAACTTCACCTTTGGAAACTCGACAAAACATTAAGTAAAAATCTTACCCTCTCCTCCGCCACTCTGATCCATGAAGACATGTGTCACATCCTGATTTGTTGGCAGCTTTTCCGGTCTTCGCGTCCCTCGCGTATTTTTGGCCCGGATGTCCCAAACCATCTGGGACAAATTTCTCCGATCCGCCCGATTCGGGCTTCCCTATCCCTCTTTGAGGCGAAGACACGTGGCACACTTTCATTGGCTCTCGGCTCTTCTAGCTTTCCACATCCCACGCGTCCCTTTGTCCCAACTGTCCCGGATGAAAGTTCCCTGTGCCGGCCGATCCAGGCGGTTCGCGTCCTTCACGTCCTCACGGCCCAGATGTCCCAGCCTGTTCTGCACAGCAGTTAGTCAATTTTGTTTTTACCTTCGGTAGGTTTACCCTTTGCATCCCACATGTCCCCATGGCCCGGATGTCCCTCACGCTGCGCTGTGGACCACCCGCGGCCTTTCGGCCGATTCGCGCCCCGACATCCCAACTGTCCCAACTGCTGCGAGGACTAGGACTTAGCCGATTTTCATGATTTTTTCTGGCCCAAGCTTGTTTTTTGCAACTTTTTCACCCCTTTTAGAACTTCTCTTTTCTTCTTGGACAGGAGAGTTAGAAAAAGGCCGAGGGAACCCCAGAAACATGATTTTTTTCCTTGAATCAATCTATTTGCCTGGGACTTGAGTATTCTGATGCATGTTATCAAAATTACCCTGGGGGTGAATTTTGGATAACAATTTTGGCGACTCAGCGGGGTCACCTGCCTGCTAGGTAGAAGATACCAGTTTCTGAAGCAGTCCATTGGGCATGGAGTCATCAAATATTCTGTTTAGAACCCCAACTGACTCAGAATGTGTAAGGAGGAAGATGGAATATCACCTGATGGGAGCAAGGACTGCAAAACATCTCCATGGACAGCAAGCTGTGCCAAAGCACTTAGGGAAGATAAAACTAACCTACAGCAAAACAATGTGCACAAGCACTTGGAGGAATGAAAATCTAATCTAATATTTACAAGGTAGTGAATTTCCCTCTAGAAGCAACGCTTGAGATAGATTCCATTTACTGGAATCTGCAGTTCTTCACCATCCAATGAGGCCAATTAGAAAGCATTGTTGTTCTTGCACTTCGTGACCATGTATGGGCCACTCCAAATGGCATCAAATTTTGAATGCCTTCCGATTTTTCTCTATCCACATCCCATTTCAACACTAGATCTCCAACCTGAAAAGATTTATCCTTGGCCTTCCTATCAAAGGTCTTTTTGATCAAAGTTTGATCCTTTTCCATTGCTTGGGATGCCTGATTTCTGATCTCTTGCAGCTCCATCAACTCTGCATACCTCACCTCCATGGGCTCAAACTCTAGCAACTCCAGCTGCTTCATGAGTTCCAATGTTGGCAACTCAAGTGACATGGGCAAGATTGCTTCTCTTCCATAGACAAGCCTGAATGGAGAGTTACCTGTGGATCTCTTGGGAGTTATCCTATCAGCCCATAAGGCTGATTTCAGTTTGGTATGCCAAGACCTCTGATTCTTGTCAAGAGTCCTCCTAATGATCCTCAACAAGTTCTTGTTTGTAGACTCGGCTTGGCCATTACCTTGAGGGTAATAGTTTGATGAAGTGCTTAGGTAGATACCGTTCTTGACAGCCCACTCAGTCACCTTAGATCTAATGAATGCCAATGCATTATTAGAGATTATTGTAGCAGGTACACCAAATCTGGTTGTTATCCCCTCATAAAAGTCTAAGATGCTAGACTCGGTTGCCTCTTTGAGTGCTACACGCTTCTTTCCATTTGGTGAAATAGTCCGTGGGTCATCAAAATCCATTTGTGCCCTTGACTTGAATTGGGGTTAATGACTCCAATGAAGTCCAAACCCCATTGCATGAATGGCTGGTCAATTGAGATTGGATGTAATGGAAGGGCAGCAAGTCTCTCTTTTCCTGTGAAGAATGCACAATTCTTACACCTCTTGATCCATGCATAGCAATCACTGAAGATTTTAGGCCAATAATAACCAGCCTTCATGATTTTTAGAGCTGTCACTCTTGGTGCAAAATGACCACCAGCTGGTCCACCATGGAACTCTTCCAACACCCTTTGAATCTGATTTGTGCTAATGCACCTTAGCAACACTCCATTCACATATTTCTTGAACAAAACTCCATCAACAATGGCATACGGAACAACCTGCAATCTGAAGTGTCTCCTTTGGGTCTTGTTCATCTCCGGAGGGCATAGGCCTATGCCTAGGAAGTGTATAATGTCTTGGGTCCAGCAAGGAGTGGGGGCAGCATTGTATTCTTCTTGATTGCCACTTGGCTCATGGCTGTCCTGGACTATCAAAACAGCCTCTTCCTCATTGCATACTTCTCTTTGCTTCCCCAAGACCAGCTGCTCACACAATCCTTTCCCTCTTACCAGCTTGGTGATCTTGATCTCAATGTCATACTCCATGACACGGGTGATCCAACCTGCCCTTTTCTCATTCAAATCCTTGTTGAGGAGGAAGTCCTTAACCCCAGCATGTGAGACCAGCAACTGGACCTTGTTGTTTGAGATTAAATGCTTGAATTTCTTCAAGCTTCTAATTACTGCAAGTACATGCTTCTCGATAAAAGAGTACCTCACCTCATAGTCATCTAGGCTCCGGCTGAAGAAGTCAATTGGCTGCTCATCATTATCCTTCCTCTGCTGTACCAAAATGGTAGAAATAGTGTCATTACCTCCAAATGCATAGAGGATGAAATCCCCGGAGAAATGCGGGTTGAGGAGAGTTGGTGCTTGAGAGATGGCTTCTTTGATTGCTTCAAAACTCTCCTTGCCTTCGCTGTCCACTTGAAAGCCATGCTTTTCTTTAACATTTTGGTGATGGGTTTGACAAGGGCTACAAAATGCTGGGACAAACCTCTCGAACAAAGTTTATCCTTCCCAAGAAACTCGAAGGGATTTCTTGTGGCTTGGCAATGGTAGTGCTCTTATGGCTTCAACCCTCCCCGGGTCAATTGCTAATCCTTCTTTGGAGACAATATGGCCAAGGAGCTTTCCTTCATGTGTAAGAAATATACACTTCTTACGATTCAAAGACACTCCAATTTCCTGCACCTCATGAAGACTTGTCTCAAATGAGAGAGGTGGTCTGCTACATTTTGGAAAAAACAGTGATGTCATCAAGGTAAATCAACACCACGTTGTTAATCAAACCTTTGAATGCCATGTCCATTGCCCTTTGGAAGGTAGCGCTAGCGTTGGACAGCCCAAATGGCATTTTCCTGTATGCAAAAGTTCCCCATTTGGTTGTGAAGGCTGTCTTGAACTGGTCCTCTTCCTTCACCATAATTTGATTGTAGCCTGAATAGCCATCAAGTAGTGAAAACCTCTCAGAGCCAGCCACAACTTGCAAGATTTGCTCCATGGAAGGGAGTGGGTAATGGTCCTTGAGAGAGGCTCTATTCAAGTCTCTGAAGTCAACACACAATCTGATCTCTCCACTCTTCTTCCCTGATTTGGAACTAAGTTGGCAACCCAACTAGAATGCTTGATTAGGAATATGATCCTTGACTCAATCAGCTTGTCCAATTCTTTTCTCATGAGGGCTCCATGTTGGGTTGGACTGGTCTTTGTTTTTGCCTGACAGGCTTAGTATTTGGATCCAATTCGATGGTATGCTGAGATAAGTTGGGATTGAAACCTTTCAAGTCTTCATAGCTCCAAGAAAACATGTTAGGGAACTCTTGACATAGTTGTATGAACTCATACCTTTCTTGTTCAGTTGTCATCCTTCCAATTTGCAATGGTTTGTTCTCTTCTACCAAGATGGATACTGAATCCTCTCTCTTGACCTGAATGTTTGCTTTCTCCTTTCTAAATTGATCATTGGGGTTAAAAATGGACTCCAAAGTGATAAGTCCCTTGGGCAGCTTGTTAGTTCTTAGCTATACCACCTGGTCACCATACTGTTGTTCCAACTTTTCTTGATTCTTAGCTGAGAACTCAGCTTCTTCTTGCAAGAAATGGATGATTTATTGGTCATTCTCAAACACTTGCCAACTAACATTGTTATCCAGCACTGAAGGCCTCACAATCACGTGGATGTTTGGCTGTACCTTGTCTTGTTGAATGCTTTCCACAATGTCAAAGGCTGCCCCTCGCTTTGTAAGCCTGTCAAAGCCACTTGATTCTCTTTCCTAGGAATGGATTTGATGCCAAAACCCTCAAAATCTTCCATGAGGTCCCACACCCTGTTCTTGTAGCACTTGAGAAGATCATTTTTGGTAGCATGTTGTCCCTTGACCTAATTTACAATCAATTCACTATCGCCAAAGACTTGCAAGTTCTTTATTTCTCTCTTTATTGCCCAATGTATCCCTGCACCAAGGCTTCATATTCAGCAGTGTTATTGGAGCATGCAAACTGAAATCTAAAAGATGAATAATACTTTATTCCTTGAGGTGAAACAAGCATAGCTCCACCTCCTACACCTTGTCTACTCCTTGATCCATAAAAAAATAGCTGCCATACCTCATTGTCATCTTTGTGGTTTGGCTTGGTGATGCTAGGAATAGGCTGATTTTCTTCGTGTATGCAATAGACCCCTAGCTCAGGTTCTTCCACTTCTTGATAAGGATCAAATGCATGTATCTTGTTTTCCCATTCATCAAGAGTTAGATCGGGATGCTTCCAACCTTGGTGTCGCCTCATCATCGGTGCTTGGATAGTCTTCTTGATCAAATCCGAGTAATTGACATTAATCGATTTGGAGTGTAAGGCTCAATATGGAAGTTTGCAATAGGTTCTGACCTGATTGTAGCTTTGGTTCCATACCTTGTTCTGAACAACATGTGTGACCAATCAGCAGACAAATATCCCCCAATCTTGGCTATGAAGTCCCTTGACAAGCAAAGGGAAAAGAGTGGTGGAAGGTCTATGACTGATACATCTTGTAAAACAACAACATTTGGACATGCATGCAAGGTAAGACTCAAGTTTTTAATCACTCCAACTATTGCTACTGCTATCCCATCTAGTTGCACTACCCCTTTGGATATTGTTTCATACTGGAGCCCTAGCTGATCAGCTATTTGTTTAGGCATTACCGAGCTACTTGCCCTAGAGTCTATCATGCAATTGTGCACTAGCTGACTTCCAATGATTAATGAAACATAGAAAGGAGGGGGTTTCAACATTTTACCTTGCTATCCTCCATGATTTCCTTCGGCTAGGCAAAAGCAGCATTTGTAAGCACTTTTTCTTGCTTTGATTCGAAGTTGGCCACTCCTTCATGGCGAAACTGCAGCAGATCTCTTTGGCCTAGGATGGATAGGGATTCCCACATTGATATATTGACGTTTTCCTTCTTCATCGATCAATGATACTAAATGGTGATGAAGGGTCTCTTTGTTTTCCCTTGGTTTGTACATTTACTCCTTGCATGTGGGCAGAACAATTGGTATTTGAGTTGGCCTAGGGCTGTTCTTGGCTGCCGTTGTGTATTTGGAATTGGATTTTGCTTGCCAACCATTTGTGGAGCCATGGAAGGTTGTGGATTGGTTGGGGATAATGGCTGTTCTTCACCCAAATTCCTCCTTTTGACCTTGTGTGGCAGCCACACTTTGAGAAAATGCGATTCATGCCACAAAAATCATCTACTTGCCAATTTAGCAATGCGGTGTCATTTGGGGTTGATTGCTGTTGGAATGTTTCTTGTTGTTGATTGTTTCCTTCGATCGTCCTCACCCTCCACACCAGTAGTTGTCACCATTAATGCTTGATTCAAAGCACCATTGAAGCACATGGATTGGTTATGAGGCTCATTGCATGGAAAACACCAATCATACTCTTGGGCAATGTTGTTTTGTGTTGGCACCAATGCCTTAGAGGCAGATATGGCATTTGGATTATAGGGTTGGAATGGTCTATTAGCAGGAGGCCTTGTTTGATTTATATTTGCAGCTGGATTAGGAGGCCTTTGTGGTTGGTATGGCTACCTATTAGGCTGAGCTTGGGGTTGATAAGAAGGTCTAAAACCTTGGGCTCTTGCCTTTTGAGAGTAACCAGCTCATTGCCTAGGTTTTGCAATTGCTTCATGACTTCTTGAAGCTCATTTGGGGCACTTGGAGATGAAGTGGAAGCTTCATTTGAACTCTGATTTCTAGGGGTGGGAGAAGGAGCCAAGTTAGGTGCTTGATTGGTGTTTGGATTCTCTAAACTTGGAAACAGTGGCATGGGAGGTCTAGGGGCAAGTTTGCTAGCTTGGATCAAGCAATTTTCAGCCCTAATGGCAATGCTATAAGCCATAGGGATAGTTATGCCTCCCATGGACTGAATCAACATAGAAATATCAGAATTTAGAGCTTTGAGATAGTAGAGAAAAGCACCTTCTGCTGTTGGCCTGACTGCCACTGGAATCCTCTCCCAAGTCTTTTGAAATCGAAGTTGAAATCACCAATTTGCTCATTAGGAGCTCTCTTGATGGTTGTCAGCTGCTCCAAAAGAGACAAGTTGTCTCCCTTTTCTCCAAATTTCTCATGAAGTGCTATACATAGCTGATTCCAATTTGTGATAGAACCAGCTCCAAGGCTCCTAAACCATTGTAATGCTTTCCCCTTGAATGAAGATGCAAAGAACTTGATAGCCACTTGCATTTCATTGATTTCATGGATTACACAAAGGTTACCAATATCTTTAACATGATCACACTGGAGTAATCTGATTTTCTCCAGTGAAGTATGAAATGTTCTTCAAGGCTGCAATAGGAATTGGATTTTGTGCATTGAGGGCAAGTGGGCTGCTTTGCCCTGTGAAGTCGACATAGGGGTTGTTTTGTGCCATTCTAATTGGTCTTAAAACCCTTGTTGGTGAATGAAAGGCCTATCTGTGTGGAGGAGTTGAGAGAGTTCTGTTTGGTGGAGATGGAGACCTTTGAATCCTTCTTCCTCTTTGCCTTCTTCTTGGAGATAATTACGGGTATTCAAACAACACTTCTTCTTCTCCAACTCTTGACCTTGTGGTGACTCTTCTTATGAGTTTTCGAGGCCCCGCATCCGCTAAAACTAGTTGATTCTTCCCTTTGGAGTCGCGGATATGCAAATAATAGCTCTTTTCAAGCAAGAAAAACTGCAGCAGATGCACATCAACTTTGCTGCAATAAAAATGAGACCTCTAGTGTCCCACCGGGCGTGCCAAAACTGTTGATGCAAAATCACAGCACCCCTGGATGTTGATCAGATTTCTAGGTTGATCATGCTAGCATCCAGTGTGATTGCACAACATGGAATCCTTTCTCCAAGTGTGGGACTTGCAAAAATGAGAAAAGGACTCTCTAGAGAAGGCTGGTTCCTATTCCTCTGTTCAGATGCACACAAAAAAACGCAGAGGCTTTGCTCATAACCTAATCTAATCTGCAAGGAGACAGGTAAGAAAATGCATAAAAATAAACCTAAGCTAACAAAGGTGATGCACCGAGGAATGAAGAACATCTATCTTTGCAATAAACACAGACCACTCAAATGTGATGCAAGATCATGCACAGATAACAAAACTTGCAGTGAAAGACCAGGAGGATGCAAATGAACACGAGAGAGGGTTGAGAATCATCCACAAACATGTATTACTTACTCCAAAGATTGATTACAATACACTACAAGATGCCAAGAGGCAGATTCACATTACAGTTTCAAATGGGAGGTTCGAACTCCACAAATTCACCTGATAGAGAGAAGAAGGGAGGAGCAAAACAGAAAATGTTCGACCTTTTTAAAGAACCCCTCTTTACAATATATAAGAAGAATGAGAGAGGGAAGAGAGAGGAAAGTTGAATCTACCATAAGCGTAAGCTATGAAAAATACACTACTAACAAGGAAGTAAAATACCAATAATCATACCTCCTTCGCGTTAGTAGCAAACCTCAGAATGGGCTAGGAAACTTGGATTGAGCCCTGATTTTGTGATATGTAGGTGCTTTTCTTCAAGACGGAGCAAGACCTTCCTGCAACAATGATCCTCTTACTTTGCACTGGATGGGAAAAAGGATTATGAGACTATTTTGGCATTAGGACTAGGCAAAAGGATGTTCTTTCCTCAAAGGATGCAAGAACTTAGATATGGCATGAAAGTTTATTCTCCGTGTCCTTAGAGGGGAGGGGTAAGGTTGTATTTATAGCCTGAGGGAGTGATTAACTTAAATTAATTTAAGTAATCATGGTTTGAAAATGTGGGCAAGATTAAGTGGGTGGTTTGAAAATGTGGGCAAGATTAGGTGGATGGTTTGAAAATGTGGGCAAGATTAGGTGGATGGTTTGAAAATGTGGGCAATATTAGGTGAGTGGGGGCCACGAAGAATGGGTGAGGATTTGAATTATATTTTTAATTCATAAGTGGAGGATTTTAGGTGAGTGGGGACCACGAATGGTGGGTGAGGATTTGAATTTGAATTTTTAATTCAATAGTGGAAAAACATGGAGAATAATGACATGTTGTGAGGATTAGATTATTTTTAGATTGGAAATGGATAATTAATCAAATTATATTTGATTAATTCGAAGTGTATTTTTGTGGGAAATGAGGAAGGGAAATTAATTGATTTAGGATAGATGTGAAATTGGGGTGTCTACATTTGCCCCTCTTTGGAAGGGTACTATGAAAGTAGTGTCCTTTCAAAGAAAGTAGACGGTATGGGGGAAGAATTCAATCTACTTTTTAAAAGGTAGAGTGAATGTTTGTTGGGGAGAATAGAAAGTGGTGAGTGACGGATGTCATGGTATCCTCCAAGACAAAAATGTCATGAGAAGATGTGTTTATGGATAGATGTGGTGATGCCCCCTCGAGAGGATTGATGAGAATGAAATATACGACAGAACTCTCGAAAAGAAGGGAAATGGATTCGGCGGAGAAGAGGATGATAATGGAGTGGAAGAGACTGGAATGACCGCACGATGCAAATGGAGAAAGGATTCAATCGACCTTGAATGCTAGGTGTGAGGGTGTGTGGGAAAGAGAAAAGGGAATGGATAGGGTTGGGGGTTGATTATGAGAAGAGTAAGGGAGATAGGGGAGGGGAAAAAAAGGAATGAAAGAGGTAGAAATAAGAGAGAGGGATGATAGGGGAAGAAGGGAATGATGAAGGACAAATAAGGTAAAAAGAGGAAAATGACAGAGTAGAGGGTGAAGGGATGAAATAGAGAGATGTGCAAAATGAAGGAAGCAACAGAGATAGTAAAGAGGGATACGTGGAAGTGAAATAAATGAGTGAGTGAAGAAAAGTAGGAAATGGGAAAGGATAAATAAGAAGGAGAAAACGAGGTGGGAGTAGGGGGTGAAATGGAGGGAAATGGAAAGAGGACAAAAGAAGAAGTAGAACGGAGAAAAAAAAGAAACTATGAGGGGCGAGGAAAGTGTGAAAAAGAGGAGAGAAAGGAAGAGAAACATATACAGAATGAACGAAAAGGTAGGGGTGGTAGAGAAAAGGGGAAGTGGTCAGAAGAAACGTGAAAATTAGGGGAGAGGAAAGGAAGATAGAATGAATACAAGGAGAAGATTGAAGGAATCACGTCATTGCGAGGAAGACCAAGGCAAAGAATATGGAACAGACCGTATGGAGATGCATGTGGAGAGTGGGATGATAAAAAAGACAGGACAACGCTGAACAACCAGGTTATCGATGGGGATGTAAGGAGGAAACGTGATGGAAAAAGGGGAAGAAGATGATATAGGGGAAGTAAAATAAGACGAGGGGTGGGAGAGAGAAGAGGATAACAAAGAAAATGATGGAGAAGGAAGGGAATACAGAAAGGGGGTGATAAGTGGAAAGGAAATGGTAGAAGGAATGTTCAAAGAAGAAAGAGGGGAGGAATGACATCGATTGGAAAAGATGTGGAGATGCATGAAATGAGGATACTAGGATGATGGGAAAATAGAAAAAGGAGGTATGATGAAGACAGTAAAGATATTGAAGAGGGCAAAGAGGAGATGGAGAGATGGGTAAAAAGTGACAAGAAAGGGTGGGAGTGAGGGAAAAGAATAGGAGAGAAAAGAGAATGGGGGATAGAAGAGGCAATGCCAATGAAGGGATGTTAGGGAAATCCCCTTGACAATGAGTGGTGGGGAAGGGTGAAAGAAAAAATGAAGAAAAAGAGAAAGCGAATGAGGACTGGAAAGGGTAACGCCAACAAAGGGACGTTAGGGAAAACCCGTTGCCAATGAGTGGTGGGCTTAGAGGAGGGAAGGAATGAAGGGAAACTCTAGAAGGTCCAAGGGAGTGAATGAGGTCGTGCAGAATGCGGATTGATAATTTTTAGGGAAAACTCGTTGACAATTATGAGTGCGGGAAGAGAAGATGATGATGAAAGAATGATATAGGAGTATTAACAGTAATGGTGAATATGTGTGTGGGTAGAAATGTAGGGGGAATGTGAGAAGATGAAGGGGAAAGAGTGAAGAAGATGGGAGGGAGGAGTTGGGACGAAGTGAAAGCGAGGAGAGGATGGGGGTGATGAGGATGAACGAGGTGAGGATGAAGAACCAAGACATGAAAATAATGGGAAGAAATGGTATGAAGGATGATGGATCAAGGAGGGGAAAATGGGGGAAAAGAATGTGATTGTAGGTGGAAGAGATGAGGTGTATGTTGTAAGAAGATATGTGGAGAAAGGATAATAGTAGGAGGAAAAAGTGGGAAATAGGAGATACCAGGTGGAAGAAATGATCAATAAAGTGAACTAAGAATGAGGCGGGGGAAAAGTTCATGATGACAAGTTAAGTGTAGGGAGGACCCTAACATAAGATTGTCATGTGACGGAAGTGGTTAAGTAAGATTGCCATGAGCAAAACTGGAGATGACAAATGGTCAAGCGAGAAGTGGTGTTTGCGAGAATCGAAAAGGAGGTGAAAGGATGTGATAATGGGGAATTCCGAGAAAAATGAAGGGTGAAGGGTGGGTAGTGATGGGAAAGGCAAGGAGACAGATCATCCTTAAGAGGGACTCTTAAGTGAGATCGCCATGCTGGGTGAGTGGTTAAGTAAGATTGCCAAGCAGAGGAGGGTGATAGTGGTGGTAAAAAGATGTGATGATGGGGAATGAAGAGGAAATATGGTGGTGAGATTGGAGAGTGATGGGCGAGCGTAAGATGACATGTCATGCTTAAGAGAATCTCTTAAGTAAGATCGTCATATTGCTGGAGAGGTTTTGTAGGGTCTCCCAACCGACAGGGATGATATGCAAAGAGAAAGACAAAATGATATTGGAGATAGGGGTGGAATGGTAGGGTGAAGAAGATGATCGCGATGAGAAGTGGGAGAAGGAAGATGGGGGAAATATGATGGGATGGGGGAAGGCCACGGACGATGGATCAACCTTAAGTAGAAGTCTTAAGTAAGATTGCCATGCGGCTGGGATGGTTAAGTAAGATCGCCAAGCTGAGGAAGAAGGATGATGTTAGAGTTGGTGGGAATAGGGTATGACAAAATGGACTGAAGGGGAACCCTCAAGTGAATTTGCCATACTACGAGAGCGTGTAAGTAGGATGACCAGGCATAAGGTGGATTTGGGGAAGGATGAGAAAAGAGTCAGTGAGGTATGCCTAAGTGGTATATGATATGAGATGAGGTGATAATAAGAAAGAAAGGACACAAAGGAGTGTAACATGAATGGATGAAGGAATATATGTAGTGGAGGGTGGAGAGTGTGAGGGGAATCCTTAATTGGGATGCCCACATGGTGAGAGTAATGATGCGGGAATGGGAAGTAGAAGAGGTGGAGTTGGAAGGTGTGTTTGGTGGTGATGGTTATTTGATGAGAGGGCATGTGGTGAAGAAGCTTCTACAGTGGGAAGATCTTAGCGAGAGGGTAAACCTCCACTGAGGATTCCATATAGAAGGGGTTATTAAGTAAGATTGTCAAGCGGGAAGAAAACGGGTGAAAGGAAAGAATACCAATGGGTGAGAGGGGACAGGAATGGTGAGAAGGGTAATATGGGTATAAGCGGCGGAGGAGTAAAAATGAGAAGTGAGAATGAATGGATCAAATACATGGTGATCATGGTGGGGGAGAAGGAGCTGTTGGATAGTGAATGCTACTTGAGAAAGATCGTCAAGTAGGATTCGCAAACTGCAACGGTGATCAAGTAGGATTCGCAAACTGGAGAATGCATTAGTATGGGTGAATGGATGGGGTGCAAAGTAAGATGTTGATCATGCAGGAAGATACTCACGTGATGAAAAACATCTTAATTTTAATATAGCACATAACAGGATGCATCGTGATATAAAAGATCAGGATGACTAGACTGTAATATGCGTGATAGCATAGACAGGGGCCATCAAAAAGGTTTGATGCCCCAGTACGATATGCAAATGGAAGAGAGCATAGACAGAGGCCATCAAGAAAGTATGATGCCCCAGTACGACATGTAATCAGATAACATAAGAATATTACAGAGAACACCGGGATATATAAAATCAAGATGCCCCCTGTAATATATCAAGATACAAGAAAGCAATTAATAATTTGCCACTAATAATGCAACACAAGAACTAGTAAACATGTCCCTAACGTGTTCCACAGTGATGATTGATTAGATGTGCCCCCAAGCAGAGGTACAAAGGATTGGGTCAGTCTCCTCAAACAAGGAAACAATGAGAGCTGGATTTTCCCCAAGCGAGGATTCACGCGAGGAGAAGTGGTTTGAAATTGGTAGTCATAAGGTGGTTGGACCATTCGTTTGGGATAATAGTTCAAAGGATGAACTGTGTTACTTATTGAGTTTTTACAATTTTGTGGATGTTTTTGGTCTTTTGAAAATTTTACAAATGTTTTTGTATTTTGGATATTTTCTAATGTTTTTGTTTTTGGATTTTTGGATTTTCTAATGTTTGTTGAATTTTTGGGATGTTTACACTGTGTTTGGATTTTTGACGATTTTCAAATGTTTTTGGATTTTTGACGATTTTCAAATGTTTTTTGGATTTTTGGATTTTTACACTGTTTTTGGATTTTTGATGATTTTCAAATGTTTTTGGATTTTTAGATTTTTACATTGTTTTTGGATTTTTTTACGATTTTCAAATGTTTTTGGATTTTTCCATTATGATTGACAATTTATGGACCGAGTGCGAAATTATTTTTGAGAGACGATGTACTGCGTGTTCCGCATTGTAACTTATGCTCAAAATAACATAAATTCACTTTCCATTGGCAGGATATGGTGGTGATGATATGATGAAAATAATTCCAGCTCCATTCTTGACTCCACACAACTAGTAAGATGTGTGGGCTCATCACCGAGAATCAAGAAGGACGCAGGAGGTGGATAATGAATATAGAGACAAATGCTAACAATCCCTTTGAGAAATTGTGACTCCATTCTTCATAATGGTACTGAACCGGTTTCAAAAATGGCTTTCACTTTATGAGTCACATGCTAGACTTAGACAGTTATGTGGCCTACTGATTGATAAGATATGAGGTTAAGGGATAGTTCTCTCTTCACTTAGGCATCTAAATTATGTGTTTGGGGATTCTATAATTTGTAAGCACTGTAAGATTTTGTATTTTTGAAATGACTCCCTATGCCTTGCCCCATGCTACTAGTGAGAAGCAAGGGCTCATCACCAAAGGCAAAATATAGGCGAGTGAATTTCTTTTTAGTCTTTTTTTTTTTTGCTTTGTTTTATTTTATTTTTTTTGGAATATTTTGCAATGTTTTTATGCTTGTATGAGAATGACCCTCTACGCTTTGCCCCATGCCACGTGTAAGAGGCAAGGGTTTATCACCAAAGACAAGACGTAGACGAGTAAGGGCACCTTCCTCCATTCCCGCCTCTCACACTACCAAGAAGAAGTGTGGGCTCAAACACCAAAGACTATGAAGGACGAAAGATGTGACAATGAATTATTCATAAGTTATTGAATTGATGGATTTTTTTTTACAATAGTGCTTTGTATTTGGGAAGAAACGTCTGCCCCTAATCTCAGCCCCACACGACTAGTAGGATGCGAGGTTCAACACCGAAGACTGAGATGGACGACCAAACGAACTGGGTAACGAAGTTTAGAGCTTTGTTATGAAAGAGAGAATGTATTAGAAGGGGATATATTACCATCAGTAAGCTTCTAGGTATGACCATAGAGGAAAGCGACTGAAAGTGGAAGAAGTATGACGCTCACAAACTTAATAGGATTTATACTAACACTTGTCTCATGATGATAAATATGAAGATGTGATTTTGATAAAGAAAATATTTGCCAATGGAAATGAATAAATTTATTCAGAGATAAGCAAGACAGAATGAACAATGTACACGTTGTTGTTTCCCGGAATAGAGAGTGCTTTCAAGAATAAAATTTCTTTGAATGGAATGCATTCATGGGTTTTTCAAGGACTTGGCCTATGTCAATGGCCAATTTATAAGCTCCAAACCCAAAATTATCTATGATTTCATTGGGCTCAAATTTGTCTTGTTTGTCTCGTTCTTTGGGTGTGTTCTTTTGATTTTCTTTGAGAATGAAATCATTGACCTTAAATTTTCTAGGTTTGAATTTTTCATGGTAGCTACGCCATAGCCAATTTTGATAGAATGGAAGATGATCTAGGGCATTAAGTTGTTTTTCATCAAGAAGCTCGAGTTCACTAAGGCGTGAGTGTTGATAATAATCTTGATTGATTACATCTTTGAGGGATATTCTGAAGGATGGAAATTCAACCTTGACATGTAAAATAGCTTCCCAACCATAAAAAAGGAGAAGGGAGTGGCTCTAGTAGGTGTGTGATAAGATGTGCGGTAAGCCGAAAGAGTGGGGTAGATTTGGTTAAGCCAATAGCTTCCATGTGTGTTGACAATGATGGTTTGTGTTATTTAGTTTTTTGCTTCTATTTGTCCATTAATTGATTGTTTTGAGGATAGATTCACAATTAAAGATGGAAAAGGTTGTGTAAAGATATTCCTGGGTATAAGTACCTCGTAGAATGGATGCACGTAGAAGTCTTGACAGGTGAGACTAATTAGTGATGAGATGCCTGCAAGATCGATAGTTGAAAGCATGATGGACACGACAGGTTGCATTGTCGCAAGTGTCCAAACTTGATGTGGTTGTGTTTTGACAAAAGGGATAGAGATGTTAGGCATAAGAGCCAATATTGGAAGAATAGAATCAAACTTAATGGTACCTGTTGATGGAACCTCATCTGTAGTGTCTACAGTAATATCAAGGTTTGAAAGGGAGTCTTGAAACGAGATCAAGGTCTCGTTAGATGTTGGAAGAATGTTGTCGCCCAAAACAGGTTCAATATATGTTTGGGCTGAAAGAGAGTCTTGAAATAAGTTCAAGTGCTCAGTAGATGTGGGAAGAATTTTTTTGTCCAAAATAGGTTCAATGTATGTTTTTGTTGAAAGAGTGTCTTGAAATAAGTTCAAGTGCTCAGTAGATGTTGGAAGAATGTTGTTGTCCAAAACAGGTTCAATGTATGTTTCTGTTGAAAGAGTGTCTTGAAATAAGTTCAAGTGCTCAGTATATGTTGGAAGAATGTTGTTGTCCAAAACAGGTTCAATGTATGTTTGGGTTGAAAGAGAGTCTCGAAATAAGTTCAAGTGCTCAGTAGATGTTGGAAGAATGTTGTTGTCCAAAACAGGTTCAATGTATGTTTCTGTTGAAAGAGTGTCTTGAAATAAGTTCAAGTGCTCAGTAGATGTTGGAAGAATGTTGTTGTCCAAAATAGGTTCAATGTATGTTTGGGTGAAAGAGAGTCTTGAAATAAGTTCAAGTGCTCAGTAGATGTTGGAAGAATGTTGTTGTCCAAAACAGGTTCAATGTATGTTTGAACTAATGGAAGGAAATTTGAAGAAGATATGGATTGGTTTGGAATTAGAGAGGCTTGACTGTTGTCGTCATGATCTTGTGGAATTTCAGTATATATAGGAGTTTCGACAGTAGTCAGCTCTTCATGGAAAGTTGTGGTATTGGATGTGTCATTGGTTGCAAGAGCATTTTCATCAAGCTCTACAGAGATGACATCGTCGTCAATTAAGTCTTGGACGTAATTCTTAAATCGCACACATTTATCTGTGTGATGACCATCAATGCGATGAAAATCACAGTATGTGTTAGGTTTGTACCAACATGGCTTAGATTCCCCTTCGACAAAGGGTTTTGTAATTGGATATCTTATCAGTTTAGCCTCTTTTAGTTGATGAAAAACACTAGAGAGAGTTTCTCCAAGGGGCGTAAATTGACGTTCGACTTTACGTGAAGTGATGTCTTCGTTAGGTTGTATGATTGGCTTTTTGGGTGATCGTTCACTGATTTGGGTAGCCATATGAGAGAGTTGTGTTTTCATCTTATTAATTTGTTCTAATAGCTCATTGCGTGAAATTTTTCGTGAATTCATCATGTTTGAAAGAGAGGGAGAATGAAGAAATGTGCGATGAAGAACTCAACCTATTGATTATGATCTTTGTTTTCGCTCAATCAAGTTTTAACAAGGCTATAAGGAGTAAGCTCAAACAAGCTACTCGGGATACAAGTGGGATATAACTTAAACAAGCTATGACGAATATGTTGATTGGTTTGGATTAAACAAGCTTAGCAGACGAAAATGTAAGGAGTACACTCAAACAAGGTACTCAATACAAGTGAGATATAGCTCAAACAAGCTATGATGAATATGTTGATTGGTTTGGCTTAAACAAGCTCTGGATTTTTGATAGGAAGAGTAACTCAAACAAGTGACTCAACATAGTTGCGAACTCAAAATGAGATTTGAAGGGATTTGTGTCGGATGGGATTTTGTTAAACTTGTAAGCTGATGAAATAATGAGTGAACTCAAACAAGTCACCCAAGGATGATTTCGACAATTGATGAGATAAGGAGTGAATGCAAGTCACTCAATATCTATTGGATATAGCTGAAAACAAGCTATAGTGGAGTTGTTGTTGGCTGAAGTAGGCTAATGAAATCAGTGTGACGTTTTGATCTTCATTGTGGGATTGCTTGAATGTTTTGCTTGGTATTGAATCGGTCGAGAAATGGTGTTGTGGAACACGATTAGGATTTAAATTTTACAATAAACACATTGATATTAGCCAAGTTTTATGATAAAAAAATGCTAAACTATTTTGTTTACAAACAAAGCAGTCATGTGTATCAAATTGTTTTGGCTGAAGAGGTAGATCCTTCGGGAATGATCATTGTTTCATGCAATCATACAAGTATGCTGTGAAATGGTGGATGCAGGCTCTTATTACTCCAAGAAGATGCGTCCTCCGATATACCCTAGTCCTGATATACCTAATTCTATACGGGGACAGAATTGGTACGGGGAACCCTTAGAGCACTGGAGGAGACTCACCAATTCTTACTTGCCTGTTTTGGAGTGAATCACCACGTCCAAAACAGGTTTTGTGAAAAGGTGGAAGGTGATGGAGGGATGAATGTGTATGGTGTCCTTATAACTCCCGAAGATTTACAGGATGATGCCTGAAGCTTCGTTGTTACAGCTATTTAGGCGTGACTCGCATGCACTGCACGACAGCATTACCTGTAAGTGAAGAGCAGTGGCGAGGTAAATACCGAACGCTGTGATGAGACTAGGTCTCAAAGTGCAATGCAGATGTAAATGTTGTTGGTGCGTGGTAGTCAAGTCCACATCACCGGTGTAGCTTTGGTGGTGATGAAATCCACCTCGTCTACATGCAAAAACAATATGATAAAGTGATTAAACGCAGGGTTCTTTCCAACTTGAAATAAATCACTAGCAGAAAATAATTACGTACCTGAGCGTACTTTTTTTTTTTGGTTTCAGCAATTGTCTTTGAATGGTGGTATTTTTGCGGGATTTTTGTTGTTTTTGTTTTTTTTTGTTTTTGACAATATTCCAGCAACGCAGTTCTACAGAAAACAAATTAGTAGTTATCCTGTAAATGAAATGTTAGAAAAGTGATCGTGGTTGTTTTTGATTTGCCAGATCGCTCAAAGGCGCAGGAAAAGAGCATACACAACCAACGACCAAACAAATATTAAGAATATGACAAAGGAAAATAATTATTAAAATGACAGTTGGAAAACAAAGCTAGAGGATCCTGCAATGTTAGAACAAGAAACTAAAAAAATTGTGACCGTTTCTGATTTTCCAGATCGCTTGAAGGCGCAAGAAAAGAGCATACGCGGATACAATTGGAATAGTTTTTTTTTAAATGTTAATAATTATTGCAATTAATCATGATTGCGAAATAGCGATAATGATTATTTTCACAAAAAAGAAAAACGATGAAAGAAGAGGGTGAAAACGTTACTTAGAAGTGATGTCGTGGAAAATTGAAATGTAAGGCAAAAATTAAAAATTAAAAAAAATTGGTGTGCAGAGCCTAAGTGGCCTCACGTTTCTAATTTCCAAGATCACTTTTGAAGTGCGAGGAAAGAGCATACGCGTGAGGTTGTTACGTGAAATAAAATAAAAATAAGAATTTAAAAAAAAACTATAATTTTGTTGTTTTTTGTTAAAAAGACAGGTGTTAGAAGAAATGAAATCAATTTTTTTGTAAGTCTAAATCTAAAAATTATTTTTTCATTGCATATATATTTTCAATACCTTTCCGTTAAAAAAAAAAATGAAGTCATTCCGAGTTCGGGAGCAAAAGTTATGGCTTCCGGAAGATGGGCTACGAGAACGCTCTGAATGAAAATTTTAAACGTGAGAAAAACGTCCCGGGAGCTGGTTTTTTTATTTTCTGACTTCTATACTTCACCTGAGAAGCTAAAATTTTGACAGCAAGGTTAAAAAAGAAAAATAAACAGAAAGAAAGAGTTAGATCACAAAATGATTGATTAAAATAAAAGAAAATAAAAATGATTAACTTCCTACAAAGCAGTTATTTTAGCAAAAGTAAATAAATAAATGCATTTTCCGGATTGGTTGTCCCATGACAGTAAGATGATAAACTAATGGCTAGTTCATGTGTTTCTACAGATGATGAGTAAATAACAAAATCAAAACTGGGAACTAAACACCAAGCACCGAGGAGATCAAAGACAAAATGAGCTTCAGAGTTTCATTGTTGCTATAACCTGCAGATACACCACAAGACACCACACAACAAAAACACTACCCAAAGCATGAAGGTTAACCAAAGAAGACCATAAGGAACAGAAAAGGAAATAATAATGAACAATAATAAACAAAGAACAGATAAAACCACTAATTGGGAAATTAATGGTAATAGATCGAAAGTAACCAGGCGTGCCAGAATGTAAGCTATGAAAAATACACTACTAACAAGGAAGTAAAATACCAATAATCATACCTCCTCCTTCGCGTTCCGTAGCAAACCTCAGAATGGGCTAGGAAACTTGGATTGAGCCCTGATTTTGTGATATGTAGGTGCTTTTCTTCAAGACGGAGCAAGACCTTCCTGCAACAACGATCCTCTTACTTTGCACTGGATGGGAAAAAGGATTATGAGACTATTTTGGCATTAGGACTAGGCAAAAGGATGTTCTTTGCTCAAAGGATGCAAGAACTTAGATATGGCATGAAAGCTTATTCTCCGTGTCCTTAGAGGGGAGGGGTAAGGTTGTATTTATAGCCTGAGGGAGTGATTAGCTTAAATTAATTTAAGTAATCATGGTTTGAAAATGTGGGCAAGATTAAGTGGGTGGTTTGAAAATGTGGGCAAGATTAGGTGGATGGTTTGAAAATGTGGGCAAGATTAGGTGGATGGTTTGAAAATGTGGGCAATATTAGGTGAGTGGGGGCCACGAAGAATGGGTGAGGATTTGAATTATATTTTTAATTCATAAGTGGAGGATTTTAGGTGAGTGGGGACCATGAATGGTGGGTGAGGATTTGAATTTGAATTTTTAATTCAATAGTGGAAAAACATGGAGAATAATGACATGTTGTGAGGATTAGATTATTTTTAGATTTGGAAATGGATAATTAATCAAATTATATTTGATTAATTCGAAGTGTATTTTTGTGGGAAATGAGGAAGGGAAATTAATTGATTTAGGATAGATGTGAAATTGGGGTGTCTACAATAACCACTTCTAGATTGCATTTAACTCATCTCATTATGGTAGAAACAGTGGATCCTGGCAAAATGGCAGACTGTCTAGCAATGGCGAACCTGTCATTGCATTAAAGCTAGTTGTTGAACGCCAGTTCTAGTCATTATCACGCATCAAAGCTGTTTCTTAACTTTCTCTCTCCATACTGAACTAAAATTCAAGATTGACCCCGGAAGCGTGTAGAGAATTTCACCATCTTTCCATTGATATAAAGAACGTGCAAATCTGAGCTCTGGATCAAAAGATATGGCGATTTGAAGATTTAGGGGAAAAACCAGGCCAAAATGGATTTTGAATTTTTTCCCATGCTCTGCCACTTGGATGACATGTGTCAGGTGATGATTGGATGAGCAATTCTCTCTCCTCTACCTCCCATGGGTTTCCCTTTGAAATTTTGATGTTTTTAACTCTTTGGAAAATTTTCCATTTTTTCCCCGCGCCCGCCACTTGGGACACGTGGCACGCTTTGGTTGGTTGACAGGGGTGCGGGGCATCTTTTACCTTTTAGTTTTTCAGCCAAAACTTTTTCCAAATTCTCTAAGTCCTCCCCGAGCTTTGCACTCCCCTTATCCTTAGGACACGTGTCCTATTTCTATTGGCTCGGGCCAATCCTCCAAACTTCACCTTTGGAAACTTGGCAAAACATTAAGTAAAAATCTTACCCTCTCCTCCGCCGCTCTGATCCACGAAGACATGTGTCACATCCTGATTTGTTGGCGGATTTTCCGGGTCTTCATGTCCCTCACGTATTTTTGGCCTGGATGTTCTAAACCGTCTGGGACAAATTTCTCCAATCCGCGTGATTCGGGCTTTCTGTCCCTCTTTGAGGCAAAGACAAATGGCACACTTTCATTGGCTCTCGGCTCTTCCAGCTTTCTACGTCCCACGCGTCCCTTTGTCCCAACTATCCTGGACGAAAGTTCCCTACGCCGGCCGATCCGGGTGGTTCGCGTCCTTCGCGTCCTCACGGCCAAGATGTCCTAGCCTGTTCTACACTACTCTGATTAGTCAATTTTTTTACCTTCGGCCATTTGCCCTTTCACATCCCGCGTGTCCCCATGGCCCGGATGTCCCTTTGCTGCGCGGACCACCTGGTGGCCTTTCGGCCGATTCGCGCCCCGACGTCCCAACTGTCCCGACTGCTGCGAGGACTAGGACTTAGCCGATTTTCATGATTTTTCTAGCCCAAGCTTGTTTTTTGCAACTTTTTCACCCCTTTTTAGAACTTGCTCTTTTCTTCTTAGACAGGAGAGTTAGAAAAAGGCCGAGGGGACCCCAGAAACATGATTTTTTTCTTGAATCAATCTATTTGCCTAGGACTTGAGTATTCTGATGCATGTTATCAAAATTACCCTGGGGGTGAATTTTGGATAACAATATGGGCAACACTTGCCTTTTTCCATAGATAAGCTTGTATGGAGAGCTTCTGTAGACCTTTTAGATGTGATCCTATCAGCCCATAGAGCTGATTTGAGCTTTGTGTGCCAAGTCTTCTGATTCTCATCAAGGGTCCTTTTGATGATTCTTAGTAAGTTTTTTTATGGAGTTCTCTTGGCCATTACCCGAGGGTAATAGTTTGATGAAGTCTTGAGCTATATACCATTCTGTCACAGCCCATTTGGTGATCCTTGCACCATGAAATTCCAATGCATTATCTCGATATGATAGTGGCGGGGACACCAAACCTCATGACTACCCCTTCATATAAATCTAATATATTGGATTCATTTGCCTCCTTAAGTGCCTTTGCTTCAATCCACTTTATGAAATAGTACATTTGTCGTAAGTATCCACTTGTGGCCTTAACTTGAATGTGGGTTAATCACTCCTATGAAGTCTAATCCCCATTGCACGAATGGCTAATCTACTGAAATTGGATGAAGGGGCAGGGCTGCTAACCTTTCTTTCCCTGTGAAGAATACGCACTTCTTGCATTTCTCGATCCATGAGTAGCAATCACTAAACATCATAGGCTAATAGTAACCAGCCTTCATGATTTTGAGAGTTGTTACTCAAGGAGAAAAGTGGCCTCTGCTTCTCCATCATGGAACTCATGCAACACCCTCTCAATTTGGCCTGTCCCAATGCACCTCAATAGAACACTATTGATGTCTTTCTTGAACAAAACACCATCGACAACACATATGGAATGGCTTGTAATATGAAGTATCTCCTCTTTTATTTTCTCATTTCTTGAGGGCATAAACCTGTTTGGAGATAATGCACCAAGTCTTGGGTCCAACATGGAATGGGTGTACCATTAGCTAGCCATTCTTGATCATTTTGCAGTAGCAAGACAACCTCTTCTTCTCCTTTTGACTCATCATGTTGTCTGGAAGTGAGCTGCTCACACAACCCTTTTCCACGAACCATCTTGGTCACCTTTATTTCAATATCATATTCCATTACACAGGTGATCCAACCTGTTCTCTTCTCATTCAAGTCCTTTTTCAGGAGAAATTCCTTGACACCAACATGAGACACTAGTAGTTGAACCTTTTTGTTTCAAACCAAGTGTCTGAACTTCTTCAAACTTCTCATGAAAACAAGGACATGCTTTTCAATAAAAGAATACATTACTTCATAATCTTCCAGGATTTGACTGAAGAATGCTTTGGGCTGTTTTGACCTTCTTTGTTAGGCTAAACCAAGATAGCTGAGATTGTTTCTGACCCTCCAAAAGCATACAACATGAAGTCCTTTTAAAATTCTAGGTTAATAAGAGTTGGGGCCTGTGATATTGCAAGCTTGATGGCCTCAAAACTCTATTTACCTTTTGTTTTCCATTTGAATGCAAGAATCTTCTTTAGCATCATCGTTAAAGGCTTTACAAGAGTGGAAAAATCAGGCACAAATCTGCGGACAAATTTTATCCTTCCTAAGAAGCTTTGGAGGGATTTCTTGTGATGTGGTAGTGGTAGTGTTCTAATGGCTTCAACTCTTTCAGGGTCAATTGTCAACCCTTATCTTGAGATAATGTGGCCCAACAACTTTCCCTCATGTGCCAAAATACACATTTCTTTGGATTCAATGACACTCTAAACCTTCTACACCTTTGAAATACTTGCCTAAGGTGAAAGAGGTGGTCTGCTACATTCTTTGAGAAGACAGTGATATCATCTAGATATACCAGCACCATCTTGTTGATCAAGCCTTTGAACACCATATCCATAGCTTGCTGAAATGTTGCTCTAGCATTAGACAATCCAAATGGCATCTTCTTGTAAGCATATGTGCCCCATTTCATGGTGAAGGCCATCTTGTACTAATCTTCCTCTTTCACCATTATTTGATTATAGCCTGAGTATCTGTCTACCAATGAAAACCTTTCGGAGCCAGCTACAACCTGGAAGATGTATTCCATTGATGGAAGTGGATAATGATCCTTGAGTGATGCTCTGTTCAGATCATGAAATTCCACACACAATCTGATTTCTCCATTTCTTTTCCTCATTGGCACCAAGTTTTGCAACCCAACTTGAATGTTTGATAGGGAAGATGATGTTAGCTTCAATCAGCTTGTTCAACTCTTTCTTCATGAGAGGTTCAATATGGGGATTTACCGCCCTTTGCTTCTGTCTGATAGGTTTAGATCCCAAATCTAGCTCAATAGTGTGTTGTGCCAACCTTGGGTTGAAACCTCTTAAATCCTTGTAATTCCAAGAAAAGACATTTGGGAATTCTTGACAAAGTTGAATGAACTCATATTTTTCTTGTTGGGTACTTACCTTGCCAATTCACAATGTTTTTCCTTCATCTATGGAAATGGGCTCTGAATCTTCACCCTTTACCTAAATATTTGCTTTCTCCTTCCAGAATTGATCATTTGGGTTGAATATTGACTCCAAAGTTACAAGACCCTTTGGTAATTTGTTGGTTCTCAACTACACCACTTGGTCACCATACCGCTATTCCAACTTGTCTTGGTTTCTAGTAGAGAACTCAACTTCTTCTTGTAAAAATTGACAATTTGTTGATCATTCTCGAAGACTTGCCAACTTGTGTTGTTATCTAGAATAGCTGGTCTTACAACCACTTTAATATGGGGCTGAGATTTCTCACTCTTGATACTCTCTACCACATCAAATGCTACCCCGATTGCTTCAATCATGTCTGCTGCTTCATTATTCTTCCTTGGGATGGAATTGATGCTAAAAGCCTCAAAATCTTCAATGAGATCCCATACCTAATTCTTGTAGTTTTTAACAGATCATTCTTGGTAGAATTTTGTCCTCGGACTTGATTCACAACTAGCTCACTATCGCCAAACACTTGTAAGTTTTTAATCCCTCTCTTTCTTGCCCAATGCAATCCATGGATCAAGGATTCATACTTTATTGTGTTGTTTGAGAAATAAAATTTGAAAGAAGAAGGTGAGTAATATTTCGTACCTTGAGGTGAAACAAGCATAGCTCCTCCTCCAGCTCCCTGTCTACTTCTCAAGCCGTTGAAGAATAACTACCATACTTCATTGTCATCTTTGTGGTCTAGCTCGGTGATGCTAGGGAGGGGATGATTCTCTTCATGCAAACAATAGAATCCTAGCTCCACTTCTTCCATTTCCTTGTAAGGGTCAAAATCATGCCTCTTTCTTGCCCATTCATCAAGAGTCAGGTCTAGAATGCATCCGACTTTGTTATCTGCTTCATGAGCGCTTGGATAGTCCTCTTGATCAAATGTTGAATAATTTGAATTGATTGGGTTTGGTGTATGAGGCTCTATGTGAAATTTTGCAATAGGCTCAGATATGATTATAGCCTTAGCTCCATACCTTGTTCTAAATAACATATGTGACCAATCAACAAACAAATAACCTCCAATTTTAGCAGTGAAGTCTCTTGACAAGCACAATGTAAAGAGAGGTGGCAAGTCTATGACTGATACATCTTGCAAGATGGTCACATTAGGACATGCATGCAATGTGAGGCTCAAATATTTGATTACTCCAACCATTGTTACCATTGTCCCATCCAATTACACTACGCCTTTGGAGATGACTTCATATTGAATACCTAGTTGATCAGCTATTTGTTTTGGCATGACTAAGCTACTTGCTCCCTGAATCAATCATGCAATTATGCACTAGCTTGTCTCCAATGATCAATGAGACATAGAAGGGAGGGGGCTTTAGATTCTTACCTTTGTGATCTCTATGATTTCCTTCTTGCTAAGTTGTATTGGTAAGCACCTTTTCTTGTTGATTGGGTGGCTGATTTGAGGCTGACCAATTGGCCATAGCAGACCTACAATAGGTCTCTCTGTCTCTGGGATAGCCAATGACTCCCACATTGAGATGTTTACATTTGTTTTCTTCATCTTCTCAATGATGTTGAATGGAGATGATTTATCTCTCTGTTGTCCCTTGCCTTGCACATTCTTCTCTTGCACATGGGTTGTTACAACTGGCACTTGAGCTGGTCTAGGGGGTGGCTTGGGCTGACCTTACACATTGGGAGTTGCACTTTGATTTCCAATACCTTGTGGAGTAATAGAGGGTTGTGGATCACTTGAATTTGATGATTTTCCCTCTCCAATATTCCTTTTCTTGGACCGTGTATTGGCAGCTACACTTTGAGAAGGGGCTTGGTTAACTCCACAAAAGTCTTCTATTTTCCAATTAACTAGCATAGTTTCAGTTGGAGGTGTCTCTTGTTGAGCTTCTTGCTGCTGATTTTCCTCTTGACTAGGTTCTTGGGACACACCAATGGTCTGTACCATCAAGGCCTAGTTTAGTGCACCATTGAAACACGTTGATTGATTGTGAGGTAGACTACAGGGGTAACACCAGTCGTACTCCTATGCCATGTTGTTTTGTGTTGGAACTAAATCTTTTGATGTTGAAGCTGCATTTGGATCATATGGTCGAGAATGGCCTGGCAGCTTGAGGTTGTCCTTGGTTCAAATTTTGATTTGTGGCATGACTTGGTGGTTTATTTTGCTGGTATGGGGGCCTAGCTTGATACTGAGTTTGAGGTTGATATGGCCTAGAACTCTGAGCTTGTTGTCTCTCGATAGTCACTAGCTTGTTTCCTAGGTTCCATGATTGTTTCAAGACCTCCTGGTACTCTTTTGAAGTGATTGAAGAAATAGAAGCCTCATTGTTGCTTTGATTTCTAGGGGTGGAATGGGATTCAACTCTGGTGTTTGACTAGTGCTTGGACTTCCTAATTCTAGATATAGAGGCATAGGTGGCCTAGGTGCAAGTTTACTAGCCTGAATTAAACAATTTTCAACTCTAATGGAAATGTTATAGGTTGCAAGTAAGGTTACACCTCCCATGGATTGAATCATCATGGCAATATCAGAATTTAAAGCTCTAAGTATAGAAAAGCACCTTTGTCTATTGGTCTCATGGCCACCAGAATCCTATCCCACATCTACTAGAATCTAAATTTGAATTCGGTCAACTGCTCATTAGGATCCCTCTTGATTGTTTTCAATTGTTCCAATAGAGATAGGTTATCCCCCTTTTCTCCAAATTGATTGTGAAGAGTTGTGCACAGATGGTCCCAATTCTGAATAGAGCCTATTGTTAGACTCTTGAACCATTGCAAAGCTTTACCCTTGAATGAAGAGGCTAACAATTTGACTACAATGTCCATCTCAATGATTTCATGAATTGCATAGACATTTGCAATGTCTTGAATGTGGTCACTAGGAGTAGTTTGGTTCTCTCTAGTGAAATATGGAATGCTCTTCAATGCTGCAATTGGAACTGGATTTTGTGCATTGAGAGTGAGTGGGCTGCTACTAGTGAAGTTGACATAGGGATTGGGTTGTGGATGTGCCATTATGATTGGCCTAAGAACCCTTGTTGATTGAATGAAAGGCCATCGGGGAGGTGTTGACAAATTTCTATTTGGTGGAGATGGAGACCTTTGAGCTCTTCTTCCTCTCCTTGCTCTTTCCGGGGATAAATGTAGATAGAAAAATAGTCCCTCCTCTCTAGTTCTTGACCTTGTTTGTATTCTTCTCATGAACTTGACAAGCTTGGACTGCTGAAACTAGTGGATTATGCCTCTTTTGGAGTCGCCAGATGTGTAATTTAGAGCTTCTTACAAGTTGGGAACTTACAACAAGTGCACATCAATCTTTCTGCAATAGAAATGAAGACTTCTTGTCCCACTGGGCATGCCAAAACTATTGTAGCAAAATCACAACACCCCTGAAATATGTAACTTGATGGGTTGAGATCCTCAATGTGACTATACAACATGGAGCATCTCTCAAAGTGTGGGACTTTACGAGTCGAGAGAGCTCTCCGAATAAAGTCCAGCTCATATTCCTCTATTCAGGTGCACATGTTCAGATTACAGAGGGTCATTCTAAATCCTACTCTAACTTGCCAAGGAGATAGGGTTAAGGGAATACAAGAAATGAAACCTAATCTAATAGAGGTGATGCACTAAAGGAATGTTGAAACACTTTGCAATAAACAAAAACCATAAAAATGCAATACAATCACCATGAACAAATAACCAGGACTACAATGAGAGATCAAAAAGGAGACAATGAATGCAAGAGAGGGTTGAAAATCATCCACAGACATGCATTATCACTCCAAAAGTTGATATAGTGCATTACAATGGCCAAGAGGCACAAAATTACATTACAATTTAAATGGGAGGCTTGGACTCCACAAATCCACTTACGGGCAAGAGAAGAAGGGAGGGTGCAGAGAAAAAATGTCCAACCATTTCAAAAATTTCCCTCTTGTACAATATATAGGAAGAATAAGAGAGAGAATAGGAGGGAAAAATAGAATCCTATTCTAACCGCCCCTAAAGGAGAATTGAATTCCCCTGCCACAATGATGGGTCTCATTGCAACACCCATGCCCCCATCGTTGTTCCTTGCTGGGAAGGAAAGGAAACCCATTCTTCATCATGGTGGTAGATGGGAGACTTGATGAGCCTCAAAAATGGTGGGTCGAAACATTGATGGTGGCAAGTGGGTAGCAGTTGCCGAGAGTCCCTCCTACCCGATTCCAAGCTTCTGATTGAAATATATGGCTAATTAAAGGTACATCATGTCTGGAGTCTATTCACACATATCCATGTGGTGGCCCCACATGTCTCAAGGTTTCTCCCCTCCTTTACACTCTTGAAGTTGCACCGAAGAGACACATGGCATCGTCTACAGGCCTGCTCTATTTCCTTTGTATTCTACCTAAGCCCCCTATTGTGAGATACATTGTGCCTAACGCGAGACACATAGAGATTTGGTGCATGTTTGGGGACTACTTTTGGATTCTATCTTTGAAGTTGTGTGGACGAGGCACATGGAGGCCTCTGTTGGTCCTTCTTTACTTTTCAATAGCCGGCTCTACCTTTCAGACCACAGGACTCATGGAGGGTCATTCTTTAGTTCAGGGTCTCTCTTTGGGCCATGCCTTTGAAGTTGTACCGATGAGGCACATGGAGGCTTCCGTAGATCTTGTAAAATTAGTTGATTTGGGTCCTAAGTGAACACTACCTACCTCGTCCCTTTGGTGAGTTAAAGGGGCCCACCATATATAATGCCAAAAACCCCTTGTGGGTGGGACCCTCATGCTTGACTCCCTAAATTGTGACAGTGGGACACGTGGCATCATCTATGGGCCACTCCTCCATTTCCTCATGTTTGGCTTAGTCCCTTTTGTTTTGCAAGGCTATATGTCTGACTCGGGACACATGGGGGGTTTGCACATGTTTGGGTCTGCCTTTTGGGTCACGCCCTTGAAGTTGTGCCATTGGGACATGTGGGTCCCCCACAGCTCTGTGACTTTTCAACGGCTGATGAGACCATTTCCAGACTCTGACCACATGGAAAATTGATGCTCATTTGAGACCTACCCCTAAATTTTACTTTTGGCAAAAAGAACCCTCAGGCTCAAAAGTTTATTTTGGCAAAAAAACCTCCATGGCCCCACAACTTTGTGAATTTGCACTTGGTGAAAAAACCTCCGCAAGCTCATGGGTCCGCACTTTAAAACTATACCTTTTTGGGAAAAGTTGCAAAAGTTCCAAAATGCCCCATAGACCCACTAGCCCGAATTTACACTTGGGCAAAATTTCCTCTATGGCCCCGCATATTCACTTAGCAAAAGAAATCATCCTTGGGCTTGTGGACCCGCAATTGTAACTTGTGCCTTTTGAAAAGTACAAAATACGAACATATCTCCTGCCAACCTGCAACCACAATTTTCCCCTTTGGCAAAAAGTCTTCCCAGGCCCGCAGGTCCGCATTTGGCAAAAAATCCTTCCCGAGTGCCCATCGACCCATACTTTGCCAAATATGAAGAGTTATAAGGACTTCTTTACATTTTCGGAAAGGAGAAGAAATTTCCTATTTGATGAATATGTTCTTAGGAAACCTTAAGTGCTTAAAATATATTAAAAATTAGATTGAAGCAAAAAAAGGGGGAAAAGGGGGTTAGTTGACTAAAAATAAGAGTGATCTTATTTTAGACAACAGTCATGTTAGCTCAAGAAAACTAAGTTTTGCAAGAGGGTAATTTGGGTTTTTAGGCCTATTTGTGTCCTAATGAAGGGTTTCAATTTTCTAGATGTTATTTTTGATCTAATTACTCTATTGTATGATGTCTTCATTATTTTATTACATTTTTATTATTATGTATTGCTTATGATGGTTGAACTAGATGTATTAGAAGCTTAAGTCATGTATAGAAGCATGTGAAGAAGATCTATTTTGGTGTTATTGTGTGAGTATGAGAAAGATAAAGTAAAGCAGAAGTTTGTAGAGGTAAATAAGGTCTTTATCACCATTAAGAGAAGGAAGATATGTTGGTATGAAGAGATAACATTTGGCGAGCCATGGTTTTCAAGTCGGATGACCTAATCAGCTCAGTGAAGAAGTCCATGAGTGAAGAATCCTAGAGGGAAGATTTGAAGAAGATTGAAGGAAGGATAGCTAGACAAATGTCATCATCAGTTGTTGTGGATAAATTCTAAATGTTAAAAAAATAATTTATATGGTTGAGTTCATGTTTTTCAATCATGGGGTTATTTCCTCCATATAGGGTTAGTGATCTACTAAATCTAGGTGTTGGAGCTCCTTGTAGGGTTGGTGATCTACTAAATCTAGGGGTTAGTGCTCCTTGTGGGGTTGGTGCCTATTATCCATTTTTCCCCTTGATAAAATGGACAATTGGGAAAAAAATTGGAACTGTACACTTCATGGAGTTTATTTGATGAATCTGTAAGTTTCGGGTATTCTTCATGTTTCTTAGGCCACTTGGAATCATTTACAAGAATTTCCCTTTTCTTTAGTTTAGTACTTAGTCAATTTTGGATTTAAAGGGATAAAATTGGATAAATTGGTTTTGGGAAACTTCATTATGTTTTCCTAGATTCTCATCTCTTCACTTAACCCAAAAGTTAGAAAAATATGGGAAAAATGCAAAAATGGGATTTTTACGGTGTAAATCACCATCTAGAGACCCAAGTGGTACAAGTTCCATCGGGTCGCGTGTTCTCGAAAGGCCAAAGTAGACAAAATGCAAAGGATTTAGGTTGATCTAATGTTATTTTGGGAATTCGGATGATCGGGATCTAGGAGGTACATATTCATGCAAGGTTCAAGTTCCCAAGGGGCCCATTTGTGTGCGGTGTTAAGGAGGCCGAGGAGTTGACTTGAATGTGGACGGATTGACATTTTTGGCCGGAGGGCCTAAAAAAATAGGGCTATGGGGACACAAGTTCCCCATGGAGGCGGAACATCTACAAAGGTGAAGTGATAAAGGATGTGAGAGTTTGAGGTGCGGAGGGAACACAGGTTGTGGGAACATTGTTTTCCGCGGAACAATGATCCCCGCGGAGTTAAGAAACCCACAATTCAAATGGTGTAAGCCAATGAGTTATAAGATTTGTAGTGTGTAGAACTAAGGGATGTAGGGAACAATGTTCCCCATGGAACATTGTACCCTATGGGCCAGCAAATTCTAAAATATCTTAAAACAAAGGAGAAAGAGTGGATCGGGGATGTGGACGGCACCAATGAAGTAACTAGACTGTGTGTAAACTGTAATGCAAAGAACTAAGTAATGCACCCTATCAAACCCATAGAACAAGAACAAGAGGAGTGGGGTATGGGGTTATAACTCAACATTACTTATAAGTAATGCTCGAGTCTAAGCTCGAGTAAAGCAATAGTAAAAACCCACGGACAAAGACTAAAGCAACAATGTTGCAGAAATACGATGGGCCACTACTTTAAAGTAAAGAAGGTTTAAAATTTGAGAAAAGTAGACATGAAATCTCACCAAAGTAATAAGTGAAGTAATTGGGTGTCGGGATCCCGTGAAGCAAAGGCAAGCCAAGATTGTTACCTTGGAAATGTGATTTGGGATAACTTTTGGCACAAAGATCCATTTTCCACAACTTTGGACTTTATGGAAACATCTCATAAATTACTTCATCATGTAATAATAAAAATAGAAGCTAGGTGGATTAGATTAGAAAAAAATTAAGGAAACATCTCCAATATCCAAATGTATATTCTTGTTGACAATTTTGCACTTGTGCAAAAATGGGAAACTCGAAACTTCGTTATAATGGATAGCATTGGTGAAGTATACCTAAGCTAGGGGAGTTCTTTTCAGACAATATTGTTACTATTGAATTAATTAATGATTACATGAAATCTACAGCTATGTGTGCTATTACAAAACATAACAGATCACATAGCTTGTAATTTCATGTTATCTTCATCAAAAGAACACAAGGCCCCAAAGGACAGTTGTGTTGTCTTGATGAAGACACTGAATTGCAGAATAAATGAAGTGTTATGTTTTGAAGTAGCAATCAAGACTGTAGATTACATAAATCAGAGTTCATTATTGGGTGTTATAGGTATTATTTAATGTTCTTTCCTTCATGATTAAGACATTTAATTATATTATTGGGTTGTTTATTTCATCATACAATCCATATCAAAAAGTAGAAATGCAAAAATAAATACACAACTCAATTTCACAATTCAATGCTTTATTCATAAGGAATTTCAAATTTTCCCACACAATCCATGGGATGTAACTAGAAAGTAAATTAAAACTACTAAAATAAGAGGTACACATGCATGAAAGAGAAAATAAAGGAGTATGAGTGAACCCATAATTTCCTTGAGGTTTGTCCTTCGATTGATGCATCCTCATCTTCAGCTTTGTTCCCTCTTCATCTTCATTGTTGAGAGCACTATACCTAAAAACAAAAAAATAAAACTCTCATTTTATGAGCTCAGGGTTAATCCATATTCCTATACCGTCCTAATTCATGCATATGAATCTCTAATAATAGGAGATATAGATTACTTGAAGATTAAATAGTATACATGATTTACTCACTCGAAAGAAATAAAGAGAACAGAAAAAGAAAAAAACATGGACATAAGAGAGGCCAAAAAGCCTAAATATTTTCTAACTATTTTCTCAAGTGTGTAGGTACAGGTTGTAGCCAAGAATAAATAAATCATGTCTTATAGTCTTCACTATGGATAAAGATTGTAGAGTTCAATAACTTCTATCCTATGGTACATGAAGCAGATGAGTGACAAGTACATACTGGAATGAAGGAAGAATGTAACTCAAGGTTCAGCAGCTATTCTAGGGATAAAATTAGTTAGAACATAGAACAGAGGAGAGAATTACATAAAAAAGTGCATGTTTTAGATTGCAACTGAAGAAGAAGAATCATAATTTAAAGGGCTGAAGTTAACTAGAAAGATAAGATTACAATTTGAAACAGAATGAGAAAGAAATCGAGAAAATTTTTGACAGGCTTCACCATATAAAATGGGCATTTACAACTTTTCATCATGTTTTTTTAACTAATACATGCTTTAAAAGCTATATGTAAATCAAATAAGTGATATAGAGAAGCAAAAAAGCATGCCATGATCAAGATAACAGTTATTATGTTTCAGTTTCCAACAACAAATCAGTTTCAATAGAAAAGTGATACATTTTGTATTCTGAATCAGAAAATACATCTATTACAGCTGAAAAAGGGATAAAAGAAGGAAATCATGGGAAAATTTTGACAGGGCTCCGCCATGTAAAATTGACATTTTATATTTTCCAAGCATGCATACTAAAGTTGTAATAATGATGAAATGCAATATTTAAGCAGAAAAGAAATGGGACTACAACATCTCAACAAAACTTCAATGTTCAACATGCAAGAATTATGAACAGAAAATTCTAGAAATAACATGTCTGTCCAAGTTCTCAAATAAGAAGTAAATGATTAACTTCTATAGTTTTTAGTTTTTAGAATCAAATATTCAAAGTTATTCACAACTAAAAAATGAAGAATGATGTCCAATATAGAGTTGCAGAAAGGCCATAATCAGTGCTAGATCAAATTACAATTGCACACTCTCATTTTGCATCAGAACAAATACAGAACAGAATACACAAATGCTACAACACCAATGGAGTATAGCTATGAAAAGAAAATTAAGACTCAGCTACAACATGAAGTTAACTGAAAAATTGTTCAACAACTAGAGTTTCAGGTTCAACATTGAAATAATCAGATCAAGAATGATAAAGATCAAGCTCTTTACAACCAACTGAAGGAGACCTCAGTTTTCAGATAGTCATGCTTTAAGAAGTATAATCAAATAAGTACAGTTTGAAAACCAGAAGTTCTACAAGAATGATACCGACTTATGACTAAGGAAACAGAGAGTGCAAGGTTGAAATATCAGGTCATGGCTGAGCCATTCAAAGTTCTTCAGCAAGTGCATAGAAAATGGAATGCAAAACATAACCAAGAATATCTAGGGTTTCCAGAAAAGGCTCAAGGATTGACCGAGAATAAGCTTTGAATCAGAGACATATGCATACCAGGGCCAATGGTCATAAACCCTCAAAAGATCATCAAGAAAGAGATTTTTGCAACATAAAGTATAACAGTCTAGATTCAAGGAAATTTTATAAGGACTGAAAGCAAGTAGCAATTACACAGAGCTTGAAATAGTATTCAAAATACAAAACTCAAGTGGAAGAGATAATAATCAGAAAATGCATGCTTTTCCAAGTCAAAGAAATATTCAAGTATTTTAGAAATTTTTCATTCCCATTGAAATCAGATTCAAGCTACAATATTGGAGTAAAAGGGTACAGACCTGGTCATTGATTGAAAAACCCATTAATGGGTATCAAGAAATCAGAGAAACAAGAAAGAACTCACCGATTAAATCAAATCTTTCAAACCCTCGAAATATCAACATTTTTAAAGCATCAAAGGAAGAATGATGACCCAATTACATTTGAGAGCTTGGGAGTCAAGAAAGACAGAACTCACAAATATTTTCAAAATTTTCAGTTACATATCCAAGGAAGAAAATGAAAATGGAAGTGTACGTGTGCAAGAGAAAAATTAGCTCACCTATAACCACTCATGGCGGCTCGACATCAAACTATGATTCACTCAAAAAACTCAAAAACAGATCAGAAGTCTCGTAGAAAGAAGCTCGAGGAATGATCAAGGAAAGGAGACCATTCTATAGCCATGAAGAAACTCAAAGAATTCGAGCTCAGAACTCGAAACAGAGGCCAAATAGCAAACTCAAGATGACAAAAGATACAAATGTTTGATCCCTTATGGCCACAAAGTCATCACAGAATCAACACAGGGCTCGAATAATTAGAAAATGGTGGCCATAAGACCCTGCAGAGAGCTCAATAGTAGTAAGGAAAGACAAAAAACCTTGAATCAAAATTACATGCACATCCAGGCTAAAGAGAGCTTCAAATTTTTCCTTCAGAAGTCAACATTTCCATTGAAAAATCATTTTCAAGTAGTAGAATAGAAGAAGAAAATACAGATCTTGGTTTTCATCACAGACCCATTAATGGGTATATCCAAATTAGAGTAATGAAACAAGGACTTACTGATTAAGCCAAAGTTGAGTAAACCCTCGAATGGTGATCAGTTCAAGACTAAAACAAAGGACCCATTATGGGTTTTAGCTCAGAGACCAAGGTCATCCTAGGAGATCACAAAATATGCAAAGAAAGGAAATATATCAATATTTTGAAGCCAAATGATAATGATGAAGCAGTTACCATGCTCAGAAGTCAAAGACTTACCATCCTTGCATCAAAGACAGTGATGCTAATAGCACAGATCCGAGCTCAAGAAGCTGAACAATGAATCCAAGAACACATAACTCACATATTCCTTCTCGACAAAGAAGACGAGCTCCAAGATTTCACCATTAGCGCCAAGACATTATAGAGCTCAAGTAAGCAAGAAATCAAAACCTACAAGACCCTCTCAAAGCTCGAGAGAAATAAAATGGTGGCCATTAAATCTTTCAAAGCAAGTTCAAGATCCGAGATCAAAGATCATGGCGTGTGGCAGAAAATACCCATAACTACCTTGCTCGAAAAACTCAAAACATAAGAAAAACTACAAAATGAAAAACTGACCAGAAGCTAAGAGAGTCAACTGTTAAGGAAGGTGAGCTTCATAAGATGAAAATGGAATTGATAAAAAAAATTCCAAGGCTTCACCCGTGAACTAGGTGCGAAAATGAAAAAAATGGATGAGGTTCAAGTTGTTTTGACTCACCCACCTGAACTTTGGCTTAACCTAACCCTAATCAAGGGTCAGTGATCAAACAATCAATATTCAACAGTACGAAAATAAATACTCAGGTATCAATCTCCAAAAACAAAGCAAACCATCATGGTCAGATGCCACTAGCCACATTAATTGCGGGGTTAAACCCTAACCACATGTCAAGAATCGATTGCACCAGATCAAATAGTACATAGAGGTTCGGGATCGATTAAAAATTTTAAAACAAACTCAACCCAAGTTAAGATGCCACCGACAAAGTGCATGAAGGGGTGAGTCATTGTCATGAGGGGGCCAACCCTTATTATTTCAAAAATTATTTGCATTTGACATACCAACAATAGTCCAAGCTCAAATATTCCAAAAGTGCCAACCAAATCATGTGTGCAATGATCAAACCAAAAGGTGTCCACCTTATTCTATTCACAATACAAAGCTGACCAACTATACAATACAATATTAATCAAAGGTGGCAGACTATAGTATGTTATATGTATGTTCAAAGGTGGCCAAATGTAATATGGTGACCCTTTTACAAAGTGCACCTTGTCATGTGTTTAAAACCATAGTAATTTGCTAAGTCCACAAGAGTGGCCAAACCATGGTAAGACTATTACTGAACTGCAAATGTGGTCCCCACTATTGAAGGGGTTGGAGATGATTTACTAGTGTGTTATCCATGTGATCACTAGAGGACAAGGAATGTCAACATCAGAACTTGAGCTTGGAGGTGGTCCCCATTAAGTGGATTTTTGGATGAATTATTTTTGCAAGTATTGCAAATATTGTTTTTTATTTTGCTCAATACACAGGGGTATTTTTGCATGCCTTCACAAAAGGAAAGATCAGCAAGAGGACATAATTTGCATGCACTAGGAGGATACTTGCTCATCAAGCAAGATTTATTATTAGCAAATTATTCACCCATGCTTTTCTTAAAAATAGAACAATCAACTTTAGTTTGATTGTATGTAATCAAAGGCTATTAATGCCTCCTTGTACTAGTTTGCTTTATTTTATTCCTTTATTTATTATTAAATAAAGGATAAAAATAGGATGCATGGGCAAGTACAACCTCAGTCTATTTTTAGGAAGGGTGGGTGAATCAATTTTTCTATATATTGTGTGCCTTGGCAAAGCACAAAGGAGGAATTTTAGATACAGGAGTGCTGAAGCAATTTTCTACCAGTTTTCCCTTTGAATGTGAAGTATTTTCTACCTTTCTAATTATTTACAGTCTTGTGTATGTTTCCATTAATCTTGTGAATGTTGAATTCCCTGATTAATCATCTTACCCTATTACAAATTCAGTAATTTCGCATGATATTAATGTGTATGTGTAACTTAGTAGTATTGTTGTGATTCTATCCCTCAATACATCAAAGTGTTTACCCTTAATTATCTTCAGAAATCTGTTGGCTTGTGCATCAAAAATTCATTCCATATCAATTGTGCATGTACTCAGTCAAAGACCTCATACAAGTTTGGTGTATCACCTCAGTTTTAATTTCATTTTACTAGTCATATTTTACCCTTAAACCCCAGAAAATTAGTTTAGGATACATCAATAAGGAACCGGCCTTGATACTAGAGACTCACCTCAAAATAGGTATACCCACAAACCTGAGGTGTTTCCATTATATCTATGAAAGAGAGAGATAAAATTTGCAAGCTTAGAACACTGCACCATCTCTCTACAAGGTGCACTTTCGAGAGATAATAATTCTCAAGTAGTTGAATTGCATTAATGGAAGTGTATGGGCATTTTCTTCTCCAACATGCAAAGGGGAATTTCAAGAATCCATCTCTCTCTCTCTCTCTCTCTCTCTCTCTCACTTTCCTCTTTATATTGTAAAATTATCATTTTGAGATGTAAGGGGATAATATGGGATGTGGGGAAACTTTGTCAAATTTATTTCTCAACTTGATGAGTTGTAAGCCTTCTCTTGGGTCTAGAAAGTGTATTTTTTCCTGTATTCCAACAATGTAATGTTTGTGCATATTCCAAGAGCAACTAAATCTATGTTAATGGTGTTCTTTCAAACCTTGCATTGTTTTTTTGTGTCTCCTTGCCTCTCTATTTATTTTATTTTATTTCTATGAATGTATTTCTCACTTACAGGTGCAAGATGTTGTGTTTCATGGAGATAATATGATTACTAAGGGTTTGGGTATGTGTCACGGCTATTTGGCCTCTCCCTACTCCATTTTCTTCTCCTTCTCCCTTAGAAAGATATTTCCACACCCCTTTTCTTGGTGTTATCACCTCTTTTAGTGTAGGATTTTCCTTTTATGCATCTCTTTAACCCTTTTCTCTCTCCATGGTCCCTTAGAATTGGTAGTTTAGGAATAGTTAGCTACATTTGCTTCATTAGGAGTAGTTTAGTGCAAGGATTAGGTAGAGGATTCCATCCTTTTCGAGTTCCATCTAAAGTACCAAGTCCCACAACTTGAGAGATGGTACCATTTTAGAAAAAGGTAGGGATCGTAATGTGAAATAGCCTAGGGTGCTAGTTTTTGACATAAAATTTTTGGCACGCCTTGATAGGACGGAGTTAAAGTCATATTTTACAGTGTATATCCTAATTTTAATCTTTATTTCAGCAATTTGATGTGCTCTTTTTTATTTTTAGCCTTCAAAGGCATGTTCAAGCACATCTTGTGATTCCACCGATCTAAAGAACCCATTTTCTAAGTTACCAACCTTTCTCATTTCCTTTTCATCCATTTCCATCCATTTTTCTTTCCATATCTTTCCATTTTCTTCCATTAATGAATTTTTGCAATCATGATTTCATTTCCAACATGGGATTCCCATTTTTAATAGAAATAGTTCCATTCAAATCCATCTCAAGCTATTACAACACACCTCCAGATCAGCTTTATGAGAAAAATTAGATTGAGTATGCATACCCATATGAGTAAGATGCAAATCAGTTTGGTTATTTACCAGACTATGGAGTTGTTCAAGAGCAAGAGTATGTAAATTTTGGAGGCTATCCTTAACCTAGAGTTATTTATTTGTGGAGGAAGATTTAAATAATGGAGGAAAGTATGGTGCAAACTAGGGCTACATGTCAATTGAAGGCATTCAAAATTGGTTTTAGGGTCCCTTGTCCATGGGTTGGCCCTATGCTTTAGGCTATTTCAGGTCCTCGGCGGAAGCTGGATTTCATGGTTGAGATGTTGCCCCAAATTACAAAGCGGGTTAAGTTGTAGGAGGCCCATGAATCTATTGTTACGAAACATTGTCAATGTGAAAATCCTCACTACCACCTCACATCCTACCCATTTCTATTCCCCTTCTCCATCTTCTCCCCTTCCATCTCACCTTCAATTCTCTACCCTTTTCCATTCTAAAAATCCTTCCCCTCATAGAAAGAAGAAATTAAACCTCCCCTTCCACCTAAAAATGTAAAAACTAGTTGAATCCCAACCCACCCCTCCTCTTGCATTCCCAAATCTATTTTGGGAAGAAAACCATAAAATCAAGGAAAGAGGACAACAAGTTAAAGAGACCAACATAGAGTAACTTGAGAGAATCTTGAAGGAATGGGCTGCAAAGTTTGAGTCCAATCATATGCCACTACTTGTCAAGCCTTCATCATAGGTTAGGAATGAAGAACACAAGGTGGGGGATGATTTTGCTGAATAACTAGAGAAAGAAGAAGATGATGACTAGTGTATATGTTCTGAATTTAGTGTGCATGATGGCACCATATTCATGGAGGCTATGGTTTTCTCTCCATAAAATTTACAAAATGAAGAGATGCTCCCAAGTGTACAAGATGTTTCGATGGATTGTAGTTATTCTCATTGCTCTACATGTTTAGAACTTGCTTACACTTTTGGAAGGTTGCATTGATCCACCAAGAACATCTTCAAATTTTGTACCCATTCATGAGGAGTTTCATGTCGAGAGAGGAGGAAAATCAGATTACGAGGTTGTGAGTGAAGAGTAAGACACAAAGGAAACTTCATATCCTTCTTCCACTTCATCCTTGCAAGAATCTGATTTTTGGACGAGTTTGAGCTCTCAAACTTCATGATTGAAGAGGAGGAGATTAAAGATGATGACAACCATTCCAAATCATTCATCGGGGTAGAGGACAAGTTGTTTATAGAAACAAAACGAGATCCAAATCAGCTTGCAAATAGTCACCTTTTCAAGGAATGTCTGCAAGAGGACTCTGTTCATGGAGTTGAGTTTCAAAGCAATGGGAAAACTTTGAGGATCGAACCTTGCCCAATTAGGTATTTCATTTCATTAGATCCAAAACTAGAGTTGTCACTAATCATGCTTACTTCCAATCTTGAGGATGAGTTTCAAAGTCTCTAGGATTGGCTGTAATACCTCTCAAATCCAAATGCATAACAACTAAAAGAGGTACTTTTTTGTTTCCATTTGATACCTTGATGGAAAGGTTGGAAAATCAACTTTGAGTTAGATTTTCACTCTTGCACAAGACCATGTTTAGTGCCAAATCAGTCACATGGTCCAAATTTTTGAGGAAGGGAAGCTACTTCTACCTGCTAGTTGTAATATTTGTTTCAATTTCCCATGCCTCAAGTTAGAGTAGAGTAGGCAGCTTCATTTTCAGCAGAACAAGTGCTTGTGCAAATTTTGCATGCTTCCACGTGGAACATGTATGATCTTCCTCTTTGTACATATTTTTGTGTTATTTTTTTTTCTCTTATACAGTTCATTGGATGCAAAGTGATTCATGGGGAAATTAGTTCTTTTTCAGAATTTCCAAGTATATCAAATCATCATACATTCTAAAAATTTCTGCAGTGCTTCATATTTTCCATGGTTGATTCGAGTTTTCTTCAAAACTTGTACTGAGAAATCAGATTATGTGACATATTTGGATGCATTCATTCATCCTTGTCTTAACATATCAGATTGTAGAGGAAAGAGAAAATAAAATTTCATATTCAAAACTTTTTTCTACTCGATCAAAACTCAGAAAATTTCTTATGAAAATATGGAAAATTTGAGCAATAGAGAGTAGTTTTAGTCTAAGCGAGTCCTTCAAGTGGCTCGGTGATTGATTTTTAGAGTTTGAGATAAGTTTTCATCTTTATTAGGTGAATCCATGCCCAATGGATGCTTGAAGGCCCTTTGATCATCTCATCTATCAGTCATATGTCCTCATGATTCACCAAAAATTTATCCATTTTTACCCCCTAGAAAAATAGACAAGCGGGAAGAAATGGAACTTGTGCACTTCACGGAGTTTCGGTGATGAATCTGCAAGTTTAAGGTATTCTTCATTTTTTTGGGGGCACTTGGAATCATTTAGAAGCATTTCCCTTTTCTTTAGTTCAGAATTAGTCAATTTTGGATTTAAATAGATAAAATTGGATAAATTGTCTTTAAGGGCCACTCCACGATGTTTTCCCTAGCTTCTCGGTTCTTCACTTAGCCCAATGAGTTAGAAAAAATGGAAAAAATGGAAAAAATGGGCTTTTTATCATGTAAATCGAGATAAATCATCTTTTAGAGGCTCGAGCGGTATAATTTCCTTCGGGTCGTGTGTTCCCGAAATGCCAAAGTAGTTGAAATCTAAAGGAGTTAGGTGGAGCTAGTGTTATGTAGGGAGGTCGAATGATCGGGACCTAGGAGTACGTGTTCCCACAGGCTCAAGTTCCCCATGGGATCGATTTGTCCACATTGTTAAGGAGGCTAGGAAATCATTTGAATGCGGGTAGGTCAGAATTTTTAGCCTAGAGGGCCCAAACGAGAATAGGGTCGTGGGGACGCGTGAGTTACCAATAGAGGTGTAACATCCACAAAGTTAAAATAGTGAAGGATGTAGGAGCTTAAGGCGTGAGCGAGAAAGGGTTGTGGGGAACACTTTGTTTCCTATAGAACATTATTCCTCATGGAGTTAAGAAACCCATAATTCAAAGGATGTAGGATGGGGAGTTATAAGGTGTACATTGTAGAGAGCGATGGATGTGGGAACAATGTTCCCTATGGAACATTGTACCCTTGGCCTTCAAAGCCTGAAATATCCAAAAATAGGAGAAAGAGTGGCCTAAGGATGCAACTAGTGCTAGCTAAAGTAAGTGGACCCCATGAAATTGCAATATAAAGAAATAAGTTATGCACCCCTATGCAAACATGTAGAACAAGAACAAGAGGAGTGAGGTGTGGGGTTCTGACTCGACATTACTTCAAAGTAATGCTCAAGTTAAAGCTGAGCAAAGCAATAGTTAAAATCCGTGGACCAAAGGCCAAAGTAGCAGTGTTGTGGAAATAATATGGGCCACTACTTCAAAATAAATAAGGTATAAAAATGTGAGCAAAGTAGATGCAAATATTTTTGAAAGGAATAAGTGAAGTAATTTGGGGTCGGGATCCCATGAAGTAAAAGCAAGCCAATATTGGCATCTTGGAAATATGATTTGTCATAATGTTTCACACAGATCTCTGTTTTCCATAAATTTAGACTTTCTAGAAATGTCTCATCAAGTACTTCATCATGAAATAATAAAAAATTAAAGGTAGGTGGAGTATATGGGTGAAAAATGAAGGAAAAATATCTAGCATCTAAAAGCATATTCCCGGGTAGTTGAAACACATTAATGAAAGTGTATGGGAATTTTCTTCTCCGACGCAAAGGGGAATTTTGGGAATCTCTCTCTCTCTCTCTCTCTCTTCTCTCACTCTCTTCTATTTATTGTAAACTTCCCATTTTGAAAAGGAAGGGGATATTCGGGATGTGGGGAAACTCTGTCAAATTTATTTCTCAATTTCAATGAGTTGTAAGCCTTCTCTTAGGTCCGGAAAGTATATTTGCACCTCTATTCCAATAATGTAATGGATTTTGCACATTTAAAGAGTAATACAATTTGTTTTTGGTGTTCTTTCAACCCTTGAATTTTTAATATCTCCTTTCCCTGTCTATTTTTGTTGTTGTTTTTCTATGCATGTATTTCTCACTAGCGGAGTGCAACATGTTTTGTTTCATTGAGATCAGATTATGAATGAGGATTTGGGTGCTATTGCCCCACAACTATTTGGCCTCTCCCTACTCCATTTTTATTTTCCTTATCCCTTAGTAGGATACTTCCACACCCCTTTTCTTGGTGATATCACCTCTTTTAGTGTAGGATTTCTCTTTTATGCATCTCTTTAACCCCCTCTCTCTCCCTAGTCCCTTTGAATAGCTAGTTTAGGAGTATTCAGCTACATTTCCTTCATTAGAAGTAGTTTAGTTCTTGTATTAGGTAGAGGAATTCGGCCTTCACCGGAGGACCATCTCAAGTAGTAAGTCCCACAACTTGAGAGATGGTCTCATGTTAGCAAAAAGTAGAGATCTGTAATGTACAATATCCTAGGGTGATAATTTTTGACATAACATTGCCTCACTAAACTTAGGGGTTTTTGGTCCTTACTTGGTTGGTGCTCAAATAAATTTGATTCATTATTTTATAATATTTGTTTGAGTGTGTTTTCTTCCCTATAAGGGTTTCATACTTAAATGTGGTGTTCATGTGTTTTTGTGTTCCTTTTACATGTGTTTAATGGTTATGTTATCTTGATGATTCATAATGGATAATTTAAATTGAAGCAGTTAATGAATGACAATATATAAGTAAATGAA